>JAWNOP010000029.1:1200000-2400000 GCA_035045925.1 Drosophila atripex
GCATCATACCAAAGCTTTCCATCTCGAAGTAGTCCTCCACCATCTTTTCCATCGTATCGTTCATTGACACGGCTAGAAGGCAGGACCTTGGTGACGGCCTTGTCGATTGTCCATTTACTGGCCCAAGCACAACCCATCCAAGCTCGGTTGCGGCCGCATATGGTCCCTATCTGGCAAACCGCCTCGTCCTAAGTGGCAATCCCAAATATCCATGATCCAGTCCGATGAGCAACTTCGGCACCACGTTGCTGTAGGGCTTCATCGGCAGCCGCGAATCCTTATGCACGCCCAGGACGTCTCAACGACATAACGTCTGCATCGGCAGACTCAAGCTCGAAACGGCGTACACGTTCCTCAACGGGTGGCGAGTGGGTTTCCCAGCTCCACTTATCTCCAGGCTCACCACGTTGGTGGGCTTCCTGCTGGCCCTTCCTCCAAACCATTGGATGTTCAGCTGTCGATGTTCGCCTCGCACTCCCAGATCCCTCCGTAGCTCGTCGCCCTTCATCCTTCATCCAAGAGTGCGTATGTGTCCACCTGGCGACCAGCTCCGTACAGCGTTACTTGCAGTATAAAAACAAAAGACGGCATCCTTCGACGTCAATGAATAAATTCCTCTGCACGGGCGCCTCCGCTGGCTGCGGGGCCCTTCTCTCCAGGCTGTTTCTGAGGACAGCCGACTGCTGGCTCCTCTCGTGGGCCCTGTAACCACCTCGTGGTGAAGACCTCCTGTCCGGGCTGCGTTTGGAAACTGATGACTGCTGGTTTCCACCGTTGTGGCGCCTGCAGCCACCTCGCTGCTCCGGCCATCTTCGCCCTTCTCCGCTCCATGTAGCAGACTGTGATACAAACTGCGGCATCCGTTGATCTGGCATTCGCCATGCACATCGCAGGATCTGGCCGTATAACCACAGCGTAAGCATGTCAAGCAGAGCCGATGCCTCTTCATCATGCTCCACCTGCCCGGTGGCGAAGCTCCGATGATCTCCCTGCAGCTCGTCGTAGCATATTGCCCTCCACAAATTGGACAACCTCCATGTCGATCATCCCGCTGCTCGCATCCGTTCTGGTCGACGCTCGCATTTAGAACTCAACGCCTCGGCTCCTTTTCCTCGCCGTCTAAATTCGTACACACGATGTTTGCGTACTCCAGTAGCCACGCGCTGAAGTGCGCTAGAGTGGGAAAGGGCTCGATTGATGCAGCGTCCCTGGCCCAATCCACTCCCTTGCTTGTAGGAAGCTTTGCCACAAGCTCCTCCATAAGGGTGGGGTTCCCCAGATGCTGCTCCGCCTTCGCCGCCTGCAAGAAGGCCGTGAGGTTACTCACTCGGGTTGCAGGGGAACGATCCTCGCCAGGTGCTGCTCCGTAATCGGCAGCACCTCTCGCACGCTGCTCAGCTGGCTGCGTATAAGCTGCTCCGGTCGCCCAAACCTAAAGCGTAGCTGCTCCATCACGTCGCTGACGTTCCAGCAGCGCCTTCAACAACCTCTGGTTGTTCTCCAGGTCCGTGCAGTTGTACGCTTGGGTCGTCTTCACAAACGCCCAGTTAAAGATGGGCCACTCCTCATACTGCCCTCCAAATACAGGCAAGTCCGGGAGCCTCCTTGGCCCATTCGCTGCTTGGGCTCCATTCGGCGTCATCGAGGTGTAGGATCCAACAAATGGTGATGCAGTTGCCACGTTGTGGATGCTCCCGCCCGGTAGAACGAATCCATGCGCTGTCTACGCAGCACTTGTAGCACATAGTGGCTCCACAAGATGATTGCTAGTCATTAGCAATGGCGGTCCACTCCATGATGGCGGCCGCCCCGACGCTCCACTGTTGGCGCCATTTGCGCTAGGGCCAACTGCGATTAGCGGTGCTCAAACTGTTCAAGGCTCCTAGGTTGGGACGCTACCGTAGTCACTGTAGTGGCTGGGCGAGAAATGACCGCCGCCGTGGTTATGTTCACCAGCGGCCGGTTTTCTGCTCCACTACTCGCTGGCTGCTGATCCGCTCGCGATGTTGTAGGGGTGGCTTCCCCTCCGTTCAGCCGGGAACTACTCCTGGGGGAATACTGCATCTCAGGTCCAAATATGGCGCTGCCCCAGCGCTCCAAAATGGCGAACCTGTACCTTCTGGCCGCTGGCTGCGGCCGCTGATGCTTGGGGCTCCTTGCGCCTTCTGACCGCTGGCTGCGGTCTCCTCAACTGACGCTGGCTGCGTCTCCCTGTCGCTGGCTGCGACTCCGTCCGTACACAGTGTTCGGTGCCCTCTATGTCGCTGACTGCGACTCCTCTACTGGTACGGGAAACTACGCTCCGTGCGCTCCTGGATACCTCCAAGCCGTCCTCCAGCGCAAGTTACCCTTGCAGTCTCCTTAGGACTGCGAGTAAAAAAAATTCTGAAATTGCTTAAATTAGCCTCACAATTCAGAATCTTAATCTTACCGCAGTGTGCCCTCCTACAATTCACAAGACAATGAAAAGGTACTTTTTCGGTGGCATTCACCTTACCGAGATCAGTAGGCCCGTACTTCAAAGGGCCAAGAAATCCTCCCAAGATCAGATAACTTAAGAAATACTACATATCCCTACCAATACTGATTCTACCTATCGATTACAATGTTTGACCGTCGACAGTAATCTTTTCCGCCGCTGAGCCTTTTGTATGAAGTTTCGCTCTCTCAGTCATACTTAAAACTTCCCGCCATTGTTTTATTGCGAGGCGACTACGATGACTTAAATTGGTTTTTTTAAGTTGAATTTGATATAGTGAGTTTGTTACTGGAACTTATTATACCCTTGCAGAGCGTTTTATAATTTTGGTCAAAAGTGTGCAACGCGGTGAAGGAGACATCTCCGACCCTACAAAAAACATATATTCTTGATCAGGATTACTTCCTGTCTATCGGTCTGTCTGTTTGTACGCAAACTAGTCTCTCAGTTTAAAAGCTATCGACATGAAACTTTGCACACATCGTTATTTTCTTTGCAAGCAGTATATAAGACGAAACATAGGCTTCGCCCGAAGTTAGTTTTCCTACCTTTTTAATTATCTTATTCCATTCGGAAATCTATTTTGCAATTCACAGCGCTTGGAGACTTAAAAAATTGGTACAAAAACGTTTTAGTAATTTTCGATTCTATAAGACTTGAACATACTAACAAAACATTTATATATATATAGATGTAAAACATTATTTAGTTTGGGTCCTAGTTTATTTAATACGATACAATAGTATCGTAGTAAGTTCGTAGTATCGTAGTTAAGTACATAGTTTATTTCATTTTTAGAATAGTATCACAGCGGACAATAGTCCGCTTTTTTCCGAAAAAAGTACCGTCCGCGTTTGCATTATTAATTTTTTTAAATTTTAAAAAACTTTGAGTATTTTCTTTATTGAAATTGGAACAACGTTTGTTCTACGATTTTTTTAATTACTTAAGATGACCTTAAAATATTATTAATACCTTTAAATTTAAAAAACGAATAAGTTTACAACTAATAACGCCAATTTCACATGTTAGATTTCGTTAGAAAGGCTTTTTAAGTACCTTTTTCAATTTCTTAAAGACCAAATGTCTGAAATCTGATCTGAGGAAATACACTGAAACACAAAAAAAAAAAGTAAAAAGAAATTTTTTTTAATTGGCTCTAACTTTTGCGCAACTTTTGATATATCTGGGAAAAGTCGCTTACTCAAGATATAATTCGATAAGTAATGCAACCCATGGCATTACAGACACATATTCGGTTGCCGAATATGTATATATATATATATTGGCTGTTTGTAGTTTGTGAACATTAAAAACAAAACAATAATTAGAAAACAAGCTTTTAATTTAATTAATTTATCTAAAATTTTATTTGTTAAGTAAACAAAAATATACTGCCCAAAAATTTTTAGTTTCTCTTTTCACTTGTAGATAGTGCTTTGCCATACCAAATTAATTTTTTCTGTGCGGGTTCGTACTAATTAATTAATTTAATTAATTTAATTTTAATAAAATTTTAATTTTAATAATTTAATTAATTTAATTAATTAATTAAATGCGGGTTCGTACCGTTATTTTTCCTCGTCAAGAGGATTTTTTTATTTGATGATAATTAAAATAAAAAAAATTTTCCCATGTAGTTTCCTACTATTAAGAATATTTAATAATATATTTATGATTAGTTTGTATATACATATAAGAGAAAAATAAATGATTCGATGAATAAGTTGTCGGCTAAAGTCCTTTTGGTTAATTTTTTGAAATAGAACTCCTACGGGTCAGGTACAGGTACCACCACCTAAATTTAACTTAATAACTTAGCGTCGTTGTCAAACTTAATAAATATACGTTTGTAATACAACATTATCTTCCTCCTTGGTCGCAAGACGATTTTTGGGTATCTTCTTTCCGGATCCCTTCTCTAATTGTCAATGTCGAGCTTTATTGGGAGTTATCTTTATTTAACCTATTATGTGCACAAAATAAATATTATTGTAACGTTTAAATTATACGTTTCACTTTTTAATCATAATGGTTTAATGATAGGTTTAAAAAATCGGAACTTTTATTTTGAAAATAATCGTACTTAAGCGTTATGCGGCCATTTCCATTGAACTTGGACGCGCGAGAGTAACGGAAAATCTCGGAATGGGTGGCTAAAACCAAAAGGGCACTGGTGGTGGTCCTTCTGGAGCAGCATCGGAGATTATGTTAAGAAATGGCTATGAAATTATACATTAATACAATTTTTACACGGCACGTGTCAGTTTAACATTTTTAAAACTTTTTTATGCACGTTCCGGATAAGATTTGTATTATTGTATAATTTCTTACATATATAATGGGTTTTTTTGGCAGAAAAATTGATATCAGGCATTTTGGTCGTTGCATGCACATTCGTCACAGTTGTTTTACCTCGTCAAGAGGATTTTTTTATTTGATATCAGTGCTTTTATGCGCCACAATAAAAAGTCTTAAAAAATCTTAGCTTATCGCCACCTGAAATTGTACAGGCACAGTTCCATCATTACCGGTCGACGGTGAGTGTTCAACACGGGGACTTTTAAAAGCCACAATATAATTTTAAATTAATATAGCCTCTTAAACTGTTTGTGCTGTAGAATGGCCTTCATTAAATTCGTGTCCTTGATAAAATATCATATAAAAAAAAGACCTCTTGACGAAGTAAAATAACGGTGGCAAACCCGCATCCCACGTCTAAAATATCTGGAATCAATTTTAGTGACGAACTACTAAAAATATTCTTACCCGGCACGTGTTTATATAGTTTATTTTTTTGGTTCCACGTCCACATCCTATAGCTGCCATATAACTGATTGATCGGGAATACCATAACTTCGTTGTTTTTGAAGTTAGAAGAAGCGTATCTGGGAAATGCAAGGGTATATCAACTTCGGCTCCGCCCGAAGTTAGGTTTCCTTTCTTGTTTTTATATGATATCAGATATTTTGAGCGTTGCATGAACGTTTGTCACCGGTATATTACATCGTCAAGGTGTTTTTTAATTGATGTCAATATTTTTTTTGTAGCCCTATAAACAGTCGTCTATATATGTGTGATCACATACAAATCAAAACACACCCTTTTTACTTCTCATCTTAGCTAATCGCCGGCTGACATTGTGCTTCATTTCCAATCTGCGTTCTTGGGGTGGGTTCAGGAATAGGATTTTTGACAACCGAAAAAATAAATTTTTTCATATTTTCATTCAAATTAAATCAACTCGATTCCCGAGTGTTACCGTTTGACTATGAAGAGAAAAGTCGATTGCTAAAAATTTTTAATCGATAATCATTATGAAGCAGCTGTAAATTGATTGGGATATTTTATTCGAAGTGCGGTAACCGTCAGGAGGCGCTTTGCCTCAGCTGTAGGCCTCAGCGCGGCCAGTGGCCAGTTCTTACCAAAGATTTTTTTATTTAAATTTAATAAATTTAATGCATTATTTTTATTTATTGTTAGGTTATTTATGTTCGTAAACTACAAAACGCCAATCGGCAATCGAATATGTTTCTGTAATGATATGAATATGCAACTTAGTTCCACAGCCAGTACCATGGGTTGCTCTACTTATTGAACTATATTCTGAATAAGCGAATTTTCCCGGATATAAACTAGATATCAAAAGTTGCGCTATCTCAAAAACTATCTCCACATCTAATATAATTAGATCGTTAAAGCCAAATTTTCGTTAGTTTTATTTCTTTGTTTCAGTGTATTTCTTTTTTCTTAAGACTTAGACATTTGATCTTATAGAAAGTAAAACATATTTTTAAAAAAAATTTTCTAACGAAATATAGCATGTTTTGCCTAATGTTTGGATAAAATTCCTTTAATGAAAACAATTCCTTTCATTTGGTATATCATTCATTTAGATTGAACGCACACAGAAAATTTGTAATTCTTCGGCTAAGTTCAAATGTCCAGAATTGTCCAGAGTTTGAAATAAGTGTCTGACTTTGTAATGAAGATCCATTGGAGATCCATTGCTTCATCACAATGGTTGATCCGCGGTTAAATTCATCTTTATATGTATGCGTGCTCACATATTCACATACACTATTTCATGTGTGTGCATTCGATGCCAGCCTAAAATTTTAGATTTTTGTAGCTTTTCATGCTTGCTTCCCTAAGAAAATTGGGGTATGCATTATTGAATTAATGATGATGAAAGAAAATATATTTTATTTATTAATATTTCAGAGTAAATTTTATATATGTTTGGGATATTCGTTAAGTGGTAGCAGTAAAATGTTTTTCATATATATAATACTACGATTGAATATAAATCAATACACTAAGGTAGAAGCAGGGTATATTTCAGTCGGTATCACTTAAAACCCGGATTGCTTTTAAGTTGTTTTTGTTCTGCAAGCGGATGGTGCAAGCATACCCTTTTGATAGAAAATTTGTAGGGGACTGAGCATAAACAAAAACACCGGAACAACATAAGAACAATTTGTGTTTTAAATGAAACCAACTGAAAGATACCCTGTTCCTATAATAGTATAATAATTTTCATTATTTTTTAAATATTGTATATATATAAAATTTTTTCTGCTACCACTTAATGGTTTTTCTAATCATGTATAAAATGTATGCTGAAAAATTTAAAAATATAATTTGTTCAATAATTTATATGGCAGCTATATAATATAGTCGGCCGATCCTTGTGAAATTTGCAAAGTTATGCCATTTCCGATCAATCTGTTATATGGCAGCTATGGGATATAGTCGACCGTTTTTGAAATTAGAAGAATGGGATATTCTATGGATTCTACTATGGGCAAACTAATCCGATCTGCCAAATTTTCTAGCGGACTGCCACTCAACGGCGAGGGTATATAAACTTCGGTTAGAAGTTAACGTTCCTTTCTTGTTTGTTTTTACTTAGGCCTTTTTTTTATTTGGATTTTATTTATTTAAATAAAATAAAATCTGAAATGATATACTCGATCTTTTCTAGGGTACTGCACAAATATATGCACAGACTCAAAAAAGCAAATTCAAACACACATGTTTACGTATTACGTTACATACTACGTAAAGTCAAATTGACAGGTGACTGCACAAAATTGGTAGCGCCACTTATAGGACTATATTTTAAGTTTACGAATTTTGCCGATATATTAATAACCGATATATTAACTATATAAAAAAGTTGCCTGATCTTAATGGCTAACTCCACATGCAATAAAAATAATATCAAATGAGACAATTTTGAAATATCTATATTTTTTTTCTACAAAAAAAAAAAAAAATATATATTATTTTAGTGTATTTTTTTTGTCTACATTAAGACGTTCGATCTTAAAGAAAATTAAATAGATATTTAAAAAACCTTAGCAACGGTGTATGACGCGTTTTGATATCTTCCTTGATTATGAATTTAATTAACATGAACTTAATTAAAAACTATATCACCGTTTTTTTAAATTTTTTAACGTTAACCTAACGTAACGCTCAGGATTACCCATAAAAAAATAGTGTAATAAGACATCCAGACAAACAGCCAATCAGAGGGACAACTGCTTCCATTTGTAAAACGCTGTAAAAATCTAATTTCCTGAATATCTTCTGAACGAAATGTCGGATCCGGTCGGTTGAGAAGCAGAATGAGTCTTTAGGAGTAGAATGCGAATATATTCTATATTCCCTCAATATTCTCGGAAAAATATTCTATCGGGGGACTAAAATGTCTCCACCAGCCACAATTTAGGGATTCAATTTGGTTTTTACTGAATGCATAATTTCTCTTGCTCTGTAACCTTAAGTGAACCGAAGTCCAAAACAAACATAGGTCTCATCAACTCCAGCTTCACGTAAAGGAATAAATTAATCTAATTTTAGCATTTAATTTGGTTGACTGTGTAATTAAATTGATCAAATTGATTGATTTGTTTAGTACATACAATTCTATAAAGGTATTTGTAACGCTACCAGCTTTTTGGTAGCGTCCGAATTAAACAATTACTATTAATGTACCAATATTTTATTGCGGGTTCAATTAAACCCCAATATACAATTGTGGGAGGATGGGTTTCTTAGTGGTCTCGTAGGTTATTTAATGGGTGGATATGATAGATATAGTGTATTTTACATAATAATGATTTGGTCTTGCTTAAGACTAACTACTCGCGGTTTCTGTTAAAAGTCTCGTTCTACCATTCTATATCGCGAATAACAGCTTATATTATCCTACAGTTGATTGTTGCTCAGCTGATTACATTCGGCCTTTTCTGATAACTTCTCAGCGTCCTCGCGAGATTCGTAGATGGGGTCGTCCTCCGAGTCATTTTCGTCATCTTGATCCTCTTCTGGGAGTTGACACCAGCGCTTTATTTTATCGGATGCATAAACCGACTTATAATGTCACTGCTTTCGGTTGTCATGGGGGATATCTTCGATTAGATATCTGTCGTTTGGCAACACCTTATTGACAATAAAAGGTCCTTTATAGCGCGGCTCCAATTTTCGTGAAGTACCTGTGCTGCTCGGCTCGTTCTCCACCAGCACAATATCTCCTAGCTTATATGGTGCTGGCTTAGCGTGTGCGGCGTCGTAACGTTTCTTGGCTGCAGCTCTTTGATCATTGACTCTAGTTGCAGCGTCTGCTCGTAGCTTCTCCAACTCGACATCTGTCAACAAACTCTGCTCTTGACTCTGGATCACACTGGTCAGGGTGTTCTTTAGGATATCTCTTGGCTCGTATCCATACAGAAGCTGAAATGGGGAACATTTAGTTGTGCTATTTACTATGGTATTAATGCTCCACTGGATAGATTGTAGCTTTTCGTCCCATCGCTTTTCGTTCTCGTTCGAAGGCAGTAGCATGGACAAAATAATCCGGTTGGTTCGCTCTGCGTGACCGTTGGCTCTCGGTGTCCTTACAGCGTTAAGAATGTGCTTGACGTTGTTCGACTTGCAATATTTTTCGAAATCTTTCGAAGTAAAGGCGGTACCTCGATCGGTGATGATTCGTCCTGGCATTCCCAAGTAGCTCGTAACCTCTTGCAGGATATCCAAAACATGTTTAGTCGCAGTACTGTTTGTGGCTCGCACTATAGTAAACTTGGTAAAGGCGTCGACAAGAACTAGGATATGTTCATTCCTCTTTGAACTTTTTGGAAAAGGTCTTGGATGATCCATGTGTACCGTAGAAAATGGGATGGGTTTGATGTCGTCGTAACATCATTATTTTGTTCACCGTATTTTGTTCACCGCGCAACCTATGCATGATGTTATGTAACTCTTGACGAAATTTCGCATTCGGGGAAACCAAAACAAATTAAGAATGCGCTTCATTGTTTTCTCTGTGCTCATATGTCCTGCGTTGTCGTGGCATTCGAGGAGTATCTGGTACCTAAGCTGTTTCGGCACAACCCATAGCATCTTGTTGTAATATTTTCGAAATAGGCGATCTTGCTCTATTACGTACTCATCGTTCTCCGTTTTCATCGCACTTGTCATATCAGCAACGATGTTCTGAATCTTCTCGTCTTGTAATTGTATTGCGAATAACCAGTCAGCTTCGTCTATTAGGGTTTTGGAAATCTTCAGGCATGCGGTCTCCATTTTACGTGAGTTTTCAAAAGGTGCTCGACTCAGAGCATATACGTGGCACATCAGTATTCCAGCTCGATGTACAATCTCGATGTCATATTCTTGGATCCTTAACCACCATCGTGCGATTCGGGATATTAGTTCTTTCTTTTCCATTGAAGATTTCAGTGCATTACAATCGGTAACTACTCGAACATTTTTACCGTAGACATAATACCTAAATCGCTCCAACTACTCGACGACTGCTAGAGCTTCCAGCTCGTAACTGTGGTAATTTTTCTCAGACTTAGATGTTGCTCGACTAAAATAAGCAATTGGCAATTGGTTGACCTTCCTCATTTTGCATCAGTACGGCGGCCAAACCCACAGCACTGGCATCTGTGTGTAATTCATGTGCAGCATCTAGTCGATAACTTGTGATAACAGGTTTTGATGTTAGGCATCTTTTCAGTTCGGTGAACGCATCCTCTTGGCGCTGCTCCCATTCGAATGTTTGTGCATTTCGCAATAGCATACGTAAAGGCTCTGATATAATAGCGTATCCAGCGACAAATTTCCGAAAATATCCTGTAAGTCCTAAAAACGTACTTCGGTGACGTTGGTCGGTGTAGGGAACATGGAAATAGCGTTCGTCTTTACTTCTCCCGGGCTGATACCTCCACCGTGTAATTGATGTCCTAGGAACGTAATAGACTGCTTGTACAAATTGCATTTATCCAGATTTAGAGTTAGTCCGCAATCTCGCAATACATTAAGGTCTCTTTCTTGCTAGGCATACATCTCCTCGAAGTTATTGCTACCAATAAGAATGTCGTCCATGTAGTGAATCATATCTCCTTTATGCACTCGCTTTTGTAGTTCTGCCATGAGACGGTTGAAAATTGCTGGGGCATTCTTTAGCCCAAACGGGAGTCGCTTGAACTCCTACAGTCCATCTGTGGTGATGAAGGCGGAAAACTTTCGGCTTTCAGGTGCTATCTCAATTTGGTAATATCCGCTATTTAAGTCCAGTGAGGTAAAATACTTAAATCGTTTTGCCTCTTGAAGACGCTCTTCGATATTCGGGACCGGAAAATTCTCTTTCTTTAACAACTTGTTCAGACGGCGGTAATCAACACATAGTCGGTCACTACCGTTCGGCTTTTTGATGAGTACAACTGGGCTGGCATACTCTGACGTAGATTGTTGCATAATATCCAGCTGCAATAACTCGTCCAAAATCTTGGCGACTACTTCCTTTTTTGGCTCGGGAATTCGGTATGGTGGCTGGGAAACTACTTGGTTGCTCTCAACATCTATTTTGGCTTGGACGATGTTTGTTTTTCCTATTCCTTGCAATCCTGTAGAGAGAACATCTTCGAACTTGCTCAACAACTGACGCAGTTGACTTCTTTCCTGATCGTTTTGCATATTAACAAGAAGCTTATGAGTACCAATTTCGCTTGCAATGGCTTCCGGTTGCTGCAACGCTCGCTTGACTTTGGCGTCCTCTGCCGCAAACTTTAAGGTTAACTGGGAGCTAATAATGACATCCTGTCCCAGCAAAAGGTCTTCTTGCAAAAGCTTGTCGTCTGCTACGTATAATTTGGTATCAATGGTCTTCCCTTCAACGTCCATCTGGATAACGACTTCTTCAGTAAGAATACACGATCCTCAACATATGCCTCTAATCCTCATAGAGCACTCATGCCGATCTGCATTTAATTCTTCCGCAACCGACTGTCGAATGATACTTGCTTGGCTACCAGTATCAATAAATGCGTTATAGCTTTTTGAATTGATGCGGATTATTTTGGTAAATAACTTGTCTTGATTCGTTGCACCTAAACGCATCACCTTTGCAGTTGGCAACATTCCGTGATTGAATGGAAAGTATTGCATTTGGTACAGCGGGACTTCTGCTCCTTACTTGGGAACGAATTGGCAAAGTGTCCCAACTCTCCACACTTGAAACATGTCTTCAAATCCTTTGGCTTGGCTGTCTTTACGTCGCTGTCCTGTTTCATCTCGAGATTGTTGTATTTAGGCACGAACTCCTTTTTGTTTGTTAATGTCCGACCTCTGTTTACGAAATAAGATTCGGCTGCATCTCTTAGCTGCTTCATTGTTGAAAAATGTATTGCTGCAATGCTGTTTTGTAACTCTCGGTGCTGCAAACCTGCGCGAACATATCTTATCACCGCTGCTTCGCTCAGACTACACCGCACTCCTAGGGCTGACATTCGGAAACAATACTCCTTCACTGCTTCTTTAGCTCGTCTGGTTGCATTTGTCATGTTGAAATACACTTCCGCTTCGTCTGGGCTTCCTCCAAACTTATCCCTCATTGCTTCCGCGAAGGCACTCCATTGCTTGTAGATTAGGAATATCTCCTGTGATATTCCGCCTGATTTCCTCTGTGCTTTGCTGCCTATTATTTTCATCATCTGCATTTGGCCTCTGCATGCTCACCAACTGCCCCATCATATTCTTCAGCTCGGTCATTTCACGATGCAGTTGTGAAATTGCTGCTGCTTGTGACGTCACCGCTTCTTCTCGTTGACTCACATATCCACTTGCTTGTGGCATCTCCACGTCTTCCGATTCCTCAAATTCAACTAGTCGCTGTACTAACTCTGCTCTGGATCCCGCAGCTGCAAGATTTCGTTCTCTTAACGAACATCTCAACTGGTCCACCTTTAGATCTGCTATCTTGACCATTTTCATGAATTCTTTCCAAAAATGCCTTTTCTTTTGCGAATTTTCCCACGACGCCCATATTCGCACAATCCCTTCATGTTTATACTGTCTGGGTTATCTTTTGAATCCGTCTGCCACGCACAAGTATCGAGTAATCTCTGGGACTGCTTCCCATTACCAACTTTCCACGCCGACGATTCTCTTGCAATCTTTTCCGACTATATCTCCGACTGCACCACCACATTAGTATCCCACTTCTGAACTGTGAGAGGATGGGTTTCGTAGTGGTCTCGTAGGTTTATTTAATGGGTGGATATGATAGATATAGTGTATTTTACATAATAATGATTTGGTCTTGCTTAAGACTAACTACTCGCGGTTTCTGTTAAAAGTCTCGTTCTACCATTCTATATCGCGAATAACAGCTTCTGTTATCCTACAGTTGATTGTTGCTCAGCTGATTACACAATGGAGCCGCTCCAAAAAATAAAAAGGTTATTCTGTGGGTTGTCCTCTCTAACACAGGACGCCGACGCTTCCCGTATCACCCAGAAAACACCCAACCAAATCGCGTACTCTGAGCAATGGGAAGCCTGTGACCTAACTGGATTTGGCCAGCCGACAACAGATCAAAGAATAAGCTGGATCCAATCAGCATGTCCACTCGCTGCGTTTTGTGGAAGTTGGGTTCAGCCAGATCCATGTCGCCAGGAATCTTCCACCTCATAGCATCTATGTGAAGGCTGGGCTGATAGTCCGTAATGTGACAAGCTACATCAGCCTCAATTTTCACAGAATACGTGCTAAGGCGGTGCCGCCGAGACCAGCCACCGTTGTAGAACGTTCAGAACGGCAAAACTGGAGTTGACAGATGTGCACTTGTGAGCCGAAATCAAATATCACTCGGCAAGGCAGAAACGCTCCAGATCGACCACGGACCACAGTACATTTGCAGTTCGCAGGAGCATTAGCTCTGCAATGCGATCCTCAGTCACAACAGTATTGATTAAGCGGGATGGTAATGGCCATCCTCTAGGCAAACAAAACGGCGAGTCAGACGCCGCACTTCGTCGTACCGTTCCTCAATTGGCATAGCAATGAACATTGGACAATTTGGCAAGGCAGAACAAGTGCTAACAATCATAACCGAAGATCGGTTGGTATACGATCCACATCGGCCCATTCGGTTAACTGGAGGATGCGTAGCCAAGCCAAAGTCCACGCTTTCAAGCGTCCGGCTTGACGCTAACTGGATAAGCAGGCACCCTTGGATCTCAGCAGGTGATCCAGACCTTACGAGGGCCCGCATATGACCATTGAAATAGTCGGATAACTCCGAAGAGTTGCAACGGATCCGGGCTCAACCACCCTTAGCTGCAGGATCTCGTTGATGTGAGCCTGGAAAATTAATCGTCGATTACTAATAAGATCAAGGGCAACATCATGCTACATATAAGTAGAAGCTTATATTATTACATATATATCGGATCGTATAAAGTGGTCCGACCCTATCAAAATTTTGGAGATCGGATAAATTTGCCCAAAGTAGAATCCATAGAAATTTCCATCCATCTAACTTAAAATACAACAAATTTTGAGATTTCCGATCAATCAATTATATGGCAGATATAAGATATAGTCGCAAATCGTTATGACATTTATCTGATTGGATTAATTTACCCAAATGGAATCCATAGAAAGTCTCATCTTTCCAACTTAAAAAACAACAAAGTTATGGCATTTCCGATCAATCATTTAAATGGCAGCTATAGGATATAGTCGACCGATCCTGGGTGTTCCGAGTTATATACTGTGTAATAGATGTCCTGCGTCCTTGGTGGGTTCTTCTTGCCAGTGTAGTTTAAACAAGAAACGATTTTAAATTTACTCTTAGTGAGTAGTTTATTTCTTGAAGGCATTTTCCATAATGAAATCTTATTCTATATTTCTTCAAAGTCTCGTAGCAGCGCTGCCCCTAAAGCCGGCAGCAGAGAGACTTTATTACGTGTGTGTGTATACATATATATTTCTATGCTCGCATATATGGCTGATAGCAGCGCGAACGCAAGGGTGTAGTAGGTATGGTTCACTTGTATGCATTGTCAACTCGTGAGAATTTGCTGACCAATGCACTTCCCATAAGTGGGACTTTTAAATGTTTATTCACTGGCTCTTTGGCCGAGGCATTATGTTTATGACACAACACTGTAACACAATATTGTATTGCTACAGTGGATGCCTGCTAAAGTGATCCATGCGTACTACAACTGCCTGCTATGGAACGAAGGATGTGTGCACGGTTTGAAGTCGATAGCTTTAAAAATGAGAGATTAGTTTGCGTAGAAACAAAGTGACGGACAGACGGTTATGATTATATCGACTTAGGAGATGATCCTGATCCAGAATATATATACTTTATAGGGTCGGAGATCTCTTCCTCGCTTCGATGCACACTTTTGACCAAAATTATAATACCCTCTGCAAGGGTAAATTAAAATTGGAGGATAATTCGTAGAACAAAAATAAAAGTAAGAATTTGAGATGGGACAGAACAAAATCAAAAATACTTTTTAAACGGAATCAATATAGCTACATATGACAATAATTTTTAGTTACAAAAATCTTTTATGTCGAGCTCATTAATGGAAGAGTCAGTGGAGTGCACATCACTGGCAGCCAAATCGCAATCATTATATGCCCAAGCTGGGCGTTTCTCCAGGGCACTTTCCTTGGAGTCTGGGATGGAAGCTTGCGGTAAGATCCGTCCGTGGTACCAAAAATACAGCTTCGATCATCGCAAATCAGTCGGACATTGGGTGTTCGTAAAGGTTGGGAACCGAAGATGTGGGGTAGGACCGACTCACCGCAAAATAGCATGGTGAGGTCTCATCAAACTGTTTGTCCAATGCAAATCCCGGCTGCTCTTTATTCAGTAAGGAAAAGAGTGTTGGTCTCTAGTGCCAAGACCAACCAACGGCTAAAACTGAAGTTGAATCTAGCCTGATGAAATCAGGAATAGTTTCCCAAGAGGTGGTTCAGAGGGAGTTTACCAAATTCTTTGACCGATGGCCCAACCATATAATTATGTCAATGCAGCAAGCCTAGAATCAGACGTCGATTGACCTTAATATAACAGTCGACTGATCTAGACCTGGACCTACCCGGGAGCTACCGACGAAGATTGACTGATCAAGAATCATCCACCAACTTACTACATAAGACTTCTTATCTTAGGTAAAACGTCTGAATCAGTAAACTTTGAATTAATGAGTTGCTCATTCCAATATTAGCTGATCAAGCAACATGATTTAAGCTAAGATCCACTTCTTGATTAAGTAAAGCATAATAATTGTAATTCTTAACCATATCTGGGTACACAAGGGGCATTATTTTTCAAAATAAAGTTAATTACACACATAAAAATAATAATTTCGTTACTCAGTATCATTTTCGTGGTACATCAATCTAAAATCCCCAGCGTCCTGTTTAGAAGAACCACCAACAGTGCCCTTTTAGTTTTTGACTCCCATTCCGAGACTTTCCGTTACTCTCGCGCGTCCAAGTTCGATGGAAATGGCCGCATAACGCTTAAGTAAAAACCTACCATTAAACCATTATGATTAAAAAGTGAAACGTATAATTTAAACGTTACAATAATATTTATTTTGTGCACATAATAGGTGAAATAAAGATAACTCCCAATAAAGCTCGACATTGACAATTAGAGAAGCGATCCGGAAAGAAGATACCCCGTTGAAGGCAGGCGGCTCAGAAAACAAAAATCGTCTTGCGACCAAGGAGGAAGATAATGTTGATTACAAACGTATATTTATTATCTGAATCAGAAAACTGATTCAGACGTATCAGTGGTGCTAAGTTATTAAATTAAGTTTAGGTGGCGGCATGTACCTGATCCGTAGGAGATCTATTTCTAAAAATAAATCAAAAGGACTTTTAGCGTATAGTGGACAATTTATTACTTGAATCATTTTATTTTATTTTTAATGTATATACAAACTAATCATTTAAATATATTTTAATATTCTTAATAGTATGAATTTACATGAGAAACATTTTTTTTATTTTTATTATAATAAGATCCTATATTATCTTACAATTGAAGACACAAATATATTTTATTTAAGTCTTTTTTATTAAGATTATAACCCGCGTATCGTCCACTTCAATTAATACTTTTCACCAGATGACGTCTGAAAAAATTTGTAGTTTAGTTTCAATATAAAATAAATATATTCTTTAACATTTACTAAATACTAACTTCTACAAATTAAATACAGTATGCACTACTTTTATGAAATCTTTAATCGTATTAAATAAACTACGATCTAAACTAAAACGTTTTACATCTATATATACAGTCAGCGACACAAAAAAAGCCGTACTTAAAATTTGGAAATTGTGCAATCACTATGCTGGAGTCCCCTAAATGTTATTGTTTGGGTTTTTTTTCCCCCTTGACTATTTCAACGTAATTTCGTCATTTGAAGAGCGCTGTTGCTTAAGTTGCTTTTGGTAGAATTTTTTTTGTAAAGCACCTGTAAAATCATGCCAAAGCAAAATCAGTTCACTGATAGCGATAAAGAAATTATTATTTTATTGGCTGAACAAAATGTGTCAAGTCGGCAAATAGCTGAAACACGTTTCAATGAAAGCTCAGCTTTTTAAAAAAAATTCGTGAGACAGGTGAAGTAAAAAGGAAAGAAGGAACAGGTAAAATAAATTGCACCACGTCACGAGAAGATCGCTTTATTATGAGAACGAGCCTGCAGGATCGTTTCAAAACTGCAGTGCAGATAAGATCTGAGGTTCAGGAATAGTTTTTAAAAGATATTTCGGAGCGAACTGTTCAACGTCGGCTTAACTCTATGGGAATGCTCGCAAGAACATCAGCAAAAAAGCCAATCCGAGAATGAAAAAAAATCGTCTAAACTGGGCCAAGGACAAGGAAAATTGGACTGCTCTGATTGGTCAAGAGTGCTATTTTCAGATGAGTCCAAATTTAATCGCATTGGATCTGATGGAATCCTCAAGGTGCGCCGTAGAAGTGTGGAACGCTATTCTGAAAATTGCTGCACAGCCACAGTAAATCATTCCCCGTATGTTATGGTATGGGGATGCATATCCAAATATAAAACGGAATCAATTTTAATAGTTCAGGGTATGGTCAATGCAGAAAAATACAAAGAAATAATTTTATGTGGTGTTGTGCCTATCATTGAGTCCATAAGTGAAGAAGAACAAGAACCCATTTTCAGGATGATTCTGCTTGCCATCGATCGCGATGTGTGTGTTACTCAGTGTCCTATTATTATCAAAACTACTTATTCAGTTAAATTTATCATTTTTCTATATAAAGAAAACAAATTTGAAGGAAGAATTGGGCATTAAGTCCTTAGATTGGCCAGGAAACAGCCCAGACCTTAATCCAATCGAGATTGTTTGTGACTATATGGGTGCCAAAATATGAAAGCAAAAGCCCAAAACTATGGAGGAGCTAAAACAAATTATAGAAAAAGTATGGATACTCGATATAACGAAGGAATATTTGTGTTCCATTTGCGATTCTAGCCCAATAGGGTAAAATCTGTTAAGGCCAAAGGCGGCATTAGTAAGTATTAAGCTAAATATAAAAAAATATTTCTATTGTTAAATTGCCTAAATTTAAATTTTTGTTATAGTTAGTAAGGTGTTCAATTGGAAATATATAATTTTTTTTTTAATTTTTTCATTATTATAACTTTTATGAATTTTTTCCTTTAAAGTATCATAATAGTGAAAAGACGTTGAAACTAGGGTGAAACTAAAAAACAACCGTTTTTTAATATTAAAAACAAATTTAAAAGTACATATTGGTATGCACTTTTATTAAAATACTATCAGTTAACTTATTAAAAAAAAAACTTGGGTGAATCCGCAATCATATAAAGAAACCACAGGCCCTGAAAGTTAAAAATTCGTAAACTTTTAAAATGAGGCTTTTTTTGTGGCGCTGACTGTATGTATGTAAAAATGTTTTATTCGTCTGTTCAAGCCTTATACTACAGAAAATTACTAAATGGTTTTTGTTCCCATTTTTTAAGTCTCCAAGCGCTAAGATAATAAATAAGTTTAAGTAACAAACTAACTTTATCAAATGCCACTCAAAAAGTCAAATTTAAGTCATCGTCATCGCACCGAGATAAAACAATGGCGGGAAGTTACAAGTATGACTGAGAGAGTGAGACTCGATACAAAAGGATCAGCAGGGACAAAAACGATTACAGATGTACAATGCAAATGAGCAGAAAGACGAGCAGAAAGAGAGGCTTGAGACATCTAGTTTATGAGCTATTTCAAAAATGAACCGAATTGATCTGCGATTCCGGAAAAGTGAAATTACCTTAACTTAAATCACCACTCCAGACATTGCAAATGGTACTTAATGGATATACAGCTGAATTAAGGCATTTTCTAGCGAACATTAGCTCTTAACATGGTTTGGTATACAAAATTTCAAGATTCTCAATTCAAATTTGATAATTCAAATTTTATAATTTACTCCCCACAATTTTTTCTATGGAAGAATTTTTTTTCTTATAGAACTCAGTAGAGCATACCATATTATACCCTTGCAGAGGGTATTATAATTTTGGTCACAAGTGTGCAACGCAGTAAAGGAGACATCTGCGACCCTATAAAGTATATATATTCTTGATCAGGATCACCTCCTGAGCCGATATAAGCATGTCCGTCTGTCTGTCCGTCTGTCTGTTTCTACGCAAAATAGTCTCTTTTAAAGCTATCGTCTTCAAACTTTTCACACCCCCTTCTTTCCTTTGCAGGCAGTATATAAGTCGGAACGGCCGAGATCGGTCGACTATATCCTATAGCTCCCATATAACTGATTGATCGGAAATGCCATAATCTATGGATTCTACTTTGGCCAAACTAATCCGATCTGCCAAATTTCATAAGGATCGGCCGCCTTTATACGATCCGATATATATGTAATAATATAAGATGCATGTCGCCACCTAGCGGCCATTATACTGCAAGGGTATATGAACTTCGGCTCTGCCCGAAGTAAGCTTTCCTTTCTTGTTTTAATTCTAAGTATGACTGGATTTAAGAAAATCTCGAAAATCTTTTATTGAATGTATTGTAGTTAGGTAAGCAATATTTACGTCAATTTTAATCTCAATCAAAAATTCATGGCACTAGTTTCAATTAGAAAAATTGGGGATACTTCGTACAAAAATAAACGCAACAAAAAAGGAAAGCTAATTTCGGGCGGAGCCGAAGTTGATACACCCTTGAAGTTAAGTGAAAACTTATATTATTAGATATATATCGGATGTTATATAGTCGCCCGATCCTTATAAAATTTTGTAGATCGAATAAGTTGCCAAAAGTGAAAGAAGAAAGACGGACATGCTTATATCGCGGGATAGATCCGAGATAGTGTGAGAGTAAACAAGGAGTAAGATGACACAAGGAAGAGTGTTGCACGTTTAGTATATAAGATTTAAGATTTTTAGATCATTTTGAGACCATTGTAGCCCGAACATAGTACGCTGAACGGATTGGGTTGGGCATATGTCCAACTACAGTAACTCGGGAGTTGAGGACGGTAGTTTCTAGTCCTTCTACTACGAACGTTAAACTTTAAGCGTGTTAGTAAATGCTGACTGTCTACATTACCATAAACATTAATAAGACCATTAATACACGATACATACTCATGAATCGGACGGACCAATGATGTATATAAAGTTGTAGTTATGTACGGGTCATTGAATTCTTTTGACCGTATTTTAATAAAACCAAGCACACCCATTGCGTTATTAACCATGGTGGACATATGGTCGGTAAATATAAGTTTCTAATCTAATAGGACACCCAGTCCTATCGTTCTAAGGCGTTCCCATAAAAAAAGTACATATCCTGGTGAGGACGAGATCGATAAAATAACATGAGTTTACATTTAGATCCATTAAGCTTTAGGTTATTTGCTAAACACCAATTTTCAAATTTATCCAAATCGGATTAAAGTCTAGGTGGAGCGCTAATGACTCTATACTGAAGACAAAGCTTAACGTCATCAGCGTACATAAGTACAAGTGAATTAGTTTAGGCAAGGGGCAAGTCGTTAATAATAAATAGTCGCTTCCTTGGGGCACACTAGATGTGACGCGGACAAAACGCGAGGTAACATCTTTAAAGAAGGCACGTTGGGTTCTTCCAGAAAGGTAACTCGATTCCAGATAAGGAGATCAGATGGGATCCCCAAAAGACTTCGTTTACTTATAAGAAGCGAATGGTTAACAGAGTCAAATGCTTTACTGAAGTCAGTGTAAATGAAGTCTGTCTGAAGCCATTCCGGAACCTATCCGTGACAAAAGATGTAAGCTCTAATAAGTTGGTAGTGCTGGAGCGGCGCTTCTTGAAGAAATGCTGGCACGGAGATATTATTGAACTACATAGGTGTTGCAAATGTTTGCGCTTAGTGTTTACAAAGTTATAAAACTGCATCGGATGTTACTGAGTAAAATGAATTCGGCAGCGGCGGATATAACTCTTATAACATTCTGCGTTATGCACGGTGAAATTGGACCGAGCTACTAAGTATCTTGAATAACTAACTGTTTTTTATTTTTATTTCATGACGTCGGACAATTGCTCATTTATACTGAGACATCTTGTATAAATGTCTTGGGGTGACCAGAGATATGAGCGGCTGCCTAATTGTCGGATGTGCAGGATAAAAATTATTCGCCACAAGCACATAACTAACAGCGGTTTTTTTACGCTTTGGAGACTTATTTAGCCGTTGAAGACTTGTAAACTGTGACTCAAGCGCACAGAGTTGGTCATTGATTTTTCAGCGAAAACCGCTGATCAACTCTTTAAAACCACTTTTAGTCTATCTCATGAACGATCTAATTTCGTCCTGAACAGCACGACAACCATCACAGCAAAAGTGGACACCAGTGAAACTGAGGCCGTGAACCCGGGACACTTAGCGTGTAAAACTTTTTCATAGAGCCAGCAGTGGATGGTAGGCTGGGATGAGGATATTGTCTTATTAAAAAACTTTAACGCACAAACAAGTTTTGATTCCATGGTTATTTTTTAATGAATTTATTAATATTTTTTGTTTTAAAAAGCAGAGTAGAGCTATGTTTGGAAGAAAATTAACAATATTATTATTATTTTACCTCTAAATATACCACTGAACACGCAAAGCGATATGGATATATAAAATGTAAAAAAAAAAACATGGGTTATAAATATCGTCTGTATAAGTATAAGTCTCGTCTGTATGTTTCTACGCAAACTAATCTCTCAGTTTTATCGACTTCAAACTATGAATACATCCTTCTTTCCTTTGCAGGCAGTATATAAGTCGGAACAGCCGGGATTGGTCGACTATATCCTATAATTGCCATATAACTGAACGATCAGAAGTGCCATGACTTTGGTGTCGTTTTACAAGAACGTTGGGACTCTCTATGGATTCTATTTTGGGCAAGCTAATCTGATCTTTCAAACTTCAAAAGGATCGGCCGACTATGGCTGCCATATAACTAAACAATCCGAAATAAATAAACCTTGCTAATTTTAAAGATACTTGGTGCTGTTCCCAATATTTTAATTAGAAAATTTACTATACTATATTATACTATATACAATCCGATATGTATATCCAATAATACAAGCTGTCACTTAATTGCAAATCGATAGCTGATTCGGTGATCCGCCCGAACTTAGTTTTCCTTTTTTGTTTTTTTTTTTTGTAAAATTGATTTAGTAACAAAATTCTCATAACGATCGGCTCACTATATCGTATCCGATATATATCTAATAGTATAAAATGCTATTAAATTTCAAGGGTATATCAAATTTGGTTCCGCCCGAATTTAGTTTTCCTTTCTTGTTTTTTTATTTGAATTGAACTTGCTCTTATTTCTTCACGAGAATAACAAACAGTGTATAAAATTACAAATTATTTAATTAACTGATTCTCGTATTGACTGCTAAAAAATTAGAAGAGACTGAAAACTTTAGTTGGCTTGGGATATCGTTGCGTCACAGGTGCGTTCTGCTAAAAACTCGTTTTTTGGGACTTGTATGCGCTTCAAAATTCCTGCACGCGTTTAATAAATCGATTTAAAAATTTCATGCGTTTTTTAATAGTTACATGGTGTAGCTTTTGGAAAAAAATGGATATGATTCGAGTGTGCATAGATTCCACAGGTATGCACCAATGTATCTTAGGTTTTGCATGAAGCGGTCGAAAACTTGAGAAATGTCGAGCAGCCGAGGGCACAGAATGACATTACAGAAGTTTTTACATTGCAAAAAAATTATTAGTTTTTTTTTATTATTTATTATTATTTTTTTTACATTAGTATGACGGAATATGGTGAGCTATCAGGTATGATATTATGGGAGTTAGAAGACTTTTTCGAACAATTTAGACAAACAAGATAGTATACTTTTTGATAGGTATGATAACGCAATTGTGTGGTCTTTTCAAAATCATTTGGTATCATTATAATGATAGATTTCTTCCACTTCTTTTGGAAGAACCAGAATTCATCCAGTTCTATCTAAACCAAAGCGGGAGATAACAAGACGAACTAAGCATACCTATATTTACATTGAAAAATTTTATACATGTTTATAATGCTCCCTGATAAAATGTAATTCATATGACTTAGTAGGAGGGGAGGGGGTCTAAAATTACCAAAATCGTGATTACACAATATATATGTATGTATAACAGCCCTTTAGGAAAAAATTTGTGGGAATTTATACTTCTGTAAGGTGGCATCGCGTAAGGTCAAAATAATGTTTTTTATTCAAACACAGATAAAGTTAATTTCCAAAATAATCGATTTTCTTAAATTAAGCGAAAAAAATGTTAATGCAATTTGTCTCATTTTTTAAGGTATTAGATAATAACTTCTAAATTAGAAATGTTAGATACAAAAATCTTATTGGAAAAATGAACGTGGTTCAACACACCCATTAACGAAAAACATTGTTTTTTTATATTATTTATTATTTTATGCATAGTTACTGCCATTTGCAATCTTACATATCAATCCAGAATTAGTTAACCAGTTTTAAAACAAAAGGTATTTTTCCAAATTAACTCTTAAACTGTGAATTATTTTTTGATCAACTCGTTAAATATTTCAATGTTGCTCAATATTTAATAAAGTTGCTCTATGCACACTATGCTGTATTTTCATATAAGTTTTTTTTTCTAAATTGCCTCCCACCATTTTGTATACATTATATATATATATTGGCATAAAAAGGTTTTCTATCCCAAAATCCATTACTCCCAATCTGGACCTAAAGAGGCCATCAACAGAGAATGAATTTTCGTTCATCAGAACAACTCCAGGCCTTTTGGGAACTACTCATCGAACAAAACGGCGCATATTTGACTTAAATCGCATGATTGTAAAAAGTTTTATAATAATTTTAAATTTAATACAAATTACCGAAGGACTTCTTTGACACCTTTTATGTACATACATATGTACATATATCAGTAATTTGACTTAGGCAGTCAAAAACGACGCATATTATATCGTATACATGTGTTTCTGAAGGAACTGAATTCCCAGGTCATCGATTTGGTGATGACAATAACCTTGCAGAGGTACCTTAGGTACACTTCTGCTTATATGTATATACACTCCGTTTCACTTGAATAGCACACAGCAATATAAGGGCAAACGCAGGTGTTAACGCGAGCAAAACTACAGCGAGTTATTTCGAAAGCTAAACATCTTTAACGATTGAAACTTAAAAAAAAAAAACACCGCTTAACCCCAAACGAAAGGAAGCATGGTTGACCTTTTGCCGCGTTTATATATCATGGTGTAACAAGTGGAAGCGCGTAGTTTTTTCAGATGAAAAAAAAGTTTTATTTGGAGGGGCTAGATGGCTACAATTATTATTTTCATGATCTAAGGAAAGAGGCGCATCAATTGGAGCGTTTATTGATTATATTATTATAATTGGACCTAGTCGAGTAGGCGGAGTTATGGGTTGGGGAGCCATATCTTACTATGAGACTTGAGAACTTGAATTCTTATCCTCAAACATGAACGCAAAAGCGTATCTAAACGTCCGTGAAAAAGCTTAACCACCATTGGAACATTTTTTTGAATAGTTTGCGTTGGACCTTCCAGCATGTCAATGCCCCAATACATACTGCACGTGTTGTAACATCATTTTTATAAGATAAAAATGTTGAAACTCTGAACTGGCCCCATACTCGCCGGATTTGAATATACTTAAAAGTGTTTGGGGATGGCTAGCCAGAAAGGTTTATTCAAGGTATTTTCAAGAGAAGAAAAACTAATAGATGTCATTCAGAGGGCCTGGGCTACAATATCCCTAGACTACATTAAAAGTCAATATGATTCGCTGCCCAACAGGATCTACGAGAATACATTGAATAAGGGGGGCACTAATGTATACATTAATAATAATGTAATACATTAATACTCACTATTGAATAAAAACACATTTTCTAATATTTAAGTTCGTTAAATATACTTACAAAAAAAAAAATGTGCTGTAAGACAAAAATTTTTTAAGTTAAGTTTTTTGTTAACATTTATTAATTAATTATTATTAGTTAATTTAATTTAAGTTTTGTTACTTTACTTATATTTAAAATTTATTACACTTTAAATAGAAACTTAAACAAATATCTATTGCCTTTTTGTCTATTTCCATTTCTAAAGGGTAACTTCACTCGTTATTTTAATTAACAAGAGCACTGTTCAGTTACCGAGCGTTTTCGGAAGCTTTAAGTTTGTGTTCTGAATATTATATATATACCAATATAAAACAAGCACAGTTCGATTTATAGATATTGATACAATTTATTTAATTGTTTTGGGGTTTCTACAAATGATATATGTACATATGTCCTGAGTAGGGTTGACGACCGAATAGAAAATGATGCGGGAGCGCGGCTCGACGCCTGATGCAGCGGAGCGACGGAAGATCCCGCGAGAGAGCAAGGCAAGCGCTAGCGCATGACGGCAAATGAATTTTTGTGAAAAATTTTTTTGTGAAACAATTTAATTTTTTTTTTAAATTTTTGGTATCTTAAATACTGAAATACTGGTTTTTGCCCCTTTTCGAAAAAACAATACATGTTCTCCGTGCCGATTCCAATAAATCCTGATATTGCACTGGCATTCTTTATTGAAAATGGGGTTACAAAGCAGCAATATTTGAATATAAGAGCGATAAATAAGCAACAAGGATGTGATATTTTCCCTTCATACAATCAAATCGCCGAATGCAAATTGAAATGCAGACCACTAGATACGGATACCTTGGATTTGAATTATAAACTCATCTATAATTTTTATATTATTTGAATTGCTATTTCTACTGAGCTTATTATTGACTCCGAAAAATTCAAATATTTGTGTAAAAATACTTTTAATTTATATATATGAAACTATAATTCATATATATAAACAAATTATACAAGAGCGATCGAAAGTCTCATGCCAGAAAATGCAGCCGATTAGCAAATATTAAAGACGTCTTTTATCGAGCCCTAGACTCTTCTGACCCATTTCTCTCTACAATTTGTTTAAAAGAAAAAGAAGGGCAAAATAAATTTCGGCAAAATAATCTGATCTGCCATTTCATAAAGATCGGATGAATAGATCCTATAGCTGGCATATAACTGATTGATCGGAAATGCAAAAATTTCTTCTGAGCAAACTATTTAGTTTATTGATATCAAAGTTAGCATGTATATTAAGTCAATCGTGGCAATAGCCAATTTTACAGTGGTTAAACGCGTTTATATACGCTATATACGCGCTATATTACACGCTATATACGCGTTTAAAATTTGGAAAGCACCTTCACATGTAAGTAATTTTTATTTTTAAACATACACTGAATCAAAAATATTTGTCGGACCAACTTGATATTTTGTGTGTGAGTATACACACAGATATATACATATTAGGAAAATGCAAAAAAAAAAAATATGTTAAATCCTAATAAATTAAATCCCATAAGTTAGAAAGATGGAAGGAGGATGCCGATCCTTAAGAAATTTGGCCGATCGGTTTAATCGGCCGACTATAACCTAAACCTTCCATATAACTTCCATATAAATTGATTCAACGTGGTTGCACGTCGGTTTTTGATGAGCCACGCCCAGGTGGCCCGAAAACAGGTACCACGGCGTTTGGCACGGTATTGGCAGACCGCCGATCGAAGATACGTGAGATAGCTGAGACAGTAGGCATCTCAAAAGATCCAGCATAAAATTTTGGGCATGAGAAAGCTGTCGGCGCGATGGGTGCCGCGTTTGCTCACTCCGAACAGCAAACGCAACCGTGAGACCACTTCAGAACAGTGTTTGACGTTGTTTAACGAAGACGTAGACGAAACATGGATCAACTGGTATACACAAGAGACCAAGGTACAGTCGAAACAGTGGACTTCACCCAGCAAACCCAGCACCCAGGGAAGGTGATGGCCACCGTTTTATGGGATTCACAAGGTGGGATCTACGTCGACTACCTTGAGAAGGGCAAAAAGTTCAGAGGGCAGTACTATTCCGAGTTATTGGGCCGATTCGCCAAAGAATTGCAGAATATACGCCCCCATATGGCGAAGAAAATCATGACAACGCACTGGCTCACACCTCCGCCCTCGCCACGGCCAAATTGTTCGAATTGGGCTACGAAATGCTAAAATTTTTGTTACCTTCAGACCAGGATAATACCCTAATGATATTATTTAAGATTATAATTATATATGTCATTTAAATTTAATTTTAAAACTTGCAAATAATTTCTAAAATAACGAATAAAGTAAAACTAACAGAAAATATTTTCATATAAAAGCAATAAAATGAGTACTATTTTGTTAGCTTAAAATAGAAAATATTACCACATCGAATTTTTCATGTCAGCAATTGGAAATTTCCTCGCCATCCAATGTACTCGCAACGTTTTCTAATTTTTGAGAAAGGTTCATTTTTCGGCAATTCGTATCATAATCAAGAGCTTCCATAATCTAAATATATATATTTTAATGTTTTGAAATTATCAGAAAATAATACGTTTTATGTCTTACTTGATTTTTGTATTTCGTAACATAAATATATAACTCCTTCAAAGCTGAAATTGTATCAAATTCGTCGAGCTGTCTCACAGACAGTTGTTGCATAGCTGTACTCATTTCCTGGTCGCTTATTTGAGGAAGACGAGAAACATCGCGGTAAAAGCTCTTTACCATTATTCGATAGTTTGGAATATCCTATAAAAATAAATAGGTTTTGTCTCTTAGTAACAATGATCATATAAAATAATTCCTACAAATTCCGTAAAAGTCAAAGTTTTTATATTCTAATATTTGTATGTCAACGTAAGTAATTGGTTTCAGTATAAAAAGAAAGACCTAATTTCTATATTTATTTTTAAATAGTTATCATAAAATTTGAATGAGGTAGTACGCAAGAAATCTTGTCAACCATTTTGAAAACATAGTTATGAGATAAATTGAAAATATGTGAAATTTTACAAAAGGGTCAACGGAACCCAAAAAGTTCGAAGTCAAATGTAGTATGTTCTTTTCTCATATTTTTTATCTATAAATTTCACTAATTTAAGAATATTTTACATATACTCATTTATCATTTTTAAATATTTCAATGCAAAGTATCAAAAGTTTTCAGTGTCACGATTTTTATACCCTTGCAGAGGGTATTATAATTTTGGTCAAAAGTGGGTAACGCAGTGAAGGAGACATCTCCGACCCTATAAAGTATATATATTCTTGATCAGGAACACCTCCTTAGTTGATATAAGCATGTCCGTCTGTCTGTTTCTACTAACTAGTCTCTAGTCTTTAGTCTAAGACAAACTAGTCTATCAGTTTTAAAGCTATCGTCTTCAAACTTTGCACACACCCTTCTTTCCTTTGCAGGCAGTATATATGTCGGAACGGCCGGGATCGGTCGACTATATCCTATAGCTGCCATATAACTTATTGATCGGAAATGGCATAACTTCGTTGTTTTTTAAGTTAGAAGGATAGGACTTTGTATGGATTCCACTTTGAGTAAACAAATTCGAATGCCATAACTTCGTTATTTTTAAAGTTAGAAGAATGGGATTTCTATGGATTCTACTTTGGGCAAACAAATCCGATCTCCCAAATGTCGTAAGGATCGGCTGACTATATACGATCCGATATATATCTAATAATATAAGATGCATGTATCCACTTAGCGGACTGCCACTCAACTGCAAGGGTATATCAACTTCGGCTCCGCCCGAAGTTTGCTTTCCTTTCTTGTTAAAACTAAAACTATTGGGAATATATCTGAGAAAACAAGAAATGGAAGATAATTTCGGGCGAGCCGAGGTTTATATCAGTTATACGGCAGCTATAGGATATAGTCGCAAATCCTTATGAAATTTGGCAGATCGGATTAGTTTACCCCAATTGGAATCCATAGAAAGTTACATCCTTCTAACTTAAAAAAACAAAAAATATAATGGCATTTTCGATCAATCAGTTATATGGTAACTTTAGGATATACAAGAAAAATAAAAGAAATAAAAGAAGGATGTGTACATTCAGCTTAAAAACTACTAGCTACTTGTTTGCGTACAAACAGACAGACGGACATGCTAATTTCGACTCAGGGGGTGATCCTGATCAATAATATATATACTTTATAGGGTCTGATATGTCTCCTTCAAGCGTTGCATACTTTTGACCAAAATTATAATACCCTCTCAAGGGTATAAACATTTTTGGTCACCAATGAATGCTCACATAAATCATTATCATAATTAAAAAGATAACTCATTTCATTTTATATTTACCTTCGCAAAGAGCAACTTGTTTGAAGGCGAATCCTTTCCCAGTCTATGTTCAGATGTTGAGCAGGCATCCATAAAGGTTTGTGCAATTACGCTTAAACAGGAGTCCACAGAAAACGTTTTATTTACATCAAATATAAAGTCGGGATTTTTTATAAAATTGACCCAAAATCGCAAAGGCAAACAGTTAGATTTCCACGCATGTACAATATCAGAATCCCCAATACCATGTCTCAAAGCTTCTTCGTCCAACAAATCAAATAGCCATTTTACCGCCGGAGGCAGTTCCTCATTGACTGTTAAGACAATTGAAAAGAAATCGTCGACAAATTTTTGAATAGTACCCTTAGTGGCTAATAGGCGAGTTAAGTATACTTCAGGTATTGTTTTGTTTATTCTGTCATTACAATAATTTGTAGAATGCGAAGTTTGCAATGCTGCCGACGGTCCTGATAAAGTCGAATTTTTTATATTCATATAATGATCAGGTATTAAAGGTTTAATCAAATGGTAAACCCGAGGCTGCTGCAATCCCGACTCAATGTCGTTATTTATAATGATATGGCTTTGGGAATTGTTTATGAAATAAACTGAAAAATAAAGAAAATATTTGTATTAATGTATAGTTGTATATTGAATTAAATACAAATTTTTCCGAGCTAATTTTGGATAAAATAGACTTTAATTTAGGATAAACGGTCTATCCTAAACGGTCAACCTTTAAAAAGTTAATGTTTTTATTATCTGGCAGAGACTATTATAATTTTGGTCAAAAGTGTGCAACGCAGTGAAGGAGACATAACCGACCCTATAAAGTATATATTCTTGATCATGATCAGCTCCTGAGTCGATATAAGCATGTCCGTCTGTCCTGACATCCTTCTTTCCTTTGCAGGCAGTATATAAGTCGGAACAGCCGGGACTGGTTGACTATAGCTGCCATATAACTGAACGATCGGAAATGCCATAACTTCGTTGTTTTTTAAGATAGAAGGATGGGCCTTTTTTGGATTCTACTTTGGGCAAACTAATCTGATCTGTCAAATTTCATAAGGACCTGCTTACGATCCGATATATAGTTAAAAAAAAAAATACTGCCTCTTAACTGCAAGGGTATATACTTACTTAAATCTTATGGGGAGAATAGGGTTTTTTAAATTGTATGTGGCATTTTGCTACCACATAATTGATTGATTGGAAATTCCATAACTATGGTGTTTTTTAAGTTAGAGGGACAAGAATATCTGTGTGTTGGTTTTGGCCCAACTACTCCGATCTTCTAATTCTTTTAAGGATCGGTCGATTGCTTTAGAACTGAAAGACTAATTTGCATAGACACAAACAGACGGGCATGCTTATATCGACTCAGGAGGGGATCCTTATCAAGAATATGCTTTATAGGGTTGAAGATGTCGCCTTCACTGCGTTTCAAACTTTTACCATCTGCAAGAGTATAACAACAAACATGTTAACATATATCGGCCGTCTCAGATTATGGTGGGCTTGAATTTATAAATTTTATATATATAAAAAAAAAAATCCGGCAATGGAAAAATATACTTACAATTATGATATGGTGCCGCATGATGGCCCTTACTGTAAGGTATATGAAAACTTTCGTTTTGCCTAGCAATAAGAGACATTACAGCCGATTCTTTGACTCCATAGTGAGCTAATGTATTAAGACGTCTCCAACCGTTTATGGTTTTTGTGGTTAGGTCTTCATCTTGCAGTGTTAGGTGACCCCCACGCCCATGCCTCCATTCTAAGTCAACCTCGTATATAGATGGTCTCATTGAAAACGGAGTGTTTTTAAAAATAGCATCTAAGATTTTTAGCTTCACTTGCGAAATCGTATCCCAATCGTTAACGCGGCACTGGACTTTTTCATCAAGATCATCTTGCAAGATATGCAAAATTACAACAGAATGAGTAACTTGCTCATGTAAAAGACGCTCTTCGGAAAGAGAGTAACGCGCATCATTGGTTATGGCATCTACTAACCCTTTTTCAATTTGATGTTTTATGGCCTTAAACAAAAGAAATAAACTTGATCCAGCATATTCTTTTAAATAGTCGTACATACATATAGCCAAATAATTGGTTAACATTTTTTCAACAACACTCTCAGTACGTCGCAGCATTAGATGAGGATGTTTGCTTTCCAACGACTTGTCAATTAGCCGAAGTAAGAGTGATTTCAAAATCTCTGTAGCGTACTCCATTTTATTCATTAGTACAACCATTAGTAAGGAAGCAACATTTACACGGTCACGAATCGAAAAAGACGAGCGTTGAGTTTCCAAAGTTTCTATGAATATAAGTAAAAAGTATTTGTTGCAAAGAAGTTGTTCAAATTGAACCATAGCAGCATCATAGTTGTTATGTGGGCAATTGTCACGAAATTTAGCTGAATTTAATATTGGATGATCTGACACACCAGGAAAGAAAACTTTCATTATATAGTTCACATGGTCAAGAGTTGGTATTCCACTGCTCTCAAGATCTGCCGTCAGGTCCGTCATATCAGTTTGCAGCTCTGCAAAAGCTTGTTTACACTCAGAGCGAACGTTGCTTTCTAATGTAATCATCTGTATCTGGATGCGTTTATACTCACGTTCTGCCTGGGTAGATTTTCTTCGGAATATTATTAGAACAATAAGTAAAACAACAACAAGAACAGCGATTGTAAACATAACACCAAACAATGCATGTGAGAAGGCGTAGGGCTTATTTATATCATATTTGAGATGTCCAATGACAAAACGGAGATTACGACCCACTTTTACTACAACTAACGGTAGATCGATTGCCTGATCTACGCCATTTTCGTCAGTTGAGGGAGGCTGTTGCTCCGGTGGAATGCATAAAAGTTGTGTTAATGCCAGACTTGTAATATTACATTGGGTGGTACCTATTGTAACATTTACATCATATTCATCTGCTGCTAAATTTAAAAGTTCGCCTTCAATAACTAAGCTATCACCCTTGTAAAGTTTTATTCCATCGTTTTGAAATTGAAAATACTTCGGGTCATTCAAATATACAATCGTACTTCTTATATCATGAAAATATTTGTTTAAATCCCGAACCAGCTGCACGTTGTCCATTACAAAACTAAGCTGCAAATTTAATTGTGTTTCATGAACTTTCACAAATGTTGTAACATCCATATTATTGCCGCTAAAATATCTTGATGTCGTTTGTCCTGTTGTGTATGTATGAAAATCGTCTAATAAACGAGTTTTTCTCTTTCGTCTTTTATTTTTAAAATTAGTTTCCATTTCTGAAGAGTTTCTTATGTCAAATTCCGAATCCAAAATTCCATTCAAATTTTTTAAATTATAAAATTTAAAGTTTACTGGAGGAGAAGGGCACTCCATTTGATTCGAGTTAATAACAACGCAAGAAGTTTTATTAATTCGCTCATTATCAAAAAATACTTCCAATTCCGGTTTTTGAATTGAGTCAAGATACATTCCATGAACAGTAAGTACACGGCCTCCACTAACAAAACTCCTTAGTGGTTTGATTTCCATTATCCTAGGATCCTGTGTGTAATTAAAAACAGAACAGATGTGGCGAGGGAATGTCCGAAATTGATATGCATTTATATCACTCCGTAATGGATTTACAGGTCGATTTTGAATGCTTATGTTTTGAACTGAACTCTGGCAAGTTAATGTACGGTTTGCACCATCAATAAACAAACGGAGGGATTGAATAGGTTCTGGTTGTGTTGCCTCTGAAGTAGTACAGCTAACCTGAGAAGATGAAGATTGAGAAACGTTTACGTAACACTCATACTCATCTAAATAGGCTCGTATACTTGAACCAATATTTAAAAAGTTTCCAACTAAGGACAACTGCGTACCTCCCGACCTCGGCCCAATAGTCGGATACAAGCCAGTGAGTTTAACATTCTTAAAATGAAATTGTACCCCAGATTCAGTGTATCCGGCATCGTTTGCAACCTTGATCGGGGCTGACATTTCATACAATGCTGCTCCAGTTTGACATTCAATTTTTACAGATATTTGATAGCTTATAAGATGACATGGAATAGAACCAATAAATATTTTTCCGCGTACATCTTCTTCGCGTATACCCAAATTACTTCCTTCAATTGTCACAAGTGTTCCTCCTTCGATAGGTCCAGATAGCGGTTTGATAATATCAATCCTAGGTAAAGGACAATCAATTTTTACAAGTGTTGGTGGCCTTGCATTGAGAAAACTACTGTCAGAACTACAGGTCTCATTGTAAACACAAGAATTTCCGCACCAGGCACATTGGTATTTTGGTTCCCGAGTGACACACAAACTACAATCTGCATGATCCCTGTGAGAACCTAATACATCGCACTTATACAATGTAACCATAGCCGTGTCCACATAATGTTGAAAATTCCATGTAACAACAACTTTAGCCTGATACTCATGCGTATTGGTCTCATAGAAGTAAGGAGTTTTTTCACAAACTACGATTTTATTAGATTCAATATGTGCGGGCAAAAGCATTTGAGCTGCTTCAATATGAACTGTGCATAAAAAGCCGGCATGAGCATTTTTTGGTTTTGGCAAGTTCTCTATCTCAAGGCGAATTTCTTTCGGAACGCGTACAGGCAAAAGAATTGGATGACTATTTGTTTTTAAATGGGGGCACTGCATTGCAGTACTAATAGCTATTTCCATGTTTCGGCATTCTTGGGATTTGTGCATACATTTATTGTCATAAATGCACCAGTTACATCCCCAAGAACTGACTACACATTCCCGACATTTTGTATGATGTGAGCAGTCAAAAAATGCGAATGATCTTGACACAAAGTCTTTATTAGTTTCCGAGCTTCGCACAGATAAAGGTACTAGCACATGATCAGTGTTAGTTGGAATAATAGGCCTTTGGTCCAGTGCAGGCGTGGCGCATGCAAGACCATTTTCTAAAATTTCGGCGTCAATAGGAGTGGAATTTCCGAAAACACATCGATATTTTGCATTAAATGGCTCTGGTAATGTACGAATAATTAAATGTAATAGCGTAAGTTCAGTAATTGGAACTTTGTCTGGTATAATTGACTCAAAGTCAATACATTGTTGTCCACTGCCCAACGAAAGCCACCGCGAAGCAGAAGTATCTCGTTGGCACGTAGATCGTACAGTGCACCTCTTTTCTAAAGAACACCATCCACAAAATGGGTCACGAGATTCTAGGCAAGCTGAACAGTTTGTATATACAGAACAATGTTCAATTCTTAGCTTTGTAATTTTTCGTAGGGATAACACATATAAAAAATCCTTTTTTGGAGACATCATTGTATTTGGTAATATCCGGTTACCAGCATCTACGATTATTTCTTCATATTCTCCAGGATTTTGCCCAGACAATAAGACTTTTTTCACAGCACCTTCATCTGTTCCAAGAAAAGCCAGCGAGTGTTGTTGATCTGTAGTTGAAGTCGCAGTTACTGAAGTAACTGACACATTATCAAAATGAAACAGTGCTTGCGTTGTTATTGGAGATACTCCGCTTATTTTAAGTCCTACAGAACAAAAGTTATAAATGTTTCCAAGGGAGCCAACAATGGGACACCTTCCATCGTTAATCGTGCCAGATATATATCCTAAGTTACGATCCTTTGTGGTGCCATTAAAACACATATGAATGTTTTCAATAAACATGTCCTCTATATCTTTAATACTGTATATACACATAGCAGATTTCCGTTCCGGTTGATCGCTTATTTCTTTTGACGGAGAAAAAACTGTAACTAAAACATGCTCGTCTTTTTTGATACCCATTTGCTGAGCTAGCTTATAACTAGCTGGAGTTATTTTTGCATCCCGTAAAATATTATAATCGGTATTTCTTTCAGATGCGGTACACTGAATTGTTATTTCGGTGTAACTGTCATAATTAGGATCTGTGATGCATATACGAGCCAACCGTGTTACATAACCTGCCTCGTCTGCTAAATGGGATTTTTTTTGAACTATTATAAAGTATGCATAGTCTGAAGAATTAAATCCATAAATGTAGTTTACCAAAAAATGGTCTCGGTATTTAACATCGATATTTATAATTGACTGTTGAATAGAGAACTCGGCGTAATTTAAATCATCAAGGCGACGAGATGAAATAGCAGGAACATCATGGCGATAATCTCCAACGTTGGTAAAAGTGGTTCCAACGTACAATATATCGTCTTCTTTCCAGGAATATCTTGCAGGTCCCACAAATGCAAATGTTGAAGCATTTTCATCATTTGCAGCCAATGGTACAGCAATAAACTGGGGCGTTGATGGAAATAGAGGCAGACTATATATTTCACAAGCACCTATAAATAGTCATAAAATATTCTTTTAATTTTTTCACAAAATTTGAATATTTTGAATAGTCAGATATTATAATACTAAAAGAAAGGAAAGCTAACTTCGGACGAAGCCGAAGTTGATATACCCTTGCAGTTGAGAGGCAGTCCGCTAGGTGGCGACAGGCATCTTTGTTGTTAGATATATATTGGATCGTATATAGTCGGCCGATCCTTATGATATTTGACAGATCGGATTAGTTTGCGCAAAGTAGAATCCATAGAAAATCCCTCTAACTTCAAAAACAACGAAGTTATGCCATTTCCGATCAATCAGTTATATGGCAGCTATAGGATATAGTCGACCGATCCCGGCTGTTCCGACTTATATACTGCCTGCAAAAGGAAAGAAGTGTGTGTGCAAAGTTTGAAGACGATAGCTTTAAAACTGAGAGACTAGTTTGCGTAGAAACACACAGACGGACAGACGGACATGCTTATATCAACTCAGGAGGTGATACTGATCAAGAATATATATTCTTTATAGGGTCGGAGATGTCTCCTTCACTGCGTTGCACACTTTTGACCAAAATTATAATACCCTCTGCAAGGGTATAAAGATATTTAAAAAAAACTTTCTATCGAAATATAGCATGTGAAGTTTTGTAGCTTTATTGGTTGTAAAGTTATGCGATTTTTAAATTTAAAAGTATTTTTAATTTTTTAAGGTAACCTTAAGTAATTAAAAAAAAAACCGTTGAACAAACAAACTCAAATTTTTTTCAAAATTTTAAAAATTAAAATCGGCCACGCGGACGGGGATCGCGGTGCGGGTATTTTACATCCTCAGGATTTTTTTTTATATCACATCAGTTGTTTTTCTGTAATAATTTAAATGCCTGAACACCAAAACTTATTTCTCTTACTCCTTAGATTTTAACTAGTTCGCACCTGAAAGAGACTCCTTCAGGTAGACATAAAGAACGATGGACAGACAGACGGATTTAATCAGAGGAAAAATGAAAATATATTGTCTAATAACTCCAATTTTCCCAGTACCTCCAATTCAATGACAATTAATTTTTTTTACTTTCACCCGAAATTTCTTCTTAACTTCTTAAAAAAATTTTGGTAAAATGATCTAGCTTAAACAACTCCTTACGATTGGTATATTACTTATTTAATTAGGACGCAGACAAACAATTTTTTATTTGGCTCTACGTACAATAGGCATACGCGAAAGTATCTTTCTCGTAAAAAAAATTATTTAATACAACATTTTTTCTTTAAACTGTTATATTAAAAAATAAATAAAGTTAAAACAAGAAAAGAAACTTAAGTTTCCCAATTATATTTATTTACCCAAGGTAAATAACCAAATAACCAATGTTAAATAACATTTAAAGTACAGATTCCCAAAAAAAATTTGTTACAATTTTATATTTTGGAATAAACAACTCAAATGAAGAAAGCTTCAATGCGAAGCAGTTCTAAATTAGGCATTGGAATAGTTTGGCATTAAAACTATTTCACAAAACAATACTTTTCACAGCTGCCGCTACATTATAATTTAATTTTCAACGGATTGTTGGGGCCGAAAGGGGCGTGTCAAAATTTGCCAAAACCTAATATCCGTCTTAGTCTAAGTATGAAAACTGCTGGATCTACTGTAATAGTCCCTGAAATTCGCGCGTTAGAGCTAATTTTTTCTAAAATTTTTTTTTAGTGTATGTTTTTCCATTGATTTGACGTTTGCTTTTCAAGAGAGTGTAATAGATATTTAAAGACTTAAAGGAGTAGCAAACTATTAAAGAAAAACATTTTTTCAGGCTACTCAATGTCTCCCAATGCCTGATTTACATTATTAAAAAGCTTTTATGTACCGAATAACAATTGTACTAAGATAAGAATTGTATTGGTTTTAATTTTCTTAATTAATAAAGTTGTTAATAATTTTTTAACGTTAAATTTTTTAATTTAATTTAATTTCAATTTCTATATTTAAAAAAATGTTAAAAACAAAAGTTGCTCATATTTTAGTAACATACATAAATTTCATTTGGGAAGATCTGTTAAAAACGAATTTATTGCATAACAACTGAAAGAAATGTCGGATCTGACATTTAGGTATATATCTGATCGTTTATAGTTAGTCGATCCTAGTAAGAATTTCAATATCAAATCAATTTTCTAATAAAAATGTTGGAAACAGTCCCTAGAATCTTTAAATATACCAAGGTTGTGTCATTTCCGATCGCAGCTATAGGATATATTCGACCGATTCTTATGAAATTTCACTGGATTGAAAATCTGATTGCTTTGCCGGCTGCGACGCCAGCGTCGCTGCATGCCATGCCACCAGCTAGGGTTTGTGACAAGTTCTTTTGCATTTGTAAATTGGATTATAAGTAATTCCTAACAAGACAAGACGCGTCGAATAAAGGAATATAAATCTCAAAACTCATTCTTTGAATTCGACGACTACTGGAAACGGGTGTCACGCATACCAGAGTGGTTGAGGAATATAAATCTCACAACTCAATTCTTCGGATTCTACGACTACTGAATACGGGTCTCTCACATACCAAAAGATAATTTGAATTTGATAATTGGATCCCAACCGGGTTATACACCTACAGAACATATTAATTAATTTTAATTGGAAAAACGTAAGTGAAATGATCGACCTTTGAGAGTTATAGAAATTTTATTTTTTGTGAATTAATCAAGCGCATAAGGTGAAGTTTAAGTAACAGTTAAGAAGTTTAAGTACAGATTTCGGCCATTATACAGACCTCAGTAAACGCCACGATATCGGCTCAAGCTGGACAAAATGAGCGAACCAATGAAGCTATGCGACAGGAGTTCAAAAAACAGTTGGACGAGCTATAAAATTAGTGGCACACAAATAAGCTCTCCTGAAATAAAAGTATATGAGGTCGTAAAAGTGTTGCCAGGGGTGGCTTGTGACGAATTGTTTAATGCTGTTAAATGCCTTCAGGAATTTACGGGTACGCCAAAAACCTACGTTTCCTGGAGCCAGGCGGCTCAAGCTGCCTACAGTCTGTTTAGACTCTACGAGGGAAGCTCCAGGCACTACCAAGCAGTGCTCATCATTAGGAGCAAGATGCTCTCTCAATTCAAAACGGCATTAAACTTTGATGCTATTGTAAGATGCTACTGTTAGATCCAATTGTTAGATGCTACTTACAGCGATAAGCGTACTTTACATGTTATAGAGCAAGAACTTGGTACCTTGCGACAGGTTGGATGAACATCCATGAAGTAGAAATGAAATTGACTTTGCTGACAAATAAGGTCACAATGTCTTACGATTCGGTACTAGTGTAAAGAGTGGACCGCTTGTCACAAGATGACGGATTAAGAAATGTAGAGCCCACACAACAATCATTTACTATGAATTCCATTCACAGCTTAGATGTTATTTAACAAAAAGTTTTTTTTTTTTTACAAATATTCGGAGTGACGACTCATTACACAAGACGGGGCTTATTAATACAAGTTCAGGCGACCCTAAATTTGAAGGATGGTAAAATTAACCTGAGAAATGGCTCAAAACAAATCTTGTACCATGAGCGCAAAAATGTTAATTTTACAAGTTTTAATGATCTTGAATTAGCAGAAAAAGATCGTCAAAAGACTTCATTTTCTGTAAACGGGGGGAGTACGAATTCTGTCGACTTCCTTTCGGATTATCCTTTCGGAAATCTTTTAGATGCCAACATGAGAGTGGCCCACGAGAAGACTCAATTTTTTAAAAAATCTAAGCTGAACATCACCGGACATGACGGTATACTGAGCATGCCGTTCCTAAACCGACTGAGTTCTGAGAACTTAGCCTACATCCAGGAGCTCAAGAACGAAGCAGCAGGAAGCTCGAATTCAAAGATTGCCATTCTTGGGACACTGACTACTATCGTCATCATATGCGCCCTCACATTTCTCAAGCAACGGCAGAGGAGAGTTAGATATGCGCAAGAGATAATCCATACATTTGCGAGTATTTCCATAGCCTGAAAGGGGGAGTAGTTAATGGGCCCCCGCGCGTTGTATGTTTGTGACAACACAAATATGCAGCGTAAGCATAACCATCAATCACCCGGCTTACATCAGCCGCTGTTTGCATTCCTTTGAGTATTGCATAAACAGTGGTCGGTGGTCATAACTCCAGACATCGCAACTATATTCCTTGCACATGCCGCAAGGTCAGCACTTTTGGCGATCACGCCAGCCGCAGTCCATCCGCTCGATCCGTCGCTCTGACGGCTGCGACACCAACGTCGCTGCATGCCATACCACCAGCTAGGGTTTTTGATAAGTTCTTTTGCCATTGTAAATTAGATTATAAGTAATTCTTAACAAGATAAGTCGTATCGAATAAAGGAATATAAATCTCACAACTCAATTCTTCGGATTCTACGACTACTGGATACGGGTCTCTCACATACCAGAAGAATTGGAATACTGCCTGCAAAGGAGAGTAGGAAGAGTATAGCTTTAAAACAGAGAGACTAGTTTGCGTCGAAACAGACAGACGGACATGCTTGTATCGACTCAGGAGGTGATCCTGATCAAGAATATATATTATATACATACTTCGTAGAATGCGAATAAGGAAAAATTCTACCTGGAGACTCAAAAGTCTCCACCAGCCCCAATTTTGTGCTTCAAAATTTTATTACTATCACCCCAAACTAAACGACTTTTGGTTAGACAAAAATGATCTAATTAAAACAATACCCTTTCGATTGGCATATAATTCAAATATGTGTCTATTATAGTATATGTGTATATAATAGTAATATATATGTGTCATATATGTATAGTGTCTAACGTTTTCAAAATGCTATTGAACTGGCGTTACAGAATTATATTATTTTTGGAGGAGGTAGGGCGTGACAAAAAATTTAAAACAAACTTCTTCACACGTTTATACGGACCGACGGGCATGGCTATATCGACTCGGCGGTTAATATTCAAGATGATGTCTGCTTCACTGCGTTGCACCCTTTTGATTAACATTACAATGCCATCTTCAAGGATATAATTAACAAGAAAATAAACAAAAGAAATAGTTTAGTTCTCGAGCTCGAGCCCTTTTTACATCAGCCGAGAAATCTAAAGGGCTATTCCTCCCTGACAAGATTTCGCACGAAAATTTTCTAAAGTTCAGTTGTTGCTCAGTGCTACATACTTTAAAATTCTAGCAAATTCAGCCCCCCTCAGCCCCCTTGTACGTTTTAATTTTAATTCCAAATTCGGTATTGATTCAAGAAAGCTTTATAAAAGTAGTATTATACATATGTATATACTTTATGGGGTCGAAGATTATTTCTTCTCTCTAGTTACAATATGCATACCTAAATTCACACGAATACAATATACCCTTACCCTACGAGTACCGGTAAAAAACATTTGCATTTCGTTTATGTATTTCGTTATATTTAAAATAAAATTATGCGTGTAGTGAAAACGAATTTAACTTGTCGGCCTGTGCATTTAATTATTTAATATTGAAAAAGAAAATTTACCAAAAAACAACAAAGGAAAGCTAACTTCGGTCTGAGCCGAAATTGATATACCTATGGAGGCTTAAAGTGGAATCCTTACAAAGTCCCATCCTTCTAACTTAAAAACCATCGAAGTTATGCATCCAGACCGTTCAGAATTATATACTGCCTGCTAAGGAAAGAAGGGTGTGTGCAAAGTTTGAAGACGATAGCTTTAAAACTGAGAGACTAGTTTGCGTAGAAACAGACAGACGGACATGCTTATATCGACTCAGGAAGTGATCCTGGTCAAGAATATATATACTTTATAGGGTCGGAGATCTCCTTCACTGCGTTGCACACTTTTGACCAAAACTATAATACCCTCTGCAAGGGTATAAAAATCTACCAGTTCAAATGCAGGATTGTACATTTGTTGTGAAAAAAATTTAATTTTCAACGGATTTGCCAAATTGTGGAACTTTTTTGGCAATATTATTCGATACATAGCAATTATTGCTATATACATATGCAATATATTCCCTTCCAATATATTGTAAAATAATCTTTTCCCTTAGAGTATTCTGAAATTACCTTGACGAATGCTACCACATGATACAAGAATTCCACCGTGAGAGTAGCTAACTACAAGGATTTTGTTGTAGTTATTAACTAACGATGTTTCGATGTCTTCGGGACAGCCACCTGCATGACATTGAGGCGAATCGTTTACGGGTCCAGTTATAGCTTCAGACAGCACACGCAAGTTTTCATTAAGTTTTAATATTTTGTTTGTAGCTCCAGCAAACAAAACATTATGCATGAAATCAAAAGTGAGGTGCGTGAAATAATTTTTTGATTGTGCGTCTCTTGTAACTTCATCACTGGATCGATTTTTATAATTTGTTACTCTTGACATATTGGTTATCTTTACATCTAATCCAGCAGTATTAGGCAAGTTAAATTGAGCCACAATATCAATTGAAGAAAACTGCGTCTTTAATAACATTTCTTTAGCACAGTGCACAGTTAAATTATTATTTCGCATAATGACCAAGTTTACAAAGATCGCGAAAATAAATGAATTTAGGCCTGAATCAAATAAATATTTTTGCAACATATTTTAAATTTTAACAAAACTTTAGTACTAGTTTGTATAGTTGGTTGCTTATTGCATTTTAGCAGCTGCACTCTCATCTCATTGCTTCGTTCGTCATTTCCTCAAAATGTGGAATGTTTGTATTCGCGGTCTTCACTTTTTAATTACATCCATAGATAATAATCTTTATTTAAACTAAAAACTATTTAAAATGAGATTGACAAATATGTATACATATACTCGGTCTTTTTCCAACACTATAAAATCACGCTAAATAATGTGATCGCATATTATAGTCAAACAATTAAGAAAATATTCTGTATGTACCAACCGCATCTTTTTTTCCGTGCAACGCAATTATATTGTATTGCCCCATCACTAAAAATACCTTGCTTAAATTAAGTTTAACACGAGGTTTTGTGTTCTGTTGCTACAAAATGTTATTGCATTATCGCGAAAAATTCCTCTTGGAAAAATGTTGTTAATACGTTTTTAAACTAGTACCAAAATAGTTGTGTTAAAAAACTGATGTCTTAACAGTACTCGTCGGTAAATATTATGTATTTTGGTGCTCTAAAAGTCTGAAAATGAGCTTATGTGTGCTTTAGAAAATAAACATCCATTCGTGTATGTTCCAGTGAAACATATAAAAATAAAAAGTTGGCACGAATCAAAAAGCATCAACATTCGATTGCGTTTGATCAAAATGTAAGTTGAAGTAAGTTCGTCAGTTGCGACAGTCACAGTCACATCACATATCATACCGAATTCAAAACTTTTTTAGGATCTTCAATCATCAAATGTTGTATATTAGTTCACTTAATTTTAAATTAGTCAATAAAGATTAACATACTTCAAATTTGGCATAGCAGCACCAAAGGAGATAATACTATTATTAATAAAGAAATTATTGAATAATGGAATATGCAGTATATGACTTTTTCTTCAACATTCATTCAAGCATCAACATTCGATTGCGTTTGATCAAAATGTAAGTTGAAGTAAGTTCGTCAGTTGCGACAGTCACAGTCACATCACATATCATACCGAATTTAAATCTTTTTTAGGATCTTCAATCATCAAATGTTGTATATTAGTTCACTTAATTTTAAATTAGTCAATAAAGATAAACAAATTATTGAATAATGGAATATGCAGTATATGACTTTTTCTTTCGGGTGGCTCCCGCTGATGAACGTCATCATATTGGGAACTCGAGACACATAAACCATATTCCAGAATCGAACGGACCAAAGATATATGTACATATATAATCTATAAGTTACATAGGCGTCATTAAATTCTTTTGATTTTTTTGATTAAGCCAAGAAACCTTTTATTAACCATTGAGGACATATGATCGGCAAATGTAAGTTTTAAGTCTAATAATATGATATTACCTGTTCAGTGTTTGAGTATGAGTTTTCAAACGCAAGGAGAGTAGGAAAATATACATGTTTCCGCTTTGAGTTTAAAAAGTTACAAAATTGCTCTGGGTCCTGAGTGAACTCACTCTGGCTGTGAGGAATATATCTCCTATAAGAGTTTTCATTATGAATTGCATTACGTACTATTAAGTATCTTAAAAAATGGATGCTGCTGCAAGTTTTTTTATATTTATGTCAAATATGTCATTTTCAAATTAAACCTTGATCTGCATGCAATGGCTTTGTGGTGTGGAGACAGACAGTTTTTGCAGTCTCGAAGTCTTGTTATTTTTCGTGTCCTTTCCCTTGAAGTCATGTGCAGCAAATTAGGGGAATTTTGAAGCTCCATTTTCAATTGGTGGGCTGGTCCGTGAGCGAAGCCAGTAATCGCAGATATTTTTTTGAGCTTGCCGCTCAAGGTGATTTAGTGATTGTCTAATGGTTGGATCTGTGATGGCGAGCTGTAGACAAAATAGCGTATTGTGAATATAATTTCTTTTCAACAATGTGAATCAGTTTTGGATCTCACCTGGTTGTAGCTACGTTGAGGGCGGTGTTGGTTCTGACCAAAGTATTATAAAAGCTGTATTAGTATTATTGTGTGCAATCGTAGTTGCATGCGTGGATTTGATACCGTGTTTTCAGTCGTTGCCGGGCATCTTTATAGCTGGCTATCAAGGCTATCTTGATAGCTGGTGCTACTATTTTTTTTTACCTTGGAATGAAAAATATTCTGCTCTTACGATCTGAGACTGATTGTCAGTATGTATATCGTTTTTGATGGTTGGTTCCAAGTCTGTGAGGTCATGGTACCCCGTGATGATCTCCTTCATAACTCTTTCATATGTTGTCTGATGTGTCCGGATCATTATCTTTCTTAACTGCGGTTGCACAGGTAATATTCAAGATCTAGTCGCCATTCATGCTCATGGTCGTTTAAGTGAGCCAATCTGTGGGTATTCAGTAATTACCCATGGCTGAGCGTTGGGCTCGAGGCTTCCGCCAGTTTTTCGGGGTCACTGTAACGGGGTTGACCCTGATGGTATACTATCAGAAAATTTGGCATCATATTTGTGATCTCTATTTGTAAAACTCTTTGTGATCTGGACAGTTGGAGATCCAAGTAATGAAATGTGTAGGAAATCCCAAAAGATTCCGTTTACTATTGTCGCGTAACGGATTAGGGCTTTCGATAGTTAGTCATGTTCGAACTTAGCGCCGCTAGAAGTCAGTATTATATGTAGCAGTAGCTTAGGGATTTGAGCTTACGTTATTCGGTCTCAATAAATCGGGTAAAAAGAGAAACGATATTTGGCGGATCAATTAGACCGATTTGCGACATCACAAGGAGAGGGAAGAGAAATTACGGAATGTTAGAGACTAAGTAACTGTAACGGCAAAATAGCTGATGTAATTCTTTCATAGTAAAACAAACCAAATGTGCAAATGCACAACGAACCGAACTCCAACTATTGTCCAGCACTGGAGTTTGTTTAAAGGCATTCCCCGTGATTGGCCAATCGGCGACATTATCTTTTATTCGCATCTTTTATCCGCACTCTGCGAGATGATGCCCACGAAACATTCGCCCTGGCGGAGCCCCAGGCTGGAAGCCTCGGGTGATCCCGCACCTGCGACCACCACGACCACAGCAGCTTACACCCCGGCCAGCTGTGCGAGTGTGGCTGGTGATCGGCAGCGGCCACAGACTCCGAAAAAAGTGGAACAGCCGTCGGAAAGCGGCAAGTAACCTGCAGCCCGAAGCAACGGGACAGATAACGGACTACACAACTGTACAAGCGGCGGGCCTAATGGAAAGGATCGCACATCTCGAGTCGGAGCTGGAAAAAGCAAAGGCAAGTGGAGGACAAGTAGAGGCCGCCAGGAATCCCGTTGGAATCGGGGCACGCGGCGTTGGAGTGAGCGGTGCGGCGAATACACCGCCATGTTTGAGTGGAATGCTGCCACGCCAGGGAGCAGCGGAACGGCAAAGTTTGAGTGAAAACTTTCCCAGGCAAATATGCAAATGGAGCTTGGAGTGACGCCATCGTTGAGTGCAAATTGAGTGCAAATTTACCGCCAAAATTTTGTGAAAATTTGATGCCGACGCTTGGCGGTCATTCACATCACACATTAACAACAACACACGGCAGCTTGTCACACATCAACAACAACAGTGGGCTATTCTCCGCCATTTTGTGTGACCGCCACGGCGCAGCCTGGACTAGGTTATTCATCCGCCACGGGAGCCGAGCACCATCGCCCTTGTCATATGGAGTGGCGACGGCGAGCATACCGGGATGGACGCCACGTAGATTGCCTGATCTTCCCGATTTCGAGGGTCAGCCAGAGGAATGGCGAATATTCCTGTGCGCGTTCACGGAGACAACGGCAGCCGCCCAGTGCACACAATTGGAAAACAACCAGAGTCGTTGCTCATCCATCCCAGCAATGTAGAAGCCGTTATGGAGCAGCTTCGATTTCGGTATGGACGTCCGGAGTTACTCATCCGTAGCCAACATTTCAGTCAACAATTCAGGAGGCCAACATTGCAAGGATCGTGCTGTTCGCGACGAAGGTGAGCAACCTGGCAGCGTTCCTGCAGTTAACCAGTCAGCACCTAGGGAACCCAACCCTAATGAAAGAGCTGATCGCCAAGTTGCCGCTGAGCAAGAGGTTGGACTGGGCGAAGCACGCGGTCACGACAGTGGTGCCGTATACCGATACAGCCGTATCCGACAGGGGTGCACCTGAGCGAATGGCTTCATGAATTCGCAAGACTGGTGTGCACTGGCACGGACGCTGGAGTCAAGGAGCAACCGAAGCGAAGGATCCTGCACGCGAATAGTGTTCGCGAGGAGGAGCGGTATACCGACCGCTCCAGATGTTGCTCTGTATGCGAGGGACAACACCAGATCAAGGACTGCAAGGAATGCAACAGCGTTTGTACAACGACGCGGATCGAGTCCGCGAGGAAGTTAAGGCTATGCTTCTCGTGTCTGGAGCCCGGACGCATGTCCCGGTTCTGCAGGAAGAGCCGTGGATGCAACGTCTACGGATGCCAAATGAGGCATTACTATCTTCTCCACGAATCACCTGGACATCCCAGACGGCCGCCAGTCGCAGGAGGCCGCAGGAGGGATAAGAGGAGCAGTCAGGACCGGTGGCTGTACAGAGACAGCAGCAATCGGAGAGGAATGCAACGACCAGTGGTTTCCAACGAGAGGAGCCGTCCTACGTCAGCCGCAGTTATAGATGCCGGGCGTGAGCAGGACGAAAAGCAATCGACGTGTGATGCCAGGAATTACCGCATCGAAACCTGAGCTGCGTTGATTCGATTGGATGCCATTCCGACTTGCTATTCTGGATTCTGGGTCGACACCTATGCACTGTTGGATGAGGATCGTCTGTCACGCTCATCGACGACGAGCTCATCCGCAGTCTGAACCTGAAAGGCGAGAGTCGCCAACTGAACATGCAGTGGTTTGGTGGGAAATCTGCCAAAGAGCACATGATAGTGGTCAGCCTGCAGATCAGTCCATGGGCTTAAGAACTTGTACGGAGTGGCCAATTTAAACCTTCCGATGCACAGCCTGCGTCGGGATGATGTAAAGGCAGTGAAGGCGAATGCGCGCCTGCCTGTGAAGCCTTACAACAATGCGACGTCGAGGATCCTAATTGGACTGGATCATGCGCATCTTGGAATACCCCTCATAACAAAAAGCTCAGATGGTCAGCGATTATTTTGAAATCGAGATTTTCGGAGTAAAGCCGGCACAGTCAGTCGCAGCTGGCGGAGTGGAGCTGGCGCCGTCAGTCGCAGATGGGGCGGAAACTTCGCGGTGGAAACCCCGAACAAGCCCGGGAAAATCCGGTTGGTCTTCGACGCGGCTGCCAATGTGAACGGCGTGTCCCTTAATTCAGCCCTTAATTCACCCTCCTGGCAGTGCTCTCCCATTTTCGGGAAGAAGCTGTTGGGGTTTGTGCAGACATCAAGGAGATGTATCATCAGGTACTGATGCAGCCACATGACCAGCGGGTGCCGGACGAAAACGAGATGCATGTGATGACGTTCGGAGCAGCTTGCTCACCTTGTTCGGCGGACTATGTGAAGACCGTGAATGCCTCACAGTACAGCAGCACGGATCCGCGAGCAGCCCTGGCTATTTAGAAATACCACTACGTGGACGACTACGTCGACAGTTTCACCAGTGAAGAAGAAGCTATCGTCGTGTCGACACGGGTAAGAGAAATTCATGCAGATGCAGGATTTGACTTGTGTCGATTTACATCCAGTTCAGCAAGTGTGGGCAAAGCGTTGAACCTACTTGAATCCATCGCTAGCGTCAGATGGACCGAAGCTGAGGAGAAGGTACTAGGAATGTACTGGCAGACTTCAAGTTTGGCGTCAAATATCATCGAGTCCCGAGAAGCGTGATTACAGGGGAACGCGTCCCTACCAAGAGGGAGTTCCTAAGCCTGGTCATGTCCACATTTGACCCGATTGGATTCCTGAGCTGCTACATGGTGACTGCCAAATTGTTAATGCAAGAGATTTGGCGGAAAGGAGTCAACTTGGACGAGCCGCTACCAGATAATTTGGCCGCAGCCTTTGAGTACTGGCGGCAAGGAATGAGCAAAATCAAAGAGTTCCGATGTCCACGCTACTACTTCGGCGGTGGATGCGTGCGGATGCTACAGCTGCACATCTTCGTGGACTTCAGTCAGTCGGCGTTTGCAGCAGCGGCCTATTGGCGGGCCACGTACAAGAACGGAGACGTGTGGGCGTATTTCATAAGCTGCAAGACGAAATGCTCCGATAAGGACTAAGTCGATTCCGCGATTGGAACTTCAAGCAGCAGTCAAGCAGGAGTACGGTGTGGCGATCAGCAGCTGCATATTATGGACGGACTCTATGACTGTGTTGCACTGGATAAGCAGCACCCACCAGAGATACAATCAGTTCGTCGGTAACCGGGTGGCAGAGATCTTGGAATCCTCGGAGGCGTCCCAGTGGAGATGTATTCCGTCTGCCGAAAACGTGGCAGACGACGCGACGCTAAGTGGTCCATCATTTCTACGAGAACCAGAGGAGAGCTGGCCAAGATCGAGCGAGGATTGGATTCCTCCGACGCCCGACGAAGAGGAAATGAAGTGCGAGTTTGCCTTGGTTATGGTAAACTTCATATCCTTGGAGAGGTTCCGCATGGGTGCTCAGATTCATTCGAGGATCACGGACTGACGTCGATGGAGTGCGCTGAAGCTGAGCGCGCACTGGTACGACCAAAACACGGAGGCAACCCTCGGAGCGATCCGGCAGAAGTTCTGGATAACGAATCTACGGAGGCTGCTACGGAGAGTGGTGAGCTAATGCAACGTTTGCAAGCTGCGAAGGGCACGAAGAATTCAGCCAGAGATAGGTCGCCTGGCCAGAGGACCGGCTGGAGGCCAACGGATGGCCTTTTAAGTTTATCGGATTGGACTATTTGGGACCGTTATTTGTGACGGTTGGACGTCGCACCGAGAAGAGGTGGGTGGCACTGTTTACGTGTCTGACCACAAGAGCTATTCACGTGAAGATGGCTCACGATTTGCCCACCGATTCATGAGCCGACGTTGACCCGTCGCCAGGATTAAGAGAAGATTATACATGTGGAAAGAAGTTCGTTGGAGCCGACCGCGAGCCCAAGAGGTTCAGCGAAGTGTTCGAACCTGTACAGATCCAGGGCGAGCTGTCGCCTAAAGGAGTCGAATGGATCTTCAGCTGAAGGAGGCACCTGGGAAAGGATGGTGCAGTGCGTGAAGAAGGTGTATGCGGTGCGGTATATTACAGTCTAAGTAACTGTAACTGAAAAACAAGAAAGGAAAGCTAACTTCGGACGGAGCCGAAGTTGATATACCCTTGCAGTTGAACGCCAGTCCGCTAGATGGCGACATCCATCTTATATTATAAGATATATATCGGATCTTATATAGACGACCAATCCTTATGACATTTGGCAGATCGGATTAGTTTGCCCAAAGTAATCCCATCCATAGAAAATCCCATTCTTCTAACTTCTAAAACAACGAAGTTATGGCTTTCCCGTTCAATCCGATATATGGCAGCTATAGTATGGCAGACGATAGCTTTAAAACTGAGAGACTAGTTTGCGTATAAACAGACAGACGGACATGCCTATATCGACTCAGGAGGTGATCCTGATCAAGAATATATATACTTTATGGGGTCGCAGATGTTTCCTTCACTGCGTTGCACACTTTCGACCAAAATTATAATACCCTCTGCAATGGTTTAAAAGCTTATGTAATTCTTTCAGAATAAAATAAACCAAATGTGCAAATGCACAACAAACCGAACTCCAACTATTTTCCAGTACTAGAGTTTTTTTAAAGGCATTCCCCGTGATCGGCCAAGCGGCGACAACTATTTTAATAAAATAATTTACTAAAGTCTGTGCAAATAACATCAGTTTGAAGAGTCTTTTGAAAGCCATATATGATAAGGGATGCCAACTCAAATAAATTAGTGGGCGTAGAGCGAAGTCAATCTGATTTTTTTCCTTTTTTATAAATAGGAATTATGAAAGATTCTTTCCATTTAGGAAAAAAACAAGTAGTTTCTAAAGATAAGTTGAAAAGTTTATGTATTGGGTCTAAACTTTGAACGTTTATTTAAGACAAACATGTACATTTGTATTATTCAAAGTATTTCCCATATAAAGCTATAACTTTTTCCATATTTCTGACAATGTGTCGATTTCATCCCAAAAGTACTGCGCCGGCTTGGCGGCCAAGATCCAAATCAAACCAATTTTTGATACCCTGTTTTGATGTAAGCCGTTTTTCAGTGAGGGCGTTCTGTTTCGACCGGAACAAATGGATAATTGCATCGTGTCTGTTCCCGAGCGTTTTTTGGCTGTCGTTTTTTTTTATTTTTTCTCCATTAATAGTTTCACCCAATTTTTGCAGCTCATAATGTGTTTTCAACAACAACATCCATCCAGTAATGCTTCCGGTTCGTCACTTTCACACTTTTTTTGATTGCCTAGGTCGTGTGACTCTTCCGAGTGACAATCGCCACTTTTAAATCGTGCGAACCACTTTTGAAGAATCGTGCGAATGAAGAAGAAGTTCCCGCAAAAACACTTTTCCAGGCACATACTTCGACATATTTGAGTGAATCAAAAATAATGTTGTTTACACTTCAAATGATCGAGTGTTTCAGATGGACAATAATATTAGCTTTCCAATGCATTTTTCGAATAGTGGATCGATGGTAGAATAGTCATGCAGTGCCATATCTTAGCATATTACACGAATTAAGTTATAGGCCCAATAGAAATTTGCACAAAGCCCTGCCACAGAATTTTAGCACAAATCCTGGAACTACATCGGGGCCTGGAAAATAAATTAAACCTAACGAATACACCGACCTAGCGAATTTCTAATATGGTTGAGTTGATGGTTGTGAAGTCATGACGGGTGGAAAGGGATAAAGAAGATGAGTTTTCAATATTTGACCAAGTAGTGAGTACTGGTAAATTAGGAACTCAAGCAGGTCACTATCGGACATAAGATTGTAAACAAAATTAATAGCAGAAAAATAATGTCACTACGTAGGCGGTTCTAAAGATGGTGGACTTTAAGAATGTCCTCCGGTGAGAAAACAGGTGAACAGGGCGAACATCGGTAAGGGCACACGAATCTTGAAGGAACATGTTTGGTCATTGAGATTTTTCAATTACATAACATGTCATTGTCAAAATAACAACACGAAATTATGTAGTTTCAAAACGTTATAATATTGTTTATTTTGAATTATGTGCGCATATGAAGCGGAGCGAAGCAAAGCTCCAATTTCTGATACGTATGCACTGAGATAAAAGGCAATAGTGAGGACCCCGTAGAAAATAGGCTGACCGAAAGCTCGCTGGCCTAATGCTAAACATAAATCACGATGAAGCCGAGAGGCCGAGAAGAGTCGGCTTGCGACCAACAATTGAGATTAAATATAAGCAAAGATATGACAAACTATACTTATTATATTTTAATCTATGTCGTGGCTGTTGCCTGACCCGACAGAACACATGCGCCGTGAGTAGGAATATATAAATTGGTCTTTATCTTCCACCCTTATGGTGGCCTTTATTTTTACTTTCATATAAGCCGAAATATCAATCTCCGAAATGTCAGAGGCTAGCTGTGAATCAAAAATGAGTGTTACAGATGGTATCTGTAGTATCCAGTTAGTAAAAGCAAGTATTCGTACGCTGCTGTTCCTTTTCGCTTTACCACATCGTTAAAGAAAACGTGGTTGCGAAGGGGCTTACTGTCGGTATTCACCCTGGGATCGACGGGTCGTTTTTACCCACGGTGCGTAGGAGGTTTCGGGGGGCGTGCACTTCTCGCGTTGCTCGGTTCTAAGCTCGTCGGAACGGTGTGGGTTCTTCCTAGCTTCCTACATAACACCACTCTACTCTAATAATTATTTAAGTGCACTTCACTGTTCGTTAATGATCGGGCAAATATTTGAGTTGAGACCTGTTGGAAACGGACGGACACGGGTTGTATTGAGGATCAGGAAAACTTTCGCTTGATCAGGGTGGCTGAGATGTTGTACGCTCCCCTGGTCTTTACCCTCCCTGCCTTGATACCTCGATGTGAATCTATTTGGTATACCTAGAGTAATGTAATCTACAGACTCAAACGACTTCGGGGTTTCCTGAAAACTGCATCACCATAAGCCCCAGACCCAGATAATACTCTTCTATTTCATTATAATATACATTATCTTTACTAAATCAAATCAAAATACACTTCATACGCCTGTGCGCCATATGAAAATAAAGAAAACTCAAAAAGAAACTGAGGAAACCAAAATTAAAGAACAAAAGAAATAATACTTCACATTCATCTTACTTTAATTTAGCCTATCTGTCATATGTACCAATTGTCACCGCATTCACTAATATATATTAAATTTATACATATATATAGATAGATATATATTCACTTTTTACGGACTTACGCTAGTTTCCGGCGATGCAGGTTCGTTGGGCCCATCGAAGATGCAGATTTCTGTAAAAATGTTGCTTCTATCGTTGCAAGTGAAGGCTGATGGCGGTTGTGTGGTGCATGTGCAGTTACATTTGAGCTAAATAAAAATAGAAATAACCCTAAATGACTATCTCTAGCAAAATCTTAATTATAATTTTAATAGATCCAACGCTTTGATACTTCTCACATCGTAGTTCGTATTTGCTTTTCTCGGGGTCTTTTGCTGAATTCGGGTCGCTGCGGGGAAGTGCGGAGGGAAAGAATAGGATCGGTGGATCTGCGAGATCTCGTGGTTATGATATCATGCCACACTGGCACAAGAATGAGTGAGTCCCAAGCTTGGCTGCTGTGGTAACTGCTGCTTTAGCCTATTCTGCTTATGGCTCCGTTACGTCATCCGTTTAAGGTTAGGTTGCCACGTGTACTAGACGTCTTACACTCGATCTCTTTCCACTCCTTTTTTCCTCACTTCCTCCCTTTCCGACCGGTTGCCTTTGTTTTTGCCAGTGGCAACGTGCCACATTGATGAAAAGCGTGAACACGCTACGCGAAGTGCGCGAGGCTAACCGGCCGGTGGAGATCGCACTGCATGTTGCTTTCCCACTGTAATAGATATTGTCTCACTGATCTATTCACTATCTATCCACTATATTTACCTTTCAGCAATCTTAGTATTCTTAACTGTTGCAAGAGATGTTCCCAATACTGATGTTAGAGATGTTGGAAATTTTATAAATTCCAAAGCTGCTTTAGCACGTGGTTGCTGCCTTCAGAAAGAGAGCCAGAGCCAGAGCGGGACGATTATATTGCAGTTTTCGTCTCTATGCTTCGCACCCTACACTTCGGATTCCGCATTTCCGACAATTCTTGGTAAAGGCTGATACAAAATAATTTCTTGGTTCTCTTTACCGCTTCGACCCCCACAACCACAGTTAATAAGGCCGAAGCTCGATCGAGGATGCATTAACTGAAAAGGGTCGGCTGATGCATTCGCCTTCTATTCGTTATGTTTTGATGTCCTTTAAATGGTACACTCCTAGTTGTTTCTCCGTATCGCTAACTAATTCATAATAAATCGGACTTATCTTCTTCTTAATCTTTGCTTTGACAAATACTGGTGCAAGCTTACTGCTGAACTTCTTTGCTGCATTGCTTTGCGCGAAACTACGGGCATAAACGGTGTCTCCTTCTTTTAGCTTGACCGCACGACTACGCAAGTCATAAACTTTGGCATTTGCTTCATGACACTGACTGATCCTCTCCTTAGCCGTTTTCCTAGCTAACGCTAATAAATCCGGTGTTTTCAAGGCTACATCGTCCGTCAAAGCTTTTATCTTCCTCAGTAACTCATAGTCCGGTCCGTCTTCAATCATGTTCTGACCAAAACAAAGGAAATACGGCAAAAAGCCCGTACTCCAATGTACGCTTGCTCTTAGAGACGCACTAATCTGATCAATGCTTGAATCCCAGTTTGTATGATAGGTGTCTATATATGCCCTAATTGCTGCTAATACAGATCGATTTACACGTTCACTTGCGTTCGCTTGCGGAGAGTAGATCGCGGTACATATATGTCTGACTCCAAACCGCGTCAAAAATGCTTTAAAGTGCCCTGACTTGAATTGGGATCCGTTATCCGTTAGGATTGACTCCGGAACACCGAATGTATAAAACACTTGTGACTCTAGGTAATCGCAAATCCTTTCAGAGGTGAACTTTCGCAAAGGCTGCAAGAAATGAAACTTCTTATTATGATCCAATATGATCAATAATCCTAATCCCCCTCTTGGATCTCGGGTAAGGACCTAGCAGATCCATGTAAAGTTTCTGGAACGGCCTTTCCGATACTATGGGTTTCCCTAATGGTGGCCTCAGTATAGTGTTCGCACTCTTACTTGTTTTCTGAGTAACCATTCCTGGCCAATATAGATATCGCTTTAGCTTTTCAATCATCTTTGTCATACCAATATGAGCAGAATCGGGAGGATTGTGACCGCGCGATATAACCTTGTCAACTAAATTATCGGGAACGTACAATTTTCATGCCTGTTGTTCCTGCGTTATATCTCCACTTAATGCTTCTGTTTTCTTATAAACAAACTGATCGACAATTTAAAAATCTGGTAACCTGTCTTGATTAGCTTTAATATGCTCTCGTAGCTCTTTGTACTGTACTGAATTGAACTCGTTAGACTCTAAGTCAATGATAGGTCCGCTATCTAATACATCGTCTATTGCACCTTCTTTGCGACGCGACAGTGCATCCGCTACAACGTTTTGTGAGCCCTTCCGGTTCTCTATCTTCAGTTTGAGTCCACGTAATTTCATGGCCCACCTTTCCAAGCTACCTCTCAAGACTTTTTGCTTTAACAGCCACTGAGGCGCTGCGTGGTCAGTGATGACTTGAATATCATGCCCCTCAATGTAGGCTCTAAGCTCTTTATTCCTTTTATAACTGCTAAACATTCTAGCTCTGTCACGGAATAGTTGCGTTGCTCTTTCGACAATCTTTCTGACATATACGCTATTGGCAATTCGATGTCCTCTTCGTTCTTTTTCGCTAACACACATCCTAGTCCATGCAGGCTGGCGTCACATAATAAAATGAACTGTTTCTGAAAATCAGGTGTCCGCAGAATTGGTGACGACGTCAATGCTTCTGCTTGAGCGTCTTGAACGCTTCGTCGGCCTCCTTACTCCATTCAAGTGTTTTGTTCTTCTTAAGAAAATCTGTCAGTGGGGTTGCAATTGTGGCGTAGTTGTCAACAAACCGCCTGTACCATCCGGATACTCCGAGAAATCGTCTCAGCTGTTTTATGGAGTTGGGAACTGGAAAGTTTTCCACTGCACTGACTTTCTCTGGGTCAACTTTCAATTGGCCGTGCCCAATGATATATCCCAGATATCTAACCTCTGTCATGCAAAACTTCGATTTAGCTATATTTATTGTTAGGTTCGCCTTACGCAGGTGGCTTGCGATTTCTTCGAGCAGTGTCATGTGTGACTCGAAATCTTCCGACAAAACTAGCAAATCGTCCAAATATACGAAGACTCTTGTGCGCATCGTTGGTGGTATCACAATATCCATCAATCTGCACAGAGTTTGAGCTGCGTTGCAGAGACCGAAAGGCATTACCTTGTACTGGTACAATGGCCGGTTAGGAATCGTGAAGGCTGTGTATTGCCGTGATTTCTCTTCTAACGGTATCTGCCAAAATGCGTGTTTCATATCTAATCCAGTAATGTAGCGAGCTGGTGGCAAGCGACTAAGAATGCCATCCACATGAGGTAGTGGATAAGCATCCTTGATCGTGAGCTTGTTCACTTCTCTGGAATCTAAGCATAGACGAACCTTGGGTCCCTTTCTAACAAGAACGCAATTGCTGCTCCACGGACTCTTGGATTCCTCTATAATTCCCAATGCCAACATGTTCTCTACTTCTTTGAACATTAAATCCTCCTTTGCTGGTGAGATCGGCCAGTGTCGCTGTTTGACGGGCTTTGCATCTCCAACATCAATGCTATGCTCCAGGACATGTGTTCTCCCTAAACCATTTCTTTCATAGGAAGGTAACTTCGCAATGACTGAATCTAGCTCTGTTTTTGATTGGTCGACAGTGCGTGAGTTTCACACGCTGGTACCTCTCTATTTTCCGTTAGTTCGGATATTGACTGCTTTTTCCCCATTATTTTATCAAGTAATCCAAACTCTCGCCAAAAATCTATGCCTAAATAGACACCTTGATTAAGATCTGGTATTATGAAAAATTCGATTGATTTCTTGAGATCCCGGTTCACTATGTCCGTTCTGATTCTTCCTGTGACGATGCACTGTGCATCGTTAGCTGTTCTAATCCTGCCTGAACACTTGAGCATTTTCGATTGAGTTGCTAATTCCTTGGCTGCTCTACCGCCTATGCAACTAATGGACGCGCCTGAGTCCAGTAATGCTACGTATCGATTCTTTTCTATTTCAATCTCTGTGTATAGCCTCTTATCTGAGTTCAAAAATATCGCCGAAACTAACTTCTGTCGACAAGTCTGAACTTCCCTCCAAAATCGTTGTATTCTCGTTTTCGATCTCTTGTCTTGTCTTCGCACAAGAGTTGACGTCTCCGAGGATACGCTCTCTTGCCTTATAATTTGCCTCGCGAATATGATATGGCTTGAACAGTATTGATCTATCCGGTAAGGTTTTTTTAAGTTCGTACTCCCGTTGAAGTGGACTTAACGGAAATTCTGTCTGAGTACTATTATCGGATTTTATTGTCTTGGATGCGACGCTTCGACTTGGTTCGTCGCATCCCCTCTCTGGTTTTCCGATGGATAACACTTTTGACATCGGGGCTTGTAAGTGCATCCATAGCAAAAGGTACTGCGAACGTCGAGACAGTCGTCGAAGCGATGTCCGAGTTTGTCGCAGTTCCAACACTTTAATTGCTTTCGTTGCACTGCAGCAACTTCGCTCCAACCTTCATGTTCAGTTGCGAGACTATAGCGCGCTGATGATAGCTGCTTTTCCCTGTTTGAGATCGCATTTGTTTGCAAAACTGCTCGTGGGTGCGAATTTCCGCCCTTAAATGCGTTAATTGGCACGTGCAAGTGCATTAGTTCATATCGTATTGATGGCTTTGAGTGTCTAATAAGAAGCTTCACCAATGACTCTTCTGCAATCGGGGTATTCAATCGGGCTACGAGTTTCTCTACTTGGAATTGGTATTCCTCGAAGGGTTCTTTTTCTGCCTGCCGTCTGTTATTGATGAACTCCCAGATATCCATATCCGACTCATTGTCCCTGAACTTATTCCTGAATTCCCTACAAAATTCTCTCCAATCGAATCGTTGGAATGAACGATGGAAATTCCAGTACCATTCACCTGCTTTCCCTATCAAAAATAGGTGTAAATGATCACACAAAAGCTGTCTATCGCCGCTGAGATTCTGCTTGGCTAAGGCTTCTACTCGATAAAGAAATTCTTCGGCTTGCAATCCCTCCATCGTACCATCGAACTTAATGTGCCAACTCTGAATGATATTTGGTACTTTCTCGGGCTGGATTGCCGAAAAGGATCTGCCTACTTGATGACCGGCTGGATTTTCACTATCGACCTGTGTGGTTCTCCGACCTGCGTCTATTAGGACTCCGTATGATTCCGTATTTGCATCATTGCAAATTGCGACTAAATAAATTGCGTGAGGTCTTGCTTCAGTAGCTGCTGCTGTGTTTGCATAGCTGCTTGAACTACCTTGCCTATCTCTTCAATATTTTCTGATCTCGAGGTATCTACTACTGACTCCGTGCCAAGGCTTTGTTCCAGGCGTTCTGTCTCGTGATTCTGTCTGTTCGACCTGAGCATCATCCCTGTGCGCTGTATAGCTCTTCTTGGTACTACTGGCCTACCTCTACGTGATCTTGTCCTAGCAGGATTACTGCTTGGGTTTGAATCTACATCTACCAAATTGTTATTACTGCCGGATGGTGCCGTATCGACAACGCATTCTGCAGCTGATAACTCCGCCATCAAATTGTTGCGCGATAAGGAAAGTTGTTGAGCCGTGCACTCGGTGTAACACACGGGGCACTGGCTCGCTTGCATCTGGCTGCTGCCAGATTCGAATTACTGTGTCTAACTGACATTTTACTTGTAAAAACTACAAAACGTGTTCTTTTTCTTAGGGTCTGTGCTTTGGACTGATGTTTACAGTATAACTCCTATTGTTGATTCCCTGAATCCTACTTCTTTTAATAAAATCATCCAAGTTAATGTTGATTTAGCGGCTGAATTATGGCTTCTTTGATCCGGTACCACTAAATCGAAGTATCTTCGAAGGATGTAACTCCACGAACAAATAATCCATGCTTCCACCGCTAGACTGCAAGAAATTATCCGGTATGAAGTGTCGGCTTGATCTGCTCGACCATTCCGACTATCTCGAAATAAGGCGATAAGGCTTCCTAGATACAGAATCCTAAATCAGTTAAGAAAAAGTTAAGAAAGTCGCTTCAGACACTGTTGTTGCGTGGTCGTCCCGATCCGTAAATACTCGAATCGTGGCCGCAATTCCTATGCGCAGACATTCAGATACCTCCTGTCAGACTCTTAGCTTGTTCCTGAACGCTAAACTGAAACTAATTACTTAAAAAAAACCTCTGAAACAATAGAGCAACACAGTGAGTCTCACAACTCACTTTTAGGGCCTACTCCTAACTAGAATCCTCGCTTCAACGTCCGCTCTGGGCGTCAAATCGAGTAATCGTAGTTATGCATTCTTTATAAAATGTCCTCGGGCCCCACGTTGGGCGCCAAATTTTTATATGTAGTATCCAGTTAGTAAAAGCAAGTATTCGTACGCTGTTGTTCCTTTTCGCTTTACCACATCGTTGAAGAAAACGTGGTTGCGAAGGGGCTTACTGTCGGTATTCACCCTGGGATCGACGGGTCGTTTTTACCCACGGTGCTTAGGAAGTTTCGGGGGCGTGCACTTCTCGCGTTGCTCGGTTCTAAGCTCGTCGGAACGGTGTGGGTTCTTCCTAGCTTCCTACATATCACCACTCTACTCTAATAATTATTTAAGTGCACTTCACTGTTCGTTAATGATCGGGCAAATATTTGAGTTGAGACCTGTTGGAAACGGACGGACACGGGTTGTATTGAGGATCAGGAAAACTTTCGCTTGATCAGGGTGGCTGAGATGTTGTACGCTCCCCTGGTCTTTACCCTCCCTGCCTTGATACCTCGATGTGAATCTATTTGGTATCCCTAGAGTAATGTACTCTACAGACTCAAACGACTTCGGAGTTTCCTGAAAACTGCATCACCATAAGCCCCAGACCCAGATAATACACTTCTATTTCATTATAATATACATTATCTTTACTAAATCAAATCAAAATACACTTCATACGCCTGTGCGCCATATCAAAATAAAGAAAACTCAAAAAGAAACTGAGGAAACCAAAATTAAAGAACAAAAGAAATAATACTTCACATTCATCTTACTTTAATTTAGCCTATCTGTCATATGTACTAATTGTCACCGCATTCACTAATATATATTACATTTATACATATATATAGATAGATTTACGGACTTACGCTAGTTTCCGGCGATGCAGGTTCGTTGGGCCCATCGAAGATGCAGATTTCTGTAAAAATGTTGCTTCTATCGTTGCAAGTGAAGGCTGATTGTGCTGAAGGCCGGTTGTGTGGTGCATTTAAGCTAACATTTAAGTTACATTTAAGCTAAATAAAAATAGAAATAACCCTAAATAACTATCTCTAGCAAAATCTTAAATATAATTTTAATAGATCCAACGCTTTGATACTTCTCACATCCTAGTTCGTGATTGCTTTTCTCGGGGTCTTTTGCTGAATTCGGGTCGCTGCGGGGGAGTGCGTAGGGAAAGAATAGGATCGGTGGATCTGCGAGATCACGTGGTTATGATTTCATGCCACACTGGCACAAGAATGAGTGAGTCCCAAGCTTGGCTGCTTTAGCCTATTCTATTCTAAGCGTGAACACGCTACGCGAAATGCGCGAGGCTAACCGGCCGGTGGAGATCGCACTGCAGGTTGCTTTCCCACAGTAATAGATATTGTCTCACTGATCTATTCACTATCTATCCACTATATTTACCTTTCAGCAATCTTAGTATTCTTAACTGTTGCAAGAGATGTTCCCAATACTGATGTTAGAGATGTTGGAAATTTTATAAATTCCAAAGCTGCTTTAGCACGTGGTTGCTGCCTTCGTTCAATTTACGCAGGTCAGTTATTTCACGTCTGGTGCTCTCTGTATCGCAAATTCAAATGAACGACCTGCCAATAAGCTAACTTCGATGCTACGCAACCGAGAATTTGCATCTGCCTCTCAGCGCTTTCGCATAAGTATGCCAGAAAGAGAGCGTACTGTGTGCCAGAGCGGGACGATTATATTGCAGTTTTCGTCTCTATGCTCCGCACCCTACACTTCGGGCTCGGCATTTCCGACAATTCTTGGTAAAGGCTGATACAAAATAATTTCTTGATTCTCTTTACCGCTTCGACCCCCACAGATCACCTGTAATGGTTTTGGTGCCACAGTCGATAATATCGCGACAGTATTCCGTATTCCTTGAGTGGAAGCTACAGGTGCCACACTCGCCGACTCGTGCCACATAGGATTTTACATGCCAATTGCATTGAAATTACATTGGCGTAGCCGGAAAATTCAAAACATCGCGCGCGCTTCACGACTGAAAAAGATACAACAAAGATATGAAAGAAAAAATATTTGAGATTTTGCTTCTGCTTTTTTGTTTAATTTACTTTTTATTGTCAATCTGAAAACTATAACATTTTTATATTAAAAAAAAAAGTAAAAAAAATAGAGATTTTTAACTAAAACTGAAAAGATACGAAAAAAGAATTCAATTAAAGCTGAAAATAAATAAATAATATAAAAAAATATTAATGAACAAAATTAGTATTAAATTTAAAACCTTATTAAAATCTAAAATTAAATTCTATGTTAGTTGCATCAAATCCTGCAATAAATTCGAGAAATTTTTTTTCAAAAATTTTGCCTGCCCACGCAAAAAAAACAATGCCCAAATTCCAAGCGAGACAAAAATTTTCTAAGTCGCCTTTTTTCAGAGCAATTGTTTTGAAAAGGGAACAAAATTCTATGGCATGTGATTTTTTGCTGAAAGTTCTAGTGCTAGGCGACTGAAAAATGCTGCATGCGGCGAAAGTGCGACTGGGTAGGTAAAGAGATGCCATGAAGGACTTAACGTAAAATGTATTATTTGTAGAGAAACATTCGGAAACCCAACACTCGGACAACCAGCACTCTTTTCGAAAAAAACAGATTCCATGCAAAAGTCTTTATGGATAGGTTCTAGGGATTCTACCCTGCTGAGAAATACGACACATTACTACTGTTTAAAGCTCCCGCTTTACTTATGTATCGTATTACTTTGCACTCGTAAAATTAATGAATATAATGCATCTAGAATTTTTAGAATTTGTGGCTCTTAGAGTTCCCGAATTAGAGCTTAGAGTTTAGAGCATACAAATTTCAAATAGAACTGTGAGACACGAGTGAAAAATAATATAAGTTTGGTTATAACTTGATTATAATTTTGACCGAATTTAAACCCATTTGTTTAGCCAAAATATAATTTTTATATTTTACTTATAAATACAATTTTCTATTGCACATTTATTTTCTCTTATCTACATCGTATCCTTTTCTAGGTTAGGCTCTTCTCGATTTGTTTGTACACTATCGATACATTCATGTTCATATATATCTCTTAATTTTAATTATGAAACATTTCTTTTTCGCGCTGTTCCCACTGCATACGTAAAGCCCACCATTCGTCCAACCGACTGAGGGACGCTCGAATTGCGGGGAAAGATCCGAGTAAGTTTAAGATATTACGAGGAAGAGTGTTGCACAGATAAAGCGTTTAGTATAAAGGATTATAGATTTTAAGTAGGGAAGATGTGGTAGAGACCATTGTAGTCCGAACATAATACCCTGAACGGATTGTGTTGGGCATATGTCGAACTACAATGACACGGGAGTAGAGGACGAAAGTTTGTAGTTCTTCTACTAGGAAAGTTAAAATTTAAGCGTATTAGTAAATGCTGGCTGACTACATAACCATTAATAAGATTATATAAAAACGGGTAAGATAATTATTTAAAGTTTACTAAGATAAGAGGGAAGGTAAAGAATTCCATCCCAATTAAGTCCTCTAAGGGGGAAGACACGAAATTTTTTGTACAGATTCTATTTGAGCTCAGTGTACTCCGTATTGAGGACTCCAGACTTACGATCCATACTCAAGAATCGGACGGACCAATTATTTATATAAAGTTGTAGTTATGTATGGGTCATTAAATTTCTTTGACCATCTTTTCAAATATAATAGGACACCCAGTCCTATCGTTCTAAGGCGTTCCCATAAAGAAAGTACATAGCTTGGTGAGAATTTACCTTTCTATTCATTAAGATTTAGGTTTATTTGGTAAACACCAATTTTTATATTTATCCAAATCGGATTGAAGTCTAGATTGGGCGCTAGTAAATCTATACTGAAGACACAACTTAACGACATCACCGTACGTAAGTACAAGTGAATCAGTTAAGACAAGGGGCAAGTCACTAATAAACAGTGTAAAAATTAAGGTCTTAAGATGGGTTCCTTGGGGGACCCCAGATGGACTAGACGCGAGGTAACGTCTTTAATAAAGGCTCGTTGGGTTTTTCCAGAAAGGTAACTCGAAATCCAGATAAAGAGATCAGTTGGCAATCCCAAAAGACTTACTTTACTTATAAGAAGCGAATGGTTAACACAGTCAAATGCTTTATTCAAGTTAGTGTAAATAATGGTTGTCTGTAAGCCACTCGGCGTAGTACTTCAGAACACAGCCTGGTACTCCATCGGGGCCTGGCGAATACACGGGCTTGACCTTAAGAAGATCCGATAACACACCACTTTGATCAAAAGATGGGCAAAATATACGGTTGGCTGATTGGGTATTATAAGTGTAAGGCTGAGCTGGATTGGTGCTAGGTAAATATATGATGTGGTGGTGGACTGGTGCTAGGTAAATACGTTGTTTGAAACAACTGTACAAAGAGATTGCCCTTATCAGTGTTCGCATATGAGTTCTCAGACGTAAGCAGAGGAGCACTAAGTGTTTTCAAAGTAATAAAAATACTTTAGATACTGACTAAACTGAATCTAACAGCGGCAAATATAACTCCTATAATATTGTCGCGTTATGCACGGTGAAATTGGACCGATCAACTAAGCATCTTGAATAACTAACTGTACAGCTAGATAATTTATGTTTATTTAAAAGTCTATTCATGACGTTCTATAAATTTAATAGGTGCTTTGTGTTTAAAGGCGTATTAATATAAGCGGACGGATATTTCCACGGCACGCAAGCGTCGAAAAGCGTATGTAAGGAAATATTTATATCTTCACATGCCAGTAGATCGTACCAATTATATTCCAAAATTACCTTATATAGTTAAAAAAAAGTCAGACTTACGGAAGAAACTTTTAAAGTGTACACTTAAGGTCAATTGAGCTATAGTTTTCGATTAAAACCTCAAGAGTGAAATCATATAAATCTCCAGGGTGAGAAAGGGGCAAAGTTCTGGAAAGAGTAATTCCATAAGGATCAGAAACGAAACAGCAGTCCAGTAGCCGACCTAAAGAATTTTTAACATGCTTTATTTGACCGAGTGACATGTCGAACATGCCCGCTGGGAAGTCGTGGTGCGAGTTAAGCTATAAAGACGGTGAAATATCAACGTTAGACCACATGAGTTTTGGTATATTGGGATATTATTTTGCGAATTTGGAGTCTACAAAAATTTGCACTCCTCCTCCCCTTCGCGGTGTTCTATCACGTCTAAAAGTGGTGTACTTACTTTTTTTAATTCTGTAAGGATTTCTTTGGTACGAGTAATATTGGGCTGTTATATTCAGTTACGGATGGTTCAACTATCTTATCCTCTATAAGTTTAGTTACTTGTCTAGACATTTCGGCTTTTTGGGAATGAGGTTCTATAGTTTTGTACGTAACTTGGTTCATCATCTATCAATCTCAATTTCCGTTTTCAATCCAAAAATGTGGCATGAAACATAATTTTGCCATGGGGTCTCTTTATGCATGTTCTTTTTTAATTTGTCCGTAATTTTTTCAGGTCTATCTGTATCATTCTGTCATACTATATTGTAATAAGATAAAGGTTCAAATTTAATTTCGAGTAGTGCCTCTACTGCTGTAATTACCTCGGCTTGAGCCACCACGGCATGTTTGACCCCTGCTGGAGTACAAGATGGAGTATGAGCTACATGCCATCTCGGTACTGCACTGGATGTATTTTTTAACAACGTCATTCATCATTGAGAATGTACCAGCCTACAAAATTGTTTTCAGTTTTCCATGTTCATAATTTTTGACCATGGTTCCTATAGCTTCATTAGTGCAGAACTTGTCGGCATTTTTCAGCTGGTAGTCCTTCATCGATGTAACATATGAAGCTTAAAGTAGCTTTCTTAGATTATCAATCTCGTTAGTAAATTGGGAGGCTGTTTTTCGTTTTTGGAAATCGTTTGGAAAAACCATTTTTGCTTTTACCACATCGGACGTTTCCCTAACAATCGTGTCTTGCAATTTTTTAATAATTGCTCCAATTGTGGTTTAGTTTTGGACTTTGTATAAAGTAGAGCCATTTTTTTTTAGATTTAATAAATTCATCTGCTATAGGTTCATATGTCCCTTTAGTCAGATCAACTAATTTAATCGCAGTAATAATAAATAAATAATCCCAGTAAACTTTAAAGATTTATTTTGTTTTCCGACGAATTCCGGGACAGCGTGCGAAATATCTTTGATATAGGCCCATTGGGCCGCTGCTTCGTCAGCCATTATTATACATTTAGTACGTTCTATTGTGCTGAAATCTGATTCTGAGTCTGTACCGTCCTTTTCTGGCAAATCAACTAGTGTCAGATTCTTTGTACTTTTTTCTTCTATTTCTGCATCTGTGGTGTTACTATCTTTTTCTAAATCCTGTGGTATGCCATTGATTTCTATTGTTAGCGGGGTATTTAATACCGTTGGTATGTCAATATCCAAATTAAATTTGTTTTTGATTGTTTTCAAATTGAATCTGACTCTTGTCAGAACTTCTGATACATATGACCAATGTTCACGACTTAATCTTTCTTTATTTGTATATATTAGTGTTCGTGTTTCATTTAAACATTTCTCTTATATTAATGTGTGTTTAATCACAGTAGTTGCTTGGATACGTCTGTGCTGTGATAAGCATTTATACGACCTATCAAAGTTTTCATCAATTCTTTTATTTTAGAACAGATCAGTTTCCATTCAATACTTCAACAAACATTATAGCATAATCTAGTAATGAGTTTTTGCTTAATGGTATAAAAACGCCTCTCACCTTTTGAGCGTTGTTGAATGAATTAAGTGTGAAAAGGTTTCCCTGATAGTGGAAGTCATAATTTTTATGGACATTAAGGGGAAATTCCTTTTTTTATTTCTATTTATTTATTTATCATTTTGTTTTAAATTTTTTTTTATTTTGAAAATGGATCGAACCATGTAACGTTTCTTTACTATTTTATTATGTTTTATATATATTATATTAGTGCAAATTGTAAGACAGTTATAATAGTCATAATGAGCAATAAAATGTTCAGAGATTGTAAATCCTATGTGTGGTCTATTATATTACGTTATTGACCACATTGGCCGTATTGTCTTTCAACTGAGTGTCGTCGTAGCCAAACCAACCCATATTGAATGGACACAAATCTAAAGCCCCCTATAGACTCGACAGAAGCAGCTTTATCGAAATTTTTGGACATGCACCGGTGGCACAGGAGGCGGACTGCCTCCTGAACTTATTTTTCCGACTTATTCACGATGATGATTTTTCGACCGTTCTCCGCAATAATTCTTATTTTTGAATGTTTTTATTGTTATGTTGAATAATATTTTTCTATAGTGTCATTTATATATAAGTATATATTTCATAATAAATATATTTTTACTTCTTCACTTTTCTTTTGAGCGGATATTATTTGTTTTTTGTTGTCGTCTCCAGGCAGGATTGATGTCACGGTCGCCATGGTGAGGGATCCTCATAATATATATATTATATCGGTATAATTTTATCATACCGATAAACGTACCCAATGTAAGGTCCCAGGTCCATGTGTCTTGCACTTGACAGTTGTTTAGTGAATAATTATTTTATTTGTATATCTAGAGGAATTTACTTAGATATCTAAATAATGCACGGTTGCGCCGGCAGAGACTTTGCCGGCTGCGCCGTCGTCATCGTATATTTTACATGTAAACAATTAGTATATGCAAGTGCATTTAGGTGTATGTGAGGTGGAAGGTGTCATGCAACCATATCGCTGTCGCGCATGCTACATATGCCGACTAAGCATATAATGGAATTGTAACTGGAATTCTTATTTGATTAAATTGCTATTGTGACACATGTGGCGAAAGAGTTCCCGGATGAGGAATTGGAGGTCGAAATTGGGGCATTCGCATTTGTATGCTGGAACTGCCGAAAAGAGGGCAATAGATATCAAGAAGACGGTGCGAAAAGAAGGGTGTTTTGCTACGGCTGTGGCGCACCTATGTACACGCCAAGTTGCGCTCGACGCCAAAAAAAAAGAAGGATGAACCCAGGCACAATCGCCAGGGAAGCCGGAGGCAAATCGAGCCAGTAGTATGCAATGTTCGTACATTGCAAGTAAATGTCAAAGGTAGTAATCAGACGGTAGAAGAAGAACCGACGTGCTGGCCTATGATAATAAACGAATTAGTCCCACATAAAGCTCAGAGGAAGACTAGAAAGGCGAGAACAAGGAATACGAATAGGATAAAAAATAATTGGAGTACGATTAAGACTATAAATTCAATCGTTTATAAGGAGATAATAGGCAAAATTCTGAGGTGAAATTGTTAGGGAAATAGGTGATTGGTTTGCTGGACACTGGAGCTGCAGTAGTTGGCGGAAGAGACATCAGATGGCAAGGCCCTAAAGGTACTTGAAAGGTTGACAACCGAAATATAATTTTAAAACGAGATCAAGTGCCTTGAATTTCATATTTTTCCGTCTTTAGCTCAGAATCTGTATTTTATGGAGGGCGTACAATCTGAGGAGTCCACCGTGTATGATATTCGAAATTTCGTCCGAGTCGCGCACCATAAGCAAAGACGTCTGGGGCAGGTTATCGCCAAATTTCCGTCGTTTTCACTAGCATGTTTCCCAGGACATAGATGTCGGAGATGCCAAACCAGCGGCATTTCTCCTTGTCATTGCCGTTGAAAAACTCCTTTATGGAGTCGAGGAACTCGATCGAATGCTTAAGATGAGGGTCATCGAGGAGTCGCAGAACGCATGGTCTTCTACGATAGTTCTCGTTCAACAGCCAGGGATGGTGCGGTTATGAAGCGGTATGCTTATCTGTTACCTCAAATCGATGACATAATGTCACGCCTACCCAAGGACAATTTTATCTCAAGCTAAAGGACGCTTAGTGGCAGATCCCTTTAGATCGTCAGGATCGAGGGATAAAACGATTCCCGGGAAACCCTTATTCCAGTTCAAGGTAATGCCATTTGGTTTGACGAACGCTTCTCAAACAATGACTAGGCTAATGGATAGAGTTATACCAGCAGAGGTACGGATCGAAGTGATCGTTTACCTAGACCATTTTTAGTTGTGTCCGATACTTTTGCCAGACAGAGAAGGTTAGAAGTGGTAGCGGGACATGTAAGCAAAGCCGGACTCTGTTGAGCATCAACAAAAGCAAGTTCTCGGCGTCAATACTTCGGAGTCCTGATTTCGGAATGCCATTTTGGATACAGTATCCCATAGCATCTCATAGCCATCGTTTCTAAGAAACTTAACAAAGCTCAGAGGAACTATTCAGTGACGGAGTAGGAATGCTTAGCGGCAATTATAGCCATTAAACGGTTTAGGCCGTACATTGAGGGATATGAATTCACGGTCATAACGGACCACGGGTCCCTAAACTTTCCATCCACCTACGATCATGGAGTTCTAGTGAGTTGATCTATCCTTGTTGATATACCATTTCAGTTGAGTGGCAGTCCTCTAGGTGGCAACACGCATCTTATATTATTAGATATATATAGGATTGTATATAATCGGTCGATCCTTATAAAATTTGGCATGTCAAAATGGAATTGACCAAAGTGGAATCCACACAAAGTCCCATCCTTCTAACTTAAAAAACAACAAAGTTATGCCATTTTCGATCAATCAGTTATATGGCAATCAGTTATACGACCGATCCCGGTCATTCCGACTTATTCCGACTGCCTGCAAAAGAAAGAAGGGTGTGTGCACTATTTGAAGACGATAGCTTAAAACTGAGAGACTAGTTTGCGTAGAAACACACAGACGGACAGACGAACGGACGGACGGACGGACAGATGGACATGCTTATATCGACTCAGGAGATGATCCTGATTAAGAATATATACACTTTATAGGGTCGGAGATGTCTCCTTCACTGCGTTGCACACTATTGACCAAAATTATAATACCCTCTGCATGGGTATAAAAACTATGGAGTATATATTTTATTTTTTTGACTAGGGCGGGCTGAAGCCTTTGAGGGACCGAGGGGAGCCGAAGATGCCACCAAAAGAATGGAATCGGGTGGCCGAAGGAAGGGAGGGAACGAATGCTAAGCCGCCAACTTTGGCACAGCGGTTACCGGGGACAACAGAGGGTCTATACTTTCTTTTTATTCTACTTTCTTTCCTGTCTGACCTCTGCCTGAAGATTCCTCAGCTTTCGTCGCTAGCACGTAGAAAATTTTAACCTTTATAATTGACAAGGCCAATCCTGGGGGGAGGAACAAGAACACCACCTCCTTAGCCGACGAACCCGGCAACACTCGCGTGCGCCCTCATCGCAGTCCCAACACCTTGCCTGTAGAGATTGCACGTTACAAACGCTATTAACTTTTTGGTAGGGGCCGAATAAAACGATTTGCATTTCAATATTTATTAGGCGTTTAACCAGGCGCCAGTAGGCAACTGTGCTGTTATCGGGCACAGAGGTGGTGAGCTTAAACACGATTCGATCTAGGGGAGCACCGTGGACAATTTTTCATAGGTCATAGCTGTGGTTTTGAAGGAACGATACAGATGAGTCTTAACGGCTTTTATTGGCCTCCCACAGTCCGTCAAAATTAGGACTGTAAGGTGGATTGCCGTTTCATTGAATTCCACTTGCCGTTAGGGTGGGTGCGATATCCGTGTCCATGGAATTTCGAAACTCCCGTGCAGATGCTTGCTCTAACCTCTTCGTCCGATAAAGAGTTGGAGAGCCCACAGAAAGTATTGTGTAGATAGTCCCAAGACTGCTTCTAAATGTAACGCCTTAGTTGCCAAACATACAAACAATGCGATATAGGCCTTCTATATATGATGTGCACGAAACTTGGAGGCCTTTAAGTGAAGCACCGGTGTGGCTTCAACGGCTCGTCCAGGGATGTTGACGCGTTCCTCCATTAAGTGTGAAGCAGGCGTTGGGCGATGTTTGAAGCACTCCTTTTCGCAGATAGAATCCTTCTTACAGCTTGTTTTCCATTGACCATTCAGAATGTATGCCAAATGGTAGCTGCGGTGAGCTCGGTGACTTGGTGAAGGGGGTTCAGGTGGGCGTTTCTAATAACTTGGACGGTAAAATGATGCGTTTTAGGTAAAATGATCGGGTTTCCTTTGCTTGAGAAAGTTGTTGGGCATTCTTTAGTCGCCCTTTCATCGACATAATCCTAGAGTCATCTAAAAAAGGTCAAAGAGCGCTCAGTGCATTGTGTGTGGATAACAATATTTTTTGAGTAAGAGGTGATTAGTGAGTCGTCAACTGAGCAATCATGTGAAGTGATGTTAATAGGTTGTCTTCTTGATTCTGGTCACGGGGATTTGAGTAGGTGTTCTTATGTCAACAGTTCTCGTCTTATCGGAGCCAATTTGCTGCTAAGGTTTTCCGAATTATCTTGGGTCATTCCAACGTTTTTATTATTAGAGTTTCCTCTAAAAGCGTTTTGCCCGCGGTAATTTACTTGGTAATTTACTATGGTAATAATAGAAACGGTCATGTTTTCTCTACCCCGCTAGTATCTCATAAAGTTTTTGCCTCGATAGTGTTGTCTTTTTTTGTAATAAAATACAGTGCTAGCACTTCCAGTTATTTCTTTGATGCAATGTATATATTTACATACGGCATCATTCGTCTCGCTGAAATTTCCTGCTTCTAAAATAATTTTAGTTTGCCGTGCTCACAGTTTTTAATTATTGTGTTTATAGATTCCTTAGTACAAAACTTATCAGTATCAGGTAAGCCTTTGTCAGTATATTATCGTATATATATTATATTATAGTATATATCGATTTCCGACTCTTTTTCTTTCTGCGGTCTTCTAGGATGTGCTTGCCATTTTAGCATTTATTACGTTGCTTGTTTCACCGATAAGCTTGTCTTTAAGCTGTCTTTAAGCTTTTTAAGCTTAAGCTGTTTATTTTGATTTATTGTATGTTTAATTAAAAGGAGCTACTAATATATCAGCATTTTTGTTTATGTAATTCTGTTTAATTGTACGATTTCGCGTTAAAGATTTATATGATTTATCAAAATCGGTTTTTGATTTGTTCAATTCGTTATATAATTCATTCCATTCCATTTTTATTAATATGAAGAATTATTTTCTAAATATTATCATAACAAGGGTTCTACCTAATGTTTTATTTTCTTCTAGTACTGATTTTACTTGAACACCTTGAATGGTGCTTAATACAATCGCTTTATGTGTCATAGATCAATGTTAAATGGTCGAAATTAAATGTTTCAATTAAAAAATTTATAATTGGTTGATGCTAATTGGAGTCGTTGAGACTATTTTTTGAACATGTTCTTTGAAATAAGCATCGAAACCTTTCTAATTACTTCTATTGTGGTAATCTTATCTATAAGTCTAATCTTTAAAACGGAAATTATTACCTTTACAATAATCGAAATTGCTAAGTGCGGCTTTCAATTTAGGGGTTTTTAGATTTTATTCAAGTCGCTAGCTTGGCTTTGGAATCTTTTTCGCAAGCATTTGTTATTTGGCTTGTATAGCTTAATAAAGACGTTTGTTAAAATTATAAATGACTATTATTATTAACAATATGGTAAATGTTTCCATATATTTTTTGTGATGCTATTTTATTTATGACGTTTGCCGTAGAATCGACATTTTTCGTCTCTATTAAACCCATGTTTGGGATTTTTTTAAAATGTTATATTTCATGATAAGTATATGTGGATCATTTATATTATGAAAGTTCATCATATTTATTCTATTGTTCATTGGATCAAAAAATAACAGAAAAGCAAATTATTGTATATATTGTATATTGTATGTAGTATACAAAGTACGTCCTCGATCGTTTTCAAGTTTTTCTCATGCTCCTCATTTTCCTGATCGTTAGTTGCAGCTTTGATGTAATCCTTGATGAGTTGTCGCTGTTGAAGGAGTTTGATCCTCTTCCTCTTGGGTTGCTTTTTTTATTTTTCTTGTAATGCTTCTTTCAGGTTTGGTGCACCCCTTTGCTCGACAGTAGCAGTTTCCCCGTATCCAGCGCTGCTCATTAGGTAATTTTTATATTACTATATATATGCTCGTCTTGTCTTCTTATCGTCAACGAAAATTTTAAATAAAAGCAGTGCAAGCTCTAAAAAACAACACACAGTGAGCGAAAAGACGAGTAGTGCGATGAACTTCGTACTTTTTGTGTAAATAAACAAGAAGAAAATTTAAAACATTAAGCTATGAGTGAATTCGACACTCATACGGTGCTCCAAAGCCAGCCAGACGACCGTCGGCTTTCTCTGCAACGTAACAACGCATACCACTCAATTGTGTCAACGCAAGACAACGCGACCGCAAACCCATCAAAAACTAAACAACCGCGATCTATTAACCCAAGCCCGAGTAATGAACTCTATCTAACATTGCTAGACAGGGCGCGGTCTTGCTCTCCAGCGCTCCTGTTGGACAAAACCCCATACCCTTCCCTCATGCCAACTTGCTTACCACGGTTACCAGTACAGTGACGTCACTAGAGGCTACAATGGCAACTTCTACAACAACTACAATAGTATCGGCTGCTCGCGCAATACCATCTACTGCAACAACGAAATCTGCTGTGCAAGCAAATAATGCAGCACCTTACACAAGCACGCTCTCTTCAAAACAATGTTCGGCCGTACAGACTGGTATGGATCGGTACATACAAATGAAACGTAAGCTCAGTCCGCAGAATTCTAAACTTCGTAATTCTGCTAAAATAACTCGCGACACCTCAAAGCAATCTACAATAGAGAAGCCTATAGAAGCAAACAGTTTTGCTATTTTGGCAGATAAATGATATAGATGATATAGACGTAGGAGACACTAAAAAGCCTAAGTTGCCGCCGATTTACATTCGAGAGAAAAGTTCAATGCTCTCGTAAACTCAATACTGAATCTAATCGGACCAAACAATCGGAAACAAAATTTCAGACTAATACGGAAGAAAACTAAAAAATTTTGTCGAAGTATTTAAACAACAATAAAAACTTCTACACGTACCATTTTTTTTTTTGCGCGGTTCCCACTGCATACGTACAGCCCACCTCCCGTCCAACCGACCGAGCTGCCGCATAACGTACGGCTCGAATCGCGGGGATAGATCCGAGAGAGTAAAAGAGAGGAATAGGAGTATGAAATCACGAGAAAGAGTGTTGCAAAGATAAGGCGTTTAGTATAAAGAATTTAAGATTGTGAGTAGAGCAAAGAGACAAAACGTGGTAGAGTCCATTGTAGTCCGAACATAATACCCTGAACGGATCGTGTTGGGCATATGTGGAGCTACAATGGCTAAGGAGTAGAGGACGAAAGTTTCTAGTCCTTCTACTAGGAACGTTGAAATTTAAGCGTGTTAATAAATGCTGGCTGTCTACATTACCATTAATAAGATTAAATAGAAACATGACACCAGCATCGATCTACGATTTGTTAAAGGTGGTAAGTTGATTAATAAAAGTCTACTATGATAGGAGGGAAGGTGCGAAAATATGAACGTTTTTTTGTACGGATTCTATGTGATCTTGGTGCACTCCGTATTGTGGACTCGAGACACACCATCCATACTCAAGAATCGGACGGACCAATGATGTGTATAAAGTTTTTGTAATGTATGGGTTGGATTCTTTTGACCATCTTTTAATAAAACCAAGCACACCCATAGCTTTATTAACCATGCTGGATATATGGTCGGTAAATTTAAGTTTCAAATCTAATAGGACTCCCAGATCGTTAACCTGAGTTAATCGATCTTAGGCGATCGTAAGAAAGTTCGTAGCCTAGTGAGGGCTAGATCGATAAAATGACATGAGTTAACATTTCGATTCATTGAGCTTTAGATCATTTGCTAAGCACCAATTTGGAAATTTATCCAAATCGGATTGAAGTCAAGATTGGGCGCTAGTAAATCTATATTGGAGACAAAGCTTAACATCGTCAGCGTACATAAGTACTAGTGAGTCAGTTAAGGCAAGGGGCAAGTCATTAATAAACAAAGTAAAAAGTAAGGGTCCAAGATGGCTTCCTTGAGGCACCCCAGATGTGACGCGGACTGTACGCGAGGTAACATCTTTAAAGAAGACACGTTGGGTTCTTCCAGATAAGTAGCTCGAAATCCATATAAGGAGATCAGTTGGGAGTCCCAAAAGATTGAGTTTACTTATAAGAAGCAAATGGTTAACTGAGTCAAATGCTTTACTGAAGAACGAACTTTTTGAGATATAAGTTTAGACTTAAGGTCAATTAAGCTATTATTTTCGATTAAAACTTCAAGAGTGGGATGATACGGATTCTGAGGGTTAGAAAGGGGCAAAGTTCTAGAAAGAGCAATTCCATCAGGATCAGAAACGAAACACAAGTATAGCAGCCGACCTAAGGAATTTCTAACGTGGTTAATTTGCCCGAGTGATATGTCGAACATACCCGCAGGGAAGTCGTGGTGCGAGTTAAGTATTAAGGACGGTGAATTTTAACGCAAAGAAATTCTATGTCACCAAAAATTCTATGTGATTTTACCTCTTCAGAAGCAAATTTGGAGTCTACAGAAATTAGGACTCCTCCTCCCCTTCGCAGTGTTCTATCACATCTAAAAGTGGCGTACTTATTTGGAAAAACTTCGGAGCTTAAAATCTCCGGCTTTAACCAAGTTTCTGTAAAGACTATAATGTGAGATGCAAAGGAAGAACTATCAGAATACAGTTTGTAGATATCACTATGGTAGATAAACCATTCAGACTAACAAAGAATAAAACCATCTGGCTTAAGTATATAAAATAAGTAAGTTCGCATATTGAGTTGATTCCACGTTTGAATGACGAAGCTGATATCAACTCATTCACAAACACTCTCGATTCCGTCTTAGTCGCAGCAGCTCGCATGTCAACTCCACAAACGCAAAAAATATCGTATAATCACAGATTCACGAACGTTGAAATAGAACAGCTTGTTCTAGCAAAGCGACGCTCACGGCGAGACTGGCAATCCAACAGATCACCATCTGCAAAACAAAAGTTAAATTATGCTACACGGAGGCTCTCAGCTGCATTACGCATTTATGGGAGAGGTCCCATAAACATTAGATACAAAACTTATCCCCAACGAGCTCCAAGTTTCCACTTTGAAAAGGATACTCATCACTCAGCGCACCATTAGAATCTGCAATGCCAATCAGGACATCCACAGGCAACTGGGCGAACAGCGACGGAGAAAGAGCCGACAGATTTCAAGAACATCTTCAAAATGTATTTCTGCCCAATACAGTATCAAACGGGATCTCACTACCAGCAACATTAGATATCGACACATCTACGTATATATCAATTGTATTTAGACCACATGAGTAACTCAAAATCATAAATGAACAACTCAACCCAAAAAATCTCCAGGATGCGACCTAATATCACCAAAAATAATTATTTAATTTCCTCTATGTGCAGTTCGAGCTATATGCCAACTCTTCAATGCAATAACGAGACATGGGCACTTCCCAGAGAGATGGAACATGTCGATCATTATAATGATACCAAAACCTGGCAAAGACCGCACAATTGCTTCATTATATAGACCAATTAGTTTACTAACTTGTCTATCAAAACTCTTCCAAAAATGCTTCTTGGCACATATTACCCTATATCTTAGAACACACAACAAAATCCCGACTCATCAATTCGGTTTTCGAGAAAAACATGGAACCATCGAGCAAGTCAACCGCATAACTTCAGAAATCCGAAATGCATTCGAACAAAAGGAGTACTGCACTGCGATATGAAGGTTATGGTTAGAAGGTTTAATGCACAAAATAACAGAAATGCTCCCAACCAACACACACACTCACTCGTGAGAGAAGAGATAGCACAAATCACAACAAAGTACTACAACAGGCTATCTACAGGCTAGTACTACAGCAGTACATCCAAATCATCTCGCGAGAGCCCTCACGCGAGTTTCCTGTAGTTCTCGTCTTCGCCGCAACGACCTTCCAATCCAGCGCTAATTATTAGGACCTTGTAGCCTCTGTTGAAAAAAAATGAAACTGTTAGATAATGTATTATTTCACGATTTGCAACCTTATTGTTAGACTCATAAAGAGATGATGCAATAAATAAAACCAAGCTTTAATAAAAAAAATATATATATATTTATATGTTTTTTTCTTTTATATCATTAGTTGATAGTACTTTATTTAACGTTGCTAAATATTATTATATATATAAGTTAAGACCTCAAATGTTTGGGAAGTAAAGTTGTTCTTTATTAAAGAGTTAATTGGAGACTGACTTAAGAATTCTTAAGATTACTCTGTGCTAGCTGTGGGTAGATCGCAGCGCTGTTGGCACAGAGCTGCTTCAGAATATTGGGATTTCTGGTTAAATCTGGAATAGTGCTAAGCATAAATTCCATCGCTAGCATCGGATATTGGTTAAACATTTCTTGGTATTGTTTGTGGAATTGGATATTCTTAGCAACTTAGCAACATATTCGTTCTTAGCTCTCCCTCCTCAAATTCTTGATTGTCCTCAAGTAGGTATTAGAAGTAGGGAATATTGTTAAATTCTTGCTGAATAGTTTTGGTTTCAACATTGGTTGTTTTAATTTAGTTATTCAGAATAAGGGTTCGTTGTTGAAATTTTACGATTATTTTTTCTATTGGTTTTAACCATAATTTATTATGGCGATAAGTAGTAAAAGTATGCCAATACGGTTTATAAAGGAATGTGTCGTTATATTGATGTGTAACGCTTCGAGCTATTGTAAAGACAGTATTTGTAGCCTTTTTGCTTCTATAGGTGACATTTGTACCAGTGGTACTCGTCGTTTTAGGATATTTTTTTTTCATGTTACTGAATTGATTGTTGTTTATATTAATGGTTTCGTTCCAAAAATGTATTAAATATGTTCCTTTTAAATATTTTATTTTGTTATTTTGTGTCAAATTGCTATTGAAATTATTTAGAAGGATTAGGCCGTTATCAATTTTCTCTATTTCTTGAATGTTTTCTGCATTACTGATTTCACACAGCAATTCCTTTCCCTCAACTAACTTAGCGATTTTGTTTCTCTAATATTAATAGTTTTTTGTTTTTCGCAAATTTAGATTTAGATTTTTTGCAATTGTTCGTTATCTTAATCAGTAGATGAAGTAAAAATCTGAAGTAAAAATCTCTGAAAAAAGTTACAACCGGATTTATTATTAAATTTTGGTAGTTAGTTGGGTCTAATTCTGGAATTCTTATAATATAGGCTATTGTTGTTTTGTTGTGTAAGACTCTGATATCAACAAATTCCAACATTTCTTCAATTGATATGGATGATATGTTACTTTTTTTAATTATTCTATGTACCTCTTCTAGTTCTAGTTCATTTAAAAGGAGTCTGTTTATTATATTGAGTCTAGCCCATTAAATGGCGTATTTAACATTGATTATTTCTTTTATTAATCTTAATTGATTTTGTAGGCTTGATATATAGTAGGCCTACAAATATGTCATCGTTAAAATTGTTATCTTTTTTTATGGAGTTCGTTAACATGTTTGAAATTTTTGTTAAGCTGTTAATTCTGTATTGAAATTGTTTATTTATTATAACTTGGTTTTTGTTATTTACTACTAAGTTATTAAGGTTGTTTTCAATCATAATTAAATCATCGTGATCTGGGTTCCCATTTCCCATTGGAAAAGATAACCGAATTTTAAATCGTTAATTGTGTGTTCACGTATTTTTATAAGTTTGTTTTCTATGTGGTCGAGGTTTATTAATTGGATTAGTTTTGTAGATGATGTCTGTAATTTTCCTATTCCTCCGTAGAACTATATAGTATGTGCGTTGGTGTAGTTCGTGATGTCCATGCTTGCCATCACTATTGAAGACCATATTAGAAGTAGGATAATCCTGCTTAATCAGAATTTTTTTTTAATGTATGGAAGAGAGGAGAGGGAAAAAACAATGATTCTTTAAGGGTATGGGCCGATCCCTTCATGATCGGATGAATACCCCAACCGGACAACATCTAGTATTCTAGGTTAATTGATAATGTTATATCAGATTGACTGGACAATGTGTTAAATCTACTCTAGGATTTCTCGTACATTTTTTTATTTTAGTCACTTTTTATATTACTTTTGTGGACTACTCTGCCTGCTTCCGTGATAACAGTTGTCTGTCTGTTTTCTTTTACTATTTCTTTTTTGAAACGTGGTGAGAGTTTGGATCCTAGTCTAGTGTTTTTTTTTAGGAATATAGTTGTCCTGTTGTGTAGGTTTCAATTCGTTGCATTATTTATTATGATTTTGCAGATCTAGAAATTGTTTCTGTTTCCGTTTTTCTTGCTCTGTCTACTGCCGTCGTATTGTTCTGGGTCCGTTTCTGGTTTCTGCCAAAGAATACTTGTAAGGGCCCCTTTGGTTTACAGAATGGATTGAATTCGTAACGTAGAACGTAACGTAAAATTAGTATTCGTAAACGGCTCTATCTAGTAATTCTTCAAATGTTCTATGGATTTGCTTTGTTTTGAGACATCTCATAATTTCGGCAAGGGTATAATGGAAACGATCCACCTGCCCGTTTACGGAGCTTTTATAAGGGGTCCTTTAAAGATTTCTATACCCAATTGATTTTTCATCATAAATGTTATGGTGGCGGAACTAAAAGATTTTTCATTGTCGACAACAACGTATTTTATTCTATTATGTTTCTATTAATTTATTCTATTATGGTACTCCATAATAGAATAAAATTTCGTGTAATGGCTTTTGGATGTCTCCTATCGTTTTAGAGTTTTTAACATTTGCTTGCGCAAGCTTTGAAAATTTCTGAAATAGGAGTTTCTTTTAACTCTGAGTTTGGAGGGTGTTTGTCATATTTTCCTTCATTGCAAACTTGACATTGTTTTAGTAATGTCGCTATTTTTTGTCGCATCTTTGAAAAATAATATTTTTCGGATAATTGCAATTTATTTTCCTCAATGCCTCTATTGGCCCTATTGTGGATTTTTAAAATGAGTTCGTCTTGTTCTGTTTCTTTCGTGACGTCTTCGACTCTAGATTGTTTTGAACCGAATTTTTTACGATCTGAAATGTTCTGGATAGATTTTTTGAATTTGACTCATTACGTCTTCTGTTGAATGAATACCGTTGATATCTATTATGAGGTCATGGTCTGTGAATTCATGGTGTGTAATATTTTGGATTTGTGAATTTATAGTCAGGTGGGTGTTCTTTTAGAATTAAAATCTGGTTTTTGAAAGCGTTTATGGGGCCTTCTATGCTGGGTATTAGATTGTGTCGTAGTCAGAGGCGTCTGTGGTTAGAATAAACTCTTTATTAAAATCGGGATATTGTAATATAATGTCGTTTAATATAAGTATATTTTTCAATTAAGTGCAAGTTTTAAGCTTTTAATATTTATGATTTTTTTAGCTGATACGCCTTGGAATGTATCAGCTAAAAAAATCATAAATATTAAAAGATTAGCTCTTAAAACTTTCACTTAATTGAAAAATGTGTCCGTTTTCTCCCATAAGTAGCTCTATAAGAGGCTTGGTAATTGACTTATATCCCTTTATAAATCTCCTATAGTATCCCGATAATACAAGGAAGGATCTAAGTACTTATACGGTCTTTGGGCATGGATATTTGGCAATGGCTTTAAGCTTGCCAACCTTGGATTTGATGAATCCTACAAATTCTACTTTGGATTTGAAGAAATCGCACTTGTCTAATTGGCATTTGATATTTGCAGCATGTTTGGAAAATTGTGTCAATATTTTTTAAATGTGATTCTTCATCCTTGGTAAATATTATTATTTCGTCTATGTAAATATAACAGATTTTCCCTATATGGTCTCTGAGAATATCGTCGAGTGCGCGTTGAAATAAAGAAGGTGTGTTTTTAGTCCGAAAGGTTGTTAATGGAAAATTAAGTTTTTTCTATGTCCTTTTCTTTTAGAGGTATTTGATGGAATTCGCTTTTCAAATCTTATACTGTAAATACTTTATTATTTCCCAATAGTGCAAGTACTGAGTTTATATTTGGTATGGGATATCTGTCGGCTATTGTTTCACTGTTAAGTTTTCTATAGTCAATGACCATTCTATATTTTTTTTGTTTGAAGCGTCTAATTTCTTAGGGACTATCCATACAGGTGAGTTGTAAGGTGACCTGGATGGACGTATTAATACGTTCTAAACACTTCTTTTCTTTATCCAACGGGAGCGTTTTTTTTGTGCGCACTGCGTTTATTACATCTTTTGGTTATAAACTTTAAAAACCCGGTGTTTATTTTTATTTATTTATTTATATTAATAAAATTAAAATTTTACATCCGTATCGCTTCGCGTGTGTAGTGGTATAATTGGAGGTAAAATAAGATTTTTTTTTAAATTCTTCCAAAAATAGGTCTGCCCTTTTACGGTGTTGCTTCTTTTGTCGCTCAGTAGAGGTTCTTATCTCTATTCTTGCGGTTTATCGCTATATTTCATCTCCCTTTTGGTTTCCTCGGTACAGTGGTTCATGGTACAATCAAAAATAGAAACAAAAAATATTAATAAATTAACGTAACATTATCATGGATTTTAAACGCGTCAGTGCGTCGAAGTCTTGTAAAAAGAAAATCTCGTCATCCCATCTATTCTGGCTATGTGAAAACATTTTACACGCTAAGTGTGCCGGGTTCACGGCCTCAGTATCGGATGCCATTTCACGTAGGTCTGGCCTCCACTTCTGCTGTGATAGCTGTCGTGCTGTTCAGTACGAAATGAGATCGTTCATGAGACAGACTAAAAGTGAATTTAACGAGTTGATTAGCGGTTTTCGTAAAATCAATGACTGTGCGCAGGGTATTCAACCGTCCGGACCCCCGGTACGAACTGATGCTGCAGTATTAGTTACGGCGGCACCAAAACCCTTGCAGGTGATCCTGCCATCGAAACACATATTTGTTTCTCGGCTTGCCAATGACACTTCTGAGATAGATATCTCGGCTTATATCAAAGCCAAAACAAAAGCCGATATTAAGGAGGCAGATATTATTAAATTCAAATATTCTTACACCAGGCACACGTCATCTTTTAAAATACGTGTATTTAAAATAAATATGTTCAAGACGATCAGTTCCGCCAGCTTTTGGTCAGAGAATATTTTCGTCCAAGAATATCAGCCAAGTACGGTGAAGAAAAAATTACCAAGCCTCCAAGCCACCAAGCCACTGACAAACCTTCCACCTCATCTTCCTCACCCTAAAACAACTAATTTCTTCACTAACATTTACTTATCAGAATACTAGAGGGCTACGTAGTAAACTTCCCCAACTGTATTCTGATAGTTTTTCCTTTGCATCTCACATTATAGTCTTTACAGAAACTTTGTTAAAACCGGAGATTTGAAGCTCCGAAGTTTTTCCAAATAAGTTCGCCACTTTTAGATGTATAAAATCACTGCGAAGGGGAGGAGGAGTCCTAATTTCTGTAGACTCCAAATTCTCCAAACTGGGAAAAATTCGGCTGCCGAATACCTCATCATAAATAAACAATTGTCCGACATGTTCCCGGTGGCAGCGCTTGAAGTGATACCACCAGACCCAATAACTCAACCCCCCTTAAGAGTCAGCAAACAGGGTATTTAACCGTCGGGAGCCCCAAAACCATTGCAGGTGATTCCGCCATCGAAACACATTTTTGTTTCTCGTCTTGCCCCTGATACTTCTTGGTATACAAGGCATTTGTTAAATTTAAAGATCGTAATGAATTAAATTTTAAACAAACATAAATTATTTGGCTGTACAGTTAGTTATTCAAGATACTTAGTAGCTCGAACTTATTTCACCGTGCATGACGCTAAATGTTATCGTAGTTATATTCGCCGCTGTCGGATTAAGTTTACTCAGGATCCGAAGCAGTTCTATAACTTTGTAAAACTAAGCGCAAATCTGTATCTTTTCCTCCTGTGCTTACGTTTGAGAACTCTTATGCAAACACTGATGGCAATGGACGACCAACGGACAGACTTTAACCTATCGCTGGAGACTTCGATTTTTCCCCTATGTGGAAGGAATCGTACATTATTCCTCTGCATAAAAAAAGGAAAAATTCCGATGCTACAAATTTTAGAGGCATCTCTAAATTGTCAGCAATTTCGAAAAACTTATCACTCCCCATTTGCCAACATGCCTTTATGGAGCGCCGCTCCACCACCACCAACTTATTGGAGCTAACATCTTTTGTCACGAATGGGTTCCGGAAAGGCTTACAGACAGACGTAATTTACACTGACTTCAGTAAATGACTCTGAAGCATTTGACTCTGTTAACCATTCGCTTCTTATAAGTAAACTCAGTATTTTGGGATTCCCAACTGATCTCCTTATCTGGATTTCGAATTAGTTATCTGGAAGAACCCAACTCGTCTTCTTTAAAAATGTTACCTCGCGTTTAGTCTTCGTCACATCTGAGTATGATCGTGTGTCTGGCGACCTCAATACGGAGTACATCGAGATCACATAGAATCTGTACAAAAAAACTTCCTTATTTTCCTTATTCCTACTGAGGGGACTTAATTGGGATGCAAGTCTTCCCCTTCCTCCCTATCACAGTAGACTTTTAAATCAACTTACCTTCATTAACAAATCGAAGAAAGATGCTGTGTGTCATGTTTCTATTTAATCTTATTAATGGTATTGTAGACAGTTAGCATTTACTAACACGCTTAAATTTTAACGTTCCTAGTAGAAGGACTAGAAACTTTCGTCCTCTACTCCTTAGCCATTGTAGCTCCACATATGCCCAACACGATCCGTTCAGGGTACTATGTTCAGACTACACTCTACCACACTTTGTCATTTCGATCTGCTAACAATTTAAATCCTTTATACTAAACGCCTTATCTTTGCAACACTTTTCCTCGTGATTTCATACTCTTATTCTTCTCGTTTACTTTCTCGGATCTATCCCCGCGATTCGAGCCGTACGTTATGGGGTCGGTTCCTTGGTCAGTTTAGTTCCTTTTCTGTGCGTCTGTAAGATGGTCTGCTCTGGGAATTATGAGATTTACGGATTCGAATTTTTCTCTGATTCGAATTGTGATACCTGTCTGGAGTAACATCTGTCTTTTATTAAGATCTATTATTGCGCCTAATTCCTTTAAGCTGTTGTTTCCTAAAATAGCGTCAAATGTTTTTAGGGTAGGGGGCAAGAAAAATTTTAATGCTACGATATGGTTATTAAATAAGTTTGCTTATTTGTAATGGATTATTGGAATGTTACCTCTTACATGTTACCTGCGTTTGTATTTTTAATTGGGATTTCTAAGTGATTTGGTTGAATGTAATTTCTATTTGAACCAGTATCTATTAAAATTTGTCTGCTCTTCCCTTTGCATTCAAAATAAGGCAGGGAAGAGTCATTTATTCTAAAAAATTAAGCGAGGTATAGTCGTATTGGTATTCTTGGTCATATTCGACGAACGTCAATTCGATGTATTTTTTTAAGGTGTCTTCGTATTCGGATTATTCACTGTTTTCGTTAATGGCTTGCTCATAATTTTCTATAGTTGTTTCGTTAGATGTATTGGTTTGATTATCTGTGGTTGTTTGAATATTGAAATTCCTTTGCCTTTTATTTAATTTGTCATTTGTAATGGATATTGGGGGACTTTTACCCGCTTCAAATTGTGATCTGTTCTTATAATTTAATTGCCTAGTTTGAATACTTCAGTCTATGTCCATAGGTTCAGGTATTGGTTGTGGTTTAAGTGCAATGGGTCGATGTGGTTGATATAATGGCCATTGTTGATTTGGATTTTGTACCGTTTGATGTCTGAGATTGTTAAAAAACGGTCCGGTATTATTAAAGAAAGGTCGTGGTTGTGGTGGACCGAACGGATGGTCCGTCTGTCTGAGGGGCATGAGTTGTGCTATCTGTTGAGCATTTCTTGGCGTAAGTAATGGTCTTGGTTGGAAAGTAGAATTATTTTGATATTGCGTTTGTCGTGTTGTAGTATAGTCCTCTGAAAAGAATTTCTGAACATTGGCTGTTGTCGATCGACTCGATCGACTGATTTTTTTATACCCTTGCAGAGGGTATTATAATTTTGGTCAAAAGTGCGCAACGCAGTGAAGGAGACATCTCCGACCCTATAAAGTATATATATTCTTCACCAGAATCACCTCCTGAGTCGATGTCGCCGTCTGTACTCAGTACTGGGTCAGTCGATCGCCGTCTGTGCCCAGTATTGGGTTAGTCGACCGGCGTCAAATTATTCTATATTACATGTTACTATTAATCTATTTTGAGCAATATTATGTGTCTTGGAATTTGATGCCAACATTCTCCCCCCCCCCATTGAAGTATTCAATAAAGACAGCTAATGTTCTACGATGACCACTATTTTGAGTGCCGCTGTTGCAACTATGATTATTGTGATTATTGTCGCAACGCCCAATTGCGTCGTTCCGACGTCCATTTTTGGTATTGTGGCCGTATCCTGCCTCGATATGGTACTACTGCGTCTATTGGTATGGAGGATCGAGAAATGATCATCGTTCAGTTCCGCCCTTCTGGACGAGTCGCGCGCCGGCGTCTCAGTCGTCGATCTGCTTGGGATAGTGACAATAATATCTCTACCGATAGTGGCGCCGATTCAATGGGTACTGCTGATGAAGACCCGGATGACAATAAATTCTACGACTATATGTACCTAATAAACAACCCACACCTTATCTATGGATATCGAATCGTTATTACTATAGAACCCCTATACTACTATAGCATGTCCGTGGTTCGATCAGTTGAAGCTCCTCTCCTTGTCTCCGTACAGCCATGGGTAATTCTTCTGTTGCGTCCTTTTTCTTCATCCATCGCACATACCCGATCCATGCAATTATCAGGCTAGCGATTCCTAGCATCACTACGCCAGAGTACTGATGCACGATGATCCAATTTGATCTGTTCTGCACCTCCTTCTGCGACTGTTTCGTCCACAGCTTTAGGCCTCGCATATCCGTATGTAGATGATCCAATTGATCCAACGTTGACTCCAACTGCCCTTCTGTTGTCTTGACCTTCTCAATTGCTAGCCATTCATGCACATAACATCCTGACATCTTCATTGTTCCTGACGAGTTCAGTTGCGCTCGTCCTAGTAACGTTTTCGCGGGGCTCTGAACCACACAATTCGGTCTCATCGTTAGCTTGCCTACGCCATCAACAACGATCTTTTCCTTATCCGTTGAACATACATATGTCATCGTCATCGGTTTTATGGTCCCAAAAATCCACGCATTCGGTTCTGTCAGTAGTACCCAATAGCTGCTACCCTTGACCGGTTCTGGTTTGCATTCTTCAATCTTATGTCGTGCTAACGCTGCCATTGTGCATGGTAATTGGTGGGCGTCTGGACCGAATAGAGTTTGTTTAAATTCGCAATCCTTGTTTCCGCTGGCTCCACTTATACATTGCTGCAGATCCTCCTCCCGAATGGCGAAATGGTGTTTTCGGTGATCATCAATGGCCAGATACCTTGTTTCAGTTCTTGTCATTATCAGCCCTTCCTTCGTGAATTCTTCTTACTCCACCAACTAGTGTGGCACACCAACAAACTGTCCGTCTCTTGTACCTGCGTGGTCGACCGTCGTTCGTCTCATTATATTGATTGTGGTATCCAGGATAGATGTCTGGTTCTCAATTATGTGGTGGGTTACGCCGGCCTTGCCTTTGAGATTCTCTAGAACTTCTTCTATGTGTTTCGCATACTGATCATCCAGTACACCGAAGAGACCACTCGCAATATTACCCACGATATTCAAGGCCCCCCCGTTTTTTTCGCTGATGATGCATTAGCTGGACGGCATCCTGGATTTCTGCTATCTCCTGTTCCAACGTGGAGATGATTGTCGCCTCATACGCTGTTGGGCACTATTGTTTTATTGCTTGGATGCCTTGCTTGATTTTCTCTATCTCCTTGGCCAAGTGACTGAGATCGAGAAATGTAATGAGTGTCCATTCGGGGGATTTACGGATTTAAGGATTTAAATTGTCCTCTTTTATTATGACCAGGTCCCCGATTTTTACCGTCTACTCGATTTACAACTTCGTGTCCACTTCGAGCGATTCTGAAGTTCATGCAAATATTCCTGGATCCACCGCTTCCAAAAATCCTTGCGCAATTGTTCCAATTGCGAGTTATTGCTCCTAGACGTCGTTTTGATTGGTGAATGTCTGGAGATGCCGTTAATGGTTCCCCAATGAGAAAGTGCCCTGGGGTCAGCGCCGTCAAATCCTTTGGGCTGGAAGAAATAGATGTCAGGGCGTGAGTTTAGAATGGCTTTGATGTCAATCACTATCGTTCCAAGTTCTTCATAGGTAAGGGCGGCGGTGAAGAGTGTTCGTGTTTGGCTGACTTTACTGCGGCCTCCCACAATCCTCTGAAGGTGCTCTGGGTGGTATAAATTTGAATTCTATGCTTAGATTTGCACAGGTCTTGAATATCATATTTTTGCTTCATCTGCGAAGATTGCTTCTCTTAACTCTGTTAACTCGTTGTAAGCTCCGACGAAGTTAGTCGCGTTGTCACAATAAATTTTCGCTGGGAGTCCCCGCCGTCCACAAAACCTTTTCAGCGCCGCCAGGAACGCTTGGGTGGTTAAATCTGTGACTACTTCCAAATGTACTGATTTTGTTAAAAAACAGCAGAACACTGCTAAGTAGACCTTGTGTGGCCGTTTTCCACGGATCTTACAATGAGTCCAAAACGGTCCGCAGTAATCCACTCCACACTTTTTGAACGGTCTATACTGGTGAACCCGGTCTGCTGGTAGCGGGCTCATTATTTGATTTAATAACCTTGGTCGCACTCGGCAGCATCTGATACACCGCTGGAACGAGGATATGGTGGCATTAATCCATTTTAGTACTATCTCTAAGTCTGACCATAGGTGTATGGCTTCTAGTCTTACGTTAAGCTCCGTTTTGACCCTTTTTGCAACTTCAGCGGCTACCACCGCTGCACAAAGTTCTATCCGTGGCAATGTCTGCTTCATGATGGGAGCTACCCGTGCCTTCCAACATAGTAGCCGTGTCGATACCCCGCCTGTACTATTACTCGCGCGTAGATATGCTACGGCTCCATATGCTGCTTCGAATGCATCAGCAAATACGTGCAGTTGAATGCCTCCGGATGTGTCCGATGGAAGTGCACACCTTGGAATTTTTATTGTGGTCAAGATCTGGACATCCTGTCTGAATATCTGCCATTGATGGTTGAGTTCAGTGGTTAAGGCCGTGTCCCAATCCATTTTCAACTCCCAGAATAGTTGCATGTGTAGTTTTGCTGTTATCACGACTGGGCCGAACAACCCTAGCAGATCAAAGATTTTTGCAAGTTCTGAGCATACAATCCTCTTTGTGATGAATCCTGTGTCTTCTGTAGCGGCCCGCTATTGTAACTGATCAGCGGGCTTGCGTCTCCATAATATATCTTGAAATCTTCGGTCGTCTGGGTGTATCAGTATCTGTCGATACATCTTTCCACATCTGATGTGAACAAATATTTGTACGAAAATAATTCGCTTTGAACCGTTGGCCCAATTCGTAACAAATTATTTAAACTTTTTCCACTTGTTGTTGTTGCGGATGCATCAAATACTACTCAAAGTTTGGTGGTGCTACTGTCTGGTTTGAGAATACAATGATAACGTAATGGTTGGTTGCCAGTTGATTTGCCGTTAATCGGGTCATGTGACCTAACTCCTCGTATTGATCCCTAAATTGTACGTATTGGTTTTGGAGATCCGAATCCCGCTCGAGTCTCTTTTCTAATGCGTAAAAACGTCGATATGCCATCAGGAGAGATTTTCCAAGGGTCAGTGGATCATCCTTAAACGGTAATCGTACACTTAGTCTGTTGTCGGCGCTTCTCTCTATATTTTCCAAGAAATGTTGCTCGCATAATCTTTCATTGGTGGTAAGTGCCTTCTGATTTTCTAGTGTATTTTATTTCCAAAATTGTTCAATAAGTGCATCTAGTTTAGGTTCTTCCGTAGCTGATGCCAAACTGCTAATGGGTTGCCCTTCGGGTACCGTAGAGTCCACTGCCGCAGGTCCAATCACAATCCATCCCAAAGTCGTATTCTGCAGCAATCGTTGCCCCTGCCCTAGGTTTATTAGTCGTGGCTCAGTTAGTTTTGGAATACATTCGGCCCCAAGCAGCAGGACAATGCCTTGTGGCTCCGTTACGTGGGATCTGCCAACCGAATTCCTGATGCCATGTTTTTTGGTCGTTCAATTGGTTGCGACGGTTGGTTTGGCAATGGTCTTGTTGGCCAAATTCTGGTACATCATGTTTACTTGTGTTCCTGAATCTAGCACTACGCGACATTTGTACCGTGTGTCTGTAGGACCTTGAACTTCTACTTGAGCAGTAGCGAGTAGTACCTACGGAGTTGTCGGGTGGCTGACAGCGGATGCGCTTACCCGAGTGGGTGTCTGATGGAACATTGTGTGATGATTCTTCCGGCATACCTGGTATTTGAATTGCATACACTGGCTGTGTGGTATGCTTACAGACAATTGACGCAAGCGTGAAGTCTTGTTATGTGTTGTGTTCTTCCGCTAGGAGTCATGTGCTAAAATTTGGTGCAATTTTGCAGTCTATGGTTGCTGCGGGTGCATATTATACATCTTTCGCTGGTTGAATTTGTGGGTGACCGAAGTCCCGCAGTAGTAGTTGTTTTCTGTAGCGTCATTTGGCTAACCTTGCCGTTGTAGATGTTCTAACATTTGGTTCAGTGATTGCCGACGGGTTGGCTTGGTAATGGAGAGTTCGAGACATGATAACGTCTGTGCGTCTAGTTTATCTTCAATTATGTGTATCAAGATTGGGTCCCACCACACTGTTGGTACGTTGAGGGCTGTGATTGTTCTGAGCACAGTATCATGCAGGCTGCGTAATTGCTCTGCAGACCCGCTTGTCTTGGAGTGTGATAAGAACGTGGCAAGTGTGGATTTGATTAAAATTCTTTCGTTTTGATATCGTGTTTTTAATCGCTGCCATGCATCTTGATATCCAGCATGTCCGCCAATTGTAGAAAAGATTAAGTTCTTGGCTTCCCCTGTTATATGATTCTCCAAATGTCGGAACTTTACAGCATCACTATAATCTTGATTGTGAATTAATTCCGTGAAGATGTCGTGGAATCGTTGCCACTGCAGGTAGTCTCCATCAAATTTAGGAATGTCGACTGGCGGCATCACACATGCTGATGTGACAGTGGATTTGTTCGTTGATACTAACTTTGATTGTGTTTCTTCGCTCAGGAACGAAAAATATTCTGCTCGTACCACTTGAAATCTATCGTGGATGTGTCCATCATTATTTAGGTTTGGTTCGAAGTCGATGAGGTCATGGTATCCCGTAACGATTTCTTTCCATAAATCATTCATATGTTGCCTGGTGTATGATGATATCTCCCTTCCTTTAGTTCGATTACATAGGAAGTCCTCGAGATCGTCGAACCGTCCTTTGTGCCTTCGTTTCAGTGACGTGATCTTTGGGTCCTCTGTAAGCGCTTGTTCGCTAGTCTTAGACTGTGCCTTGGGCTCGAGGTTTTCTCCAGTTTTTCGGGGACGCTGTGATGGGCCTGATACTGATTCAGTACTTCAGTACCTTGGCTTTTGAAAAATATTCATCATCAGAGCTTAGTGCTAGCTCGTGGAGCTTGGCATCATTTGACCCACAAATGCGTGAGCTGTCTCAACCGTTCCTCAATGTAACCTTCCTCGAGTCGTCATTCTGCTGAATCCTTCGTGAAGTTTTTTATCACCTTTTGGATAGCTGAACTGCTTTCAATCAGCTTCTCAATGAACATTTGTATTACGGGATCTGATTCTGAACCCATGGTTGAGGGTGTGGTTTTTTTTGTTTTGTTAAGGTTGAATTGCCATGTGGCTCGTGATCAGGTTGTGATTCTGTAGCAAAGGATCACATCGGGGTCACCACATGTTCGTACGTAAGTCGGAATGGGGACACTAACGCCGAACTTGAGCTCACGAAATTAATGTAATCTCGGAGTCGTAGTCAAATACCTATGGAAACTTGACTAAATTATCTGGTGGATCCAGGCAGTGATTAAGATGCGGAGATGGCCGGGGGGTTGGCGCGCCTCGGCTGTGAGAGACAAGGGAGCTTCCTTCGTAGACCCGTGCTCTTAGGTAATTCTCGGAGGTACACGGGGGTTCCTGCCGACGTTCCCTTTCACTGGATCGGTATTCGGAGGAGTACGTATCAGCGATTGGCTGGCGGTCCGTTCCACGGGAGCAACACTCAGCGACGCGTACGTGTGGGTCTTGCTGGCTGGCGGTCCGTTCGAAGATCGAAGATCCTACGACGGTCCGTTCACGGGAGCGCACTCGAAGGCGATTACGTTTAAGTGCTATAGTTAACACTGAGTAAACGAGACGATTGATTTTGTATTCGCAACTATCTTTATTTAGGGAATAACTGCTCTTATATATGATGCTAAGTATCTCTATATCCCAGTACTGGGTCAGTCGATCGCTGTCTGTCCCCAGTATTGGGTTAGTCGACCGGCGTCAAATTATTCTATATTACATGTTACTATTAATCTATTGGAATTCCATAACTTCGTTGTTTTTTAAGTTAGAAGGATGAAACTAAATGGGTGTCCAAGGCGTAAGAGATCCGCTTTTAGTGGGGTTTTTGTGGCGAATAATCTTTAGCCGACAATTATGCGGCCGCTTATATCTCTGACCACTCCAAGGGCCGGACCTGGGAATAATTCGACTTCCGAATACCTCAGCAGGCATCGCATCAAGTGATACCAACATACCCAATATCTCATACCCCCGTAAGAGTCACCGAACAGGGTAATTAACCGTCCGGACCCCCGGTACGAACTGATGCTGTTGTACTAGTTACGGCGGCACCAAAACCCTTGCAGGTGATCCCACCATCGAAACACATATTTTTTTCCGGGCTTGCCCTCTGATACTTCTCAGATTGATATCTCGGCTTACATCTAGGCCAAAACAAAAGCCGACATAATAATGGCAGATATTAAAAACTTTAAATATTCATACACCAGGCACACGTCATCTTTTAAAATAGGTGTGCCCGTGCAGATGTTCAAGGCGATTTGTTCCGCTAGCTTTTGGTCAGAGAACATCTCCGACCCTATAAAGTATATACATTCTTGATCAGAATCACCTCCTGAGTCGATATAAGCATGTCCGTCTGTCCTTCTGACCGTCTGTCTGTTTCTACGCAAACTAGTCTCTCAGTTTTAAAGCTATTGTCTCCAAACTTTGCACACACCCTTCTTTCCTTTGCAGGCAGTATATAAGTCGGAACGGCCGGGTATAATTGATTGATCGGAAATGGCATAACTTTGTTTTTAATTTGAGCTAGAAAGATGGAACTTGCTTTATTTTAGAAGGATGGGACTGTGGCATTTTTCTGTTATCTTGAAATGATTGTTATCTGGATAATTGTCGTTGCTGTTGTTGGGGTGGGGCCTAATTTTGATTCTTTTCAATGTAAATTATGGATGGCGTAACTAAATTATTTTGATTAGCCATTCGATGGGTTCTCAGTAGATAATTTGTAAAATATCTTTACTCCTTTTTTTTTAAATACAAAAAAAATATTGGATTGATTTGCCAGAAACAGTTATAAAGGGATTATAGGTGGTTAGGGAATATTGTGATAGTTAAAAAATAGATTGTGTTAAACTTAAAGTATCAAATTATTAATTTCTATGTTAAATTCTTAAATATTATTACAATTTCAAATTATATTTTTTTCTTGTATTTGTTTTTTGGAAATTGATCAGAGGAATTATTTGTTTAAAAATATTTATTTGAGTTTTCATCAGATCGTGGCTTGGTTTAATTTATTTATAGTGAAACCAGTCCACTGCAGTGGCTGGTTTTGCCTTTCTACCTTGGAGGGTCCTTTTATAAGTGGCAAGATTGGGTTAATTTATACTGCACAATAAATATGCTTTATTCATTATGTGCAGTGCAGTTTTTCATATTTGATCGCTTTACGCTTGTTTGTTTTTTTTTATTTTATTTTGATTTTATTCGAATTTTGGTTTGCTTAATTCCTTTGGTCACTTTCACCTTTTAATGATTTTTTAATTTACTTTTCGTTAAGCTTATTTTCTTTAGATTTAAAGTTGATTTTAATTTGACTGATTCCTTAGATTTAAATTGCTCCTAATAAGGCTGGCTTTTACTTGTTATTATTTTCGTTTTAGGTATGTATCACTTATTCACTAGCTTACATGGTATTTCTATTGATGTACTGCTAGGACTCCTCCTGGTGGCCCGGATTTCTTCTGTTCGTTTTCTATTGGGGATCCTGCAGCTAGCACAAAATAGAGGATGTCCTGAGGCCTTGCCTTACAAAACGTGTAGTCCACCGATGATTGAAAAAATTTTAATTTATCAATTTCAGGTTTATGGTTATTTTCCTTGTGTTAGGAAAGAGCCTCTCCAACCATAAATTTTAATTAAATCTGCACTAATCGAACTTAATCAGATTTCCTCGCATAGTTCCCTGTTTGGGCGCCAGTTAAATATGCAAATATTTGGGAAGTAAAGTTGTTCTTTATTGAAGAGTTAATTGGAGACTGACTTAAGAATACTTAAGATTATCCTAAGCTAGCTGTGGGTAGATGGAAGCGCTGTTGGCGCAGAACTGCGTCAGAATATTGGGATTTCTGGTTAAATCTGGAATAGTACTGAGCATAAATTGCATCGTTAGCATCGGATATTGATTCAACATCTCTTGGTATTGTTTAAGGAATTTGATATTCTGTGCGGTCTTTGACATACAATGTTGCTGAGAACATGACATCGTTGAATTTTGCTGAGAAATTATTTGCTATTTTTATTATTGTTTTGCTTATTAAGGGATTTTAATTTTGCATTGTGGTGGTTTTTTTCACTTAGTTTTTGCATATAAGTTGTTAATAAGCGTGGGCTATTATATTTAATTATTTTCCTTAAGCCTGTTTAGGCAAGAGTTAAATAATAAGCCAATTGAGTTATTTTGTTATTACTTTTTTCCTTTAAACCTGTTAAGGTAAAGGTTAATATCGTGTTACAAATTATTAACTTGTTAATAATTAATTAGCAAAACTATGGTTGTGGAGTACAGATTTTAGACTAACTTAAGGGTCTGATCCGGCTGCAGCTTGAGGCCTTTGCCTGGTTGCAGCGCTGTCGCTAAAAGTGCCAGGTCAGCAGTTGGTATCCGGTGACGATCACTTGTTGCACGAGTGTTTTGGCCGGGCTCCGGGCGATTGCCCCCAGAGTGCGGACTCGGCAGTTTATTTACAGCGCGTGTTGGCCACCGAATAGGGCACGCAATTTGGCAATTTCTCTTTGTGGGAACTGGGTGTGTTAACATCTCCTCCCTTTAAGTGGTTGCCGTCCCGGTGCCGCTAGTTCCATGTCTTCATTAGTTCCTGATTCGGGGGACCTCTGGTCTTTAGGTAATGGTAGCCGAGCCAAACGGTGGAGCATAGTAGGAAGAAGGCGAGTGGGGTGAGGGAGTAGCTGAGGAAGGAACCCATGGTAAGTTCTTCTCTAAGGGTCCTGATGTGGTGGAGGTTTTAAGACTCAGCTCGTGAAAAGTGGGAGACTTAGCCGGTTTTGGTGGGTCGTGATGTTGACCACGGTCATGGCCAACACAGCGGGATTTTTCATCGAACTTCCCAGCTGATTTACGAACCAAGTTAAGGCCTATCCTGTCAGAATAGGTTACCAAGTAGGTTCCACATATTTTTTGATCCCGTCCCTGGTCGTCGGTTATGACCATAACTGGTTTATTGGCCTGGTTTATTATGAGGGTGCCCTGATCTACAACAGTAACTGGATCCAGATGACCTGGGAGCGTAGAGCATTGCGCAATAGCTCCAGAAACTATTTGCTATTATTAAGAAATTGAATGATATCGGAATTTTGGAAAACACTTATACTAGATACTTCTAATATTTCTATTAAACTAATGTTAATAGGCTGCTTGTCTTTAAATTCGCCAATGTCAGACCTATCTAGAATTGCCGGACTTACAATATTTAGTTTTGCTAGGGTTAGGCCCATTAGAATAATTTCCAAATCTGTGATTTTGATTCTGATTTTAGCCAAAATTATTTCCAAAAGGTGTGTTTCTTTATTTGTTTCGAATTTTTAAATTTGGTTCATTGCGATTACAAGTTCGTTCAAACGCTCTTGGAATTTGATATTTAATTCAGTTTGTCCTTCATCTGCTCTCATTAGTTGCTCGTAAGTTGTCATGTTCGTCGCGTGTTGTAAGTATCCGTAAGATATGGATTTAATCTGCGTTCGTATAGTCATTCAGTTTAACCGTTGCGTCTGTTCTAGCAGCCATTAGTGCACATACTCAAATGTATTTTCCTATCCTAGAAATATATAAATGAATAAAAAATTTAAAATTTATAAAAAGGGTAAGGAGTCTAGCGAGGGTTATTAGCGTAGATTGTGCTGGTGTACCACCCTCCCTTTAATTAGGACCGTGGTCCCCAGGTCTGCCTCAATAACTTCTTCCGAACATAGCGGTGATAGCTTGGTTTTTTATCAGTTACTGAGTGAATTGAATTATTATATTTGTTAGTCGACAAAAGAATTAATTATACAGTGTCATTTAGATTGCGTCCCAGTTTCAGACATCTGGCTATTTCAGCTAGAGTGCTATGAAACCTCTCTACCTGACCATTTGAGGTGCTGTGTAGAGGTGGGGCATTGGATATGGTGATATTGAAGTGATTTAGCAAAATTGATATAATGGTCTCGGAATTTAGTGATTTTTCATTATCGCAGTAGATTGTTTTTGTTTTTGGGAAAAAATTTATAATGTGTAACAGAGGGGCTTTTATGTCTATGATAGCCCACGATGCGATGGATTGCACCGTGGCGAATTTCGAGAACTTATCGACGCATGTAAGGGTTCCGTCTGTTGAGAAAATATCAATGTGTAGGATTTCCCCCACAGAAGAAGATCTAGGTGTTTCTGCTACCACATGCCTAGATGGATGGCGTTTGTATTTGGCCATGGAACAGGTTCGGCAGTTTGACGTAATTTCCGTTGCTAACCGGAGCATTTTTGGGAAAAAGTAATCCCTAAGAATTTGCTTCACATTTTCCTGTGCTGCTCGATGAGCTCTGTTGTGTTCTGCTATAACGATTTCTTTCTCCTCGGTCGTGCCCGTTATGTCTTGTACGAAGCTTTTTGTGTACTTGAAAGAAGTGCTAGGGAAGGCCTCTATTAGTCGGTGTTCGATAAATGATAGAGTTGGTAGGGTACAATATATTGCGTTTACCACTTCAGCGTTTACCACTTCCTGTAATACATTTAGCAAGTTTTCCTGGTTGGGTGTTCTAATTATGTGCCTCACCTTGCTCTTAAACAAGATGTTTCCACGGAAAAACTGTTTCCATCCTCAATTATTATTTGATTTCGGAAACAATTTACTGGGTTTTCGGTGATATCGATGGTGTATGTCAGGGCCTGTTCGCTATGAATGGTGGCTACGTCTGATTCCGGAACGTCCCCTAAGGCGTTTATGTTCTGGCGAGACAACGCGTCCGCCACGAAATTTTCTTTGCCTGGTTTATAGATCACCTTTGCGCCATGATCGTCAATAATCCCCATCCAGCGCTTCAATTTCGCGATAGGGTTTTTTTCTGATACGGCAAAGGTGAATGGTTGGGGATCTGTGAAGATCCGTAAATCTTTTAGTCCGTAAAGGTAGTTTCGGAGGTTTTTAAATGCCCTAACAATGGCGAGGAGCTCTCGCTCGTTGGATGTATAATTTTTTCCGTTGTCACGTAAGCTACGTGATATCATTGCCATCTTGAGATGTTACCGCCCCAAGTCCGAGACCTGACGCGTCCGTTGTTAAATCGAACGGCATTTTAAAGTCTGGGTATGACAGCAAAACGTCCTCTGATGACAAGATTTCCCTCAGCTTGTCAAACGCTTCTCTCTGTTCTTTGCTCATATTGCTTTCAATCTATCTTGATTGATGTTTGCTTACTTTGCCATTTTCTCTCTTTAGAATATTTGTCAGGGGCCTTGCGATTGTCGCGAAGTTTTTAATAAAACACCTGTAGTAGCTTGCTAACCCCAGAAATGATCTAAGGTCGATGATCAGGTCGATAATGATCTAAAATGCCTTTTCGGGTGAAGTTCGGAGTCCCCCCTGCGACACTATGAGCCCCAAGTATTCAACGCTCTTTTTAAAGAACTTTGACTTTTCCTGGGATACTCTCATGCCTGCTTATAAGAGTTTTGTTAAGACCCTATCCACGTCCTTTACGTAGTCTTTTTTTGTTTTTGAGAAAATTATGACGTCATCTACATAAGCGTAGCATAACTTAGAGATTCCCTCTCTTAAGACGTCATCGATAGCCCTTTGAAAGATGCTCGGGGCATTTTTAAGTCCGAATGGCATTCTACAAAGCTCGTATTTGCCATTGTTATAGAAAAGGCAGTTTTTTCCCTGTCTTTTTCCGCCAGCTCTATCTGATGAAAGCCTAAATTGAGGTCGAGGGTTGTGAAAAATTGTGACTCGCCCATGTTCGACAGTATTGGCGAAATTGTAGAGATAGGATATCTATCATCTACGGTTCTTTAGTTGAGCTTCCTTAAGTCTATAATCAAACGCTTCTTCTTAGCTCCATTTGGGCCTTATTACGCCGTCCGCAAGAACCCGTCGGTTACACCCATGTACAACTGGAGTACACCGGTCCATCAGTTTTAATTGTGGCTATAGTGTTTATGTTAAATGGCAGAGCATCGTCTGGGTAGGCAAAGGCTTTATGATTTTTTAAAATAATTTTACCAAAGGTGGCTTTAATAGCCTGGGGAACGTCTTCATCATCAATTTTAATAAAATTTACATTTTCTGCCTTGGTGAATCTGATATATTCATTTCCATTGTTTGTGTGCAGATTGTTTGTGTGCAGATTGCCGGTAAAATCGAGTTTCGCATTCACTTGTTTAAGCAAGTCGAGCCCGATAATGCCGTCAAAGTCTTTGAGGTTATTTAGTATGAAAAAGGGTGTTTTTACGTTAAAAACAGAAACTAGACATTTTTTGTCTATTTTGGTGAATCCATGGATTGACTTCCCCGTGAAGGGTTTCTCCGCTGCCACGATGCCTTTCAGCCCCGGGATTGGAGTAATGTAATTTTTTGAAGTACCTGTGTCTAAAAGTAATTTTATTTCCTTTCCTGCTACCGTACGTGTGATGTAAGGGAGCCGGGATTTAACTCTAAAAAATTACAAGAGTCTTCTGCGTCCAATTCATCTTCTATTTCTGTAGCACAGGCAACAAAATGCTACAGATTCATAGTCTTAGACTCATAGTTTTATTCTTCCGGCATCGGTCGGTTTTTCCGTTTTTTTCTTCCGCCACAAAGTTTATTTTTTGCTGGAATCGTTCTAACTGCCCCTTTTGCCATGTTGTGGGCTGCCTAAACCTGGAAGAGGTGTCGACCTCCATTGGCTCCGGAGCTAGCTGACCCTGAGCGTTTTAGGGTCTTTCTTTAAAAGAACCATTTTGGTTGTTGGTTCCCTTTTGAATCCTAATGAAGTGAGGGGTTTTTTATCGCCCCTAAGTTTTGGGTGTCTTCGTAATGGGCTTGGGGATTTTTCCAACCTGGTTGCCGTTGGATATTCGGCTTATGTGTTCTTTCCTCATAGTGTCGGGCGAAAGTGGCCGCAAAGGCGCTTCTTTCGTTACTTGATTCAGCCTCTTGTGCCAGTGCTAATGCTGTTGGCAAGTCTCGTGGCTGTGCCGGAAAAACGGTTATTTTTAGAGATTATTTTAAGCCAGATACGAACGCATGCAAAGCGTCATTTCTGCGTTGCTCATTAAAGACGGCCGCTGCGGCTGCGACATGCGTCATAATTGTCATGTTAGTTAAAAGTGTTAGCTTCCGTTCTACTTCGTCGTAGTACTTAAGCAGGGGCAATTCCCCTTACCTGCATAAGCTTACGTAAAATCTACGTACGTAAAATCTAGGCGTGGAAGTGAAAATTAAATACTGTGTTAAAAGGTAAAATTTAGTATTCCTAAATTTCTTGAAATGTCTGGATTTTGGGAATAGTATCTCTAAATTTAAGTGAGTTTAATTTCTTTATGACTGCGGCTATTTTGCTATTAAATAGTTCCTGTTGCTTTTGGAGTGCGCCAGCTAAGGCGGCTTCCATACTCGCAATTTGGTCTTCCTGCATTTTTTGTGTCCACTGGTGGGTATCTGGGCTTGGGACGTTGAGAGCGCTGTGTCGAATAAGTGCTGCCCTACTGGTAGACGGGTGACAATCTGTTACACTTTGCTGAGTTGTTATTTGTTTTTCTACTTTTGTTTCCAAAAGCTTCCTATATTCTTTGATAACCTCTTCGTCTGATGAAAACTCTTCGATAATTCTGTGCATGGGTGTGGCGAAATTGGTTTCAGTATTAACTATATTTTCCAATTACATTCCCGGTATTTTTTCCCAATGAAAAAAATTATAATTTCTATCTGAACTTTTGTTTTATTAGTGTTACAAAATTCAATTATGAGCTTGATGAATCTTCATTATTAAAAATTAAATACCGAAATATTAGAAAAGATTTAGTATTAAAATAATTTATTTTCTAACAAAAATATTCTTTAATTGATAAAAGTTTTGTATAAGGGAAATAATAATGTTCCCTTTGTTAGATACTAACCAAAATTTATTTTCTAAATACCTTATTTATTAATAAAAAAATTAATTTTCTACAAAAAGTATATTTTAATTGATGATCGTTTTGTGTAAGGGAATTAATAAATAGATACTGGTCAAAATTATTCTCTGAATACCTTATTTATTGGCGAAGAATTTAGACAAGAAGCCTACTCACAATTCGTATGAATATTATGTTGTCGCTGTTACTGTTGCCGTCGCTGCTACTGCTGCGGTCGCTGCTACTGCTGCCGTCGCTGCTACTGCTGCCGTCACTGCAACTGATGCCGCCTCTGCTGTCTCGGGGCGAGGCAGGGGTAACCTTAAAGCTCCTTTTGTTTTAGTTGTTTTTTTTTTGTAACAAACTGCAAGCGCAATTATTATTTTATTGTTTGCAAGTGACTTGGTAATTGCACGGCACTATGTCGCGCGAATATTTGGAACTCCGAATTAGCGATTTCTTTGTAAAATTATTGAACTGTGTATCGCGTAGGTTTGGTTCGTTGAGTTCTTTATTCACTTTGTATATTTATTTTTCTTTTTCCGACTTTTTTTCGTTGCCGATTCTTGCATTTGTCTTTATTTTATTTTAATGCCGTTTTTATTAACGGGATTTTTTTTTGAGTTGGGTGCGGGTTTTTTAATTACGTTTGGGCGCCAGTTATTAATAAGAGCGGGCTATTATATTTAATTATTTTCCTTAAGCCTGTTTAGGCAAGAGTTAAATAATAAACCAATTGAGTTATTTTGTTATTACTTTATTTCCTTTAAACTTGTTAAGGTAAAGGTTAATATCGTGTTACAAATTATTAAGTTGTTAATAATTCATTTGCACAACTATGGTTGTGGACAGATTTGAGTAAAGATTTTAGACTAACTTAAGGGTCCGACTGCAGCTTGACGCATTTGCTTGGTCGCAGCGCTGTCGCTAAAAGTGCCGGGTCAGCAGTTGGTATCCGGTGACGATCACTTATTGCAGGAGTGTTCAGATAAAGAGAACATCAATGTTTCTTTAACTAATCAAGGTTTCTCGACGAAACTTTAAGAAAATTTTAATGGTTGCCCTCGCCTTTTAAAGGGCCCATAATGCAAGGCACATAATGCAAAGAACGAGTAATATATAAATTGAACATCAAAAAAGACTTTGACGGAAGTCCACAAAAAAAATTTAATTGATGGAGAGCCAGAATGGCCACTAAAAAAATTGGGTAGCAGATAAGAAGAAAAAACCATATATTTTAAATAAGATTTCTAGGGTTCGTTTTGTACACATGTGTGTATATTTATTGGTAATTAAGTATTTTGAAGCTTGTACATTTGTATATGAAAAACAATTTTCCTAACTAGAGATTTGAGCTCTGTACAAAAACCATAACGCTCTCCTGCAATTTGCTGATGTATGGCATATTTGTATGTTTTTCTGTGTCTTAGCGTCTTTATGTTTTAATAAAAAGATATAACGCATATATCACCGATTTTGAGCACTAACAATACATTTTGTTTGAAATTAAAACCAAATCATTGATTAAAAGATAAACAAAGTAGGCAAACTGGCACTATCGGGCTCTACTATAACGCATGTTCGCTACGAAACTAAGTTTTTTCGTTTTAAATCTCGTACATTTTTTAGGCATTTTACAAATATTAAGCTGAAAACTTAAAATCGTAGGCTTTATTTCTATCAGAGAAAGTTATATTACCACTTGGGCCAGCATCAATTATTGTAATTATCATTAATTAGTTTTTTCAGTGTAACTAGCTTATATCAGCAATTTCATGTTCTTTTTAGCGCATGCATTTTAGGAGCTTTGGTAGAGCTATTAGTATTTTGGGAATCGGGAGCGGCAGCATATTTTAGGGTTAAATTGAACGGCTAATAAATATTGAAATTAGAACTGCAACTCGTTTAGTTCCATTACCAAAAAGCTGGTAACGTTACATTTGGTGGCCTCTACGTGATCGCGCCTGTTGTTGCGATGCAATGGATGCAATGAAGATTCAATGGATGATTCAGAAAATTAAAGGCCAAGTGAGGACTTGTTGTTATTTCATCCCATCGCCTTGTCCCTTTACATAATACATCCTCGGTTCGAGCAAGCTGGGAAAGGATTTTGTGGAGAAGAGCAGAGGTGGCACACCAGGAGATAGGCTTTGCATCATAAAGTCAAGGGTGATGTGCAGAACGAGTATTTCACCATCATGGAAATTTAGTATAGTGATAAATTCATGCTCCACGCTCCATGCTCTAGGATGAATTAGAGCTACTGAGTAATTGAGACTAATTCTGGAAGTTGACTTCTTCTCTTTATCTTAAAGCGAACGCTTTTTTTTGTGCACTCCGTTTTTGTCAAATCTTTTGGTTATTAACTTAAAAAACCCGGTGTTTATTTTTATTTATTTATTTATATTAATAAAATTAAAATTATACATCCGTATCGCTTCGCGTATGCAGTGGTATATTTGGGGGTAAAATATGAATTTTATTAAATTTCTTCCAAAAATAGCTCTTCACTGCTTCTACATATTTTACGGTGTTGCTTCTTTTGTCGCTCAGTAGAGGTTCTTATATTTATTCCTGCGGCTTAACCACACTAATCGCTTATTTTATCTCCCTTTTTGTTCCCCTTGTATAGTGGTTCAAAGTACGATCAAAAATAGAAACAAAAATATTAATAAATTAACTTAACATGGATTTTAAACTCGTCTGTACGTCGAAGTCTTGTAATAAGACAATCTCCTCATCCCAGCCTACCATCCACTGCTGGCTGTGTGAAAACGTTTTAAACGCTAAGTGTGCCGGGTACACGGCTTCAGTTTCGGATGGCATTTCTCGTAGGTCTGGTCTCCACTTTTGCTGTAATGGTTGTCGTGCTGTTCAGGCGCTCGATGCACAGGCGTGTGTCTCGGATCTCTCCGAACTTGTTTTACGTGGCGTGTTCCCACGCCACTACAAGTAGGCATATAGTGCATGGACACGGATGATACGCCTGCCAGCGCCCCAGATTAGAAGCTATAGCTATATACATAGCAACTATCCTGGTACCTTTCGAACATGCGCTTGCCGGGCAACATATTCCCTCTGGATAAGAGGCGAGGTGTATCTATCACCTCTGCTGACCTATGGGTCACAGCACCCGAGTTGTGTAACGCAACTCCACGTCGAATCCGAAGATTCTACCCGCGATTTGGGTATCAACCACAGCCACCACAATACTCCCACTAGGGGGCCTACCTCAATGGTAGTGCTTGGACATACTATCCAACCCGTGGCACCGAAGTTTGTGGGCTCGGTGACCCACCCCTTTAGCTCCGACAAGCTCGGATGGGGGGCCCTGCCATGTTAGTCGCCTCTAACATGGCAGTATTCTAGGCCGCCAACCACACGGCACGAAAAATAGTCGGCTTTAAAAGCCCGTCCTCCTCCGAAACACCTCCTCAGCAAACTCGGTAAGTCTTCTGGTCCTGTCGTCGCTTTCCAAAATCATTCCAAATGTCCAGGATTCGCCAACGCGCTGCAGACCGAGTCCATCGAGGTATCGCAAGTCTGCATAGAGGGGGCAGGCACATAAGATGTGCTCCCAGTCCTCATTAGGATCGCCGCATGAGCATGCTGCAGTATCACTAAGAGCTCTCCTATGCAGAAATGCATTGAACGATCCGTGCTCTGTCAGCAAGAATCCCGCGCGCATCGAGAACCCGAAATCCGGATTCCGATAGACGAATCCTGCATCAGGGATGAATTTGTGAGTCACCCGACCGGGCGAGTCACCATCATCCCATCTGCTCTGCCATTCTGACAGAAGGCATTCGTCTACCCGCGAGACTCGTTGCCCCAAGCTCAGACCTGAAAGGTCCTCGCCATAGACCCAGTCGTCCCCCTCCAACGGGTATCCACGCTTCAACTTGTACTTTACTGCCCCTGGAGGCGGGGCTCCAGCAAGCACCTGCAGTGCCAGGGTTGACACTGTGCGGCATACCGGGAGGCATCCTAAAAGGATCAGCCTCTGGGAGGCAAGAAGTCGCCTCCTGGCTACAACTTGCCTCGTCGTCACGACATACCATACCGAGGCACCAAACAGTGCACAGGGCACCATGAGTCCGGCATATATGGTCCGCCTGGCCCAAGGACTGAATCCCCAGTCAACTCGCAGCATACGCGCCAATGCTCCTACGACTCCGGTCATTCGCTGACGCAGCGATGCGATATGCATGAAGAAATTCATGTGCTCGCTGACCGTGGTACCGGCAGCTGCTGACGTATGGGAGATGTGCTCCAGCAGATCTCACCAACGGTGTGCGCACGAGGGCACCCTTCAGCAGCATAATCACCGTCTTGCTGGTGGAAATGGTGACACCGATTCACACGCCGATGACACGCTTCAACGATGGACATCAGTTGCGTTCCTTTGCTCTCAAGCACGGCTCGGCAATTTCCTTCGACGAGAAGAAGCAGGTCATCCGCATACGCGCTGAAAGCGCAGTATGGCTGGAGGCGCCGGAGCAGGACATTCATCAGTAGATCCCAAATGAATGGGCCACTAATGGATCCCTGCGGGCAGCCTCTAGTCACTGGAACACTCACGGTTCCAGAACTGCTTCGGATCTCTGCTCTTCTGTCTGAGAAGAAGCTCTGCCACAAGCTCAACTCTCGGCATCCCAAGTCGGCGAGCCGACGCAGTGCAGCACTCCATTCGACGTTGTCGAACGCACCCTTGAAGTCGACGAAGATCCCGAGCACGTATCGGGCCGGGCTGGCGGCGACACTGCTCTTCACGTGCCTCCAAGCGTCGTCGACACATCGTCCTTGGCGAAATCCGTACTGCCATCTGCATCCTTCCGGAAGAACTTCTCTCACACGATCAACCATGATGGCCTCAAGCACCTTGCCAAATACTGGCAACAGGTATATCCCACGGTACGACGAGGGATCGCACCTATTCTTATCGGGCCCCTTGAGTAGCGCCACTACACGTGGACACTTCCACTCTCGGGGGAAGTAACTCGCCTCTGTGCGCTCGATGCAAAGTTAAATAGTCTTCAACTATTAAATAAGTCTCCAAAGCGTAATAAATCCGCTATTAGTGATGTACTTGTGGCAAATAAACTTTAGCCTACTCAGACGACAATTATTCAGCCGCTTATATCTCTGGCCACCCCAAGGGCTGGAACTGGGAAACATTCGGCTTCCGAATTTCTCAGTATTAATGAGCAATTGTCCGATTTGTCCTCTGTGGCATCACTCCAAGTGATACCACCAGACCCAATAACTCGAACCCCCTTAAGAGTCACCGAATAGGGTATTCAACCGTCCGGACCCCCGGTACGAACTGATGCTGCAGTATTAGTTGCGGCGACACCAAACCCTTGCAGGTGATCCCGCTATCGAAACATACATTTGTTTCTCGGCTTGCCCCAGATACTTCTGAGATAGATACCTCTGCTTATATCAAAGCCAAAACAAAAGCCGTTATTAAGGTGGCAGATATTATTAAATTCAAATATTCTTACACCAGGCACACGTCATCTTTCAAAATACGTGTGCCCGTGCAGATGTTCAAGACGATCTGTTCCGCCAACTTTTGGCCAGAGAACATTTTCGTCCAAGAACATCAGCCAAGTACGGTGAAGAAAAAAATTACCAAGAGGAGTTTCACTCCCACGTGTAAGAGCCACTGACCAACCTTCCACCTCATCTTACTCACCCTCAAAAAACTAATTTCTTCACTAACACTTACCTATCAGAATACTAGAGGGCTACGTAGTAAACTTCCCAAACTGTATTCTGATAGTTCTTCCTTTGCATCTCACATTATAGTCTTTACAGAAACTTGGTTAAAGCCGGAGATTTTAAGCTCCGAAGTTTTTCCAAATAAGTACACTACTTTTAGACGTGATAGAACACTGCGAAGGGGAGGAGGAGACCTAATTTCTGTAGACTCCAAATTTGCTTCTGAAGAGGTAAAATCACATAGAATTTTTGGTGACATAGAATTTCTTTGCGTTAAAATCACTCTGTCCGGTCAATCTTTATACGTTACCTGTTCTTACATACCACCTTCGTCGGAACCGCTCACATACTGGCAATTGGCTGGTAGCTCTGGGGGACTTCAATATACCAGATCTCATGTGGTCCAATGTTGAGAATTGACCGTCCTTACTGCTTAACTCGCACCACGACTTCCTGCGGGTATGTTCGACATGTCACTCGGGCAAATTAACCACGTTAGAAATTACATATGTCGGCTGCTAGACTTGTGTTTTGTTTCTGATCCTGATGGAATTACTCTTTCCAGAACTTTGCACCTTTCTAACCCTGAGGATCCGTATCATCCCACTCTTGAAGTTTTAATCGAAAACATTTGCTTAATTGACCTTAAGTCTAAACTTAAATCTAATAAGGTTCGTTTCTTCCTTAAGGATGACTTTACGAAACAAAATAAGTTAATTATGGAATTTGATTGGTCCGATTTACTGGCATGTGAAGATATAAATACTGCCTTAAACAAATTTTATTACACTGATTTATTACATTTGATTTATTTTTCGACGCTTGCGTGCCATGGAAATATCTGTCGGTTTCAAATAATCCGCCTTGGTATACAAGGCATATACTAAATTTAAAGAACGTAATGAATAGAATATTAAACAAACATATACTATCTAGCTGTACAGTAAGTTATTCATGATACGTAGTAGCTCGGTCTAATTTCACAGTGCATAACGCTGAATGTTATCGGAGTTATATTCGCCGCTGCCGGTTTCAGTTTACTCAGGACCCGAAGCAGTTCTATAACTTTGTAAACACTAAGCACAAATCTGTATCTCTTCCTCCGCTGCTTACGTTTGAGAACTCTTATGCCAACACTGATCTGGCAATGGCCGATCTCTTTGCAAAGTTTTTTCAAACAACGTTTTTACATAGCACCATTCCAGCTCAGCCGTACACTTATAATATCCAATCAGCTAACCTTATATTTTGCCCATCTTTTGCAATTTTAAAGCTTTTCGAAAAACTTATCACTCCACATTTGCAACACCTATGAAGTTCAATAATATCCCCGTGCCAACATGGCTTTATGAAGCGCCACTCCACCACCACCATCTTATTGGAGCTAACATCTTTTGGGTTTCGGGATTGCTTACAGACAGACGTCATTTACACTGACTTCAATAAAGCAAGTGACTCTGTAAACCATTCACTTCTTATAAGAAAACTCAGTCTTTTGGGATTTCCAACTGATCTCCTTATCTGGATTTCCAGTTACTTATCAGAAAGAACCCAACGGGTCTTCTTTAAAGATGTTACCTCGAGTTTAGTCTGCGTCACATCTGAGGTGCCTCAAGGAAGCCATCTTGAGGCCATGGATCGTTACTTTTTAAACTGTTTATTAACAACTTGTCCCTTGCCTTAACTGACTCACTAGTACTTACGTACGCTGATGATGTTAAGCTTTGTCTTCAGTATTGATTTACTAGCACCCAATCTAGACTTCAATCCGATATGGATAAATTTCAAAATTGATGTTTTGCAAATAACATAAAGCTTAATGGATCGAAGTGTAAACCCATGTCATTTTATCGATCTAGCCCTCACCAGGGTACGTACTTTCACTATGGAATCGCCATTGAAAGTTTAACTCAGGTTAACGATCTGGAAGTCCTATTAGATTTGAAACTTAAATTTACCAACCATATATCCACCATGGTTAATAAAGCTATGGGTGTGTTTAGTTTTATAAACATCATTGGTCCGTCCGATTCTTGGGTATGGATCGTGTGTCTGGAGTCCTCAATACGGAGTACACCGAGATCACAAAGAATCTGTACAAAAAACTTCCTTATTTTCGCACTTAGGGGACTTATCATGGACGACGATTTCCCAACAAACAAGCAAATGTGTCGAGTGAAGTGTGCAGCTAACCTTTTGGAGTGCTTGGCCATTCCTACTTGGATGTCAACGCGCGGTTCTCACTGCATACGTATAGCCCACCTCCCGTCTAACCGACCGAGAGACATTGCAGCATAACGTACGGCTCGAATCGCGGGGATAGATCCGAGAAAGTAAACGAGAAGAATAAGAGAATGAAATCACGAGGAAGAGAGTTTCAGAGATAAGGCATTTAGTATAAAGGAATTAAGATTGTTAGTAGAGCAAAGTGACAAAGTGTGGTAGAGACCATTGTAGTCCGAACACTGTACCCTGAACGGATCGTGTTGGGGCATATGTCGAACTACAATGGTTAAGGAGTAGCGGACGAAAGTTTCTAGTCTTTCTACTAGGAACGTAAAAATTTAAGCGTGTTAGTAAATGCTGACTGTCTACATTACCATTAATAACATTAAATAGAAACATGACACCCAGCATCGTTCTATGATTTGTTAATGATGGTAAGTTGATTAATAAAGGTCTTCTGTGATAGGAAGGAAGGTGAAGACTTGCATCCCAATTAAGTCCCCTAAGTGCGAAAATAAGGAAGTTTTTTGTACAGATTCTTTGTGATCTCGGTGTACTCCGTATTGAGGACTCCAGACACACGATCCATACCCAAGAATCGGACGGACCAATGATGTTTATAAAACTAAACACACCCATAGCTTTATTAACCATGGTGGATATATGGTTGGTAAATTTAAGTTTCAAATCTAATAGGACTTCCAGATCGTTAACCTGAGTTAAACTTTCAATGGCGATTCCATAGTGAAAGTACGTACCCTGGTGAGGGCTAGATCGATAAAATGACATGGGTTTACACTTCGATCCATTAAGCTTTATGTTATTTGCAAAACATCAATTTTGAAATTTATCCATATCGGATTGAAGTCTAGATTGGGTGCTAGTAAATCAATACTGAAGACAAAGCTTAACATCATCAGCGTACGTAAGTACTAGTGAGTCAGTTAAGGCAAGGGACAAGTTGTTAATAAACAGTTTAAAAAGTAACGATCCATGGCCTCAAGATGGCTTCCTTGAGGCACCTCAGATGTGACGCAGACTAAACTCGAGGTAACATCTTTAAAGAAGACCCGTTGGGTTCTTTCTGATAAGTAACTGGAAATCCAGATAAGGAGATCAGTTGGAAATCCCAAAAGACTGAGTTTTCTTATAAGAAGTGAATGGTTTACAGAGTCACTTGCTTTATTGAATATAATCTCCAATAGGGGGTGGCTGTTCGCTTCGATGCTACCGCCTTCTCCAGCTCCCGATCCTACAATCGCCCTTAACTGCCGATACTTATATTTCATTTGCCGACGAGTCTGGTACAACAATCGCCAAGTGCGCTTTCGTCACTCTCTTCACTCTATTTGGAAAGACAGACATGTCTCCGGATACCGCCGTGGTTATTGCTGATGTCGCTGACCAATCCAATGGGCCTTTACTTACGGCTGCAAAGATCGTTGTTGCCAAGTCCATCACTACCAGGATTGTGTCGGCAGCGGCCACATTCTCCCAGGATTTGGATTCTGATGTTGGCTTCAATCCGCATTGCAGTCAGAGCTTAGCAGAGCAGAGTTGGGCAGCTTCGATTGGTGTAATTATCAATAATTAGTTTTTTAGTGTAACTAGCCGCTGCGGTCCACTAATTGCTCGTTATTGGCAGTTCCATCTTAGGCTACTATAGGAGCAACACGTTCCACACCACATAAACTACAATGGCCCCCACATTTTGCGACGAATAGCAAACGAATTGTCGATTCGATTCGACACACTAAATTCATTCGCACCATTCATCCTTTATAGCAATCTAACAGCAATATAAATTGGCTTCAATGCGGCACCATATCCTGCTTCATTTTCCGATGACGTATGCTAGCAGACAACCGGCTGCTTAGAACGCTGCCATGGAAAGCTCCGATCTTACTCGACCTTCCGATTCCACTACAGTACTGATGGCCACTGCTGCTCAGTCAACTCAATCCACTTTGTAAGCCACAGCTTTGGTACAAATACACAACAACAAAACCGGATAAACGGCAGTTATTCGAGCCTTAATCGATCATGGCTCTAAGGGCACTTTAATGACTAAGCCGCTCAGTTGCTGGGACTCGTCACACGTCACCGAGTCACAGCTCAGACCACCGGGATCGGTGACAACTCAAACAGCCTACCTACAGGTGATCAGGTTTAGTAGAGAGTTCTCCATAAGCACATGTATGGACCCTCAATTTCATCATCTAGTGCGACCAGCCCATGTCAGAGACTCCAGAGATTACACTTTGCAGATCCCAATTTCACCAGTAACTATTCGATTCCATCAGACTAATTTGGATGCTCTGATACAGGGGTCGATCTTGATCGAATTGGAACAATGAACAATGAAAAAATACGAAGAACAATGGTGTGAAGATCACTTACACGCCGTAAGTGCCGTAAGCCCACAACGCCGGCTGAATAAAAACAACAAACTTAAAGAGCGATATCACTCCAACATCTAAGAATATATTGACCTTAAGAAACTCTCTGAAGTCACGACTGCAGAATCATGAGATCCTGGATGTCAATATTCTTTCACAGCATGTACTCTCCCATACCATGCCGTTGTAAAGGAAGACAGTACGTCGACCAAGTTTCGGGTAGTTTATGAAGCATCATGTACCACTTCGAACGGAAAATCTCTCAACGACATATTGTGCTTGGGCCCACCATTACATAATGATTAAGGCAGAGTGATTAAGGCAGAATGATTAAGACAAATGTTTTGTCTTAATCAATGATTAAGAATGATCACAACTAAATTTCCGAGTACAACCTAATACTTTCACTTTTGGCACTGCATCAGCGAGGTTTACTTCCATTCGCGTGCTATGTTAACTTGCTTAAGGTAAACATCAGCGATACCCAATAGCAACTCCAGTCCTCTTAAACGAAGTATGTGTCGACGACATCCAAACTGGTCATAACACTGTTAACGGAGCACTTGAAATACGAGATCAAGTCATCGCAACACTAAAATCGGCAGGGACGAAACTCATCAAATCATCCACAGATCTTATATGGCATTCCTGACCAGCACATAGTTAAAACAAGAGATTTAGAAGTGAATTCCCAGAAGACTATTAAAACGCTGGGACTATATTGGAACCCACACAAGGACTTCTATAGCTCCAAGGCTCAATTTGACATACCGGCCTTTTTTACTAAACGTTCGTTTCTTTCTGTAGACTCAAATTACTTAGGATCTGAAGCAGTTCTATAACTTTGTAAACTTTAATCGTAACCATAGTTTTAAAAACTCATTTGCGAGCTCTAATCTGTCTATAATCTGTCTATAGTAGAAGATTTCACTCCGGTAATCGCCGTTATAATTATCTATCTTTTATTTGCCGTCAGAGTCACAAGGCAACGGAGACAGTAAACTCCGCAACGTAAACTTCGTAACTCTACAGGGTAGCAGAGAATATTGCTGAGGAGCAGCACAGCAGCTCAAGCACCAAAGAATTAAGTTAATTTATATCCTATAAATTCCATATATCTGATTGATCGGAAATGGTATAATTTCAGTTTTCATTATTATTCTTTGTTTATTTATCATATCAATAATAAATTATGGGTGTGTGTTAATAAAGCAATAAGTGTGCTTTAATAAAAATTAAAAGATGGTCAAAAGAATTTATTGACCCGTACAAAATAAAAACTTTATGCACATCATTGGTTCGTCCGATTCTTTTCATATGTCTGGAGTTATCAATACAGAGTATATCAAGATCAAATAGAATCTGTAAAAAAAGCTTCCTGACTTTGTCCCTTAGAGGACTTAATTGGGCGAAAGGGGAAGCGTCCTGGGTATCAATTTCCGGGGGGTGCTAAATCGAGCTCGTCTAACACTGGTAGTTTCGAAAATTCATATTTTCCCGCGGCGCTACGCACGTCAACACACGCCCTAATACAGACGCTATATACATATGTGATCACAAGGAAACGAGGGGTTCGAAACGTCGTACGTTTTGAAGGTAGATTTCAAAGGGCACTGACGTAGGGCATATCTGCGCCATATATATGTGCAGGGCTTAAGCTCTAAAAAAACATCCATTTCGAAGAAGGTTGGGTTTTTCTTTTACAGTGTTTCATTGGTTTACTGATGCTTTTTACGTTATTTATTGAATTTTACTCAAAAGAGTGCAACGCAGTGAAGGAGACATCTCCATTGATCAGGAACACCTCCTTAGTCGGTATAAGCATGGCCGTCTTTCTGTCTGTTTCTACTCACACTTGTCTCTCAGTTTTAAAGCTATCGTCTCCAAGCTTTGCACACACCCTTCTTTCCTTTGCAGGCAGTATATAAGTCGGAACGGCCGGGATCTGTCGACTATATCCTTTAGCTGCCATTTAACTGATTGATCGGAAATTCCATAACTTCTTTTTTTTTTAAGTTAGAAGAATGGGACTTCTATGGTCTCCAAGGCAAAACCAAAGTTCGATCAAAGATTGGTGAACCACGACGTGATTGAAAATTTGAGCTGCGCGGCTTAAAATACATAAACATAAAGAAATTAAAAAACATTATCTGGTTTGTGACTTGTGCGTGAAATATTAGTATCTGTTGACATACATACGTACGCTGTTTGCCGAGTGCTACAATCGCTCATACATATTTTACTCCGTTATATAGAAGCTGCACAGTGGGTCGTAAGCTGACAATAAATAAACGAACCAAAATACATTTTTTGTTATGAAAATGAATCCGTTTTTGGATTGTGCCTCTCCTGGAACGAGTATATTCCTGAGTCAAAGTCCTCCTTGAAATCAGTGGAGACATTTCCGGAGGCGATGTTAAATGTGCGGCTCGGAGAATTGGAGGGAATCGTTGCAGATTTCAAGAGCACACTCAAGGAGCTGTCCGAGATGGATGTTGCAGAACTCAGGTGCGATCTGTGCGTGAAATTCAATGCGGCGAGGGAGGCACGATTCATCCTGGATCAGGAGATTATGCGGCGCTCCAGTTTGTTGCCGGCAAGCTCGACGCTGATCAAAACATCGTCTGCCACCAAATATGATGCATCGTTCGGCAGAACTTTTCAGGCACTTCCCACTTTTTGTGGAGGTTATGCGGAGTGGCTTGAATTTCGATCACTGTTCTCGACTATGGTGGACACAAACCCATTCGGGTCGAGAAGCTTTAACGGTTGCGGGCCTGCCTTCGTGCATCTTCCTTGGAGACTGTTCGATCGTTGGAGCTCACGGACTAAAATTATGACGTCGCATTGGAGCTGCTTAACGCAGTCGGATTCCTTGGATTCCATTCCAACGTGGGAGTCCATCGCCAGTTTTCCTGAGCAGAGATGCCGGACTTTGGAGAGCATGGATTTGCCGACGACATATATGAGCACCAAACCTTGCGGTAGGACGGCGTAGACCTTTTCATACAGGTAACTCTGCATTTGTGATAACCAATTCTTCCGCATGCATGATTTGTTATGGCCATTCTCACATAATAAACACCTGCCCAAGGTTTTGAAGCTTGTCGCCTGAGGATCGTATAGGCGAACTTAGGCGATTGGATTTATGCCGTAAGTGCCTTGGATCTGGACACCTATCTCGGCTTTGCAATTTGTCAAGCTGCCGGGCTTGTGGACGCAGGCATCATTGCTTGCATTTTGGTGGCAATTCGACAGCTCAAGGCCAACACCCCTCTCCCGAGGTCTCCGCATCTAGCGACGCTGTTTCTCAGTCCGCGTCCGCTCCCGTCAATTCTTTGGTCACCAAGAATCGTTTTGGTGATGTAGTGCTGATAACCACAGCCAATATTTTGGTCAGAAACCGCTCCGGAGTTCTACTGCACTGCCGAGCGCTGCTCGATTCTAGTACGCAGGTGCATCTGGTCACCTCAAGGCTGGCGAACCAGCTGCGGAAGATAAGGTCTCTGGTTTCTGTGTCCGGTATATGTGACACAGGGTTTTTTACTGATGGGTTTTCTGTGCAAGTCAGCTTGCAATCCCAATAGTCTGAGTACTCGGCGCAAGTAACTGCGATCGTAGCCTCCAACATCAATGACCTTCAGCCCAATTTTGCATTGGACGTCAGCTCATGGAAAATTCCCTCCAATGTAAAGCTAGCAGACCCTCATTTTCCGCATTTTCTATTGGAGCTGGATTATTTTACGAGCTGCTTTGTGGCAGGCAAATTCGTTTGTCTCCTGGTTTGCCCGCAATCCAAAAAACTCGGCTCGGTTGGGTTGTTTGTGGAGGCGGAGGTCCTGACAATGGCAATGGTCCTGACTCATGGCTGCTGAGCGGTCGGGACTGATCTGCCCAAAGGGGCCTTTAGATTAGCGGCTCAATCAACTTCTTCGACAGTTCTAAAGTAAAATCTTAGCCTAGGTCATATGTCCTTGGTTCCGCCGGAGTTGCATCGAGATTGCAAATAATTTTTGTCACATCAGTGCGTGCTAAAGAAGGACGAGGTGGAAGACCTTCCAGTTGGATCCGAAATCTTGCTTCGAGATTTTTACGTCGATGATCTTAGTTCTGGTGGCAGCTCCAAGGAGGAGGTTGTTGGGATTTTAGGGAAGATTTCAGCGCTTTTGTCCAAGGGCGAATTTCAACTGCGAAAATGGTGCTCCCATATCCCTAGCGTGATGGTGGCGCTGCTGAGGACGGCGTCCGGAGCTACAAGGCGGGCAGTCAACTAATTGTGCCTGCTCACCCTTCATGATGCTGTTAAAAACCCATCTTCCAACGGGGGGAGTATGTCGGGTCAAGCAGCCGCCGGAAAGAAGTTTGGCCGGCAATAATTTATTACATTTGTGACGTCATTTTCTTTTATATATATGTTCGCCACCAGCATTTGCCGTCATGCGTTTGTTTCGCTCTCTCGCGGGATCTCTCGGTCGCTCCGCTGCATCAGGCGTTGAGCCGCGCTCCCGCGTCATTATTATAATTCGGTCGTCAACCCTAATCAGTACATATGTATATCAGTTGTTGAAAAATAAATTGTATCAGTAGCTAGAAATAAAAGTGTGCTTGTTTTATTAAAGCTCCAGAAAACGCACGGTAATTGAACATTAGTTCAGAACCTTTGGTTCTACTTTGGTCAAATCAATTTGATATGTCAAGTTTCATAAGGATCGGCCGACTATATCCTATAGCTGCTGTGGTAACTGCTACATTTAAAAAATGATATGTTGTAGAAATAATGATGTTCAACGCCAATTCAAACAACTTATTTGCCTCCAAATGTCAGATTAGCCATGCGTACAATATCATATTCTGGAATTTCTATCCTGTATATTTCTATTCTGTAATAATATCATTTTCTGGACTAAGTTAGTTATCTTAGATTGATCTTAAACTTTTTTTTTCACCAGACCCCAATGGAGTGCCACGCTGAGTGCTAAAGAGCTCCGTAAGGGATCTATGCCAACGACTATATAATTTCTTTAATTGATCGCTGGAAACATGAATTTTTCCTTCCTTAAGTAATTTCTTAACAAAGGTTAGGTTATGTTAGACGGATGACGGTCATCTCTTGTGGAGGCAACCACCACACTTAGACCGTATTCTGTCACTTGTGATACCAGATCTAAATACTTTTAATTCGCAGAGGAAAGGTCTTATGGTCTAGCAGTTTCCCCACCCTGAGGCTTTGAATCTTTCTATTCTATTAGGATTTATTTCTGACTTCATTGGGATGTTATTGAGGAACCTGTCACCCAGGTGTTGAAGTCTAAGAGTCTGCAGGGCTTGGTAGTGGCATAGAAGATGCTCGACAGTTTTTCCTATTCCTATTCCCTCCAGCTACTGCAGTAGTCGTTGTGGGGTAAATTCATTCGCCTAGCATATGTACCCACTGCCCAGTGACCCGTGATGACTCTTGTAGCCGTGCTGATTCAGGTCCATCCTACGTAGTTGTGATGTTCTTTCTTTAGAGATTTTGGGCCAGACTTGGCGGGTCAGCCGGCAGTTGAGGATGGTGTTCCAGCTGTGCTGGTTTTCTTTCTTGTTAGCTTTCCTAAGTTGGCACTTGTGTGAAACTATTGGTATACCGGCAGAATCCAGTCCATCCTGTAGCGGTATGGTGGTTCCTTTACGAGCCAATTCATTTGCTATGCAGTTGCCTGTGATGTCCCTGTGACCCAGATGAGTCTTATGTAATACAGGTTGGCCATCTTATAAACGCAGGTAAAGAGGGCTACGGCAGTCTTTTTTGAACTTTCTTCAATGTTGGAGTTCCAGTTTAGCTTTCTATCCAAAATTAGCCCTAGGTATTTGGCGCTATTGCTGAAGAAGAGCCTTTGGTTGTTTAGTCTTGGTGGGACAAGGGGCAGGAGTTTGTATTTCCTTCTGAAAAGAACTAACTGTTTTCTGCGCATTTAACCTGCGCACAGGTTCTCGCACTTACAGGCTCTCGCAGACATGTGTTTCCGGCATTATATGGACGCAGTTCCAAGCATTTTTTTTTGCGAAACTTTGGCCGCCACCGTTATGAATTTGCTTAGTGCACGCCCAAATGAAGGAGAGTGCTTGTCGTTGTGTGGGAGCAAAATTGTCACTTTATTTATGGCCCGCTGGAAGTCGCTCAGCGTCGAGCAGATTGCAGTATCCGTTACGTTGCAGCTGGGATATGCAGCTGGGATAGATAAACTATTGCGCCTTTTGATTTTTACCAAGAGAAACTGCATCAGGAACTCAAAGCCTTTTCGTTTGACGCCAGACAGAGTCAGCATTCAGAAAAATAGTCAGTGCTATCCCTCACATCACGTGTCACAGCCTCAGCAGCCGCGTAATCAATCTGGACAACTGGAGGAAGAGATCAATCATTCCTCATCTGATACAAATGTGGAAAAGCTGGATATGTATCTACTGTCTGCCAAGATCGTCTGGAGCGTCCGCCAATCAAAAGCAACACCATCAAAAATGTGAACATATTCACCGTACTTGAGCCCATAGCTACGTTGCCGCAGTTTGGTGAGTCGATCCAATTTTACTTTGAGTCCGGAGCCGAAAGCTCACTCATCAAAGAGACTGCATCGCTGAGATTATCAGAGACTAGAATAAACAACGTAGTGACATTAAGGGGTATAGGTGGTAACTCCGTTTGTACACTTTACAGATTATGGCAGATGTTTTGATTTTTGAGGGTTAATTTGAAATCTTATTTCACGTTGTTCTAGAAAATCATATCTAATACGACACATTGATTGGTCGCAAAATTTTCAGGCAGGGTAAAGGCGGGACAATTACATCAAGCACGCTTACTTTGCTTAATGAAAAGTTTATATTACCCTTCGTAGTCTGTCGTTGATACCAATTTGCATGGACCAGATAAAGATAAACTGCTATCAATATTACAGAAATTTTCAAATTCGTTCATAAACGGTATCCCACAGACCCGCGTGACTACGGGACAGCTAGAAATTCACTTGGTTGATCAAAATAAAACGGTTCAGAGGCGCTCTTATCGTTTGAGTATGGAGGAAAAAGAAAAGGTATGACATTCTATTCAGGAGCTGTTGGATGCGAACATAATAAGATCCAGTTCCTCTTCTTTCACGAGTTCGATGTTACTTGTCCAGAAGAAAAAAACCGTCTCTGTGTTGATTATTGGTAACTTAATATCAATACTGTTTACGACAAGTACCCGTTGCCACTTATATCTGACTAGATAGTTAGGTTGAAATAGTTAGACTAGAAATTTTACGTTTATTGATATGGCCAGTGGCTTCCATCTGTATATACAATATATACAAACCATATTGAACGGACGGGTTTTGTAACCCAAGAAGGACAGAACAAATACTTGGCTTTGCCTTTTGGGCCTAAAAATGCGCCTTCTGTATTCCAAAGGGTTATTAATCATGCCATAGGTGATCTGACTTATAAATATGCCATTGTTCATATGAACCCTGTTATGATATGTTATGAAACACTAGCCGAAGCAGGATTTTGTTTCATAAGGAATTTTCCTTTCTTAAATCTTGTGTCGAATACTGAGGTTTTCAAGTTAGAGCAGGTAAAATTAGACCAAATCCTAGAAAAAAACAAAAAGTTATCGAATACTTTAGTAAACGGACCTCGCCAGAGGAATCGCGTTACTATTCGTACAAACTGAAAACACTAGCAGTTCTCTTAAGCATTTTCGCCATTACCTACATGGTCGATATTTCGTCTGGTTTTTTGACTGTAATTCGTTCAAAGCCTCTCGCAAAAAAGCAGAACTTACTCCAAATGGTGGTTGTACATGCAATATTTTGACTTAGATATTCAGTATAGGCCAGGTGAGAGAATGGCTCACGTAGGTTTCTGTCCCGAAATCAAATATCATAAGATCGCATCTAGTCAAAAGGTACAGTGGAAAAATTTATAAATTTGACAGAGATCACTGACAAGTGGATGTTAGCTGGACAGAAACGCGACCAAAAAACGTCGTCAATTGTTTCTAAATTACGTAACGATGATCTTGTTAAGGATTTCAAAGAAATTCGTTGACTCCCTATCATCACAAAGCCGTTTAGGTGGTCGGCCGTAAATCATGTGCACCTTGGTTGGGAGAAAACCCTTGATAAAATGTACGAGTATTATTGGATCGACAGGATAGTACGTTCTCAAATTTGTCGATAACTGTATTACATGCAGACTGTCAAAGTCCCTATCTGGCAAGGTACAAGCCAAATTTCATCCTATACCGAAGATTAGGCATACAGTCCATATGGACATTACAGGGAAACTCCAGGCGGTTTGCCTGGATATAAGCTATGGGGTAAATTGTGGGCCTGTCTGACTCATTTTTGACTGGCCAGTTTATCTTGGTTTTTGTAAACTATTCAAGGATATGATCGCCATATGAAAGAAAAAGCTGAATATTTAAAATAGGTTGAATTCAAGTTGGTAGTAATCAGGATCTTATGGCAAAAGTTTTATGAAGATAAGACATAAAACTTTGAAATAATTTTGATGAGTTTAGTTAATTTGAGATGATGAATCGTATACAGGATAATGGTGCTTAGTTCACTTCGTTGTTCGTTTATTGACCATATAACAAAATCTCACCATATATGCAACAATCGGTTGCGATTTGTGAAAGGAAGGCCTATGGTTGTATACCTTTTCTCTGAATGTGTCCTTTGTTCTTGCTTTGTCCCGGCCCTTTTTCGCCAGGGCGTTATTTCGTTGATGCAATAACAGCTCCCATTCTCTATCTCCTTTTATCACATATAATGTGCGATCGCTCTTTACTAAGCATTGACATCTAAGTGCCAGGTAACTCTTCACTTTCCTATTGTTAATTGGAACTGAGAAAACCTGCCTTACCAAAACGCTGCTAACTCAACATGTTGCCTGACAGTTTGCTAAGTATAAGTTATTCCTCTGATGATACGTGAATCTATTGGTCTGTTCCATTGCTTCTTGAAGCTTGGCTATCCGACTTGCCACAAACAATTTGGAAGTTTTCTAAAGTAACTTTGTCTTAAGAGAAGTGTTTATCCCGTCTTTCAAGGATTGCTTTAATGTGGGTGCCTCTTGGAACACAGAAACCCCACTGAGGTTTGATTAGTTTTGTTCTTCGCTTTTTATACCCTTGCAGGATTCTTTGCTTTTATACTCTAATAATTTTCGTCAAAAGTGTGCAGACATCTCCGATTCTGTAAAGTATATATATTCTTGATCAAGATCACCTTCTGAATTGATATAAGCATGTCCAAATGTCTGTCTGTTTCTAAGCAAACTAGTATCTCAACAGCTTGTCCAAGCCATTAGAACCATTAGAACTCGAGGAAAGTCTTAACTCAACGGAAGTTTATGTACATAGGAGATTCTGTTTTCGACTTAACTTTAATTTTTAAACATCATCTGGATATAAGTTTTAAGTTAAAACTGTCACTTATGGATCCAAGATATATGAGCATGACTGTTCCCGACAATACTTGAAGCGCGAGGGAGAATACTTAAATCGACGGGGACTCATGCCCGAAGTACGTGAGCTCTGAGATCGAAGATGCGCAGAACGTAAACGCCATTGCCTGAAGGCGACAGCGATTTTTTCAAACCATCCCGGAAATTTAGTTGATGCCATGCTGGAAAATCAAAGGCTTTGGAACGCTGTAACCCCATTTCTGGCCCCCAAATGCCTGAAGCATCTAGCACTCCAATAACGGGACACCTACCCTCTTTTGAGGGTATTCATATTTGTGAGCTCTGACCCGAAGAAGTTGGACAACAACTCGCTTTGGACGGTATGACCTTTATGTTACATATTGTTAAAGACTTGCTGATTGATGTTTTGGACGAATCATCGAATGCTCATAATTTAGTGCTGCTGCCGAGGTATAAAATACGAAACGAGCTTCATACGTTTCAGTTAATCGCAGCTTTAATGTTGCGAAGTTTTTGGTGGCATGTCTTTCGACTCCCCCAGGATTGAAGGGTGTTCGGCAGAGGAAGCTTTAAAATAAACCTCCTATCTGGTGCTCTTTCAGATTTTGTCTGAAACAAAGTGTTTCTCGCAATGTACCTCTGACAGAGATCGATAATTTTTTTTTTGGATGTCCAATTTATCTTACTTCCAAAACATTTAATTAATGTTCACTTTCATCACCGATGCTGCTGGACATGATATGGCTGTTTACATGGAAGAAGAAGCGAGTAATAGTGCTAAATAGAAATCCTTCAAGATCTGTCGAGTTTCGGATCATTGTGTTTGTTCAATTCACAATAAGTCAGTAGTTGCAGAACTATAATTTGGGGAAGAATAAAGGCTTCTATGCGCTCTGAGAACTACTGAAGAGTTCTGTTATTCTTGTTCTGCTAATCGTTGGTAGTATACAGTCTTTGATCCGAATCTTTGTATCGTAACGTTTTAATAACAATATGGATACTAGTCGGTCAGGGATCGAATAAGGATCACCCTGAGATCAGTAAGACTCAAAACTTAGCTGCTTGTTTGTTATTTCTATGAACCGATGCTTTTGTGTGGCAAGAAGGATGTTGTTTTTATTAGCCACTGAACCGACAGTTGGAGGCTGACGGCTTGTATATTCCAGTTGAAACAAGGTATGGTAATTGTTTGTCGCATTTGAAATAACTTCTTCCTTCTTATTTCTGTGAATTGTGGTTGGTCTTAAGTCAGTTGACACAAATTTATTGTTTTTGTCAATTTCACCTCTTAGACATTGACTTGGCGCGGAATTAATCAGATTCATAAGAAGCGTTAGATGGCGCCTTGCAATAGTAGGCAAACGCCTTCCGAACGTACTGGATGCGCACACCAAATTCTTGGACTCCGTTGTGGATGATGTTATTGTTTTTCTTGAGCTCCAAACTCTGATTGTAACCTCTAGGAATTCGAGAATTGTTTTTGGGGACTGTATTTACTTGACTGTATTGAAATACGCAAAGGATTGTCGAATGATACAACTACTACGCGACAAGCATTTAAATAATTGTCTTCGTTTAGAAAGATTTTTGAAATATCACATTTTCTTCACTATTGTAATGTTATCATGGGCCATGGACTATAACGTACGGCTCGAATCGCGGGGATAGATCCAAGAAAGTAATCGAGAAGAATAAGAGAATGAAATCACGAGGAAGAGAGTTTCAAAGGTAAGGCATTTAGTATAAAGGAATTAAGATTGTTAGATAAGAGCAAAGTGACAAAGTGTGGTAGAGACCATTGTAGTCCGAACATAGTACCCTGAAAGGATCGTGTCGGGCATATGTCGAACTACAATGGCGGACGAAAGTTACTAGTCCTTCTACTAGGAACGTTAAAATTCAAGCGTGTTAGTAAATGCTGACTGTCTACATTACCATTAATAACATTAAATAGAACATGACACCCATGACACCCAGCATCGTTCTACGATTTGTTAATGATGGTAAGTTGATTAATAAAGGTCTACTTTGATAGGAAGGAAGGTGAAGACTTGCATCCCAATTAAGTCCCCTAAGTGCGAAAATAAGGAAGTGTTTTGTACAGATTCTATGTGATCTCGGTGTACTCCGTATTGAGGACTCCAGACACACGATCCATACTCAAGGTTCGGACGCCCCAATGATGTGTATATAGTTTTAGTTAAGTTAGTTAGTTAGTTATGTAAGGGTCGTCGAATTATTTTGACCATCCTTTAATAAAACCAAGCACACCCATAGCTTTATTAACCATGGTGGATATATGGTTGGTAAAGTTAAGTTTCAACCTTATTACGAACCTTATTAGATTTAAGTTTAGACTTAAGGTCAATTAAGCTATTGTTTTCGATTAAAACTTCAATAGTGGGATGATACGGATCCTCAGGGTTAAAACAGGGAAAAGTTCTGGAAAGATTAATTCCATCAGGATCAGAAACGAAACACAAGTCAAGCAGCTGACCTAAGGAATTTCTAACGTGGTTAATTTGCCCGAGTGACATGTCGAACATACCCGCAGGAAAGTCGTGGTGCGAGTTAAGCAGTAAGGACGGTGAATTTTCAACATTGGACCACATGAGATCTGCTATATTGAATCCCCCAGAGCTATGGCCGATCTCTTTGCAAAGTTTTTTCAAACAACGTATTCACATAGCAGCACTCCAGCTCAGCCTTACACTTATAATATCCAATCAGCCAACCTTATTTTTTGCCCATCTTTTGATCAAAGTGGTGTGTTATCGGATCTTCTTAGGGTTAAGCCCATGTATTCGCCAGGCCCCGATGGAGTACCAGGCTGTGTGCTGAGGAACTGCACCGTGGCCCTGTGCAAACCGCTTCTTAAACTTTTTAATTTTTCGCTGAAGACCTCGATTTTTCCCCTTATGTGGAAGGAATCTTACATTATCCCTCTGCATAAATAAGGGAAAAAATCTGATGCTTCAAATTATAGAGGCATTTCTAAATTGTCAGCAATTCCAAAGCTTTTCGAAAAACTTATTACTCCACATTTGCAACACCTATGTAGCTCAATAATATCCCCGTGCCAACATGACTTTATGAAGCGCCGCTCCACCACCACCAACTTATTGGAGCTAACATCTTTTGTCACGGATGGGTTCCGGAATGGCTTACAAACAGACGTCATTTACACTGACTTCAGTAAAGCATTTGATTCTGTTAACCATTCGCTTCTTATAAGTAAACTCAGTCTTTTGGGATTCCCAACTGATCTCCTTATCTGGATTTCGAGCTACTTATCTGGAAGAACCCAACGTGTCTTCTTTAAAGATGTTACCTCGCGTATAGTCCGCGTCACATCTGCGGTGCCTCAAGGAAGCCATCTTGGACCCTTACTTTTTACTTTGTTTATTAATGACTTGCCCCTTGCCTTAACTGACTCACTAGTACTTATGTACGCTGACGATGTTAAGCTTTGTCTTCAATATAGATCTACTAGCGCCCAATCTAGACTACAATCCGATTTGGATAAATTTCAAAATTGGTGCTTAGCAAATGACCTAAAGCTTAATGGATCGAAATGTAAACTCATGTAATTTGATCGATATAGCCCTCACCAGGCTACGTACTTTCTCTATGGGATCGCCTTAGAACGTTTAACTCAGGTTAACGATCTGGGAGTCCTATTAGATTTGAAACTTAAATTTGCCGACCATATATCCAGCATGGTTAATAAAGCTATGGGTGTGCTTGGTTTTATTAAAAGATGGTCAAAAGAATTCAACGACCCATACATTACAAAAACTTTATACACATCATTGGTCTGTCCGATTCTTGAGTATGGATCGTGTGTCTGGAGTCCACAATACGGAGTGCACCAAGATAACATAGAATCCGTACAAAAAAACTTTCTTATTTTCGCACTTAGGGGACTAAATTGGGATGCAAGCCTTCACCTTCCCTCCTATCATAGTAGACTTTTATTAATCAACTTACCACCATTAACAAACCGTAGAACGATGCTGGGTGTCATGTTTCTATTTAATCTTATTAATGGTAATGTAGACAGCCAGCATTTATTAACGCGCTTAAATTTCAACGTTCCTAGTAGAAGGACTCGAAACTTTCGTCCTCTACTCCTTAGCCATTGTAGCTCGACATATGCCCAACACGATCCGTTCAGGGTACTATGTTCAGACTACACTCTACCACACTTTGTCATTTCGATCAGCTAACAATCTTAAATCCATTATACTAAACACCTTATCTTTGCAACACTTTTCCTCGTGATTTCATACTCCTATTCCTCTCTTTTACTCTCTCGGATCTATCCCCGCGATTCCGTACGTTATGCGGCAGCGTCCCTCGGTCGGTTGTACGGGAGGTGGGCTGTACGTAAGCAGTGGGAACCGCGCTACCAGCTGATCCCCATCAGACAATCGGTCCGAAACGAGACGAATAGCGGACAAATGTTGCCAGCATGTGGGCGGTTCCGACAAAGGTGGTATGTAAGAACAGGTAACGTATAAAGATTGAGCGAACGGAGTGTTTTAACGCAAAGACATTCTATGTCACCAAATTTAATGATTAAAAGAGAAAATAAAATATTTAGTCTAGGGGTTCTAATGTTCCCACTGGCTTTAATTGAACTTTTCAATATTTTAATCAATTTAATAATTCAAATCCTAATTTAGATAATTGTTTTTGTTTTTATCAACCTTCAACCTTAAAAGCACAAGAAAGCTATCGTCGGACGGAGCCAAATCTAGTATACCCTATATATTAGATATACCCATGCATTTAAGTAGCATCTTATATAATTAGATCGCATATAGGGGGTCGTTTGACACATATTTAAGAGAAATTAGGATTAGTTATTAGAAAATTTGATTAAAAGAGAGAAGAAAATATTTTGAAAATACAATTTATTTTTAATTAGCCTTCTCAAGAAGATAAAGAATTCGTTAGCTTTATTTTTTATGAAGTTATGCGTTTTTAATAAACATTGTTTTACCGTAAAATTAAGGTATTTTTAAAAATTGTGTTTAAAAGTTGCTCTTATATTAAGTAACAAATATCTACATTTCTTTTTTCATGATGAAGAATAGAAATAAATAGTGCAAACACACAAATAGAGGGGAAAACTTAATTTGGGAAGAGCTATAAAAATAAAATTGCTTCAACAACTTTTAAACCAAATTAGAACGGGATTGAGTAGAACATTATTAGAAAACAAGAAAGTTGAGTTTCCCGACTATATGATCAAATAAAAAACCTCTTGAAGAGGTAAAATAAGGGTGTTGAAACAAAAATATTTGATATCAATTTTGCTGATGAATAAATGGAATATTTTTAAAGAAAATTTTACTTCAAAAATATTCTTACTCGGCACTTTTCAATTCCTTTCCTATTGTTATTGTTCCACGTGCCGAATAAGAACATTTTTAATGTATAAATTTAGGATCGTTAGAGCCAGTTTAGTTTTTCTCAGCTTATTTCTTTTTTCTTAGCATTTTCATTTAGGATTCATTTGATCTAAAAGGAAGAGAAAAAGAATTTTTAGAAAAAACTTTCTAACGAAATATAGCATGTGAAGTTAGCTTCATTCAAGTTATGCGTTTTTTAAAATTTAAAAGTATTTTTAATTTTTAAGGTTACTGTGGGAGCCGGGAATGAGCGGCGATGTCATGCAGGAGAGCGGCGAGAATGGCAAGCAGGGCGCGAGCGGAGTGACAGAGCAGAGGGAGGGTTAGTTGTAATTGACCGAGCGGGCGGAACAGATGCGACGCGATTATTACCTGAATAAAGAAATTGATCGATTACCTAAAGTGGAAATAACCTGTCCTCATTAAGGGGAAACTTACGGGTTTCTACATTGGCGACGAGGTAAAACTGTTTTCAAAAATAAGATATATACAAGAAATAGCAATAATTAATCTCATTTAAACGTACATACGTATGTATGTATGTAAAACGAAAAACTGCGTATGGCAGTGCCATCCCAAAAAAAAAAAAAGGAGAACGGGAAGAAGAACCACAGGGTATAACATAAATGAGATTGGTGCAAAACCAAATTACGAAATATAAGTTAAAAAAAAAAAAGAAAACAAAAACAACAATAAAGAGAGGCTGAGTTTTAAACAAGCCAAATGACTTAAGAGGAATTTACTCTGAAAAAAAAGGGCTGAGTAAAAGAGTTACATCTTTGCAAGCCGCATGTGTATGTATGTGTAACTATGTATGTACGCAGGTAAAAACGTGCATAGGAAAGGCTGTGCGGTTTTGTTTTCCGTAAGCTGTATAATAAATCGACTGCGTGTAAATACAAGTCGAAAGAGGCTGCGTGTAAACAAGCCCAAAAGAACAAGTTTTAGTAAAGGCTGTGCGGAAGAGTTTGGTCTTGCGTAAGCTAGATAACTAGATTGCATAAGCTAGATAACTAAAAAAAAAAAAAAAATAATTAAATAAAAATAAAAAAAAAAAAAAAAAAAAAGGGCAGAACTTCAAGTAAAATGAAATTTTTTTTTGTTTTCTAAAATCTAGCAAACACAAACGCACGACCTCAGGATGGCGGAAAATTATTTAAAACCTTTCCTATGTGACGCAATCGAGAAATCGGTCCTTCGAAATGAATGGGAGAAATGGTTTAGAGCGTTCACTATCTCGATGGAGGCTGAACAGATCGCGTCACCCAAAATGAAGAGAAATAAACTCCTTCACGTAGGTGGGGTACAATTACAAGTTGTCGCGTTCTCGTTACCGGGTGCATTGGTAGAGGATGATAAGGACCGGGAGATCGACGTCTTCACTGTTTTGGTCGAGAAATTAAATGCCTACTTTTCGCCGAAACAAAATTCAACGTTTGAAAGGCATCTATTTCGAAGTATATCACCACATGAGTCAGAGAATTTCTCAAAGTTTATTTTACGACTAAGACAACAAATGTATAAATGTTCTTTTGGCCAATCTAAAGTGGAGATTGAGGAAATCTGCCTAAAAGACAATATAATTGATTCGTGGGCGCCGCTGGAGCTAAAGAAGAAACTCTTGGGTAAGGAATACTCCTTGGACGAAGTTATTGAAGCATACCAGGTCGAGGAACAAATAAGCAAACAATCTGAAGCCATGCTGACGAAACCTATCACTAGCGATTCAATCAATAAAATTACTACTCGGAAAATAAGGCCAAATCTGGAGTGTTCGAGATGTGGTCGAATGGGGCATGCAAATAGCGATTTCTCCTGTCCGGCCCGAGCAGCTAAATGTAACAAATGTTCCAAGATAGGTCATTTTGCACGACAATCCAAAACAACACAATATGCTCAGCCAAAACACGAAAATAGGAAGCGCCGCCGAAATGATATTCGTTGTGTGGAAGATGAGAGCGCTGATCCCAAACGGAAGTAGGAATATGCGAATTGTTTTAAGATCTTCAGCGACGAAGAAGAAGAACTCATAAACTGCCAAATAGGGGGTCACAACATTGCTCTCATTATCATAGTAGACTTTTATTAATCAACTTACCACCATTAACAAACCGTAGAACGATGCTGGGTGTCATGTTTCTATTTAATCTTATTAATGGTAATGTAGACAGCCAGCATTTATTAACGCGCTTAAATTTCAACGTTCCTAGTAGAAGGACTCGAAACTTTCGTCCTCTACTCCTTAGCCATTGTAGCTCGACATATGCCCAACACGATCCGTTCAGGGTACTATGTTCAGACTACACTCTACCACACTTTGTCATTTCGATCAGCTAACAATCTTAAATCCATTATACTAAACACCTTATCTTTGCAACACTTTTCCTCGTGATTTCATACTCCTATTCCTCTCTTTTACTCTCTCGGATCTATCCCCGCGATTCCGTACGTTATGCGGCAGCGTCCCTCGGTCGGTTGTACGGGAGGTGGGCTGTACGTAAGCAGTGGGAACCGCGCTACCAGCTGGTCCCCATCAGACAATCGGTCCGAAACGAGACGAATAGCGGACAAATGTTGCCAGCATGTGGGCGGTTCCGACAAAGGTGGTATGTAAGAACAGGTAACGTATAAAGATTGAGCGAACGGAGTGTTTTAACGCAAAGACATTCTATGTCACCAAATTTAATGATTAAAAGAGAAAATAAAATATTTAGTCTAGGGGTTCTAATGTTCCCACTGGCTTTAATTGAACTTTTCAATATTTTAATCAATTTAATAATTCAAATCCTAATTTAGATAATTGTTTTTGTTTTTATCAACCTTCAACCTTAAAAGCACAAGAAAGCTATCGTCGGACGGAGCCAAATCTAGTATACCCTATATATTAGATATACCCATGCATTTAAGTAGCATCTTATATAATTAGATCGCATATAGGGGGTCGTTTGACACATATTTAAGAGAAATTAGGATTAGTTATTAGAAAATTTGATTAAAAGAGAGAAGAAAATATTTTGAAAATACAATTTATTTTTAATAAGCCTTCTCAAGAAGATAAAGAATTCGTTAGCTTTATTTTTTATGAAGTTATGCGTTTTTAATAAACATTGTTTTACCGTAAAATTAAGGTATTTTTAAAAATTGTGTTTAAAAGTTGCTCTTATATTAAGTAACAAATATCTACATTTCTTTTTTCATGATGAAGAATAGAAATAAATAGTGCAAACACACAAATAGAGGGGAAAACTTAATTTGGGAAGAGCTATAAAAATAAAATTGCTTCAACAACTTTTAAACCAAATTAGAACGGGATTGAGTAGAACATTATTAGAAAACAAGAAAGTTGAGTTTCCCGACTATATGATCAAATAAAAAACCTCTTGAAGAGGTAAAATAAGGGTGTTGAAACAAAAATATTTGATATCAATTTTGCTGATGAATAAATGGAATATTTTTAAAGAAAATTTTACTTCAAAAATATTCTTACTCGGCACTTTTCAATTCCTTTCCTATTGTTATTGTTCCACGTGCCGAATAAGAACATTTTTAATGTATAAATTTAGGATCGTTAGAGCCAGTTTAGTTTTTCTCAGCTTATTTCTTTTTTCTTAACATTTTCATTTAGGATTCATTTGATCTAAAAGAAAGAGAAAAAGAATTTTTAGAAAAAACTTTCTAACGAAATATAGCATGTGAAGTTAGCTTCATTCAAGTTATGCGTTTTTTTAAATTTAAAAGTATTTTTAATTTTTAAGGTTACTGTGGGAGCCGGGAATGAGCGGCGATGTCATGCAGGAGAGCGGCGAGAATGGCAAGCAGGGCGCGAGCGGAGTGACAGAGCAGAGGGAGGGTTAGTTGTAATTGACCGAGCGGGCGGAACAGATGCGACGCGATTATTACCTGAATAAAGAAATTGATCGATTACCTAAAGTGGAAATAACCTGTCCTCATTAAGGGGAAACTTACGGGTTTCTACATTGGCGACGAGGTAAAACTGTTTTCAAAAATAAGATATATACAAGAAATAGCAATAATTAATCTCATTTAAACGTACATACGTATGTATGTATGTAAAACGAAAAACTGCGTATGGCAGTGCCATCCCAAAAAAAAAAAAGGAGAACGGGAAGAAGAACCACAGGGTATAACATAAATGAGATTGGTGCAAAACCAAATTACGAAACATAAGTTAAAAAAAAAAAAGAAAACAAAAACAACAATAAAGAGAGGCTGAGTTTTAAACAAGCCAAATGACTTAAGAGGAATTTACTCTGAAAAAAAAGGGCTGAGTAAAAGAGTTACATCTTTGCAAGCCGCATGTGTATGTATGTGTAACTATGTATGTACGCAGGTAAAAACGTGCATAGGAAAGGCTGTGCGGTTTTGTTTTCCGTAAGCTGTATAATAAATCGACTGCGTGTAAATACAAGTCGAAAGAGGCTGCGTGTAAACAAGCCCAAAAGAACAAGTTTTAGTAAAGGCTGTGCGGAAGAGTTTGGTCTTGCGTAAGCTAGATAACTAGATTGCATAAGCTAGATAACTAAAAAAAAAAAAAAATAATTAAATAAAAATAAAAAAAAAAAAAAAAAAAGGGCAGAACTTCAAGTAAAATGAAATTTTTTTTTGTTTTCTAAAATCTAGCAAACACAAACGCACGACCTCAGGATGGCGGAAAATTATTTAAAACCTTTCCTATGTGACGCAATCGAGAAATCGGTCCTTCGAAATGAATGGGAGAAATGGTTTAGAGCGTTCACTATCTCGATGGAGGCTGAACAGATCGCGTCACCCAAAATGAAGAGAAATAAACTCCTTCACGTAGGTGGGGTACAATTACAAGTTGTCGCGTTCTCGTTACCGGGTGCATTGGTAGAGGATGATAAGGACCGGGAGATCGACGTCTTCACTGTTTTGGTCGAGAAATTAAATGCCTACTTTTCGCCGAAACAAAATTCAACGTTTGAAAGGCATCTATTTCGAAGTATATCACCATATGAGTCAGAGAATTTCTCAAAGTTTATTTTACGACTAAGACAACAAATGTATAAATGTTCTTTTGGCCAATCTAAAGTGGAGATTGAGGAAATCTGCCTAAAAGACAATATAATTGATTCGTGGGCGCCGCTGGAGCTAAAGAAGAAACTCTTGGGTAAGGAATACTCCTTGGACGAAGTTATTGAAGCATACCAGGTCGAGGAACAAATAAGCAAACAATCTGAAGCCATGCTGACGAAACCTATCACTAGCGATTCAATCAATAAAATTACTACTCGGAAAATAAGGCCAAATCTGGAGTGTTCGAGATGTGGTCGAATGGGGCATGCAAATAGTGATTTCTCCTGTCCGGCCCGAGCAGCTAAATGTAACAAATGTTCCAAGATAGGTCATTTTGCACGACAATCCAAAACAACACAATATGCTCAGCCAAAACACGAAAATAGGAAGCGCCGCCGAAATGATATTCGTTGTGTGGAAGATGAGAGCGCTGATCCCAAACGGAAGTAGGAATATGCGAATTGTTTTAAGATCTTCAGCGACGAAGAAGAAGAACTCATAAACTGCCAAATAGGGGGTCACAACATTGCTCTCATTATCATAGTAGACTTTTATTAATCAACTTACCACCATTAACAAACCGTAGAACGATGCTGGGTGTCATGTTTCTATTTAATCTTATTAATGGTAATGTAGACCGCCAGCATTTATTAACGCGCTTAAATTTCAACGTTCCTAGTAGAAGGACTCGAAACTTTCGTCCTCTACTCCTTAGCCATTGTAGCTCGACATATGCCCAACACGATCCGTTCAGGGTACTATGTTCCGACTACACTCTACCACACTTTGTCATTTCGATCTGCTAACAATCTTAAATCCATTATACTAAACACCTTATCTTTGCAACACTTTTCCTCGTGATTTCATACTCCTATTCCTCTCTTTTACTCTCTCGGATCTATCCCCGCGATTCCGTACGTTATGCGGCAGCGTCCATCGGTCGGTTGTACGGGAGGTGGGCTGTACGTAAGCAGTGGGAACCGCGCTACCAGCTGGTCCCCATCAGACAATCGGTCCGAAACGAGACGAATAGCGGACAAATGTTGCCAGCATGTGGGCGGTTCCGACAAAGGTGGTATGTAAGAACAGGTAATGTATAAAGATTGAGCGAACGGAGTGTTTTAACGCAAAGACATTCTATGTCACCAAATTTAATGATTAAAAGAGAAAATAAAATATTTAGTCTAGGGGTTCTAATGTTCCCACTGGCTTTAATTGAACTTTTCAATATTTTAATCAATTTAATAATTCAAATCCTAATTTAGATAATTGTTTTTGTTTTTATCAACCTTCAACCTTAAAAGCACAAGAAAGCTATCGTCGGACGGAGCCAAATCTAGTATACCCTATATATTAGATATACCCATGCATTTAAGTAGCATCTTATATAATTAGATCGCATATAGGGGGTCGTTTGACACATATTTAAGAGAAATTAGGATTAGTTATTAGAAAATTTGATTAAAAGAGAGAAGAAAATATTTTGAAAATACAATTTATTTTTAATAAGCCTTCTCAAGAAGATAAAGAATTCGTTAGCTTTATTTTTTATGAAGTTATGCGTTTTTAATAAACATTGTTTTACCGTAAAATTAAGGTATTTTTAAAAATTGTGTTTAAAAGTTGCTCTTATATTAAGTAACAAATATCTACATTTCTTTTTTCATGATGAAGAATAGAAATAAATAGTGCAAACACACAAATAGAGGGGAAAACTTAATTTGGGAAGAGCTATAAAAATAAAATTGCTTCAACAACTTTTAAACCAAATTAGAACGGGATGGAGTAGAACATTATTAGAAAACAAGAAAGTTGAGTTTCCCGACTATATGATCAAATAAAAAACCTCTTGAAGAGGTAAAATAAGGGTGGTGAAACAAAAATATTTGATATCAATTTTGCTGATGAATAAATGGAATATTTTTAAAGAAAATTTTACTTCAAAAATATTCTTACTCGGCACTTTTCAATTCCTTTCCTATTGTTATTGTTCCACGTGCCGAATAAGAACATTTTTAATGTATAAATTTAGGATCGTTAGAGCCAGTTTAGTTTTTCTCAGCTTATTTCTTTTTTCTTAACATTTTCATTTAGGATTCATTTGATCTAAAAGGAAGAGAAAAAGAATTTTTAGAAAAAACTTTCTAACGAAATATAGCATGTGAAGTTAGCTTCATTCAAGTTATGCGTTTTTTAAAATTTAAAAGTATTTTTAATTTTTAAGGTTACTGTGGGAGCCGGGAATGAGCGGCGATGTCATGCAGGAGAGCGGCGAGAATGGCAAGCAGGGCGCGAGCGGAGTGACAGAGCAGAGGGAGGGTTAGTTGTAATTGACCGAGCGGGCGGAACAGATGCGACGCGATTATTACCTGAATAAAGAAATTGATCGATTACCTAAAGTGGAAATAACCTGTCCTCATTAAGGGGAAACTTACGGGTTTCTACATTGGCGACGAGGTAAAACTGTTTTCAAAAATAAGATATATACAAGAAATAGCAATAATTAATCTCATTTAAACGTACATACGTATGTATGTATGTAAAACGAAAAACTGCGTATGGCAGTGCCATCCCAAAAAAAAAGGAGAACGGGAAGAAGAACCACAGGGTATAACATAAATGAGATTGGTGCAAAACCAAATTACGAAACATAAGTTAAAAAAAAAAAGAAAACAAAAACAACAATAAAGAGAGGCTGAGTTTTAAACAAGCCAAATGACTTAAGAGGAATTTACTCTGAAAAAAAAGGGCTGAGTAAAAGAGTTACATCTTTGCAAGCCGCATGTGTATGTATGTGTAACTATGTATGTACGCAGGTAAAAACGTGCATAGGAAAGGCTGTGCGGTTTTGTTTTCCGTAAGCTGTATAATAAATCGACTGCGTGTAAATACAAGTCGAAAGAGGCTGCGTGTAAACAAGCCCAAAAGAACAAGTTTTAGTAAAGGCTGTGCGGGAGAGTTTGGTCTTGCGTAAGCTAGATAACTAGATTGCATAAGCTAGATAACTAAAAAAAAAAAAAATAATTAAATAAAAATAAAAAAAAAAAAAAAAAAGGGCAGAACTTCAAGTAAAATGAAATTTTTTTTGTTTTCTAAAATCTAGCAAACACAAACGCACGACCTCAGGATGGCGGAAAATTATTTAAAACCTTTCCTATGTGACGCAATCGAGAAATCGGTCCTTCGAAATGAATGGGAGAAATGGTTTAGAGCGTTCACTATCTCGATGGAGGCTGAACAGATCGCGTCACCCAAAATGAAGAGAAATAAACTCCTTCACGTAGGTGGGGTACAATTGCAAGTTGTCGCGTTCTCGTTACCGGGTGCACTGGTAGAGGATGACAAGGACCGGGAGATCGACGTCTTCACTGTTTTGGTCGAGAAATTAAATGCCTACTTTTCGCCGAAACAAAATTCAACGTTTGAAAGGCATCTATTTCGAAGTATATCACCACATGAGTCAGAGAATTTCTCAAAGTTTATTTTACGACTAAGACAACAAATGTATAAATGTTCTTTTGGCCAATCTAAAGTGGAGATTGAGGAAATCTGCCTAAAAGACAATATAATTGATTCGTGGGCGCCGCTGGAGCTAAAGAAGAAACTCTTGGGTAAGGAATACTCCTTGGACGAAGTTATTGAAGCATACCAGGTCGAGGAACAAATAAGCAAACAATCTGAAGCCATGCTGACGAAACCTATCACTAGCGATTCAATCAATAAAATTACTACTCGGAAAATAAGGCCAAATCTGGAGTGTTCGAGATGTGGTCGAATGGGGCATGCAAATAGCGATTTCTCCTGTCCGGCCCGAGCAGCTAAATGTAACAAATGTTCCAAGATAGGTCATTTTGCACGACAATCCAAAACAACACAATATGCTCAGCCAAAACACGAAAATAGGAAGCGCCGCCGAAATGATATTCGTTGTGTGGAAGATGAGAGCGCTGATCCCAAACGGAAGTAGGAATGTGCGAATTGTTTTAAGATCTTCAGCGACGAAGAAGAAGAACTCATAAACTGCCAAATAGGAGGTCACAACATTGCTCTCATTATCATAGTAGACTTTTATTATTCAACTTACCACCATTAACAAACCGTAGAACGATGCTGGGTGTCATGTTTCTATTTAATCTTATTAATGGTAATGTAGACAGCCAGCATTTATTAACGCGCTTAAATTTCAACGTTCCTAGTAGAAGGACTCGAAACTTTCGTCCTCTACTCCTTAGCCATTGTAGCTCGACATATGCCCAACACGATCCGTTCAGGGTACTATGTTCCGACTACACTCTACCACACTTTGTCATTTCGATCTGCTAACAATCTTAAATCCATTATACTAAACACCTTATCTTTGCAACACTTTTCCTCGTGATTTCATACTCCTATTCCTCTCTTTTACTCTCTCGGATCTATCCCCGCGATTCCGTACGTTATGCGGCAGCGTCCATCGGTCGGTTGTACGGGAGGTGGGCTGTACGTAAGCAGTGGGAACCGCGCTACCAGCTGGTCCCCATCAGACAATCGGTCCGAAACGAGACGAATAGCGGACAAATGTTGCCAGCATGTGGGCGGTTCCGACAAAGGTGGTATGTAAGAAAAGGTAACGTATAAAGATTGAGCGAACGGAGTGTTTTAACGCAAAGACATTCTATGTCACCAAATTTAATGATTAAAAGAGAAAATAAAATATTTAGTCTAGGGGTTCTAATGTTCCCACTGGCTTTAATTGAACTTTTCAATATTTTAATCAATTTAATAATTCAAATCCTAATTTAGATAATTGTTTTTGTTTTTATCAACCTTCAACCTTAAAAGCACAAGAAAGCTATCGTCGGACGGAGCCAAATCTAGTATACCCTATATATTAGATATACCCATGCATTTAAGTAGCATCTTATATAATTAGATCGCATATAGGGGGTCGTTTGACACATATTTAAGAGAAATTAGGATTAGTTATTAGAAAATTTGATTAAAAGAGAGAAGAAAATATTTTGAAAATACAATTTATTTTTAATAAGCCTTCTCAAGAAGATAAAGAATTCGTTAGCTTTATTTTTTATGAAGTTATGCGTTTTTAATAAACATTGTTTTACCGTAAAATTAAGGTATTTTTAAAAATTGTGTTTAAAAGTTGCTCTTATATTAAGTAACAAATATCTACATTTCTTTTTTCAAGATGGCTAAGAATAGAAATAAATAGTGCAAACACACAAATAGAGGGGAAAACTTAATTTGGGAAGAGCTATAAAAATAAAATTGCTTCAACAACTTTTAAACCAAATTAGAACGGGTTGGAGTAGAACATTATTAGAAAACAAGAAAGTTGAGTTTCCCGGCTATATGATCAAATAAAAAACCTCTTGAAGAGGTAAAATAAGGGTGGTGAAACAAAAATATTTGATATCAATTTTGCTGATGAATAAATGGAATATTTTTAAAGAAAATTTTACTTCAAAAATATTCTTACTCGGCACTTTTCAATTCCTTTCCTATTGTTATTGTTCCACGTGCCGAATAAGAACATTTTTAATGTATAAATTTAGGATCGTTAGAGCCAGTTTAGTTTTTCTCAGTTTATTTCTTTTTTCTTAACATTTTCATTTAGGATTCATTTGATCTAAAAGGAAGAGAAAAAGAATTTTTAGAAAAAACTTTCTAACGAAATATAGCATGTGAAGTTAGCTTCATTCAAGTTATGCGTTTTTTAAAATTTAAAAGTATTTTTAATTTTTAAGGTTACTGTGGGAGCCGGGAATGAGCGGCGATGTCATGCAGGAGAGCGGCGAGAATGGCAAGCAGGGCGCGAGCGGAGTGACAGAGCAGAGGGAGGGTTAGTTGTAATTGACCGAGCGGGCGGAACAGATGCGACGCGATTATTACCTGAATAAAGAAATTGATCGATTACCTAAAGTGGAAATAACCTGTCCTCATTAAGGGGAAACTTACGGGTTTCTACATTGGCGACGAGGTAAAACTGTTTTCAAAAATAAGATATATACAAGAAATAGCAATAATTAATCTCATTTAAACGTACATACGTATGTATGTATGTAAAACGAAAAACTGCGTATGGCAGTGCCATCCCAAAAAAAAGGAGAACGGGAAGAAGAACCACAGGGTATAACATAAATGAGATTGGTGCAAAACCAAATTACGAAACATAAGTTAAAAAAAAAAAAAGAAAACAAAAACAACAATAAAGAGAGGCTGAGTTTTAAACAAGCCAAATGACTTAAGAGGAATTTACTCTGAAAAAAAAGGGCTGAGTAAAAGAGTTACATCTTTGCAAGCCGCATGTGTATGTATGTGTAACTATGTATGTACGCAGGTAAAAACGTGCATAGGAAAGGCTGTGCGGTTTTGTTTTCCGTAAGCTGTATAATAAATCGACTGCGTGTAAATACAAGTCGAAAGAGGCTGCGTGTAAACAATCCCAAAAGAACAAGTTTTAGTAAAGGCTGTGCGGAAGAGTTTGGTCTTGCGTAAGCTAGATAACTAGATTGCATAAGCTAGATAACTAAAAAAAAAAAAAAATAGTGAAATAAAAATAAAAAAAAAATAAAAAAAGGGCAGAACTTCAAGTCTAAAATGAAATTTTTTTTTGTTTTCCAAAATCTAGCAAACACAAACGCACGACCTCAGGATGGCAGAAAATTATTTAAAACCTTTCCTATGTGACGCAATCGAGAAATCGGTCCTTCGAAATGAATGGGAGAAATGGTTTAGAGCGTTCACTATCTCGATGGAGGCTGAACAGATCGCGTCACCCAAAATGAAGAGAAATAAACTCCTTCACGTAGGTGGGGTACAATTGCAAGTTGTCGCGTTCTCGTTACCGGGTGCACTGGTAGAGGATGACAAGGACCGGGAGATCGACGTCTTCACTGTTTTGGTCGAGAAATTAAATGCCTACTTTTCGCCGAAACAAAATTCAACGTTTGAAAGGCATCTATTTCGAAGTATATCACCACATGAGTCAGAGAATTTCTCAAAGTTTATTTTACGACTAAGACAACAAATGTATAAATGTTCTTTTGGCCAATCTAAAGTGGAGATTGAGGAAATCTGCCTAAAAGACAATATAATTGATTCGTGGGCGCCGCTGGAGCTAAAGAAGAAACTCTTGGGTAAGGAATACTCCTTGGACGAAGTTATTGAAGCATACCAGGTCGAGGAACAAATAAGCAAACAATCTGAAGCCATGCTGACGAAACCTATCACTAGCGATTCAATCAATAAAATTACTACTCGGAAAATAAGGCCAAATCTGGAGTGTTCGAGATGTGGTCGAATGGGGCATGCAAATAGCGATTTCTCCTGTCCGGCCCGAGCAGCTAAATGTAACAAATGTTGCACGACAATCCAAAACAACACAATATGCTCAGCCAAAACACGAAAATAGGAAGCGCCGCCGAAATGATATTCGTTGTGTGGAAGATGAGAGCGCTGATCCCAAACGGAAGTAGGAATGTGCGAATTGTTTTAAGATCTTCAGCGACGAAGAAGAAGAACTCATAAACTGCCAAATAGGGGGTCACAACATTGCTCTCATTATTGACTCCGGATCGAAATTTAACCTTATTAGTCAATCGGATTGGGCAAGGATCAACAAGGAACCTACAGCAATCTTCAACATTAGATCGCATTCTCAGAAACAATTTCGAGGATATGCTTCTGAACAATTACTTGAAGTAATTTACGTTTTTGAAGCGCCGATATCAGCTGTGCCGAATGTCGAGGTGATTGCAACATTTTTCGTAATTAAAAATGGACGGCAGTCGCTACTGGGTCGAGAGACTGCCATTAAGCTGAACGTTCTTCGGCTAGGTCTAGATGTCAATCGAGTGGAAATGACCACACCATTCCCTAAATGGAAAGGGGTTAAAATAAAACTATGGATTGACCCCCAAGTCATTCCAATTCAGCAGCCAGTTTGAAGAATCCCGGTGGCACTCGAGGAAAAAGTTTCCGCTAAGCTGGAAGAGAGTTTAAGTCGGGACATCATCGAATCAGTTACAGGTCCGAGCTCGTGGATTTCCCCCATTGTCCTGGCTTTTAAGGAAAACGGCGATATTCGGCTGTGCATTGATATGCGTCGTGCGAATAAGGCCATTCGTCGAGAAAATTATCCACTACCGACCTTTGAGTCTTTCATGCCCAAACTAAAGGACGCAAAATACTTTTCGCGCTTAGACCTAAAAGACGCTTATCACCAGCTGGAACTGGACGAAGCCAGCAGAGAAATTACGACGTTCATAACACCAAAAGGACTCTTTCGGTACAAGCGGCTGATGTTCGGAATTAACTCTGCTCCAGAAATTTTCCAACGTCACCTCAAGCAGCTATTAGCACCCTTTACTAATGTCATGAATTATATTGACGATGTAATAATCTTTGGAGCTAGCGAAGAAGAACACCCGGATAAAGTGGACCCGGATAAAATTAATGTGATTAGAATGTTTCGAGAACCACTTAACAAGGAGGAGACTCGGAGTTTCCTAGGTTTGGTGACATACGTGGGAAAATTTATCCCAGACCTGGCAGATTACACGGATCCGCTGAGAAAATTACTGAGGAAGGACTCGAAATTCAGCTGGGGCGAAATAGAAAGAGATGCTTTTCGGAACTTAAAGGATCGACTGGAAAAAGTACCAAACCTTGCATACTTCAACCCGCTAAATCGAACTCGCCTAATAGCAGATGCCAGTCCTGTAGCACTGGGAGCGGTACTGGTGCAGTTCTCTGTAAGTGGGGACCCCTTAATTATTTCATTCGCTAGTAAAGCTTTGTCGGACGTTGAGAGACGTTATTCTCAAACGGAGAAAGAAAGTCTGGCTCTAGTCTGGGCTGTTGAGAAATTTTACTTTTACTTAGCAGGACTTCATTTCGAGCTAGTGACAGATCACAAACCGTTGGAGGCCATTTTTAAACCGACATCGAGACCTCCTGCGCGCATAGAAAGATGGTTGCTTCGGCTACAGTCCTTTGATTTTAAAGTAGTCTACAAAGCGGGAAAAGAGAACATCTCCGACACTCTATCCCGACTTTGTCCGTTGTCAGCATCCGACTCTGGTGAAAAAGAAATGGATTGTAGCATATTACAAGTAATCGAGAGCAGCATTCCCCAATCAATGACTATCTCGGAAATTGCAAAGCATTCGGTAAAGGACGAAGAAATTATCGATGCGAAGGCCTCTCTGGAGTGTGACATGGAAACCAGGATCCCTAAAGCTGCTGTACCCATTTCGATTTGAGTTATCAGCAATAGGACCCCTTCTTTTGTGAGGTAACCGAATTGTTATTCCTCAATCACTTCGGAACCAAGTGCTTGAGCTGGCTCACGAGGGACACCCGGGAGAGTCAGCTATGAAAAGGCGTCTACGATCCAAGGTATGGTGGCCTCTAATTGATCGTGATACAGAGAACTATGTCAAACACTGCAGAGATTGTCTTTTGGTCTCCCAATGCCGTAGGCCAGCACCATTTCCAACAGGCCCATGGATTTGGATAGCATCAGACATATTGGGGCCCCTACCAAACAACGAGTTTGTTGTAGTGTTTATTGACTACTATTCCCGCTATATGGAGTTCAAATTTTTACGCTCAATTTCTACAAAAAGCTTAATTGAAGTAATGAAGGAAATATTCTGTAGATAAGGCTATCCCAAATACCTTAAAACTGACAATGGACGGCAGTATATAAGTCAAGAATTCGAGGAATACTGCAAAACTTGCGGTATAGAACACGTGAAGACTCCACCCTATTGGCCCCAGGCTAATGGGGAAGTGGAAAACATGAATAGGTCTTTGGTCAAACGGTTAAAGATAGCACACTCTAATTCGAAGAATTACAAGGAAGAAATCCAGAAATTTGTACTCATGCACAACGTTACTCCACATGGCACAACAGGAGTAGCCCCCACCCAACTGATGTTTAATAGGGTTATCCGCGACAAAGTTCCATGTATAGGTGATATTGATGAAGAGGTTTCAGACTCGTCCGAAAGGGACAGGGATTGTATGTTAAAACAAAAAGGAAAGGAAGAGGCAGATAAAAAGAGGGGAGCACGGGAAGCCGTGATAAACGTAGGGGATAAAGTACTCTTGAAAAATGTAGTTTTTCCTAGTAAGTTGACTCCGAATTTTAAGGATACCGAATTCCAGGTTGTTGAAAAATACAGAAAAATAGTAAAAATTAGGGCAGGGGGTAGGACCCTCACGAGAAATGTATCGCACCTCAAGAAAATACCAATCAACGCAAGCCACCTGGATACATCTGGAGACTCATCGTTAAGCAGCCCACAACCGAAGATGACATCTACTCAGGATCACCAAGACGTCGAAGAAGGAATAGGTCATCGGCTTAGACAGTACCCAGAAGATTTGGCTCCTTTGGCTGCCCCATCCTTGAAGCTAAAACTTGTAAATAAAGGAGGGATGTGGGAGCCGGCAATGAGCGGCGATGTCATGCAGGAGAGCGGCGAGAATGGCAAGGAGGGCGCGAGCGGAGTGACAGAGCAGAGGGAGAGTTAGTTGTAATTGACCGAGCGGGCGGAGCAGATGCGACGCGATTATTACCTGAATAAAGAAATTGATCGATTACCTAAAGTGGAAATAACCTGTCCTTATTGAGGGGGAACTTACGGGTTACTACAGTAACCTTTACTAATTTACACAAATCGTACAACAAACGTTCTTCGTATTTTAAAAACGAACTAACTTAAATTTTTTCAAAATGTTAAAAATTAAAATAGCGCAAACACAGAAGATAATTTTTTTCGGAGAAAAATTTTACAACCATCTTCATGGGAAATTCTTTAAAAATCGTTTTTGCTAAATAACTTTTGAAAGAAATGTCGGATCGGGAATCGACGTGTATTTTCTGTATATCTGTATATATATATGCGTGTATTTTATAAATGTGTTTTACATTTACGCAAATTTCTCTTAAGTCAAACTAATTTTAGATAATTTTTGGAAAAAATCGCTCAAATGAAAACAATACCTATCTTTTGGTATTCTGTAAGATTGAACGCATACAGAACATTTTTAATTATTCGGCTATATATAGTATCTTCACGCGCTTGCTACAAGGAAAAGCATGCGTGTCACCACCTATCGGACTACCGTACGAGTCATGTAGTTGAAGCTTTCATTCTTTTCGTTTACTTTTAACAAGAGAGAGAGAGAGAGAGATAGAGAGAGAGAGAGAGATCACAAGCTCTCTCGACTACAAAGAAGATACAAAATATTCTTTTGAGATGACTCGGTGAGCAGACGCGGACAGGAACACAACGTGAAAAAATAAACTAAAGTTACAAAATAAAAAAAATCATTAATTATATTTATCCTAAAGTTAACATAACTTTGTTAACAAAACTGGCGCAGCCGACGGAGTGATCGAAAACATTAAAAAACCCACTTAAGTGTAGTGTCAAATCTCATACTTACCTTCAGCAAAAGACACATAACCTGAGAACGCACGTTTGTCAAAACATTCCGGCATTCAAAAAGAAAAAAGAGGAGAAAAAGATCAACAAGGTGTTTTTGTGCATTGGATATTGGCTGCATCCCGCACATATTTGTGTTTAGCAAAGAGGTATCTGGTGCACCTCATTTTTATTTGTGTGCAGCGTGCTGGCATTTTGAAACTGTACTTATATTTGTATGTATGTGTGACTGTGTGTATAAATCAACAATTGCACACACCAGCATCTCAGAGCGAACTTATTCTGTTCATAAGTGGTTCGATGACACATTCATAAGAACGTTTGGTATCGATGAGCGACGAGAACTAACAGAACTAATTCTGTTAGAATATTGTAAGATCTAAAGAACTGAACGGCTATTTATTTTAACTACGAACGATGGCAAACGATTTTACTTTATCGTTTGGGGATATTCTTTAGGATGCCCACCACATTTGCGTGTAAAAAGGATACCATTCAAGGGCTCTATCATCATTCATTTGTGAAGTGGTGATGATATTTTCATCAAAAGTCATTTTCAAAATGTTAAAACAAAATATTCTCAAAATGTAAAAGCTTATTCAGGGAACTTTCGATCAGGAACACAAAATTAAATTCAAATCAGAACTGTACAAATCAACAAAGTCATTTTTCTAAAATGGAAATCGATCATGTCGAGGTAGATAAAACTAATTATAGCCAATTTAAAAATGATAATCAAGATCAAAGCTTCACTTCTGAATCAATGTCAAAACCAATGAACTATTCTTGCCATGCAAAATTTTCATATAGTTGCCTTGAAAAATCACTTCGCTTAAATAACATAACTATAAACAATGAAATAATCACAGCCTTGATTGATACTGGTTCAACAACTTGAAATAAATTGTTACAATATCCTCGAAGAACTTTGCGTGATCCAATATCATTTTCATCTCTAAATTCAAAATCGCTAATAACGCAAGAAATTATAACTGATTTACCTCTTTAATTTAATGAAGATGCCGCAATGAGTTGGAAATTGGCAACATTTAATAACAAATCGTTCGAAAATATTCTCAAGCAATTAAATGCTGTTATTGATTTTTATCACAATACAATTACAATTAATAATAATATTATCTAATTTCAAAATAGTTCACCATACTCTGTTGAGGTAAATCAAATGGAACCTATCGCAATAAATGATAAAATACAAAAAAATTCTTTTCAATGATTTAAATCAAGAGGAAATCAATGCTCTAACTAAAATTTTAAGTAAATTTAAAACATTTAGATTTATTGTAAGATTATAGATATCATATAGATATAATATAAGATTTATTGTAGATTATAAATATCGTTAAATACATGAGCAAGAAATTTATAAGCAAATTGAAGAAATGCTACATCAGGGAATAATACGTAAAAGCAATTCTCCATATAATGCTCCTCTATATCTTGTCCCAAAAAAAGCTGATAACACTGGAACAAAAAAGTGCCATATAGTTATTGATTATCGCAAATTGAATGAAAACACAGTAGATGATAAGTTTCCTATCCCAAATATAGAAGGGATATTGGATAAGTTACGAAAAGCGCAATATTTATCTACTGTAGATCTCGCAAAAGGTTTTCACCAAATTCTTTTTCAGGAACAAGACAGGGAAAAGACAGCGTTTTCTACTCCTCACGGGCATTACGAGTTTAATCGGATGCCATTTGGACTCAAAAACGCTCCTGCTACATTTCAACGCCTTATAAACACAGTCTTAAAAGAAGAAATAGAATAGTTTTTCAGAACATGTTGGCCACATTCATACAATTTTTAAAAAACTCTCTAAAGCAAATCTTAAGATTTAAATCAGCAAATCAGCAATCAAAGAGAAAGTTAGTAAAGCTATAGAATATTATAATAACAGCTATCTCTCAACAATACAAAACACGCCCTATTGAATAGGGAAATTGTGACAAAAAAATTATACGTAACAAAATTCTAAAATATAAGGAAAATTACATTACGTCTTTAAATCAAACGAGAGAAAATTTTGAAGAAACTAGAAATGAGGGATATATAAAAAACAATAAGTCTCTAAGACACAAAAATTAACCGAAATATAGGAAATTTAATTTAAACAATGTACATAGCTCCAACATACAAAGAAAGAAGAAATATCAGACTTCAAATGTAACGTAATCTACAATAATTGAAATCCTAACACTTATGTATGTATATTTTTTATAAACGAAACAAGAACACAACGTGAAGAAAATAAACTGAAGTTACAAAATAAAAAAAACATTAATTATATTTATCTAAAAATTAACATAACTATGTTAACAAAACTTCCGTTGTGATACCCGGTTCTCTTTTTTTCCTCCAAAATTTTATTTAACTCTTGAATAAAATTTTTTTTTGCATAATGTTGTGGAATAAACAACTCAAACAATCTAGTAGGAACCAGAACAAACAGTTCATAACTATTCTTTAAAAATAGTGTTTTAGTAAAGGATTTTGTTTAGTAGGATTTAGAATATTTTAGGAGTTCGAATTTTTTTTAGAATTTTGTTTAATGTGTAGGTTTAAATAAGGCATTAGAATAGCTTAATATTAAAATTCTTAACAAAAATTTTCACAAAACTATTCTGGGGTGGCGGATCAAATATGAAATTTGCCATATAACTGAACGATCGGAAATGATACAACCCTGCTATTTTTAAAGATTCTTGGCTATGTCATCAACATTTTCATTATAAATTTATTTGATAGTGGTATTCTTATAAGGATCGGCCAATTATATACGATCCGATATTCATATATTTAATAATATAAACGGCTACTGAACTGCAAGGGTATATCAACTTCGGCTCCGCCCCGAAGTTAGCTTTCCTTTCTAATTTTACTTACACACTTTTTACTTCCGGAAATAGTAACAGAGATACAAACTTAAATGATTTTTCATGTTTCGATTTCCGATCACCCAGTTTGACTGAACCATTATAGCCAGGAGATATCCCTTTTTTTTATCACCCTATCATCACGCAATAAATTCCGTAATTTCAATTTTTGACTTCAATAAATTAATATACATAATTGAATATATAGTTAATATACATTACAAAATTCAAAGTTTTATTTTTTAATGTGGGAGCACGCACTGTCTGTTGCCGGCCAAACTAAGGGCCAGAGGGGGGTTCTTGTGATTTCCTAGAGCAAGGGTTACCAAATAAAAGAAGTCTTCGACAGTGCTAAAGGAAAGGGACTGGCCAAAGTTGTGGGGGAGATAGAATGAGGATACTAGCATGGAGAACTCAGGATTAATAATTATTTTCTTTACCCGCCCTGCCTTGTTGCACCAATATCATTAGGTCACCCATGTTGCGTTAGCTTATCTCTGGAAGCCCCACGGAAATATTTAAACGCGATCCATTATATCTTGATTGATTCAATACATTCAATATAGGTATTTCAACGTTTGGTTCATTATTCCTAATATAATGAAATTCTAATCCTAATTCAACATTATTAATTCAAAGTAATTAACCTAACCTCAACTTACAGAAATTTATTTAGCCATTTACGTTGATTTGGATTTACAGAATGAAAAAATACCAAGGCAATCCAAAAAGTACTTAGCCTCGCGTAGCTATTGTTGTACATTCTCGTAGACGGCTACTGTCCAAATTTCAGCCGAATCGGACTCGTAGTTTTATTTTGACTGCTTGTGGAATCGGACGTGTCCGCGGATTTTAGAAAGATGGAGAAAGAGCAATATTTGTATGTGATTCCATTCTTGTTTTTGGAAGGGAAATCGCGCAGCGAAATCAAAGAGCGCTTGGATGCTGTGTTCGGTGACTCTTCTCCTTCGAAATCCTCGCCAAAAATCGTCGATGTCGTATTGGTAGACCGCCGATTGTAGATACGTGAGATGTCGGCGTGATGAGTGCCGCGTTTGCTCACTCCGAACAACAAACGCCACCGTGAGACCACTTCAGAAAAGTGTTTGACGTTGTTTAAGCGCAATCCGAAGGAGTTTCTGCATTGTTTCGTGAGCGTCGACGAAACATGGATCAACTGGTACACTCCAGAGACCAAGGTACAGTAGAAACAGTGGACTTCACCCGGCAAACCTGGTCCGAAGAAGGCGAAGACTGTCCCATCGGCCGGAAAGGTGATAGCTACCGTTTTTTGTGATTCACAAGGAGTGATCTATGTCGACTACCTGGAGAAGGGCAATACGGTCACAGGGCAGTACTATTCCGAGTTATTGGGCCGATTCGCCGCCGAATTGCAGAATATGCGGCCCCATTTGGCGAAGAAAAAAGTGATCTTCCATCATGACAACGCACCAGCTCACACTTCCGCCCTCGCCACGGCCAAATTGGTCGAATTTGGCTATTCTCCACATTTGGCCTCGTGTGACTTCTTTTTATTTCGAAACTTGAAAAAGTCTCCTTTGATAGAATTGTTCGTCGAATGAGGAGTTAGTTGCCGCCACTGAGGCCTTCATTCGCAGTAACGTGATTTTGAAACGTGTTTGGAATTTCGAGCATAGCTGGGTCAAGTTTATAGAGCTAAAAGGAGATTATCTTGAGAAATAAACTTATCGGACCACCCTCGTATAATCTACTTTACTTAAATAATGAGACTTCACTTCATCCTGAATATTCATATACATATATTTCGTTTATATTTTATTCTTAAACATATTCTTCAAAGTGTTTCCAAAGTGCCGTACTTACAGCTCTTCCCTCGAGGTTAGCAGGCCTGTCGACTTCCGATGCAGCTTAGCAATACTGAAAATCAACAAAATTGATTCCAAATTCTATACAAATTTACATGCTCTACAGTTGCATACCAGTTTTTCATACAAAATTTCGGTGGATGTGATTTTGGAAATCCTGTTACATTTTCTCAAAACGATCCTTTGTCGATACATGGCCATTAGTATCGTCACTAGAATTGCGGTTTCTCTTTCTCACCTGTTATGGCTGAGCCAAATGGAAGAATTCAAAACGGAAACTCTCTATAGCACTTGAAACTCGCACTTGAGTTTTGAGGCAGTGTTGCACAGATAAGGCCTTTAGTATAAAAGATTTAAGATTGTTAGTAGGGCAAAGTGACAAGATGTGGTAGAGACCATTGTAGTCCGAACATAATACCCTGACCCTGACTGACGAAAGTTTCTAGTCCTTCTACAAGGAACGATAAAATTAAAACGTGTTAGTAAATGCTGGCGCCTACCTTACCATAAATAAGATTATATAGAAATATGACACCCAGCATTGTTCAACGGTTTGTTAATGATGGTAAGTTGATTAATAAAAGTCTACTGTGATAAGACGGGAGGTGAACATTTTACATCCCAATTTAGTCCCCTAAATCCCAAGTCAGAAAGTTTTTTTGTACAGATTCTATGTAATCTCCGTATTGGGGACTCCAGACACACGAACCATGCTCTAGAATCGGTCGGACCAATGATGTATATAACGTTTTTGTTATGTACGAGTCATAAAATTCTTTTGATCATCTTTTAATAAAACCCATCGCACCCATAGCTTTAATAACCATGGTGGATATACCTTTCGGTATTGGTCGGTAAATTTAAGTTTCAAATCTTATAGGACACCCAGAACATTATCCTGAGATAATCGTTCTAAGACGTTCCCATAGTGATAGTACATAGCCTGGTGAGGGCTAGATCGATGAAAAGACATGAGTTTACATTTGGATCCATTAAGCTTTTGGTTATTTGCTAAACACCAATTTTGAAATTTATTCAAACCGGATTGAAGTCTAGATTGGGCGCTAGTGAATCTATACTGAAGACAAAGCCTAACGACATCAGCGGACCTAAGTACAAGTGAATAAGTGAAGGCAAGTCATTAATAAACAGTGTAAAAAGTAAAGGTCCAAGATGGCTTCCTTGTGGCACCCCATATGTGATGCGGACAAAACGCGATTTAACATATTTAAAGAAGACACGTTGGGGTCTTCTAGATGAGTAACTCGAAATCCAGATAAGGAGATCAGTTGGAAATCCCAAAAGACTGAGTTTACTTATAAGAAGTGAATGGTTAACAGAGTCAAATGCTTTACTGAAGTCAGTGTAAATGACGTCTGTCTGTAAGCAATCCCGAAACCCAAAAGATGTTAGCTCCAATAAGATGGTGGTGGTGGAGTGGCGCTTCATAAAGCCATGTTGGCACGGGGATATTATTGAACTTCATAGGTGTTGCAAATGTGGAGTGATAAGTTTTTCGAAAAGCTTTAGAATTGCAAAAGATGGGCAAAATATAAGGTTAGCTGATTGGATATTATAAGTGTACGGCTGAGCTGGAATGGTGCTATGTAAAATCGTTGTTTGTAAAAACTTTGCAAAGAGATCGGCCATTGCCAGATCAGTGTTTGCATAAGAGTTCTCAAACGTAAGCAGCGGAGGAAGAGATACAGATTTGAGCTTAGTGTTTACAAAGTTATAGAACTGCTTCGGGTCCTGAGTAAACTGAAACCGGCAGCGGCGAATATAACTCCGATAACATTCAGCGTTATGCACTGTGAAATTAGACCGAGCTACTACGTATCTTGAATAACTTACTCTACAGCTCGATAATATAAGTTTGTTTAATATTCTATTCATTACGTTCTTTAAATTTAGTATATGCCTTGTATACCAAGGCGGATTATTTGAAACCGACAGATATTTCCATGGCACGCAAGCGTCGAAAAATAAATCAAATGTAAAAATCAGTGTAATAAAATTTGTTTAAGACAGTATTTATATCTTCACATGCCAGTAAATCGGACCAATCCAATTCCATAATTAACTTATTTTGTTTCGTAAAGTCATCCTTACGGAAGAAACGAACCTTATTAGATTTAAGTTTAGACTTAAGGTCAATTAAGCAAATGTTTTCGATTAAAACTTCAAGAGTGGGATGATACGGATCCTCAGGGCTAGAAAGGTGCAAAGTTCTGGAAAGAGTAATTCCATCAGGATCAGAAACAAAACACAAGTCTAGCAGCCGACATATGTAATTTCTAACGTGGTTAATTTGCCCGAGTGACATGTCGAACATACCCGCAGGAAAGTCGTGGTGCGAGTTAAGCACTAAGGACGGTGAATTCTCAACATTGGACCACATAAGATCTGGTATATTGAAGTCCCCAGAGCTACCAGCTGGTCTCCATCAGACAATCGGTCCGAAACGAGACGAACAGCGGACAAATGTTGCCAGTATGTGGGCGGTTCCGACGATGGTGGTATGTAAGGACAGGTAACGTATAAAGATTGAGCGAGCAGAATGAGTTTAACGCAAAGAAATTCTATGTCACCATCTCTTGTGATTTTACCTCTTCAGAATCGAATTTGGAGTCTACAGAAATTAGGACTCCTCCTCCCCTTCGCAGTGTTCTATCACGTCTAAAAGTGGTGTACTTATTTGGAAAAACTTCGGAGCTTAAAATCTCCGGCTTTAACCAATTTTCTGTAAAGACTTTAATGTGAGATGCAAAGGAAGAACTATCAGAATACAGTTTGGGAAGTGTACTACGTAACCCTCTAGTATTCTGATAGGTAAGTGTTAGTGATGATATTAGTTTTTTTAAGCTGAGGAAGATGAGGTAGAAGGTTGGTCAGTGGCTTTAACATGTGGGAGTTTTACTTCCTCAGGTTTGGTAATTTTTTTCTTAATCGTACTTGGCTGATGTTCTTGGACTAAGTGTTCTCTAGCCAAAAGCTGGCGGAGCAAATCATCTGGTATATCTGCACGGGCACAAGTATGAATATTTAAATTTTGTAATATCCGCCACCATTATTTGGGCTTTTGTTTTGGCTTTGATGTAACCCGAGATATTAATCTCAGAAGTATCAGGGGCAAGCCGGAAAATAAATGTGTGTTTCGATGGTGGAATCACCCTCAAGGGTTTTGGTACAGCGGCATCAGTTCCTACCGGAGGTCCGGACGGTTGATTACCCTAATCGGTGACTCTTTCGGGGTTTTGCGTTATTGGGTCTGGGTCACTTAATGCGATGCCACCGGGGATTTGGAGGCATTTGCTAAATATGAAGGCTTTCCAATAGAATCATGAAGGTTATTTCGCAAGGCGCTATTATTGCTACTCAAGTACTTATCCCATTTCCTCTGATCAGACTGAAGAGAACATCGTTGGACTGAGGTGCGTATGCTGCTGTGCAAAGGTGTTCCATAACGATTCAAAAACGCTGAGAAATCGTTTCCCATAAATTGTCTACCATTGTCACTGAAAAGGTCTCTCGCTTTTAGGTTGCTGTCCTCCCATTAGAATTTTCATTTTCTGTATATGGGATGTTTGCATGTTTGACATAGCTCACATTGGCGAATGTAATCGCGAACACTTTTAACTATTATTGGCCATGAGAAAGTTCTCCAAATTCTCTCTAAGCACTTTGGCATGCCATAATGCGAAGCGGATGGTTGATTATGGGCTGCTCTATTAACTTGTATTCTTAATTCTCTTGGGAATACTTATTTCCAGCTCTGATCTTTTTTATCCAGATCGCCTCTAGAAAAGTTACAACGATAATGAAGCTAATTGTCAACAACCTGATAATCGGGCTATAATGTTATTTGTAACTTTTTTGTCGATAAGTTCTTTCTATTCCCAAGATTGAAACGCAACGGAAAAAAAATCTATCTCGGGCCATACTTCGATATCTACATTGGCAACGTTCACTTCTCCTTCGAAAGATCGAGAGATGGCATCGGCTACAACATTTTCACTTGCCTTTCGGTGCTCTAAAGTCAACTTGTATTCTTGCAGTTTCATGGCCCATCTTTCTTGTATACCTCTCAAGTCGATCTTTTTCATTAACAAACTTAAACTAGCATGATCTGTGATTACCTTCAAGGGGTGTCCTTCGATGTATATTCTGAATCTTGTAATGGCTAAAACTACCACTAACCGATTACCGAATAAGTTCGGTTACCGAATAATTTCGTGTAGTCTTGTTATGCTTTTTGGAGATGCAACTTATTGGTCGTTCATATCCATCTTCGTCACACTGTGCCAATACCATCAGTCCCATCAGATACCATCAGTCCATAGTCTTTAATAGCTTTTGTACCCCCTGACTTGGGGAAGCACAAGAATCCTCCCTCTGGCCTTGAGCTAGGCCCCCAACAGACAGTTAGTGCTCCCAATCAGAACCAGGCCGTTAGAGATAAAATGGCACCTACCCGTGGAGCCGACGTTTGAGCCAACGTGGAAAAAAGTGATAAACGTGGTAGTACAAAATGACTATACGTAAAGCACGATAAGTAAATAAATTCCTTCATAATTTTACCCGTCCCCAAAAATCTATTTATAGCCAAAAGGTTGACAATTTAATTCAAGAGATCTTTGGATGACACCATCACCTGGCTTCACAATGTCAGTCTTGGATTTATCCTTCAGAGTCTATATCGGTTCGTTACAAACTGAATGTTATTCCTATAATTAATTACGGAAGACAATTAAAATTTGATATTAGTTTTTTCTGATTATTCTTGGCAAGGCGCTCTTTTAATTTACAGTTTTCATAATATATTAATAGACCCAAATGAAAGGAATGAGGGATACCTTAGCTGAATAGTTTAGTTACCTTGACTTGGAGTAAGACCCCAAAAACAACGAAAAGTAAACAAATAAATCATTAACAAGACATACAGATTTAACATAAACAAAACAAAATCTAAATGTAATCATATATAATGGCAGTAAGACGCAGTCTCGAAAACTTAATAGCACGCAAGAATATTCAATGAGAGAGATACAACAATAAGCTGCACCATATGCAATGATACGAATATTTAAGGAGAATATGTGGAGACTGGATGTATACATTAATTCCATCGCCAATGCATATAATCGTGGTTAGATAATAATGAAACTTGTCGATTTGTCGATGTGTTTGTCAGCGAGCTCAAATTGAAAGTCAAAATTCGACTAATGCAGAAGCGGACGTTCCCCACTTTAGGACAAATAGAGCAGTTGGAAATAATAGCACAACCACCGGAATCATTCCTAGAAACAGACCTTATACCCGATCTCCCCAAAGGCCAGCAACAGACAGTGCGTGCTCCCGATCAGAACCAGGACGTTTCAAATGGGTAGAAGAAACAAATTTCCAAATATCAGTTAAAAACGGTTGTCGGGTCAAGCAGCCGACGGAAAGAAGTTTGGGCGGCAATAATTTATTGAATTCGTGACGCAATTTTCTTTTCTATTTATGTTCGAGTCTCTCGCTTTATTCTCGTCGCTCGTGCATTCGATCGGCCACTTGCATCTGCCGTCATGCGCTAGCGTTTGTGTCGCTCTCTCGTGGGATCTCTCGATCGCTCATCAAGCGTTAAGACGCGCTCCCGCGTCATTATTCTAATTCGGTCGTCAATCCTACTCAGTCATATCATTTGTAGAAAAATACCAATTAAAAAAATTGTATCAATATCTATAAATCGAGCTTTGCTTGTTTTATTAAAGCCAATATTTAGAACACAAACTTAAAGCTCCCGAAAACGCTCGGTAAGATGACCATGATGTGATTGTACTTAGGAAAATAATTTGTTAAATTTTGGGTAGAATTATTTTCCTTTGAAAATTTTGAGCTGCGCAGCTTAAAATATATATACACATACACAAATTAACAAATTAATAAACATAATTCTGTTTGTGGTGTGTGCGCGAAATATTAGCATCTGTTGACATACATACAAGTTAACAAACAACTCCCAGCTTAGGCTGAGCAGGCCAATTCTTATTCCCCTTATTAATATTCATTTTTTATTATTATTATTATTACACTTTTCTCTCATGCATGGTCCACCCTAAATGGGGTCCACCTTATTGCTGAGCCGGCACATTGTACCACTCCGAGCCGTGGCTCCTTTCCATTGCTGACAGCGATCGTATGACTCCTGCAAAATGTGCAAGGTCAGCGGTCGGCCACGGGCATTCGGCTATACATGAGCTTTTGTTAATTCTTAAGTTTTAGTTTTTATTTGGATTTGGAATAAAGAGCACTAGCTCGATCATAAAACTCCGGCTTTAGCCATTACATTTATTTTACTCATTGAATTTGGTTACCGTGCCTTAAGGGCCGTAACAACGGAGATAAGTATCTCCCACCATAACCTTCGGAAAGGAAGGAAGTCGAAGTGACCACCCGACTCTTCAGTGGCTACCATCCTTGGTGGTCAACCCTAACGGCACCAACGGCAGCAACCTACTGCCGGCACTCCACGGAGATTCACCCAACCGGCTCAACCCTTGCCACGGAGGCACCGCCAGCCGCCCTAACAAAATAAATAATTTACATACGCTGTTTGCCGAGTGCTACAATCGCTCATACATATTTTACTCCGTTTATAGAAGTTGCACAGTAGGTCGTGAGCTGACAATAAATAAACGAACTAAAATAAATTTTTTGTTGCGAAAATGAATCCGTTTTTCGATTGTGCCTCTCTCGGAAGGAAAGTATTCCTGACTCAAAGTGCAGTTGTCCTTTTTGAGGATCTTCAAGGATTGTTGTCCTCGGAGGCGGAGGCGATGTCAAATGTGCGGCTCAGCGAATTGGAGGGAATCGTTGCGGATTTTCAAAGCACACACAAGGAGCTGTCCGAGATGGATGTTGCAGAACTCAGGAGCGATCTGCGCGTCAACTTCAACGATGCGGCGAGGGAGGCACGATTCATCCTGGATCAGGAGATTATGCGGCGCTCCAGTTTATTGCCGTTGCGTCGTTTGGCAAACTTTTTAGGCTTTGACGCCACTGTCACTTCCCACTTTTAGTGGAGGTTATGCGGAGTGGCTTGAGTTTCGGTCACTGTTCTCGACCATGGTGGACAAAAACCCATTCATCAGTCGGGTCTCTCGACCCAATCAATGGTTGCGGTCCTGCCCTCGTGAATCTGCCTTGGAGACTGTTCGATCGTTGGAGCTCACGGACAAAAATTATGACCTTGAATTGGAGCTGCAACCCCAATGCTCTGACTACTCGGCGCAAGTAACTGCGATCGTTGCCTCCAACATCACTGACCTTTATCCCAATTTTGCATTGGACGTCAGTTCTTGGAAAATTCCCGCCAATGTAAAGCTAGCAGATCCTCATTATCACCAGCCGCAGCGAGTTGATTTGCTAATTGGAGCTGGATTATTCAACCCGGAGACAAATTCATTTGTCTCCCGGTTGGCCCTCAATCCAAAAAACTCGGCTCGGTTGGGTTGTTTGTGGAGGCGGAGGTCCTGAAAATGGTAAGGTTCTCATGGCTGCTGAGCGTTCGGAACTGATCTGCACAAAGTCTGCTCTACGTCGTTTCCAGTCGTTGGAGAGGAAACTGTCTCGTCAGCCCGAACTGCGCGCTCAGTATTCGGCCTTTATAAAGGAGTATCTTAACCTAGGTCATATGTCCCTGGTTCCGCCGGAGCTGCCTCGAAATTGAAAATATTTTCTGCCACATCACTGCGTGCTAAAGAAGGACAGCACCACGACGAAACTTAGAGTGATGTTCGACGGTTCCGCTGTTACCACCTCCGGTTATTCTCTGAATGACATATTAATGGCTGGGCTGGTTATCCAACCTAAGCTTTTTCACATCCTGCTAAGGTTTCGTTCGCATCAAGTAGCGCTGACTACTGACATTTGTAAGATGTAGGGTCAAGCAGCCGACGGAAAGAAGTTTGGGCGGCAATAATTTATTGAATTCGTGACGCAATTTTCTTTTCTATTTATGTTCGAGTCTCTCGCTTTATTCTCGTCGCTCGTGCATTCGATCGGCCACTTGCATCTGCCGTCATGCGCTAGCGTTTGTGTCGCTCTCTCGTGGGATCTCTCGATCGCTCATCAAGCGTTAAGACGCGCTCCCGCGTCATTATTCTAATTCGGTCGTCAATCCTACTCAGTCATATCATTTGTAGAAAAATACCAATTAAAAAAATTGTATCAATATCTATAAATCGAGCTTTGCTTGTTTTATTAAAGCCAATATTTAGAACACAAACTTAAAGCTCCCGAAAACGCTCGGTAAGATGACCATGATGTGATTGTACTTAGGAAAATAATTTGTTAAATTTTGGGTAGAATTATTTTCCTTTGAAAATTTTGAGCTGCGCAGCTTAAAATATATATACACATACACAAATTAACAAATTAATAAACATAATTCTGTTTGTGGTGTGTGCGCGAAATATTAGCATCTGTTGACATACATACAAGTTAACAAACAACTCCCAGCTTAGGCTGAGCAGGCCAATTCTTATTCCCCTTATTAATATTCATTTTTTATTATTATTATTATTACACTTTTCTCTCATGCATGGTCCACCCTAAATTGGGTCCACCTTATTGCTGAGCCGGCACATTGTACCACTCCGAGCCGTGGCTCCTTTCCATTGCTGACAGCGATCGTATGACTCCTGCAAAATGTGCAAGGTCAGCGGTCGGCCACGGGCATTCGGCTATACATGAGCTTTTGTTAATTCTTAAGTTTTAGTTTTTATTTGGATTTGGAATAAAGAGCACTAGCTCGATCATAAAACTCCGGCTTTAGCCATTACATTTATTTTACTCATTGAATTTGGTTACCGTGCCTTAAGGGCCGTAACAACGGAGATAAGTATCTCCCACCATAACCTTCGGAAAGGAAGGAAGTCGAAGTGACCACCCGACTCTTCAGTGGCTACCATCCTTGGTGGTCAACCCTAACGGCACCAACGGCAGCAACCTACTGCCGGCACTCCACGGAGATTCACCCAACCGGCTCAACCCTTGCCACGGAGGCACCGCCAGCCGCCCTAACAAAATAAATAATTTACATACGCTGTTTGCCGAGTGCTACAATCGCTCATACATATTTTACTCCGTTTATAGAAGTTGCACAGTAGGTCGTGAGCTGACAATAAATAAACGAACTAAAATAAATTTTTTGTTGCGAAAATGAATCCGTTTTTCGATTGTGCCTCTCTCGGAAGGAAAGTATTCCTGACTCAAAGTGCAGTTGTCCTTTTTGAGGATCTTCAAGGATTGTTGTCCTCGGAGGCGGAGGCGATGTCAAATGTGCGGCTCAGCGAATTGGAGGGAATCGTTGCGGATTTTCAAAGCACACACAAGGAGCTGTCCGAGATGGATGTTGCAGAACTCAGGAGCGATCTGCGCGTCAACTTCAACGATGCGGCGAGGGAGGCACGATTCATCCTGGATCAGGAGATTATGCGGCGCTCCAGTTTATTGCCGTTGAGAGCTGCAGGAGCTGCAACCCCAATGCTCTGACTACTCGGCGCAAGTAACTGCGATCGTTGCCTCCAACATCACTGACCTTTATCCCAATTTTGCATTGGACGTCAGTTCTTGGAAAATTCCCGCCAATGTAAAGCTAGCAGATCCTCATTATCACCAGCCGCAGCGAGTTGATTTGCTAATTGGAGCTGGATTATTCAACCCGGAGACAAATTCATTTGTCTCCCGGTTGGCCCTCAATCCAAAAAACTCGGCTCGGTTGGGTTGTTTGTGGAGGCGGAGGTCCTGAAAATGGTAAGGTTCTCATGGCTGCTGAGCGTTCGGAACTGATCTGCACAAAGTCTGCTCTACGTCGTTTCCAGTCGTTGGAGAGGAAACTGTCTCGTCAGCCCGAACTGCGCGCTCAGTATTCGGCCTTTATAAAGGAGTATCTTAACCTAGGTCATATGTCCCTGGTTCCGCCGGAGCTGCCTCGAAATTGAAAATATTTTCTGCCACATCACTGCGTGCTAAAGAAGGACAGCACCACGACGAAACTTAGAGTGATGTTCGACGGTTCCGCTGTTACCACCTCCGGTTATTCTCTGAATGACATATTAATGGCTGGGCTGGTTATCCAACCTAAGCTTTTTCACATCCTGCTAAGGTTTCGTTCGCATCAGGTAGCGCTGACTACTGACATTTGTAAGATGTACCGTTGTGTGAGGATGGTCTGTCGTCTGACAGCTCTTGCAGTGCATTCTGTGGCGAGATTCCCCTCTTGAGGAGCTACAAACATATAAATTGGACACGGTTACATATGGAACAAAGCCTGCGTCCTATCTATCTGTGCGAGCGATGCACCAATTGGCTAAAGACGAGGTGGAAGACATTCCAGTGGGATCCGAAATCTTGCTTCGAGATTTTTACGTCGATGATCTTATTTCTGGTGGCAGCTCCAAGGAGGAGGTTATTGGCATTTTAGGGCATATTTCAGTGCTTTTGTCCAAAGGCGAATTTCAGCTGCGGAAATGGTGCTCCTATATCCCTGGCGAGTTGGACGGCGTGCCTAAGGAGGATCGGGAGTCTTATCTAACTTTTGATGACGGTAGCAACTTCACGAAAACGTTAGGATTGTCTTGGGATCCTTCCACTGATCAGCTGCTGCTTTCGTTGTCTGCTCTTCAGTCCACTTCGAAGCCGTCTCGATGTTCTGTCCTATCATCAATAGCGCGGTTATACGATCCGCTGGGCCTTGTTGGTCCAGTTGTTACTAAAGCAAAAATATTCTTGCAGAAGCATCTTTTTTGGGATGCAAGCTTACCTCAGGGTTTTTACACCGAGTGGCAGAAGATCTGCCGGAGTTTCAGTCACACCCAACGTGCAGAATTTCCTCGGCTGGCGCTTACGTCTGGAGCACTCGTGGAGATTCATGGATTTTGTGACGCCAGCATTGAAGCTTACGGAGCATGTGTCTACATAGTTTCCAGGTCGCGAGGGGCTGAAAGCCGCCTGCTATGTGCGAAGTCTCGACTATCGCCTCTTAAGACGTTAAGTGTGCCGAAGTTAGAGCTGGCTGGAGCTGAGTTGTTGGCGAGAATGATGGCAGAGGTTCACAGTCTAGGCGCTTACAATGGGAAGTACTTTTGTTGGTGCGACTCTTCAGCTTCTTCTCTTGTTATCGTGGATTTGAAATGAGCCTGCCAGGTTTAACGTCTTTGTCTCTAACCGCGTGTCAACCATCCAAAATCTGGCGATATGTGCCTACGTTGGAAAATCCCGCCGATATCTTGTCTCGTGGAGCTCTTCCTACTGAGTTGATCGGATCCAGATTATGGTGTCAGGGGCCGCCCTATCTGTTAAAGACACAGGAGCACTGGCTTGCGACGATAGTAGTCGAGAAACCAGCTTTAGAGCTTCGCACTTCAATTTTATTGGTGAAGCCGCCATATACAGACCTCATGGCGACATGCAAATACGTTTACTCCTTTCCAGCTCTTCAGCGAGTGTTTGCGTACGTCTATAAGTTTGGCAGACAAAGGAATTACCGTTCCGTTTTAAAGGAATTACCGTTCATGATCTCAAGCCGGCGACTCGCATGCTTTTGTGAGCAGTTCAGCGCGCTAATTTGGCTGATGAAATAAGGACATTGCAGACAAAGGGAATGGTTGCCTCTTTCAGTTCGCTGGCTTCGTTATCCCACTTTTTGGATCAGTTTGGATTGTTTCGAGTAGACGGGCGTCTCATGAATATATCCTTGGATTACGATGGTCGTTACCCAGTAATTTTGCCAGGAGCCATCCGGTAACGTCTATAAGTCGGAGGTTCGCAACAAGGCTCCCATAAAATGTTACATTAGCGTCTTCATTTGTTTCACGACAAAGGCCCTCCATTTGGAGCTGGTGAGGGATCTGGCCACCACCGCCATCTGCATGCACTGAGGAGGTTTATTTCTATCAGAAAGTCGCGTCGACTTTCTTCAACAGTGTTTCTGGTCCAGATGGAAGGAAGAGTATTTAACCCTGTTGCTGCAACGATGCAAATGGCGCATCCCTGGTCAAGGCATAGCAGGACGAAGGACGAAAACTTACCTCCAATAAAGTGCCCCCTGGCGAGGGTGACGGAAATGGTCGTCGGAGATGACGAAGTGTGTCGGTTGGCGCTGCTGAGGACGGCGTCCGGAGCTACAAGGCGGGCAGTCAACAAATTGTGCCTGCTGCCCTTTCATGATACTGTTAAAAGCCTATCTTCTTCGCTCTATTCTCGTTGCCCGCTCTCGTCCATTCGATCGGCCACCTGCATCTGCCGTCATGCGCTAGCGTTTGTCTTGCTCTCTCGCGGGATCTCTCGATCGCTCCGCAGCATCAAATATCGTAACCAAAAATATATTTTTTAATATTTTTATTAATTCTGATAATAATAATATATATAGTTACTTAAAATCTACACAAGCTTCATTTGCGATAGTATCGTAATAACATAATGGTCCTACATTGCTTGGGTGACTCCATTCTTGCAATTCGGTAAGGGACTTGGAGCAAATTGGTGACTGATATGAGTGAATGGGACGAATTGAACGATGTTGCGAATTGACGAAATCTGGAAAAGCTACTTGTTGCTTTATTTTGAAGCTGGATGCTTGATCTTTAAATGTAATGGACTTGGAATAATATTTTTCTTTCATTAATTTTAAGTTTGTTGTTTTTGAGACGCTTCCCGCGATAAAAGGTTTGGAATTTTTACGGACTGCATTTTTTTTTAAATGTCTGTCCATTTCATCAGTTTCCTGAAATGAACAATAAATATAGAGAAAGGTTATTGAATTACGTGAATAGTAACGTTTGAATGCTTATAAATATTTATGCAGAGAGTTACATCTAGCTGATATAGCTATACTGATATAAAGGAATGATATAAAACGTTCAAATGTCCAAAAATTAAAAAAAAACAATATGTCCAACTTTCTATCTTCAAACACAACAAAGTTGTGTAAAATGTGGTAAGGATTGCTGACCGAATCAGTTGCACTAAATCAGATCCCATAGACAGTCCCATAATTTAAACAATTGTTATGCCAATGTAAATTTTAAACAATTGTTATGCCAATAAAACATTTCCAATAAAACAGTTATATGACAGCTGCGTTAAAAAAAAAGACGGCGCAAAGTTTTAATTCGATAGCTTTAAAATTGAGAGACTAATTAGCGTTGAAACAGACAGACGGATTTATAACGACTCAAGAGGTGATCCTGATCAAGAATATATAGAATAATTAGAACTTTTTTTTATGGCACATTTTTATGTTATTTTATTTCGTTTTTTACTATCACCATTTCCTAATGGGAAGACTCGGAAACTTTCAACTTTATAAGCAAAAAGCAAATAAATAATGCATTACCTAATTATTTAAGTCACCGTCGTATTTGGGCGTAATAACACTGAAACGCTACTAGCTTTTTAGTGCCTTCAGTTAATAGGCGAAGCTGTAGTTCGATTTTAGTGTTTATTTGGAGTTAATTCCTCTCAATAAAACAAGGAATTGACCGGTCAATATCAAATCCAAAATATAAGTGAATCTACCGAATGATCTTAGGTCCAGAAGCTCTACAGAAGCCGCCAAAATCGCACCCGCTACAAAGAACGACAAAGCTTATGCGAATCTTAGTAATTAGTTGCATTGAGACAGTTTATTATGGATTATTACATTAAAAAATGGTGGCATAAGTCTCAACATCCTCCCCCTGTTGGAAAATCAATTTCCAAAATGGTCTTGATCCTGTGACGTAGGTTTAGGCCGGAACAGTTTTTACCCTAGGCCAGGGAAATTTAGGGGCAGCTGCAGGTAATTTCAAGGCCGCCGGTTCATCTAAAGAAAAGAAACGGATACGGCCTACTCGCTATTTCGGACCCATTTCCTTGGGCGTGGATATAGAGAGAGCACAGGGTACACTGAACGTCGAGGCACCCAGCTAAGACGTGCCTCTAGAAAGGGGTTCGCCCTTTGAGGACTACTTCGATAGCTACGCGATTAGGATCAAGGGTTTAAAAATAATAGCTACGCGGTTATTATTTTGCGGTTAGTTCTAACTTTTGACAGGTCTATTGGCCATTTAATGAATGTCGATGAATGCTATATAACATTACTTGGCTCTCGTATCTAATTTAGAGGTTAATACTGCTCGGGCATTGTCCGGTAGGCGTCAGCTGTCGGATCCCTTATCTCAAAGTGACTTGGTCAAACTAAGTGTGTGGAAGCCAAGTGGGGTTTATTCAGTCGTCTTAGATGCCCTAGAGTTTATTCTAGTATGGTTTCTGCAACAGGGAATTCCAAATATTCTGTTGTTTACCGACTGGACTATAATGATTTTAATGGTCTGGTTGGTTCACTTGTTAGAGTTTTCATGTAGACAGTAGGAGGGCTGTGTATTGTAGATCCACTCTACTAGTGAATTGGGTACGAATTTCGTAAACCAGTTGTTTTGAAAGTGACCAAGAATCCTTTTGCAGAAAGCCGCCGAGTCCTTCCAAGGGGTCGAAGGGTTGCCGATGTGGTTTCTCCTCGGCCTGTCTGACAAGAAAGTCATCTTCGTATGCATCGTCGAACCTCGGATCGTTTGAAACATCCTTGGTCAGCAATATTGTGGAGAGCTGCGTATGATCTCGTAACACCGGTACCCAGAACTGCCATAGTATGGGGTCCTGATCTTCCGGCTGGTGTCCTATGTGTGAAACAGTTCCCCTTTCTTAATTATGTAGTCTGGAAAATTATGTAGATTTCCTTTTATTTCCTGTAACATGCGTTGAAGCCACTGATAAGCCTTTAGGGTCTTCAGGAGGATATACCTTATAGTGTCTCTAGGAGTTGTCGAGGCATCGCCTAGAGTTTAGAATGCATCATTCTAGAAGGAATGATGCAGGCAAATCTACGGATCAACAAGGAAAAATACTAATAATTTTTATGGCGCTATGCTTTTTTAGGGCACGATATATTTGAAAAAGGCATAATTCCGGATCTAGAGGTCACAGACGAGACCCACCTCTCTGGATCCGGACAAATGCCTGTCGCAGATTTTCCATGTTCCCTCCTAGACTCCATTCCTCCTAGTCCTCGTTGAAAGGTTGCTGGAGCGGGGTAAGGATCGTGGCAAACTCGTGTCAACGGATCTCCATACAGGCGGTATAATTCTTGCTCGTGCGTGCTGCATTAGGACGCGGAAGGTATTGAAGCTCTCCTTCTCTTGTCGCTCGCGTCTGCGGATTTTAACGTACAATCACTGCATATAGCGTGGCTGAAGGATAGAAGTCGTTGGGCACGATGTTTCACGATGCAAAGAGGTCGGTGGAGAGACGGGGCTATTAGATGGTTCGCCGGATTCCGGCGAATACGATTGTATAGCGAGGATGACTCCAAGGGTGGTGCTGCTTCCACTCGTGGGTGCGGCGTTGAATGATCTTTGTCCTTCCTGCGTCCGGGCTTACTTCGTCATCGGGCGAGACATCGGTTGGTTCCGGGATATACGTTCCTTGCGATGTAAACTGGGGTTATCGTTGCAGGCGTTTACTGGCGTCTCTGTTTTTCTATCTTAAATTTCAGCACTGTTTTAATTCATTTATTTTACTTTGGTCCACGACTTGGAAGGCCACGAAAAATAGTCATTATACCCTTGCAAAGGGTATTATAATTTTGGTCAAATGTGTGCAACGCAGTGAAGGAGACATCACTGACCTTATAAAGTATATATATTCTTGACCAGGATCACCACTCGAGTCCATATGAGCATGTCCATCTCTTCGCAAACTAGTCTCTCAGTTTTAAATCTATCGACTTCAAACATATTTTTTTCTTTTGGAGGCAGTACATAAGTCGGAACGGCCGGGATCGGTAAACTATATCCTATAGCTGCAATATAACTGATTGATTGGAAATGACATAACATCGTTGTTGTTTAAGTTAGAAGAATGGGATTGGATTTGTATGGATTCCACTTTGGGCAAAATAATTTAATATGACAAATTTCAAAAAGATCGGCCGACTATATACCAACCGATATATATATCTAATAATATAAGCTGCCACCTAACTGCAAGGGTGTATCAACTTCGGCTCCGCCCAAAGTTAGCTTCCCTTTCTTGTTTTATTTATTTTTCTATTGAAGGCCACTATAAAATTAACGAATAAAATTTATTTAACCTATCTTTACGAAATATTTTGTTTTTATTCTTTTTATTGGAAAATGTTATGTTATCTCTTTTTCCTATATTTTCTATCTTATAGGGCCCTGTATACTTAAAGTCTAGTCTACGTCCTGTTCCATTTTTTAATAAAACGTTATCTCCTATTGATATATCTATTTCTATTGTTTAAAGGTCATACAACTCTTTATTTATTTTCTTCTATCATAATTCTAGCTCTTTGATAGTCTATTCCTAATGTACCTACCATACAGCATATAGACAACTCATTTTATACAACGAAAATGGACGCAAAAATTTCTTGCGTCAGGCCCCAGATGGAATCTTACTCTCATTCTTACGCTCATATTCTCATTAAAAATTTTTGGTTGCTCAGTCGCTGAGAGATGCTTCGTCAAGATGGTTGAACCGCGGTTAAATTCATCTTTATATGTATGCGTGTTCACATATTCACATACACGATTTCACGTGCGTGCAATCGATTTCATTTTGAAGACAGCCAAAATTTTATATTTTGAAATTTTAGACTTTTCAGGCTTGCAACCTTAAGAAAATTGAGGTGCATTATTAAGTGAATGATGATGAAAGAATATACATTAATAATATTTCAGAATAAATTTTATATTTGTTTGGGAATACGATTAAGTGGTAGCAGTAAAATGTTTTTTATAAATATATCACTACGAATGAATACAAATCTATATACTAAGGTAGAAACAGCGTATATTTCAGTCGGCTTTTAAGTTGTTTTTATTTTGCATGCGGATGGTGCTTGCATACCCTTTTGGTATGCAACAACACAACCTTTTTATGTGTTTGTGTGGGCATCAGTAGATTATGCAAGCAACATAACCATACCAACAACAACATAAGAACAATTTGGGTTTTAAATGAAACCACCATATTTAGGGCAGCTAAAGTTACAAAAATCTAAAATTTTGGCTCTATTCGAAATGTAATCGAATGCACACACATGATACCGTGTATGTGAATATGTGAACACGAATACATATAAAGATGAATTTAACCGCGGAGCAACCATCTTAATGAAGCATCTCTCAGCGACTGCACAACCCAACATTTTTAATGAGAATATGAGCGTAGGAATGAGAGTAAGATTCTCTATGGGGCCTGCTGAGGCTTGTCGCAAGAAATTTTGCGTCCATTTTCGATGTATGAAATGAGTACTCCATATGCTGGTTGGTTAGTGCTGGTACCTTAAACAAGAAAATATATAATTAGTTTAGTTTTCCTTGTTTTTATGTAAGCTTATAAGCTATAAATAAAGCAAGAGGTTCCAATGGAGGGCTCTCGTCGCTGGCATACGGGATTTGTGTCGTAAATAAACAGCCAATTAATTACAATTAATAATAAACAATTAATTGCAAGTTACATTATAGTCGTCTGCGGCCATAGATAGCTTTTCTTTCTCGTTTTGTCTTATTTAAAGCTTTTTAAATAAGCGCTGAACTTATCGACAAACATATTTTTATTCGTTTCGGAAAATAGTTTCAATTATGCTCTATTTACCATGAAAAATTTGCATCCCACAAATATCGTAAGCAAAAATATATTTTTTAATATTTTTATTAATTCTGATAATAATAATATATATAGTTACTTAAAATCTACACAAGCTTCATTTGCGATAGTATCGTAATAACATAATGGTCCTACATTGCCTGGGTGACTCCATTCTTGCGATTCGGTAAGGGATTTGGAGCAAATTGGTGACTGATATGAGTGAAGGGGACGAAATGAACGATGTTGCGAATTGACGAAATCTGGAAAAGCTACTTGTTGCTTTATTTTGAAGCTGGATGCTTGATCTTTAAATGTAATGGACTTGGAATAATATTTTTCTTTCATTAATTTTAAGTTTGTTGTTTTTGAGACGCTTCCCGCGATAAAAGGTTTGGAATTTTTACGGACTGCATTTTTTTTTAAATGTCTGTCCATTTCATCAGTTTCCTGAAATGAATAATAAATATAGAGAAAGGTTATTGAATTACGTGAATAGTAACGTTTGAATGCTTATAAATATTTATGCAGAGAGTTACATCTAGCTGATATAGCTATACTGATATAAAGGAATGATATAAAACGTTCAAATGTCCAAAAATTAAAAAAAAAACAATATGTCCAACTTTCTATCTTCAAACACAACAAAGTTGTGTAAAATTTGGTAAGGATTGCTGACCGAATCAGTTGCACTAAATCAGATCCCATAGACAGTCCCATAATTTAAACAATTGTTATGCCAATGTAAATTTTAAACAATTGTTATGCCAATAAAACATTTCCAATAAAACAGTTATATGACAGTTGCGTTAAAAAAAAAAGACGGCGCAAAGTTTTAATTCGATAGCTTTAAAATTGAGAGACTAATTAGCGTTGAAACAGACAGACGGATTTATAACGACTCAAGAGGTGATCCTGATCAAGAATATATAGAATAATTAGAACTTTTTTTTTATGGCACATTTTTATGTTATTTTATTTCGTCTTTTACTATCACCATTTCCTAATGGGAAGACTCGGAAACTTTCAACTTTATAAGCAAAAAGCAAATAAATAATGCATTACCTAAATTTAAGTCACCGTCGTATTTGGGCGTAATAACACTGAAACGCTACTAGCTTTTTAGTGCCTTCAGTTAATAGGCGAAGCTGTAGTTCGATTTTAGTGTTTATTTGGAGTTAATTCCTCTCAATAAAACAAGGAATTGACCGGTCAATATCAAATCGAAAATATAAGTGAATCTACCGAATGATCTTAGGTCCAGAAGCTCTACAGAAGCCGCCAAAATCGCACCCGCTACAAAGAACGACAAAGCTTATGCGAATCTTAGTAATTAGTTGCATTGAGACAGTTTATTATGGATTATTACATTAAAAAATGGTGGCATAAGTCTCAACATCCTCCCCCTGTTGGAAAATCAATTTCCAAAATGGTCTTGATCCTGTGACGTAGGTTTAGGCCGGAACAGTTTTTACCCTAGGCCAGGGAAATTTAGGGGCAGCTGCAGGTAATTTCAAGGCCGCCGGTTCATCTAAAGAAAAGAAACGGATACGGCCTACTCGCTATTTCGGACCCATTTCCTTGGGCGTGGATATAGAGAGAGCACAGGGTACACTGAACGTCGAGGCACCCAGCTAAGACGTGCCTCTAGAAAGGGGTTCGCCCTTTGAGGACTACTTCGATAGCTACGCGATTAGGATCAAGGGTTTAAAAATAATAGCTACGCGGTTATTATTTTGCGGTTAGTTCTAACTTTTGACAGGTCTATTGGCCATTTAATGAATGTCGATGAATGCTATATAACATTACTTGGCTCTCGTATCTAATTTAGAGGTTAATACTGCTCGGGCATTGTCCGGTAGGCGTCAGCTGTCGGATCCCTTATCTCAAAGTGACTTGGTCAAACTAAGTGTGTGGAAGCCAAGTGGGGTTTATTCAGTCGTCTTAGATGCCCTAGAGTTTATTCTAGTATGGTTTCTGCAACAGGGAATTCCAAATATTCTGTTGTTTACCGACTGGACTATAATGATTTTAATGGTCTGGTTGGTTCACTTGTTAGAGTTTTCATGTAGACAGTAGGAGGGCTGTGTATTGTAGATCCACTCTACTAATGAATTGGGTACGAATTTCGTAAACCAGTTGTTTTGAAAGTGACCAAGAATCCTTTTGCAGAAAGCCGCCGAGTCCTTCCAAGGGGTCGAAGGGTTGCCGATGTGGTTTCTCCTCGGCCTGTCTGACAAGAAAGTCATCTTCGTATGCATCGTCGAACCTCGGATCGTTTGAAACATCCTTGGTCAGCAATATTGTGGAGAGCTGCGTATGATCTCGTAACACCGGTACCCAGAACTGCCATAGTATGGGGTCCTGATCTTCCGGCTGGTGTCCTATGTGTGAAACAGTTCCCCGTTCTTAATTATGTAGTCTGGAAAATTAAGTAGATTTCCTTTTATTCCTAGACTCCATTCCTCCTAGTCCTCGTTGAAAGGTTGCTGGAGCGGGGTAAGGATCGTGGCAAACTCGTGTCAACGGATCTCCATACAGGCGGTATAATTCTTGCTCGTGCGTGCTGCATTAGGACGCGGAAGGTATTGAAGCTCTCCTTCTCTTGTCGCTCGCGTCTGCGGATTTTAACGTACAATCACTGCATATAGCGTGGCTGAAGGATAGAAGTCGTTGGGCACGATATTTCACGATGCAAAGAGGTCGGTGGAGAGACGGGGCTATTAGATGGTTCGCCGGATTCCGGCGAATACGATTGTATAGCGAGGATGACTCCAAGGGTGGTGCTGCTTCCACTCGTGGGTGCGGCGTTGAATGATCTTTGTCCTTCCTGCGTCCGGGCTTACTTCGTCATCGGGCGAGACATCGGTTGGTTCCGGGATATACGTTCCTTGCGATGTAAACTGGGGTTATCGTTGCAGGCGTTTACTGGCGTCTCTGTTTTTCTATCTTAAATTTCAGCACTGTTTTAATTCATTTATTTTACTTTGGTCCACGACTTGGAAGGCCACGAAAAATAGTCATTATACCATTGCAAAGGGTATTATAATTTTGGTCAAATGTGTGCAACGCAGTGAAGGAGACATCACTGACCTTATAAAGTATATATATTCTTGACCAGGATCACCACTCGAGTCCATATGAGCATGTCCATCTCTCTGTTTCTTCGCAAACTAGTCTCTCAGTTTTAAATCTATCGACTTCAAACATATTTTTTTCTTTTGGAGGCAGTACATAAGTCGGAACGGCCGGGATCGGTAAACTATATCCTATAGCTGCCATATAACTGATTGATTGGAAATGACATAACATCGTTGTTTTTTAAGTTAGAAGAATGGGATTGGATTTGTATGGATTCCACTTTGGGCAAAATAATTTAATATGACAAATTTCAAAAAGATCGGCCGACTATATACCAACCGATATATATATCTAATAATATAAGCTGCCACCTAACTGCAAGGGTGTATCAACTTCGGCTCCGCCCAAAGTTAGCTTCCCTTTCTTGTTTTATTTATTTTTCTATTGAAGGCCACTATAAAATTAACAAATAAAATTTATTTAACCTATCTTTACGAAATATTTTGTTTTTATTCTTTTTATTGGAAAATGTTATGTTATCTCTTTTTCCTATATTTTCTATCTTATAGGGCCCTGTATACTTAAAGTCTAGTCTACGTCCTGTTCCATTTTTTAATAAAACGTTATCTCCTATTGATATATCTATTTCTATTGTTTAAAGGTCATACAACTCTTTATTTATTTTCTTCTATCATAATTCTAGCTCTTTGATAGTCTATTCCTAATGTACCTACCATACAGCATATAGACAACTCATTTTATACAACGAAAATGGACGCAAAAATTTCTTGCGTCAGGCCCCAGATGGAATCTTACTCTCATTCTTACGCTCATATTCTCATTAAAAATTTTTGGTTGCTCAGTCGCTGAGAGATGCTTCGTCAAGATGGTTGAACCGCAGTTAAATTCATCTTTATATGTATGCGTGTTCACATATTCACATACACGATTTCACGTGCGTGCAATCGATTTCATTTTGAAGACAGCCAAAATTTTATATTTTGAAATTTTAGACTTTTCAGGCTTGCAACCTTAAGAAAATTGAGGTGCATTATTAAGTGAATGATGATGAAAGAATATACATTAATAATATTTCAGAATAAATTTTATATTTGTTTGGGAATACGATTAAGTGGTAGCAGTAAAATGTTTTTTATAAATATATCACTACGAATGAATACAAATCTATATACTAAGGTAGAAACAGCGTATATTTCAGTCGGCTTTTAAGTTGTTTTTATTTTGCATGCGGATGGTGCTTGCATACCCTTTTGGTATGCAACAACACAACCTTTTTATGTGTTTGTGTGGGCATCAGTAGATTATGCAAGCAACATAACCATACCAACAACAACATAAGAACAATTTGGGTTTTAAATGAAACCACCATATTTAGGGCAGCTAAAGTTACAAAAATCTAAAATTTTGGCTCTATTCGAAATGTAATCGAATGCACACACATGATACCGTGTATGTGAATATGTGAACACGAATACATATAAAGATGAATTTAACCGCGGAGCAACCATCTTAATGAAGCATCTCTCAGCGACTGCACAACCCAACATTTTTAATGAGAATATGAGCGTAGGAATGAGAGTAAGATTCTCTATGGGGCCTGCTGAGGCTTGTCGCAAGAAATTTTGCGTCCATTTTCGATGTATGAAATGAGTACTCCATATGCTGGTTGGTTAGTGCTGGTACCTTAAACAAGAAAATATATAATTAGTTTAGTTTTCCTTGTTTTTATGTAAGCTTATAAGCTATAAATAAAGCAAGAGGTTCCAATGGAGGGCTCTCGTCGCTGGCATACGGGATTTGTGTCGTAAATAAACAGCCAATTAATTACAATTAATAATAAACAATTAATTGCAAGTTACATTATAGTCGTCTGCGGCCATAGATAGCTTTTCTTTCTCGTTTTGTCTTATTTAAAGCTTTTTAAATAAGCGCTGAACTTATCGACAAACATATTTTTATTCGTTTCGGAAAAGAGTTTCAATTATGCTCCATTTACCATGAAAAATTTGCATCCCACAAATATCGTAAGCAAAAATATATTTTTTAATATTTTTATTAATTCTGATAATAATAATATATATAGTTACTTAAAATCTACACAAGCTTCATTTGCGATAGTATCGTAATAACATAATGGTCCTACATTGTCTGGGTGACTCCATTCTTGCGATTCGGTAAGGGATTTGGAGCAAATTGGTGACTGATATGAGTGAAGGGGACGAAATGAACGATGTTGCGAATTGACGAAATCTGGAAAAGCTACTTGTTGCTTTATTTTGAAGCTGGATGCTTGATCTTTAAATGTAATGGACTTGGAATAATATTTTTCTTTCATTAATTTTAAGTTTGTTGTTTTTGAGACGCTTCCCGCGATAAAAGGTTTGGAATTTTTACGGACTGCATTTTTTTTTAAATGTCTGTCCATTTCATCAGTTTCCTGAAATGAACAATAAATATAGAGAAAGGTTATTGAATTACGTGAATAGTAACGTTTGAATGCTTATAAATATTTATGCAGAGAGTTACATCTAGCTGATATAGCTGTACTGATATAAAGGAATGATATAAAACGTTCAAATGTCCAAAAATTAAAAAAAAAACAATATGTCCAACTTTCTATCTTCAAACACAACAAAGTTGTGTAAAATGTGGTAAGGATTGCTGACCGAATCAGTTGCACTAAATCAGATCCCATAGACAGTCCCATAATTTAAACAATTGTTATGCCAATGTAAATTTTAAACAATTGTTATGCCAATAAAACATTTCCAATAAAACAGTTATATGACAGTTGCGTTAAAAAAAAAGACGGCACAAAGTTTTAATTCGATAGCTTTAAAATTGAGAGACTAATTAGCGTTGAAACAGACAGACGGATTTATAACGACTCAAGAGGTGATCCTGATCAAGAATATATAGAATAATTAGAACTTTTTTTTATGGCACATTTTTATGTTATTTTATTTCGTCTTTTACTATCACCATTTCCTAATGGGAAGACTCGGAAACTTTCAACTTTATAAGCAAAAAGCAAATAAATAATGCATTACCTAAATTTAAGTCACCGTCGTATTTGGGCGTAATAACACTGAAACGCTACTAGCTTTTTAGTGCCTTCAGTTAATAGGCGAAGCTGTAGTTCGATTTTAGTGTTTATTTGGAGTTAATTCCTCTCAATAAAACAAGGAATTGACCGGTCAATATCAAATCCAAAATATAAGTGAATCTACCGAATGATCTTAGGTCCAGAAGCTCTACAGAAGCCGCCAAAATCGCACCCGCTACAAAGAACGACAAAGCTTATGCGAATCTTAGTAATTAGTTGCATTGAGACAGTTTATTATGGATTATTACATTAAAAAATGGTGGCATAAGTCTCAACATCCTCCCCCTGTTGGAAAATCAATTTCCAAAATGGTCTTGATCCTGTGACGTAGGCTTAGGCCGGAACAGTTTTTACCCTAGGCCAGGGAAATTTAGGGGCAGCTGCAGGTAATTTCAAGGCCGCCGGTTAAGGGGTTCATCTAAAGAAAAGAAACGGATACGGCCTACTCGCTATTTCGGACCCATTTCCTTGGGCGTGGATATAGAGAGAGCACAGGGTACACTGAACGTCGAGGCACCCAGCTAAGACGTGCCTCTAGAAAGGGGTTCGCCCTTTGAGGACTACTTCGATAGCTACGCGATTAGGATCAAGGGTTTAAAAATAATAGCTACGCGGTTATTATTTTGCGGTTAGTTCTAACTTTTGACAGGTCTATTGGCCATTTAATGAATGTCGATGAATGCTATATAACATTACTTGGCTCTCGTATCTAATTTAGAGGTTAATACTGCTCGGGCATTGTCCGGTAGGCGTCAGCTGTCGGATCCCTTATCTCAAAGTGACTTGGTCAAACTAAGTGTGTGGAAGCCAAGTGGGGTTTATTCAGTCGTCTTAGATGCCCTAGAGTTTATTCTAGTATGGTTTCTGCAACAGGGAATTCCAAATATTCTGTTGTTTACCGACTGGACTATAATGATTTTAATGGTCTGGTTGGTTCACTTGTTAGAGTTTTCATGTAGACAGTAGGAGGGCTGTGTATTGTAGATCCACTCTACTAGTGAATTGGGTACGAATTTCGTAAACCAGTTGTTTTGAAAGTGACCAAGAATCCTTTTGCAGAAAGCCGCCGAGTCCTTCCAAGGGGTCGAAGGGTTGCCGATGTGGTTTCTCCTCGGCCTGTCTGACAAGAAAGTCATCTTCGTATGCATCGTCGAACCTCGGATCGTTTGAAACATCCTTGGTCAGCAATATTGTGGAGAGCTGCGTATGATCTCGTAACACCGGTACCCAGAACTGCCATAGTATGGGGTCCTGATCTTCCGGCTGGTGTCCTATGTGTGAAACAGTTCCCCGTTCTTAATTATGTAGTCTGGAAAGTTAAGTAGATTTCCTTTTATTCCTAGACTCCATTCCTCCTAGTCCTCGTTGAAAGGTTGCTGGAGCGGGGTAAGGATCGTGGCAAACTCGTGTCAACGGATCTCCATACAGGCGGTATAATTCTTGCTCGTGCGTGCTGCATTAGGACGCGGAAGGTATTGAAGCTCTCCTTCTCTTGTCGCTCGCGTCTGCGGATTTTAACGTACAATCACTGCATATAGCGTGGCTGAAGGATAGAAGTCGTTGGGCACGATGTTTCACGATGCAAAGAGGTCGGTGGAGAGACGGGGCTATTAGATGGTTCGCCGGATTCCGGCGAATACGATTGTATAGCGAGGATGACTCCAAGGGTGGTGCTGCTTCCACTCGTGGGTGCGGCGTTGAATGATCTTTGTCCTTCCTGCGTCCGGGCTTACTTCGTCATCGGGCGAGACATCGGTTGGTTCCGGGATATACGTTCCTTGCGATGTAGACTGGGGTTGTTGCAGGCGTTTACTGGCGTCTCTGTTTTTCTATCTTAAATTTCAGCACTGTTTTAATTCATTTATTTTACTTTGGTCCACGACTTGGATGGCCACGAAAAATAGTCATTATACCCTTGCAGAGGGTATTATAATTTTGGTCAAATGTGTGCAACGCAGTGAAGGAGACATCTCTGACCTTATAAAGTATATATATTCTTGACCAGGATCACCACCCGAGTCCATATGAGCATTTCCATCTCTCTGTTTCTTCGCAAACTAGTCTCTCAGTTTTAAATCTATCGACTTCAAACATATTTTTTTCTTTTGGAGGCAGTACATAAGTCGGAACGGCCGGGATCGGTAAACTATATCCTATAGCTGCCATATAACTGATTGATTGGAAATGACATAACATCGTTGTTTTTTAAGTTAGAAGAATGGGATTGGATTTGTATGGATTCCACTTTGGGCAAAATAATTTAATATGACAAATTTCAAAAAGATCGGCCGACTATATACCAACCGATATATATATCTAATAATATAAGCTGCCACCCTTTTATACAACGAAAATGGACGCAAAAATTTCTTGCGTCAGGCCCCAGATGGAATCTTACTCTCATTCTTACGCTCATATTCTCATTAAAAATTTTTGGTTGCTCAGTCGCTGAGAGATGCTTCGTCAAGATGGTTGAACCGCAGTTAAATTCATCTTTATATGTATGCGTGTTCACATATTCACATACACGATTTCACGTGCGTGCAATCGATTTCATTTTGAAGACAGCCAAAATTTTATATTTTGAAATTTTAGACTTTTCAGGCTTGCAACCTTAAGAAAATTGAGGTGCATTATTAAGTGAATGATGATGAAAGAATATATATTAATAATATTTCAGAATAAATTTTATATTTGTTTGGGAATACGATTAAGTGGTAGCAGTAAAGTGTTTTTTATAAATATATCACTACGAATGAATACAAATCTATATACTTAGGTAGAAACAGAGGCTTTTAAGTTGTTTTTATTTTGCAAGCGGATGGTGCTTGCATACCCTTTTGGTAGGTGGTTTTTAGGGGAGTGAGCGTAAACAACAACACCTTTTTATGTGTTTGTGTGGGCATCAGTAGGTTATGCAAGCAACATAACCATACCAACAACAACATAAGAACAATTTGGGTTTTAAATGAAACCACCATATTAAGGGCAGCAAAAGTTACAAAAATCTAAAATTTTGGCTCTCTTCGAAATGTAATCGAATGAACACATGTTATACCGTGTATGTGAATATGTGAACACGAATACATATAAAGATGAATTTAGCCGCGGAGCAACCATCTTAATGAAGCATCTCTCAGCGACTGCACAACCCAACATTTTTAATGAGAATATGAGCGTAGGAATGAGAGTAAGATTCTCTATGGGGCCTGCTGAGGCTTGTCGCAAGAAATTTTTGCGTCCATTTTCGTTGTATGAAATGAGTACTCCATATGCTGGTTGGTTAGTGCTGGTACCTTAAACAAGAAAATATATAATTAGTTTAGTTTTCCTTGTTTTTATGTAAGGTTGTAAGCTATAAATACAGCAAGAGGTTCCAATGGAGGGCTCTCGTCGCTGGCATACGGGATTTGTGTCGTAAATAAACTGTCCCTTGCAGGAATCCACGTCGTAGGGGTATCGTCAATGCTCTTGTGTTACAGCCTGTAAAAAGCAGCGTAACATACTTCCTTTTTCCCAAATTATGTAACCCACTTCGTATCTCATTTTGTTTTGAGGGTCAGACTAAGGTGGAACTCAAGCCGTGCCGAGATTAAGTCTGGCTGAGGTCCTAAAATAACTCTGCCCAGTCTTATCCTCAACGGTGTGATTGACCAAGCCATACTAAAGGGAGGATCCCTAGAAGAGGTTGGTAAAAGGTAACCAGCCTACCCGGGCCAGGGAACCGGACATTGCACCAGTATGTTAATACGTAGGTTTGCGGTCCCAGGGCAGTGTTAAGGTAGTTGCATGCGATGACGAGCGGTCCGTGAAACTGTACAAGTTTGCGATGGGAGACAGCGACGATCTCGATTCTGGCATCCATCAGGAAGCCGGGCCACATCAATACCATGAATCTAAAAATAAACCTTCATCATTGTAAGCGTCGGCTGCATTTTTAGTCCTAGTCCAAGAAAGTTTTTTAGTAGAAGGAAAGGTTAATCTGAGAAGCTTTCTTAGAAGGAGAATAAGTTTTTGGACTAGCGGCTAAGAAATACAAGCAGAAAAATTACCCAAAAGAGGTTAAACACGGTTTTTAGCTAAAATGTGGGCCACATTTTGTCAACCAAAATAACAATGACGAACACAACCTGAAGATTGCTATAGGGGATAGCCAGCTGAAGTGTTTTTTGGAGCTGGGTGACTCCGCTGAGGGCAACACCTACAGACTGATGGTCAAATGGCTGTGCGGCGAAAGCCAGGAGCCCACGAACCCGGACGTGCTAAGGAACATCGTAGGGTCGCTATTCCCAGCCGGTCAGTCCTGTATCCTTGCTGAATGGTATTGTCAGCGTTGCCAAGAACATTATACCCTGATCCAGGTGGAGCGGTTCCGTAAAAAAAAAATGGCCTAAACATCACCGTGGAAATTCCTAGAAGACCCTGGAACTACCTAAGGCAGTTCAATGTGCCCAGTGTGCTTATGAACGTAGATCGAAGCTACCTTAGCAGCATAGTGCTACTAGTCAACACTGACTTGGGCACAGAAACCCACGTCATGAGGGACGTTCCCAAAGGATCGGTTTTAGGACTATATAGCCATGGAACGACGGCATCATAAGGTTGCAGCTTCCAGCAGGATGCGACTTCATTGGCTTTGCACGGCGACGGACGCTGTATAGCATTAGTGGTAGTAGCCGAACAAAGAGAGGAGGCACAGAGAGGATTTAGTCTAGTCCTTATAAAATAAAAGAAGTGCTAGTCAGATGCCGGAAGGTGCTGAAAACGCTACATATAAAGATCGATGGAAGGGCCATAACCGATCAGCGGGCCATAATAATAGCTGGGGGGGATGATTGACGCCCGGCGTCCATCGACCAGCACATGGTTTATTGAGTGCCGCCGGTTTGCACGTGAGCGGTACCGGGACGGTGGGTTTTTCAGTCCAACCAGAAAATCTTGTCGACGTCATGCTGGAGATCTTATAATGCAGGGGCTCAGGAGCATTGAGCAAGAGAAACGGTAGTGTGGAGAATTATTGCCAGCGTCGGGCGAGAAAATGCCTAGTGGCCGTTCCGCCCGTAAACAATGACCCTTCCCTTATAATAAAAAAAATTCGTAATGTATCTACGCTCGAACATTAGTTTCCAAACAGTTACGCTCTTCTCTGACCAAAGATACGTGATAAAAAAATATATTTTCAATAATCCAAAGCCAGAAGTATTCCAAAACCCTAGAGTAACAAAATGTTACAAATATTTCCTGATGTATAATATCTCTGATTGTCAACAGAGCTAACCACCTTCCCAGGAGGATGAAATTATTCAGGCTATAAAAATAATTATTGATACAAATTAGCTTTGTTTTATTTTACTTATATTATATAACTTAATTACAAAAACCACAAAAGACGACAATAGTTCGGTTTCCGTATTCATTTTTTCCATCCAAACTTTATTTAACCTTTCAAAATAAAGATCCCCAAAAATAAATTGTTTTTGTTTTGCTTATCTTATCTATGTTTTACTGAAAATGAAAAATTCTGTAAAAATTTAAAAAACTCCTGTAAAAATGACACGATTTGGCTAAATTTTAATTTTAACTAGATATCAAAAATTAATTATATTTAAATATGTGCATTTCTGAGATTATTGGACGGGAGGTACGTATACGTACAGCCAGTATGCAGTGGGAACCGCGCGAAAATCATTCTAACCTTAATAAAATGTACTTCTTTTAATATCTTACATGGGTTTTTCTCGAATTTATGAATTTGGGAGCAGCATGTGTGGGCGTGACCAGATCGAATTTAATTTTTGGCTCTTACTTTTTGATGATCGTATTCCGGCTAGTGTGCATTAAAGTCTATGTACCAAGTCGGATAGCTCTATCTCATATAGTATCTGAGATCCGGGCGTTCATACAGAAGGACATTACTATATCGACTTGACTATTTATGCTGATCAAGAATATATAGTGCAGGCATAATGCAATATGGGAATTAGAACATAAATGTCTATAGTTCCTCAAAAGACAGCCGATTTTGCTGAAACCAGATTTAAATTATTATAAAATTATAATTGAAGGTCCGTAGGAGGCCTTGACAAGGCCTGTTTTAGACAATCTGTCTAAGAAAATTTAACAAAGAGTCATCTTCATACCCATCGCGAGCAGCCCGTCGCACACGAAAACTTCCAAAAATTGTAGACCAGGCCGAAACGAACTTCAGCTTTCTACAAAGATAGTACCCGAACATAGGCGAACGATTGATCTTAAAGAGAAATGAGCGTCGCTCTCAGTGGTAGAATTTGCAATGCAATAAACGTTTTGACTAAAAATTATTCTTAATGGTTGAAATAGAGCATTCGTTTTAAATTGATTCCATTGTATAAATACTATACAACAAAAAGACTATTCAACAAAAACAGAATAATATTCATCAAAACATTTAAAATGAAAAATTTCAGCAAAATTTCGGACTGCTATTCTCTTTGTGTGAAGCACACCAATATACATGTATTTGCTATGTTCCCGCTGCTTGGCCAGCCCGTTTTAGACCAATCCGTTTTTCATCAGTCTGAAGGATTCTTACTTTAGACTTTCGAAAGAGTCACATGGAAGTATGAAACAGGCGAAAATAGCGAGGGAACACATCAAACCCCATTTTGTAGTAGGAGGTAAAATGCACTTCCTGATCACTGCAGTATTTTCCAGGCAGGATGTAATCCAACTATTCTAGGATATACATCGAGGAAGCACTCAAACTCAAGCATCTAAAAAAAATCCAGCTTCACAAACGGTGAAGTCAAGAGAGACAGCCAAGCGTGCACGCCTTAGAACAATTGCACCCTGTTTACACTTCGCAGCGTGAACGACGTCGAAACACCCATGACTGTGGCAGAGGTATGGCAAGGACATGGGGAAAGTTGGCAGCAATTAATAACGAAGGAACACAACGCCCTAGTACGGAATAACATTTGGACATTAGTAGAATTACCAGCTAGACAAAAAGCTATTCTAGCGAAATGCGATTACGTAAAGCCCAATAAAGAAGGAGAAATTGATCGGTTTAAATCTAGGATATATGCACAAGAATGTGGGCAACAATACTGAGTCAACTATTGGGAGACATGTTCTACAGTCATTATGACATTGATTGATACAATGAGGTTGTTATTTACGTTGAACAGTAGGTGTATATGCATAAAGTCGCCATAAAAAATGTATATTTGAACAGTAATTTTCACAAAGATGTGTTTATGAAGCAACCGCCAAATTTTATTGACGAGCAGAATCCACACAAGGCCATTACAGGAAGAACAGTCCGGAAAAATTTTATATGGCACATTAAACCAAGTCCTAAAAATAATTTGGTTCTCGCGGGAGCGCGAGAAATGGAATTCATATGTTCAGTCTGAAGGATTCCCAAGCGATTGTATTTCAACTTGAGTTTTTCCTCTGACTTTGAGCTTATATTTTTACAAAAAATAGTGGGTATTCCCTATATGCATATGCGGGCATTTTTTAAAATATAAAAAACTTTTGATTCACCACATTGAAGATATATAAATTGAAGACAAAACATTTTACAAAAATTCTGATACCAAATAGGCGTCATTTGATATCTAAGCCACCCCGATCCTATATCTTTCAAAAGTTACTCAAGAAACTAATTTTTTAAGTAATTTCACAAATGAAAAAAATATCTAGTTTTCTCCCCTAAAAAGTCCCATGAGCGTTTGCTTTATATTTATTTAAACTATTATTTATTTTTATTAATATTTTTTATTATTAGTGAATATTTTCGACAATAAAATTTTATTTCAGATATTTTGCATGCGGGTTCGCCACAGTTAATTTACCTAGTCAAGACGTTTTTTTTTTGATAATACAAATTTTTAAAAAAGCATACTGTTGGCACCTGTGCCAAGACCTAATATCTTGGCCCCGAATGCTAATATAGTAGTGTGAATAGTAATATGAATTTAACTAATCAAATAATAATTTGATGCCGATCGACTGTCCCAGTACTAAGTACAGACGGCGATCGACTGACCCAGTACTGAGTACAGACGGCGCCATCAGCAAACAGCATTGTCAACGCCAGCGGAGTGAAATGTGATATATGAACCTCATGACCAAATGGTCGGAGTCAGCAGTTAACCGGGTTAAACATCACGGAAGCACGTTTGTGACAGTGACCTAGGATCTATAGACCTAATATAATAACATCTTAGATATAGAGATACTTAGCATCATATATAAGAGCAGTTATGCCCTAAATAAAGACAGTTGCGAATACAGAATCAATCGTCTCGTTACTCAGTGCTAACTATAGCACTTAGACGTAATCGCCTTTGAGCACGCTCCCATGAACGGACCATCGCAGGATCTTCGATACCTCACTTGCCGCTGAGTGTTGCTCCCGTGGAACGGATCGCCAGCCAGCAAGATCCACACGTACGCGTCGCTGAGTGTTGCTTCCGTGGAACGGACCGCCAGCACGGACTGATACGTACTCCTTCGAATACCGATCCAGTGAAACGGACCGTCGGCAGGAACCCCCTTGTACCTCCGAGTATTACCTCAGAGCACGGACCTACGAAGGAAACTCCCTTCTCTCTCACAGCTGAGGTGCGTCAACGAACCCCCTGGCCATCTCCGCATCTTAACCACTGCCTGGATCCACCAGGTAATTTAGTCAAGTTTCCAAAGGCAACGACTCCGAGATTACATTAATTTCGTGAGTTCAAGTTCGACGTTAGTGGCCGCATAACGCACTGCGTACGAACATTTGGTGACCCCGACGTGATCCTTTTCTATAGGATCACAACCTGAACACGAGCCGCAAGGCAATTAAACCCCAACAAAACAAAAAAAACACACTCCACCATGGGTTCAGAATCAGCCCCGGTAATACAGATGCTCATTGAGCAGCAGATTGAAAGCAGCACAGCTATCCAAAAGTTGATAAGAAACTTTACGAAAGATTCAGCAGAGCGACGACTCAAGAATGGTTACTTTGAGGAACGGTTAAGACAGCTCACGCATTGGTGGGCCCAATTTGAAAGGAATGATGCCAAGCTCCACGAGTTAGCACTAAGCTCTGATGATGAATACTTTTCTAAAGCCAAAGCACTGAAGAATCTGGTAAATATACATGAAGCTATATTTTCGGACGGAATACCATCAGGATCAGGCCCATCACAGCGTCCCCGAAAAACTGGGGAAAACCTCGAGCCCAAGACACAGTCTAGGACTAGCGAACAAGTTCTTACAGAGGACCCAAAGATCACCTCACTGAAACGAAGACAAGAAGGACGGCTCGTCGATCTCGAGGACTTCCTATGTAATCGAACTGAAGGAAACAAGGTATCGCCTTACTCCAGGCACCATATGAAAGAGTTATGGATACAGATTGTGGACGGCCATCATGACCTTCTTGAATTGGATCCAAAAATTACTACAGATGGACATACTAGCGATCGATTCCGAGCCGATTATTTTGCTTTTTTTAGCGAGGATCCACAAGAAGGAGAGGGAGCCACACACAGGCGGTCTTCCGCTTCAACATTCGTGGCTCCGCCGGTCGAAATTCCAAGTTTTGACGGATATTACCGGCATTGGCTACGATTTTCCGAAATTTTCATGGAGTTCATCCACAATCAAGACTTTAGCGATGCAGTTAAATTACGGCATTTGGAGAATCATGTTACAGGTGATGCTAAAAACCTAATCTCAACAGCAATTGGCGGACAGACCAGTTACAATGATGCCTGGCAACAACTAACGAATCGATATCAAAATGAGCGGTTGTTGATCAAGTCCGCGATCCAAGAGCTTTTCGTACACCCCCGAACAGATAGATAAGCTGCGATAAGGTATCAACAGACAACTGGGATCCAATCTTGATACATATCATTGAAGAAAGATTAGACCCATACACGCTGTCATCTCTAGAACTAGCCGTCTCCGATCCAACCACGCGACAATCTCTGAAGCAGATGTTAGAACACCTTCAGCGTCAAGTACCAATGCGAAAAAATACGTCTACCAGTCCACTTCAAGCCACCTCATCACAAGTGGTGGGGCTAGCCACAGCCATTCTAACAAATGAAACTTCCGTGCTGTTACCAACTACCCAAATGGCAATACGTGGACCAGTCGGACCCCCTCTGCAATGCCGCGCACTCCTAGATTCAGGATCACAAGTAAACATAATGTCTCAGGAATTGGCAACCAAGTTAGGAGTACAGTCAGCACCCACCGACATGAACATCAGGGGTATTGGAGGGATGCAAAGAGTGACAGCCCGAGCAGTATTAAACATAATGTCGTTAAATACGAATTTCAAAACACAAGTAATTGCATATATCTTACCAGAGCTATTGCCAAACCAACCATCGCAACCAATTGAGCGCCCAAAAAACATTCCATAAGGAATTCGGTTGGCAGATCCCACGTTCCCGGAGCCAAAAGGCAATGATCTTCTGCTCGGAGCCGGATACATCCCACAACTGCTTGAGCCACGACTAATAAACCTAGGGCAGGCGCAGCCATTGCTTCAGAAGACGAAATTTGGATGGATTGTGATGGGGCCAGTACGACCGGAATCAGTTCATGATTCCAAATCAGAACAAGTTGTCCTTAATCACGCCGCCTGGGCATCGTAAGCTAGCGAGCCACGCCAGGAAATTCGTGAAATCAACGCATACGAGCGAAGTTCTAGTGCATGCATCGTCGAGAAGCAGATAGTCAAATCTGGAAGATTACAGAATTCCCCGCCCATGGCGGATCAACAAGGACAGCCGCAAACGGACCCTGAACCACAAGCCCAAGTTTGTCACCTCACGACTGAAGAGCACACAGGGCAAGGGCCAGTAAACAAGGGAATTCAAGGATTTGAAGTCACCACCAATTCTAAAGTATGTAGGGGGGAGACTTCTCACCCGGAGAGTCCTGTAGGCGCACTGACCAACCAGAAGAAACGTTTGATACTACGTGGGATCTCCAAGGAGAATGGTTATAACAAACAACAGAATAGAAATATCTTGGGTATCGTACCAATATGAGATGTCTCACTCACATAATTCAAATATTGTTTGGTATTAACATTAGTTATAGTTATTAGGTAAGAGTCACAATATTTTTCTAGTGAAAAGGTACACCACGGTTCACTAAGACGTTCCCACAACAACTCACATTCGCATTGGATTGGCTCCCTCAATGGGGGGAGAATGTTGGCACCTAGTGCCAAGACCTAATATCTTGGCACCGAATGCCAATATAGTAGTGTGAATAGTTATATGAATTTAACTAATCAAATAATAATTTGATGCCGATCGACTGACCCAGTACTAAGTACAGACGGCGATCGACTGACCCAGTACTGAGTACAGACGGCGCCATCAGCAAGCAGCATTGGATCCACCAGATAATTTTGTCAAGTTTCCAAAGGTATTTGACTACGACTCCGAGATTATACTAATTTCGAGAGTTGAAGTTCGACGTTAGTGGCCGCATAACGCACTGCATCTGTGTCATTTTAAATCAGTTATATGGCATTTTATTGAAGGATAAAATATTGTCGGTCAATACTTATATACTTTTGAAGATTGGATTAACTACCCACGAATAGAATCTGAACCAACTCCCAATCTTTTAAAAAATTAAAAAAAAAATAGTTTTGTCATCCTTCAGTTATATAGGCCGATCCTTTAAATTTTGGTGACTAGTTTACCAAAAATAGAATCCATAAATAGATTATCTCTTTTAACTTAAAAATCATCAAATTTATGGCATTTCCAATCAATGAGTTATATGGAACGCAAAAAAATGTAGTCTATTGATATCGGCGGATCGGATTTATATATTGCTTGAAAAAGGAAAGAAAGATGAGTGAAAAGTTTCGATGTGATACCATTTAAACTGTGACTCTAGTATCGACTAGTTATTGTGTGGTGATCCTGATCAATAATATATATTCTTAATACTTTGATAGTATTAAGACTAGTTATTGTGATATTCTGACATATAATATTTAAACAGTCAATCGTATTTTTATTTCGTCATTTACAGAAGATAATTTATTATAGGATCTTTAAAGGTACCCGTTAAACCCGTTTTTTTGCCACGTCCAGATGGAGTTCGAGACTGTGTGTTAAAAACTGCGCCAGGACTCTGTTGCAAACTCTACTTAAACTCTAACACTTTTACCAGTATTTCCAGCTTTTTGATAGTGAACGAATTTTACAATTTCAAGTAAAATTTTAATCCTAATTATTAATTATTATATTTCATAATTATTGGATTCAGCATTTGCACACGTGCAAACCGGCGGCACTCAATAAACCATGTGCTGGTCGATGGACTCCAGGCGTCGATCATTACCCCCAGCTATTATTATGGTCCGCTGATCGGTTATGGCCACTCCATCGATATTTACATGCAGTGTTTTCAGCACCTCCCGGCATCTGACTAGCACTTCTTTTATTATATGGGGACTAGACTAAATCCTCTCTGTCTCTCCTCTCTTTGTTCGGCTACTACCACTAATGCTAAGCCGTGCAAAGCCAATGAAGTCGCATCCTGCTGGAAGCTGCAACCTTATGATGCCGTCGTTCCATGGCTATATAGTCCTAAAACCGATCCTTTGGGAACGTCCCTCATGACGTGGGTCTCTGTGCCCAAGTCAGTGTTGACTAGTAGCACTCTGCTGCTAAGGTAGCTTCAAACTACGTTCAAAAGCACACTGGGCACATTAAACTGCCTTAGGTAGTTCCAGGGTCTTCTAGGAATTTCCACGGTGACGTTTAGGCAATTTTTTTTTTTACGTAACCGCTCCACCTGGATCGGGGTATAGTGTTCTTGGCAACGCTGACAATAGCGTTCAGCAAGGATACAGGACTGATCGGCTGGGAATAGCGACCCTACGAAGTTCCTTAGCACGTCCGGGTTCGTGGGCTCCTGGCACTCGTCTCACAGCCATTTGACCATCAGTTTGTACGTGTTGCCCTCAGCGGAGTCACCCAGGTCCAGAAAGCACCTCAGCTGGCTATCCCCTATAGCAATCATCAGGTCTCTATGCCGTTTTTGGCACTCTGCGGATGGATTCAATCGCACCACTAATACATACATCCGCGGATGAACCATCTTGATGAAGCATCTCTTAGCGGCTAAATAATCAAAAATTTTCAATGAGAATATGAGTGTAAAAATGAGATTAAGATGTTCTAGCCATACATCCCAATCTGTTTTTTCATTTTGGATGAGCTCATTAAATGTTCTATGGCTTCGCTCCACTGCAGTGGACTGTACCTACAACCTGGTGATGGTGTGCGGTAGAAGTTAAGTTTTTGATATTTAAATTTTTGCATAAATCTTCTATTTTTGAATTTTTATATTCTGTTCCCATATCCATAATGAACGTCTTCATCGGACCGTACTTTAGAATAAAATGTTTAAATATAGCATGTGCAACTATTTTTTCACCTTTTTTTTATTGGGATCGCTACAAGGTTAAGTCGCAGATAAAGGTTACTGCATATTCATTTCCTGGTTCAGATTTGGTTAGCGGACAGATCGAATCCACAATTACCCTGTCAAAAGCCGTTTCTTGGGTTTCAGTTATTGTCAATGGGGTCTTGGTTTGTTTAGTCGTTTTTTAATTTTAACTGTAGTATATCGGGTCATTCCTTTCCAATAAGGTTTCAAGGTTTTAGTGATGCGGATTTGGATAGCGGACAGATCGTATCCACAATACCATCGTTTTTGTTCTGAGCCAGGACGTAACTTTCTGGGTACTAACAGCAATGGGCTGTTGTATTCTGATACTGAGGGTTGTTCGATGTCATCTTCTATTGGTTTTTATACTTGTTTATCTATTTCTCCTTTTTGGCTATAAGGTATTCTATAGTTTTTAATGTAGACCGGGGTATTGTCTTTTAAATTCGGTACATAGTTTGGTGAGGGTACTTTTATACATTGTAGGAAAGTTTTTCTTTGGTTTTGAAAGGACATCTTGTTTTCGATTTTCATTTTCTTAGATTTGAACGATTTGATAATTTTCTAATCATTCGCACTTGATTTTGGAAATTTTTATAATTTTTTTATCGGTTGTATTTAATATTTGGACAAATGTGTCTGTCGGGTCAAGAAGCCACCGGAAAGAAGTTTGGCCGGCAATAATTTATTGAATTCGTGACGTCATTTTCTTGTATATATATGTTCGCGTCTCTTGTTCTCTATTCTCGTCGCCCACTCTCGTGCATACGATCGGCCACCTGCATTCGTCGTCATGCGATAGCATTTGTCTCGCTCTCTGGGGGGTCTCTCGATCGCTCCGCTGCATCAGGCGTTGAGCCGCGCTCCCGCGACATTATTCTAATTCGGTCGGATGGATGCCAACAATTCTTGGATATGTCAGCAGGACAGAGGATTTCGTTTGCCAAGGAAAATTCGCTCTGCTACAATTGTCTGAAACCTGGTCATGGGGTCAGAAAATGCAAGTCAACGTTCAAGTGCCGGCACTGTAAAGGGCAGCATCACTCACTGTTGCATCTACAAGGCACGCAACAGGCAATTGGAGCAATCGCTCAAACTGGTGAGGATCAGGAGGATCCCAACGCACACATCTCAACGGGGACTACTAGTCACATCGACCAAGCAGAAGGTTCTGCAGCAATTGTATGAGCAAAAGGCACTGCAAACTCAAAACAAGCAGCTCGATGGAACAGGAGCACCTTGCCCACGGCTATGGTCAACGTTTGCAACGCAAATGGGGATTTGGTAGCATGTCGAACTGTCGTATCTGAACGCTGTATACAAACACTTGGTTTGGCTCGTACGCCATCCCGCATATTGGTTACGGGAATCTCATCGATAAAAGCAGACACTACAAGGGTATGCAGCACCTTACGCATCCAATCCCTTATTTCACAAGATCAACTGCTAGTCCAGGCTCACGTGCTTGGAAGGATTACATCATCATTGGAAAGGCAAACCATCGACGCGTCTGCACTTCAGATATCTGCCACGATCTGCCACTGGCAGACTCACAATTTACCACAAATGCCCCAATCGACATTTTTTTGGGCAGCGAACATGTTTGAAGTTCTATAGCTGGGAGAAAGATTTCCAACAAGAGAGGTTTCCAACAAATGAAACCTAGTTGCTATATCATAAATTTTTGGATGGGTAATTACATCACTAATTTCACCACAAGCAAAAAAAGCTATAGCACTTACAACAACAATCGACATCAATGCTTATCTCAGACGGTTCTGGGAACTGGAGAGCATCCAACGCAAAGCAGAAGTGCAACCCGAAGACGACGAGGTCGAGAAACACTTTCTTGCAACACACACTCGAGATGAACAGGGCAAGTACATTGTGATGCTTCCGAAACACAATTCGCAGATACTCTTCAAGGAGCGCTGCAGAGGTTCAGATCAGTTGAACGACGTTTGGCAACAGCTACGTAACGACTACGTGAAATTCATGAGGGAATATCAGGAGCTAGGCCATATGCGAGAAATTCCCAAGGGAAGGAATTTATATTTACCACATCATCCTGTATTGGGTCGGAAACTTAGAGTAGTTTTCGACGGATCATATCAAGACGCCAAAGGCATGGCGTTGAACGACACCCTTTTGATCGGACCGAGTATTCAGCGAGACCTGTTTGCTGTGTGCTTGCGATTCCGTATATACAAATACGTCTTTTCAGCGGATATAGTCAAGATGTTCCGTCAAATCTGGGTGAGTGAAAAACATAGAGACTACCAGAGAATCGTATGGAGAGAGGACCCGTCAGATCCTATCAAGCACTTCCAAATATGCTCGGTGACGAACATATAGAACATTATGTGCACCATTTCGGGCAGTCCATGCATTGGAGCAACTAGCTGCTGACCTTCAGCAGGAGTTGCCGAATGCAGCTAAGATCGTGTGGAAAGATTTCTATGTCGACGACGTTCTCACTGGATCGAATTGTGAGGATGAACTGCTACGCAATCGAGACGAACTCGTTCATCTTATGTCCTGTGCTAAGCTTGAGCTCGGGAAATCGGTATCGAATACCAAACGCATCGAATCAGAGGATAATACCGATTCCTCACACTCATCAGTCAAGGTCCTAGGTCCGCATTGGCACCCTGGGGAGTACCAATTGTCGTACAAAGTGAATCTATCAAAAGACCCTAGCTGCACCAAGAGGCAAGTGTTGTCGGATGTATCACGCATATTCGACCCTCTCGGTCTACTGTCACCAGTCGTAGTTCAATTCAAAATACTATTTCAAAAACTCTGGCTATTGAATTTGAATTGGGACGACGAACTACCGAGCAAACTAGCAGGCAGCTGGCTCAAATGGCGAGCCGATCTAGACAATCTTCACAAGATCCAGATACCACGTTGGGTTAAGAGCGACACAGAAAAGATCGAGCTGCACGGATTTTCAGGTGCATCTACCAAAGCGTATTCAGCAGTGGTATATAGCCGAGTGGTTTACGATGATGGAACCATTTCGGTCGCCATACTTGCAGCAAAAACAAGAGTGGCACCTTTAAAACAACAATCTTTGCCGCGCCTGGAACTATGTGGCGCACTTCTACTGAGTCAACTTCTGCAATCCATAAAGGCTGGGTTACCGCACAAAGACGTAACGATCTACGCATGGAGTGATTCCACGATAGTCCTGTCATGGCTATCGAACTCCCCGGCCCAACTTAAGGTGTTTGTTGGTAACCGCACATCAGAGATCCTCGAGACCATTCCAAAGCATGCATGGCGACATGTAGACTCAAAATCGAACCCAGCGGATTGCGCATCCCGTGGTTTGGGAGTATTCGAGCTCATTGACTTCCAATTATGGTGGAAGGGACCCTCATGGCTGAGGAACAAGGATGAATTCATGGTGAAGTTGAATAATTCTCACAACTGTTTTTCTCTTTTAAACAAACGCGACAAGCAAAGCGAAGTCAAAACAAATTTCCTAGCTGCGCAGATGACTGTCACGACGGAGAACCCATGGATAAGCTTTTTAATCGTATATCATCTTGGCTGAAGCTTATACACACGCTGGGTTATTTTTTGCGATTCATTCATCGCATGAAACATCCATCTTCAAAACGAACATCGCTTTCTGTGACATTCGATGAAATCAAGGCAGCCAGGATTCGATGGCTGCAACACTCACAAGCTGTTTTTCAACCAGAACTCCAGTTGCTACGCACTAACAAGGCTCTAGGGAACCAATCTCAATTGGTAAAGCTCTCACCAATCATCGACAAGGACAACCTGCTCAGAGTGGGCGGACGAATACGAATGCTTATTCGTTTGTATGGTCACTTCGGCGATTCACCTAGAACTCGCAACGGACCTATCCACAGAAACATTTCTGGCGGCATTGCGAAGATTTTTCTCTAAGCCAGGCAAATGGAACCGCATGTACAGCGACAACGGTACAAATTTCAGCGAAGCGATCCCTCGATGAAATGCAGCAACTCTTAAGTTCATCACAACACCAGGATCACATCGTGAACACTCTTGCGGCGAAGGGATACAATGGACATTCATCCCACCACGTGCCCTTCATTGGGGGGGAAAATAGGAGTCAGCAGTTCGATGCGTTAAACTGCATCTTCGACGAGTAATCGGAAACAGCACACACAAATATGAACAAATGCGCACGATGTTTACGAAAATCAGTGCTGTTGTAAACTCACGACCCTTATGCTACACATCAGATATAGATGACAACTATCTATCACCAGCCCATTTTCTTATTGGCAGACCATTCAAGACGATCCCAGAGGCGGATCTTGGCCACATTCCTGTTGGCCGGCTGGGATACTGGCAGAGTATTCAATCTATGTATCAAGGCTTCTGGAAACAATGGTGAGTATTTGACGAGTCTGCAGCAGCGTCCTAAGTGGACCACGACAACACCCAACATTTCAATCGGCAGCGTTGTGCTCGTCAAGGAGTCCAACACACCACCAGCATCATGGCATCTAGCGAAGGTGATCGACACATATCAAGGAAAGGACAATATGGTTCGAGCAGTCAGGCTCAAGATGGCAGCGGGAGAATTGACCCGGCCAATAACAAAAATTGCAGAACTACCCCGTTCAGAAACCGTGTTTCAGGATGGTCTGGGGTGTTTAGGAACTATCGAAACTTAACTTATAATTTAGCCCATATTTTCATCTCTGTATTTTCTGTATTCATTAGCTTTAAACTCCACATCATGTATACACACACATATATTTACGTTCCACAATTGGAAGATCTGTAAATTTTCCCGAGTATCAATTAGATAGCAGAACTGACAAAAACAATAAAATTTACAGTCCATTTCTTAACCGCCCCATCGTTTATGATCATGCGAGATTCGATGGATTCTACATTAGGCAAACCAATTCGATATGCCAAATTTCATAAGGATCGGCCGACTATAACTTATTGCTGGCATATAGCTAATTAATCGGAAATGCCATAACTTCGTTGTTTTTTAAGTAAGAAAGATGGGAGTTTCGATGGATTATAAGAAAGATGGGAGTTTCGATGGATTATACATTAGGCAAACCAATTCGATATGCCAAATTTCATAAGGATCGGCCGACTATATCCTATAGCTGGCATATAGCTAATTGATCGGAAATGTCATAACGTCGTTTTTTTTTCTTTGACGCCTGGGCAGAGGCACGCCGCTGGAGAGTCTCCGATCCGAGATGTGGCCCTGCTAAACGCTAGCACGCGAGCTTTTAGGAAGATGACTTAGACCCTTAGCGACCCTTGTCTGCGACATCATCGACAGAGCAAGAGGATCGCCAGGCTCTAGACATATGAGGTGCAGCCCAGCCTCACGAGCGAAATGGCGGCGCCAGCCCCGTTCCAAGAGATAGCAGAGATCACGCTTGCAATAAAGAGCGGCAAAGCTTCAAGTCTAGATGGACACCTCTACTAATCTGGCCACGCAACGGGCCCGGCAGCTTTTGCAAAAGTTTTTAGCAATTGCTTTAAAGAGGGCATCTTCCCTAAGAGGTGAAAGGTACAAAGCCTCGTGCTTTTCTCTAAGCCAGGCAAGCCGCCTAAGTCCTATATGCCCTCTATATAATGCAGGTAAAGCCTTGGAGCACTGCGACCTACGAAGACTTCAGAAAGCCATAACCCTCGCGGGTGACATTTCCCCGTTGCAGGTTGGATTCAAGGAGGGGAGATCTACGATATACGCTATATCCCTTGTGAAGCGGATTGCAGCCAAGGCCACCGAAAGAACCAAGTGGGATGACGGAATTCAAGAATTCCTTCAACAAGGCCTGGTGCGGCTCAAGCTTGGTGGGAATCATTAAATCGCACCTTAGCGATCACATCCTTTGGTACGACATCACCACTGGCACCCAGGAGCACGTGATCACCAGCGGGATCCCACAAGGCTCCGTCCCAGGCCCAGCACTCTGGGACAACATGTATGACGGGGTGCTAAGGGTGGAGCTGCCGGAACGGACTCAAATTATAGGGAACGCAGACGATGGTGGTGGTCGCCAAAACTCCCCAAGTTGAGAAACGCTCCTGCAACGCTGCCATTGAAAGGGTGGTAGAGTGGCTCATCTGCTGATCACAAAAATAATGCTACTATCAAGCAGGAAGCATGTGCAGCTGGCGCCAATCCAGGTTGGCGGGCATGTCGTGAAATCTTCCAGAGCAATCAGATACATGGGAGTGATGATAGACACTTAGCTGTGCTTCAGGGAGCACTTGATCGAAGCCAAGAGCTCTGGCGCGGATGATTCTAAAGTTCAGAGGCCCAAAGCAAGGGCGCAGACCGTCTTCAGAGAAATATTACTGTACAGACTTTTACAGACCTTCTGCAGAGCAATCTTATTGTACGCAGCTCCACTTTGGTCAGAAGCCGCAAAGACGGGATCGTATGCTAAAGGTCTTAAAAGACCCTTGAATCCTGAGAGATTTCCCGGGCTTCCACTCCATCAACGATGACGCAGTCCTGGCTATCGCAGTCCTATCGCAGTCCTGGCTATCGCAGTCCTATCGCAGTCCTGGCTATGGTGCCAATAGACCTGCTTGCTACGGAGGCAAAGGCACTGCATGACCAAAGGAAGGAGCCTTCAGCAGGCTACCGTCTGTGGCTTAAGCGAAACGCCAAAGCCGCAAGCATGGCTAGCAGGGGAAGTGCGCTGGGATGAATCCATCAAAGGTGGACGGACCTACCGATTGGTCCTAAACATTACGTTCTGGATGTAAAGAATGCATGGGGATGTTAATTTTTGGCTGACGCAAATTTTAAGCGGCCACGGCTACTTTAGGAGTCACCTGTACAGGTTTGTCCACAACTAGGACCTAAAGTGCCTCAGAAGTGGAACTGAAACTGCGCTTTACCACGGATGAAACGGATGAATTCCTGGAAGGAATGACGACGGCGGAGCTCCTAGGAAGATGGGTGCTGGATGACGGTGACGTCTGGAGCAACGTATACAGCTTTGCAGTGACAATAATGAAGAAGCTATGACGGCTTTAAAGACAATGAGAAGTTGTCAGAACAGTCCGCAAGAAGCACTAAAGCGGCAAACCGTGTCTGAATCTACGCACAATCACGGTATTTCTCTGCTGCTGCGCTACTGACGGAAAATTCGTATCACTGTGATAGTTAGGAGATTATATTCCATGTCGTGGATTTTGTTATTTTGCTAAATCGTTTTGCGAATCTTCAGACAATATCTATATAATTCTTAGTACTAATAATTTTTTCCATGTGTTTGCTAATAGTATAGGGTAAATAAAGTAATTTTTTTTATAATTTTTTTATTATAGCTTTGCTTTTATTTATTGAATCTACTCTTAATTTTGAGACTAACAATAAGTTGACGAATCTTAACATTAAAATTTAACTAACAGTACACTAAGACTGCATTCTGGTCGCGCCTCCCTCAGGTCGGTCGCTGGGTGGGTAAGTCATTGCGACGCAGGCGTGATTGGTTGCTCAACCTTGTTAGACCTCTCGCCAGGTGGTTAGGGTACACCGATAGCTTGGTTAAGTACTTTACCTTCTGTTCTGCGATCGCTTCTTTGACTGGTAGAATGTTTAAGTCGCGGTGTATGTTTCCGTTGCGAACGTACCACGGTGCCCCGGTGATTGTTCTCAAGATCTTCGACTGAACTCTTTGAACTATGTCAATGTTGCTATTGCTGGCGTTCCCCCATAACTAGGAGCCGTAAATCCATATAGGTTTTAGTACCGAGTTGTACAGCAGGACTTTATATTCAAGGCTAAGAGGTGACCGAGTGTTGATGAAGGCCGCTGGCTTTTAGCTTTAGGTGTGTTCTTTTGGCTTCAATGTGCCGGCGCCATGTGAGTCTTCTGTCGAGATGTACTCCTAGGTATGTTAGTTCGTTTGCTTGTGGGAGTAGAGTGTTGTTTAATGTTATCGGCGGGCAGTTTTGCCTGTTCAGAGTGAACGTAACATGCTTGCATTTTAGTTCGTTCACTTTAATTCGCCAATCTGACAGCCATTTTTCGACATCGACCATATGAAGAGCTAGCTGCGCAGTTGCTTTAATCGGGCATTTTGAGCGGCTAAGAATAGCTGTGTCATCGGCAAACGTGGATGTTGTTAGACGTGTGCTTGTCGGGATATCTGCTGTGTAGAGGACATATAATATTGGCCCTAGCACACTGCCTTGAGGAACTCCAGCTCCAACAGTGTAATCATCGGATATAGCGGTGTTGCACCTCACGACAAATTTTCTGTCGTGAAGGTAAGACTCTAAAATCTTGTGGGTGCTGTAGGGGAGCATTGTCTTGATCTTGTACATTAGACCTTCTAGCCAGACTCTATTGAATGCTTGAGAGACATCTAAAAATATGGCAGTACAGTACTCACGTTTTTCGAACGCATTCCGAATTTCGGATGTTATCCGGTTGACCTGCTCAATTGTTCCATGCTTTTCACGAAACCCAAATTAGTGTGACGGGATTCCTTCCTGGATTCTCAGGTATGTGTTTAACCGAGACATTTGGCATTTTTCAAAGAGTTTAGATAGGCAAGAGAGTAGGCTTATAGGTCTATACGACGTGGGGATAGTGTGGTCTTTCCCGGCTTTGCTATCATTATTATAATTGACTTTTTCCATCTCACTGGAAAGTGGCCAAGTTTTGCGATGACATTAAATAGCTGGGTGAGAGTGCAAACGGCGCAGTATGGGAGCTCAATGATCATTTTGGGAGTTATGAGGTCCCAGCCCGGGGATTTTTTCGGATTCAATTGTCGTTTGATGATGTTACCGATTTCGTTTGAGCGAAACTCAATCGGCTCATGTTGAGGCTGGGGCTCATCTGATAGAGTAGGCATAGTAAACGCATTGGTGGCAGCATTTCGTTGGAAGATATTTTTAAGGTGTTTGGCAAACGTGCTGGCTCTGTCTGCGTCGCTGCGCGCCCACCCGCCTGTGGAATTTCTAATAGGCATCACGGTTTCTTTCGGTGAGCTCAGAGTTGGGTGAGCTCTCCATAGTGAGTATTTTGTACTGTTAATTGACAATTGCTCTATGTAGCGGCGGTGGACATACGTTTCTTCTTGCTGTAGAGCTTGATCAAGTTGACGTGAGGCATGTTTGAAGCGTTGGCCTTTTCGGCCCTTCGGCCTTTATCAGATTTTTAGGAATGTTTTTGGTAATCGCAAAGTCAATTAAATCAGGAAGTTTCTTTGGGTCTGCCGGCCAGTATGTTGGTGTGCCAGAAGAAACATAGTCTAGCTTGTTCTTAGCTTTGATAATTGCATTATAAAGCTGCTTTCCTTTTGGGGTCACGAGACGAGATCCCCAGTGTATGTGCTTGGCATTGTAGTCTCTTGCTGCTATAACTGCTGCATAAACTCATTTTCGGCTATGGTGAAGCGTGGGGGCAGTATACGGCAGCTAGAGTTAATTGCTTGCCAGTAATTAGGTGTATATTTATTGATGGCCTGTAGGTAGTTTTTTGCAAATTTCGTATGATAATGGTGCTTAATACGGCTTCTGATTAAAATTCCAGTCCCGCCGTGTGCTTTACCATCTGGATGATTTGTTCCATATAATGAATATCCTCGTAGTTGGAAATTGTATCTGTTCGTAAGATGTGTTTCTGAAAGCATTACGTCGATTTGATTGTCTAGTAGGAATTGCGCTAACTCGTGTTTATGCTGCGAAACGCCGTTAGCGTTCCACGTAGATATTCGTAGGGAAGCCATTATTTGCCATTATCATAGCTTCAAAGTTACTTTTTGGTTGCTCCGGCGGTTGATGCTGCTGAGCCGTGTTCAGTTCTTGGTGTGCTGATTGCGGGAGTGAGCTTTTTGAGGCTGGGGTAGCCAGTCCTGATTTTAAAGCGCTTGCGTATGTGACATTTTTGTCAGAGTTTATAGGTCCTAGTTAGGATCTGGCTGCAGTCGAGAAGAAGACTTCAGGGTTTGACCTGGAGGCTATGAACTGATTATTTTGGGTGCGGGCAGTAAATCCCCTCTGGTGGATGCGACTTTTCAGCTCCTTATAAACTGGGCAACCTCTATAGTTAGCAGTGTGATATCCACTGCAGTTGCCGCACTTTTTGGAGTTTTGGTCATCTTTGCTCGCTGGGCAGTGTGCGGAGTCGTGCAGCTCACCACAAACTACACCAACTGGGCGCAGTTTGCAGTAAGACCTTGTATGGCCATATTCTTGGCAGTTCGCACATTGTACCGGGCCATTGCGTTTGTGCGGCTCCTCAACTGTAATTCTGCGGTGCAGCAGGAACTGAAGATTGTTTATAGGGTGCACTTCATATTTCTTTAGGGGCTTAATTTGTGGTTCGAGCTCAACCTTAAAGTGTGGCTGCGGCTTTCTATCCCTGTTAGGGATATTGAACACTGTCTCAGCGCTAAATCCCTTCTCTTGTAGCGCCTTTGTTATCTCTGCAGGCGATACTTCGGGCTCTATGCCCTTAAGTACGACTTGCGAGCCCTTGCTGCTTTTTAGCTGATACGTGTAGAAGTTCATTTTTTTTTGTCGGTGAGGTATTTCGATAATACTCTGTAATTATCTTCAGACTTCGTTTGAACTTTTGTTTCCTGGATTCTTGTCCTTGCCAATGAGCTCTATAATTTTGTTGACATGAACGTTGGAACTTTTTTCTCGTATGTAAATTGGCGAGAGCTCAGGCTTCCTTTTTTCGACTTCTGTAGATTCGGCGTCATCCTCATAGTCTGCCAAGATTTTAAAACGGTTTGAGTTCGTGGGCGTTTCTATTGCGGCTATGTTAGCATTGCCACGGGTTATTTTGCGTTAAGAGTTTAGGGGGCTCAGCTTCCTTTTGATTTGGATGTAGCGATCCATACCAATCTGCACAGCCGGCATAATATTTTCTTTGTTTTTTTTCTCTTTTTCGGGCAGCACAGCGGCAGAAGTATCAATGTTTGCGCTGCTAGCTGATGACGTCGTTAAACGCGCTGTCGCTACAGTTGCGGTTGTTGTTGTTGTTACGGTTGACGTTGTCAAAGATGTTGCGGTGCTAGTTACTGCGCTCTTTGGCTGCAGAGACATCGATGGTAGCGAGGAAGAGCAAGAACGCACTCTCACGCTCTCTACGTTTAAGAATTCGGCCAAGTTTGGGGTAATTGACCGTGTTTGGGATGACACACGTTGACGTTGTGTGCTAACGTCGTTTAGACTCATTGCAATCGAGGTTGATATTATTTGAGTTTTAAATGTTATGTTTTATATTAATTAATTAATTAATCAATATAAACATTAACGATTTCATCGCTGAAAGCGTCTGTTCGCGTTGTTGTTGATTTACGAAACCAGTCTGCACTTTTTTGATATTATTGAATACTTTTTTTTTTTTTTTTCCCGGAGCACAATAATTACACGTCTGCATGCGACGACGATTCGCGAAAAAAAAATTCGCGAAACCCTACAAAATGGAATCATTAAAAAGCATCATGGTACTATTATCGGTGAAACATCTGAAATCTACTGAGAAAATCAAAATGGCTAAAAAATTCACAACAGAAATAGAAAACTTACCAAAGATGTGAGGTTGGCGGAACACGCTGATATATTCAGCACAAAAGAGACAATTAACACCAAAACAATATTAGAAGCAGGCGATTTCTCAACAATGAACGAAACCGTCACAAATTACATAAAATGTAGTACTGAGATGACAGGCAATCCAAGTTCAATTCTATGTAACCGAAGAGGACAACCTTACCAGAATAATAACTTCAAAGGAAATTCGGTGTTTTTTCTGTTTGAAGGATGGCCATTTTGCACGGGGCCATTTCAAGTTCTTCTCATGCTCCTCATTTTCCTGGTCGTTGGTTGCTGCTTTTATGTAATCCATGATGAGTTGTCGCTGTTGGAGGAGTTTGATCCTCTTCTTCTTGGGTTGGTTTTTTGATTTTTCTTGACGTGCCCTGTACTCAGCTATTGTGAGTGGGCGTGGTCCATCGTATGGATATACCTCTAATGCTTCTTTCAGGCTTGGTGCATCCCTTTGCTCCACAGGAGCAGTTTCCCCGAATCCAGCGCTGCTCATTAGATGATTGTTATATTATTATATATATGTTTTTCCCTTTTATATCATTAGTTGATAGTATTTTATTTTACCTTGCTCATCTCCTATGCTCATTAGTTGATTTTAATATTATTTTAAATATATATATTTTTTTTATACCCTTACAGAGCGTATTATAATTTTGGTCAAAAGTGTGCAACGCATTGACGGAGACATCTCCGACCCTATAATGTATATATATTCTTGATCAGGATCACCCCCTGAGTTCATATAAGCATGTCTGTTTCTACGCAAACTAGTCTCTCAGTTTTAAAGCTATCGTCTTCAAACTTTGCAGACACTCATGTGCTGCTCAACCCATATATGTATACATCAATTAAATTCATTCTCATGAAGCTTTATAAGTGCGCTCTCTCTCTCTTCTCTCTGCTTGCAGCTTTAGGTATGCCCGCTCGTCACATCCAATTTTAATTGAGAATATTCTATCCACTGACTTTATTGGTATAAAAATTTACAATTTATAATTAAATAAATACATAAATATTGCTTAGGTGGTAAATAAATGCATGGATATTGCTTAGGTGGTAAATTAATGGAGGTTTAGTAGAAAGTAAACAAGAATTCTTTTCTTGGCTATAGTCGACTTTCCCGATTATATCATACCCGGTCATCATATTTTCTAGCTTGATTGACTTCAAATAATCATCACAACCAAAATGAGGTGTGATCGATGTCACCAAAATATGTCACCAGATAAGAATACAGTGGGGAGCAAAATTTAGTACATGTTCAAAATTTATTGTTTCAGTGCACAACACATAATTGCAAAAGTTCTTAGGATATGTATTTAATTCATAACTAAAAAATATTTATTATAATCATGAAAGATGCCGTTTAATAAATATAATTTAGAAATAGTACGAACATGCATATATACCGATTAGAATTTGACGTGGTTTGCACTCTTTTGCTGCTTCTATTAAAGAAACCCCTGTATCAATTAGTCACCTATCGCTATCAGATCTCAGAGAGCGACACGTCAAAGCAACTTTCTTCATTGATCGTAAATTTTTTGTTTTGTTAGTTGAAAATGAAGAAAAAATTGGTAGATAAAGAAAACATTGTTTGATCATTGAATTTTTCAATGACTTTTTCTCCAAATAACGACACGAAATTATGTTGTTTCAAAACGATATAATATTGTTTATTTTTTATTATAAAACGGTGCGAGACAAAGCTCCAATATATGATGCGCATGCACTAAGATAAAAGGCAATAGTGAGTCCGCCGTAGAACATAGGCTGTGCGAAAGCTCTCTGGCTTAATGCTAAAGATAATGGCCGTTGAAGCCGAGCGGCCGAGAAGAGTCGGCTTGCGACCAACAATAGCGATAAAATATAAACAAAGATACGACAAACTATACTTATTATATTTTAGTGATCTAATCTATGCCGTGGCTGGTACCTGACCCCACAAACATCATAGTTTCTTTAACTAAGCAAAGTTTCTCGACGAGTGTCATTGCAAAAAAAATTAACCTAAGCGAAACTGTGGTGGTTAGGGTCCAAAAAAAGAAAAATGTTAAGTCAAAAAATTTTAATGGTTCCCCTCGCCTTTGAAAGAGCTCTTATGCTAGGCATATAATGCAAAGAATGAGTAAAATATAAATTTAAAACCGAAAAAGACATCGACGAAAGTCCACAAAAAATTTTAATTGATGGATAGCCAGAAAGGCCATTAAAAAAATTGCGTATTTTAAATAAGAATGCTAGGGTTCGCATCAAACTTTCACGAGAGCAAACAAATTGGGCCATAGAGGAATAGGAACGTGTTATATAAAAATTTAGCGGCATTCAGACCTGAGGTCTGAGCTAAGCTTGTACATATGTACATGTGTGCAAATTAGAAAATATCTGTTATAAAGGAATAGGTAAAATGAAACAAAATTTTCCTAACTAGAGATTTGAGCAATTTCCTGCAATCTGCAATTTGTTGTTGCCATATTTTGATTTTTTTCTATTTAGTGTCTGAGCGTCCTTATTTAATAAAACGACTCAGAAATTCACAACTTTACGAAGAGAAAGCTTTCTAGGGATATAACGCATATATACACTGCATTACTTGAATTCCAGTCATCACCGTTTATGGGCAGTAACAATACATTTTGTTTGAAATGAAAACCAAATCATTGATTAAAAGCTAAACAAAGTGGGGAAAACTGACACTATAGGGCTCTACTATAACTCATGTTTGCTACGAAACTAAGTTTTTTCTTTTTAAATCCCGTACATTTTTTAGGCATTTTAAAAATTGTACGCTGAAAACTTAAAATCGTAGTTTTGATTTCTATCAGAGAAAGTTATATTATAAGATACAATGTTACCACTTGTGCCAGCATCAATTATTGTAATTATCACTAATTAGTTCTCTCAGAGTAACTAGCTCCTATCAGCAATTCCATCTTCTTTGATTCTGCCAGATTCGCAAGCGCTTTTTGTTTTTGTTATTTGTGGCGCATGCATTTTAGGAGCTTTGATAGAGCTCTTAGTTATGCACTTGTATTTTGGGAATCGGGAGCGGTTGCATATTTTAGGGTTAAATTGAACGGCTAATAAATATTGAAATTTGAACTACAACTCGTTTAATTCCATTTCCAAAAAGCTGGTAGCGTTACATTTGGTGGCCTCGACGTCATCGCGCCTGTTTTTGCGATGCAATGAGGATTCAATGGATGATTCGGAAAATTAAAGGCCAAGTGAGGACTTATTGTTGTTTCAAGCACTCCAAAAGGTTAGCTGCAAGCTCCACTCGACACATCGCGTCTCGACTGCAACAATGGTCCCAGTACTGCGTCAATGACAGATCCAATCATAGTGGCTATGAAGGTTAAAGGTGGTTTGTTGGAAAATTGTCGTCCATGAGTTAGGATTCGCCGCTGGACCGCGAGAACGATCCCGTCAACCTGGACGTGGCTAATTACATATCATTTATGCACCGCTATCCTCGATGGATTTTCTGAAGCTCCCAATCCCTTATCTGATCCAGGAATTAGTTTATTGTCACAGCTGGCGACTAAGTCAGCGCCCAGGTCTGACTCCATTCTGCACTATAACTTCCAATAGGGAGTGGTCGTTCGCTTCGATGCTACCGCCTTCTGCAGCCAAGGATGCCGTCTCCAGCCATGAAGGCTCCCGATCCTACAATCGCCCTACAAACTGCCGATACTTATATTTCATTTGCCGATGAGTCTGCTACAGCAATCGCCAAGTGCGCTTTCGTCTGGCGCAATCCCGAAAAGAAGTTTTCCGTCACTCTCATCACTCTATTGGTGAAGACAGACATGTCTCCGGATACCGCCGTGGCTATTGCTGTTGTCGTAGCATCAATTCGTGTAATTATCACTAATTAGTCTTTCAGTGTAACTAGCCGCTGCGGTCCACTAATTGCTCGTTATCGGCAGTTCCATTTTCTGTGATTCTCCCACATTCGCAAGAGCTTTGTTATTTTTTGTAGCTTTGGTACAGCTTTTACGCCCAAGCTCTTAGTTTTACACTTGTATATTCGGCATTGTTCGATTGACTGGCTGCATATTTTAGGGTTAAAATGAATGCCTAATAAATATTGAAATATGAACTCAAACTCGTTTAATTCGACTCAAAAGCTGGGAGTATTACATACATTTCTTCACTTTTTTGTTTTTATACCCTTGGGTTTTATAATTTAAATCAAAAGTGTGCAACGCTTTGAAGAAGATAACTCCGACGCTATAATGTATAATTAGTCTCTATATTTTAAAGCTGTTGATTTTTATCTTTATACATATCCTTCTTTCCTTTGCACTCAGTATATAAGTCGGAACGCCCGGATTGATCGGAAATGTAATTTCTTTAGTGTGTTTCAAGTTAGAATAATAGGACTTTCTATGGATTCCATACTGGTAGTTGGAAACTTATTTAATCTTTCAAATTTCATATGATCTGATACATGTCTAATAATATAATCCATTACTTAAATACAAAAGTATTTAAGAAGTTAATATACTTCGGCTCCCTCCGAAATTAGCATTCCTTTCTTGTTTATTATTTGGTTTACGCATAAAAATGTGAAGCATGAATTCTCTTGTGTTTGGATAATGTATGTGAATACATCATGTGTATTCACATACAAACTGAGATTGGATCATATTTTATAAAGCCAATATTATTGACAATCACATCCTTGGCGGAGGTCTATTGTTCATAGAGCCATGGAATTATTGCTAATGAAATTTTCCGTGTGCGTCCCAAATAAATGATACACCCCTCTTAAGGAATGGTTAGTTATTAATTATTAAAGTTATTAACCTAAGTAGATTTGAGAGAAAATAAAAATCTTGTTTGTATAAATTGGAACTATTGTTGTGCTATTGTGGAATGTTGGACTCACCAGACGAAATATTTTTTCTTCTCTTTTTTAATTAAATTTCTAATCATTATAATTCACTTGAAATCTCGTCGTTTGTTGCTTTAACCATCCCGATCACATATACCGTTTAGAATTTATTCAAGAAATTAATTTTGTTTTGCGTTTTTATACTCTTGCATTATAATTTTGGTCAAATTAAACTTAGGAACTTAGGTTAACCAAACTTAAGATTACCTCTCAAGTCGATATAAGAAAGTCCTTCGGTACGTCAGTTTGTCTGGCTGTTTTCCAGATTTATACAGATTCCATTTTGAGAAAACGTATACGACTTATCAAATTTCATAAGGATTGGCCGGATATAAGGATATCCTGCAGCTGACATTTAACTGAACGTTCGGTGTTAATATTTGTATAATATTTGTATATATATTTTTTTAATATTCTTTTATATTCTCCATTATCCACATCACCATCCTTTATCCTATAAAGGGCGACTTTATCCTATAGCTGCCATATCGCCGCGGGGGTCCACTATAACTGTCCGTTATCAGCAGTTGCATCTTTTATGATTCTGCCAGATTCGCATGCGCTTTGTTTTAATTTGTAGCGCATGCAATTTGAAAGCTGTGGTACAGCTTTTGGGGCCAAACTCTTAGTTATGCACTTGTATAATCAGTATTGGTTGGAGCAGCTGCATATTTTAGGGTTAAATTGAACGTATAATAAATATTGAAATTTGAATTTCAACTTGTTTAATTCGGCTACTGGCAAAAACGTTATAGCGTTATATTTGGTGGCCCTTTGTTATTGCGATTTTTAAAGGTGTCGTGGATTATTCTGAAAATAAAAGGACACGAATGTTAAAGGTGGTATGTTGGAAAATCGTCTCCCATGAAGTTTAGATTCACCGCTGGACTGCGACATCCAATCAGTTTCTCGTACTTTGCTATTCCTAAGTCATTGTAGTTCGACATAAGCACAGCATGATACTTTTACGGTTTTATGATCGAACTATAATGGTCTCTATTTCATTATCTCTCTTTCCATTCCTGTAAATATAAAAACAACTATTCTAAATTACTTATTAAAGCACAGAATTTCTTCGTCGTATGTTATGCGGCAGGAGCCCCTTGGTGGGTTGGCGGCAGGTTGGCTGAACGTGGGCTTCCATCATTACCATTGACAAGATTATATAGAAACACGACACCCTGCATCGTTCTACTGTTTTTTACTGAAGGTAAGATAATTAATAAAAGTCTACTATGGTAGGAGTGAAAGTGAAGATTTGCAGCAAAATTAAGTCCTCTAAGGACGAAAATCGGAAAAAATATTGAGGACTCCAGACACAAGGAACATACTCAAGTATTGGATGGACCAACAATATGTATAAAGATTTTGTTATGTAGGGGTTACTAAATTTCTTGACCAGTTTTTTAATAAAACCATGCATAACCTTTTCTTTATTAACCTTGGTGGATTTATAGTCGATAAATTTCAGTTTCAAATCTAATAGGACACCCAGATCGTTACCCTGAGTTTATCGTTCTAAGGCGTACTCCTAGAGAAAGTAGTTGGTCAGGTGAGGGCTCTATAAAATCGCTGAGCTTACATTTTATTCCATTAAGCTTTAGGTCGTTTTCTCAAAACCAAATTTTAAACTCCAAATTGGATTGAAGTCTATATTGGTAAATCTATACTAAATACAAAGCTAAACGTTATCAACGTACATAGGTATACATGAAGTAGTTAAGGCAAGGAGAAAAACGTTGATAAACAATGTAAAAAGTAAGTGTCCAAGATGGCTACCTTGGGGCACACCAGTTGGAATCGTCCAAATAAGTAGCTCGAAATCCAGATCAGGAGATCAAGTGGGAATCGCAAAAGACAGAGTTTATTTAAAAAAACGAATGGTTAACAGAGTCAAATACTTTGCTGAAGTCAGTATAATAAGGCATGTTGAAACCCATCCGCGAACAAAGATTTTAGCTCCAAAAAGTTGATAGTGGTGAAGCGGCTCTTCATGAAGATATGCTGGAATGGTGATATTATTGAACAATAAAGATGTGGTAAATATGGAGTGATAAGATTTTATTTTTTTAAAAAGTTGCAGAATTGCTGACATTTCAATTGGCAGCGCCGGTCTTTTCTCTTTTTTATATTGAGGAATAACGTAAGATTTCTTCGATATAAGTGCGACAAAATCAGAAACACCGTGTGTATGCTTTGTAACTTAATTTGCGACTAAATTTTTGTAAGTTAAGGAAAAACACAAAAGTTGACAAACTTATTTTCTTATTCTCTATTTCTTAGAACGAGACAATTATAACTACTTCCTCTACTACTCCTCTCTACTATAACTACTTCTCCCAGTACCGCCAGGACCAGAAGGCATCTCGACATCTCCACTAGCGTACGATTCGCCCGTTCTCCAACTCCATTTTGCTATTTTAGCTGTCTGTCGATTCCATGCGGCCTCAGACATTCGTCAAACTGTTTATTGACGCAGGCACTTAAGTCTTCTTCCTGTCTGCCGTTCCACATATGGCTTGTTGCGCCACTATCCAAGCATCATATTGAATTGTCAATAATGTTGACGTCACAGGCGTGCAGCAGGCTGCTTTGACGACTCACCACATTTCTTGATGCCATGCGGTGATCTCCCTCACCTTCACTTCGACACTGGGACTTAATGTGCCCTTGTTCACCTTACTTGAAGCATGCGATATTTTTTCGTTTCTTCTGCCCATAGGGTTTCGTCGGTGAGTTTTGCTTCTGCGTTGCAGCGAATGCCTTAGTGTCGACTCGTTCACTTGCTTTTGCATTTCTTTCGCTCTCCACCTTTAACTTTATGGTGAAAACTTCGAACGAAGGCAACTGATCTTGTGTCTCCATAGCGACCACAAAATGTTCATATTGCTCTGGAAGGATATCTAAACGATAGTGCAAAGTCGTCGTTTAGCTCTATTCCAACTCCAGTTAGACTATACTGAATTTCCACAAATACACTTATGTAGGTCGTCATGTTCCGCCCTTGCTCCATCCGTTTATTAAGCAGTTTCTTGTATAACTGTACTATTTTTACAGGTCCGCTTAGTTGATAAAACACATTCATCTTGGTCATGCCTCCACAGCCGTCAAGCAATTCATGATGTAGGCCAAACATGCGTAGAAACATGCTTCGGAACTTTATTTGCGACTAAATTTTTTGAAGTTGAGGAAAAAACAAAAAAGTTGATATACTTATTTTCTTATTCTCTATTTCTTAGAGCGAGACAATTATAACTACTTCAAGATCTCTTTCCTATAACTATAAAAGCGTGCATTGTAACTTACTTAAATATACAGGGTACCTTATTTTCTACAAAGTATCCCGAGATAGATTAAAGAGTTTTTACTAGCTTTGCACAGGCTCAATCCTGAGAAGATCCGATAATTAACATTTTCTATCAAAAAATGGGCAAAATTTAACGCTGGCTGGTGGAGTATCATAAGTGTAAGGCAGAACTGGAATGTTGTTTAGAGTATACGATATTTGAACGGTGGCTGTTGATCGAAAGTGTCATTAAATTTGTGTAAGGCAATATTTATGTCTTCACATGCCAGTAGATCGGTCCAATCAAATTCCAAAAATGAATTATGGAGTTTCAAGTCAGCTTTGCGAAAAAAACTAACGTTATGAGATGCAATTGGAGACTTAAAGTGAAATAAATTATTGGTTTCGATTAAATTAAAAAAAAAGGAAGATAATCCTCAGAATTAGAAAGGGGCAAAGTTCTGGAAAGAGTAATTCCATCAGGGTCTAAATCGAAAAAGGAAGTTTGAAGTCGATAGCTTTAAAACTGAGATACTAGTTTACGTAAAAACAGACAGACGGCATTGCTCATATGAACTCAGGAGGTGATCCTGATCAAGGATCTATCTACTATACTATTAATAGGGTCCGAGATGTCTCCTTCACTGCGTTCCACCCTTTTGACCACAATTATAATACCCTCTGCAAGGGTATAACAATGGTGATGAATGCAATTAAATGGCCTACAAATACAAGTGAAAAATAAATGGTATAAATGGTAAAATTTGATCAATTTCTTCTCTTAGGTGTACCGCGGAAACTGTGGGTGATGTTTGTTTTGGACTTTGTAAAATTATGCAAAGAGATTTTTTGCTCTCGGCCTGTGTTATTATTTACAGCCCCTGGTTAACATATGAACTTGCAGTTATGATAGGGTTAACTGGATCTTTCGACGTTTCGTTGTATAAGGTATTTATAATAATATGAGTAGTTGCTTGCCGGTAGTTGCTTTTATTTAGAAAAGTCCTACAGAAACAGTTATTAAACATTTATCCCTAAAAATGTTCGTTGTGGATGTTGCCGTTTCCTGTATACCGTGCAGAATTCGGTGCTAAGCGAGGAGGAATCCGTTCTGAAATACACAAATTCTGTTTAGATTGTCCATGCTGTCACTTTGTAGCTCGGCAACTCTTTAACTCTGTAGCTTGGCGTCTAAATTGAACATGATTCGCTTTGTGTGCAAATGGAAAGTCTGGCGCGTGTTGGACGTACGCCCCAAATGGGGATACTCGTTGTCCTAGGGAAGCAGCGAGCCCTAAAGGAAGAGTCCCGTGCATCAGTATCTCCAGATAGTTTGGGTTAACACCATTTCTCTGGAATGATACCCATTTTAGTGACAAGCCAAACTATCAAATTTTTTTAGGAGGTGCTGGAGAGTGTCAATAATGCCTTCGAAGGTAAAACGCACATACAGTTCTTTGAAAGAGGCAGGGGACCATCGTAGATAAAGAGGATGGAAACTAGAATACTACCCTGGAAGACTTCTGCTATAATCGGCAGGAGCCTGGAGGCTGCGCCATTTGAACTGTTAAATGGTTGGATAATTTGCGAGTGGATGGCTTTTCAACTTGTCCAGGAGACCCGGATGTCAAATGCCTCCTGAATGTCCATGTATGCATCTATTACGTAATTCTTTCTCTGAAAGCTGTTACGGATAAACTTTCTGACTCTGTGCAACTGATGGGGTACCGTGAGCTCTTCTAAACCCGAATTGGTGGTTAGGGACTGCTAGGAAAGTATTCGTTCCAGGATATGTCCTTCCCAAAGACAGAAGTATTCGTTCTGATTGCCCTTTTTATGTGCATTACTATATTTGTTTTTTTCCACCCTATCGGGAAGTTAGGAGTGCCACATTGAGTGCCCGCGCTCATTCCTACGTAGAGCGGGCCAAGAATCCATCATCTCTGTTGATGACGATCTTAAAGCGACTCGTTAGCTGCCACAGGGCGTAGTTACAGTCTTGATAAGGGGTGGTTTCCCCATCTTTTTGGACACTGTTCGCCAGCCTGGGATGGATCTTGTTTACTTGAATTTGTTAGTGTGGATGGACTCCTCTCTGAGCCAGTGCATGACACTAATCAGCTCAAGGATCTCAGTTGGCTGCGTCTCGGACCTCTACAGCAATGGATCTTTTGCTTTATCCAGAACTGTAGAAAAGCTTATTTCTTATTGCGATGCAATGAAATGCGCGATTCCGTAAAATTAGTTTAAGCCTATACATTTTTATTCGTATTTAATATGGAGTCTTAAGTATAATTAATTATAAATGGTTTAATATTAAAAACAAAAACCTGTTTCATAGTAACATGATATACAATTATGTGCAAATGTCGTTATGTATAAATTTGGCTGAATAATAGTGACAAAAAAAGAAGTGTCCCGCCATCAGCAGCACAGTTTCTTCCGTTTTTTATGGAATCTCATTAAGAGTTTCCACCGTTTTCGAGCTATAAGTTTTTAATCTTGATTCCTTTCAGGACAAATATGAACGCACAGAAGAAAAACGAAAGCGTCGATTTCAGCTGTATATATTTATATCAAGATGTGTTTTATTTCCGTTTAATGCAAAACACCACGAAACCCATGACGAAAAGGCAATAAACAGCAGCAACAGAATATTTTAACGTTTCCAGGTAGCACGAAAGTATTTTATATCAAAAAATACTTACAACCATATTGACTAATTAATTATTGGTTATTAATCGATAGCGGGAAAACTAAGTTAAAATATTGTTAAAACCACTCCCAGTAACAACAGATCTAAAACAAGAAAGAAAAGCTAGCTTCGGGCGGATACTTATTTAACATAAAACGAGATCCTCGGACGGAGCCGAATGATACCATTGCAGTTTTTATTTTATTGTATTTAAATTTCAAACTAAACTTTGTATGGCTAAGTGGGTAGAGCGTGCGACACCCAATGCTGCACCAGCTCCAGGTCCAGTTCTTACCGTCAGTCCTATAAGTTATGCGATTTCCAGCATGTTCAAGCTATACAAAGTCTTTGTTGAGCGGAAGCACCAATTAGAAATTATGGCGTTTCGGATAAAACAGATATATGGAATTTATAGAATATAAATTAAGTTATTTCTTTGGTGCTTTAGTTGCTGCACTGCTCCTCAGTAGTATTCTCTGATACCCTGTAGAGTTACGGAGACTACGTTACGGAGCTTACTGTCTACGTTGCCTAGCGACTCAGCCGGCAAATAAAAGATAGAAAATAACGGCGATTGCCGGAGTTAAATTTTTATTGAGCAGTGCGCTCTTAGTTCTATGAGATACAGACTTAAAGTGATTTGTCTCTTAAAAATCTAAACTATGGTCGGTGGCACGACCGCGCATAACCGGGATGTGTTGACCATTCACTTCATACATACTACATCACATCGCGTACCGAAGGGCTAAAGGCTCGTCCCTAAGTCAGTATAAGGCTGGACTTAAATATAAGCATTTACGGCTGGTGCCCATTTCATTGAGTTTGTTATAAGTATTTTGAATATTATTTATTATTTATTTTATTACATGGGTTACCTATTTTTAACTTTTATATTTTTTTTAACGTTGGGAGATTGGAACTTTTTATGGATTTTATTTTAGTAAATTAAAGTTATTACATAGATCCGCAGGTTATATATTATTGCGGCCACTTCGCTTCACTTCACTATTGCTCACTTCCCTCCTTCACTTGATAGCAAACGGTCGTGGTTTTTTTCGCTTGCGTTTTGTATTTTTTTTCTGTCAAACACGCCATTTTGATTTTCTTTTAACACTCATTTTTGATTAAATTTATTCCCGTATCACTTTGTGGAGTGTTAAGTTTGGGTGAATATTTTTTGATTTAGTAAAATTATTAATCAAAACATTGTTCTGCTTTCTATTTTTTCTTATCTATTTTATGAATTATCTAATTATACTTATCTGGTAATACTTGTGCTCTTTTTTAGCTCTTTATACAAATACTCTCCTCTATGTACGGTCGATTAAGCGCACTGATACAGTGACTTGTAATTAATTAGAAATTTGTATTTCTTTTCAAAAAAAATTATATTCTCAGATCGTTAAAATGGTGCTACAAACCGATTTCCTTGTCTCTGACCAGTATCTATTGTTGCCTGTGTGAAAGTGTCTCACTTGCCAAATCTGGGCTAACTGGATCTGTTGCTTATGCCATTTTCCGCCGTGTGATCCCTTATGTGACGAACCAAGAGTTTCTGAAAAATCACGCAGTCGCTCAATTTCGTTGCTAACCCAAGAGCAGGAACGGTAGAAAAAAATTCAGCTCCCGATAAATTTGCAATAAATGAGCAAAGCTCATCCGTCTTGTCCTTCATACCAACATTCCAAGTGATACCAAGGCATTCCCTTAAACTAACCCCTTAGCATCCACTCAACAGGGTAACTCATCGCCCTGTGGGATCCCTAGATCGAACTGATGACGCGGTATTACAGACAGTGACACCAAACCCCTTACCGATGATCCCACCGGTTAGAAAAGTATTTATCTCTCGGCTAGCCATTTATGCCTCTGAGATTGACAACCCGGCTTATATCAAGCCCAAAACCAAGACATTTATTAGAGTGGAAGAGTTTACGAAATTTAAATATTCCTACTAGAGGCGCATGTCAACCTTCACGATACGATCCGATGTTCGTGACACTAAGGTCAACAAATTAATTGATTATTATCAATCAATGGTTTTTTTTTAAAAGATGCTCTTACATTTTTTCTTTCGTTTGATTTCTGGTCTCGATCACCAGTCGACCCGCGTAGAAAATACGATTCACTGTCTCATTAAACTTAATACATTAATTGATACATTTAATTGCTCTGATATTCTGGCTACACCCATATATGGGTCTCTATCACATTATTTCATTTTCTTTTCTTTTAAATATGAAAACATCCATTTTGACTTACTACAAGATCATATTAATTATTCGAGCCATAAGTTATGCAGCCGAGTTATGCATCGGAGGAGGGCTGTATGTATGCAGTAGGAATCGCGAAAAGATATAATTGAAATATAGGAGATGGTACAACCTTGATGTTTTTAAAGATAAAAGGTTGGTACTTTTTAAAAGATGACTCTTAATCAGGGAACGTAAATAATGATAATTGTGTGATTTTCATTTTAAAAATCATAAAATTAATTAAAAATTTCATTATAAATTTTTATTTTAAAAATCACAAAATAATCATTATTCTCTGAGCAAAAATATAAAAATTACAAAATAATCATTATTTGTGATTTTTAATTTTTTTACGGGCTATATATAAAATATTTTAGGTTGATTGCTTATCTCCATAGACAATGTATATATGTAATTACCACTATGGTACACTCTGCACCAGCTACGCAAGTGAGCATCAAAAGGTCATATTCGGCATTAAAATTGTTGATGACTGACCAAAGCTATCAAGCGAGTCTATATTTTAATTAAAAGGATTGCTTGATTTTCTGTTTTTCCTTTTTATAATGGTTTGGAGGAGTGATCGCGGAAAAATCATTAAGTTTCCTTTTCTTGAAAGACACAACCGCTTAGGCGCTATGATACTGATGAGTATCGCTAAGGCGCTATGATACTGATGAGTGACCTTCTCACTTGATAAGTATATCCGAAATTGTTGGTTTATGGTTGGATTTTGATATTTTGGATGGCTAGTTCTATTCCAGTCAGCCGTCTTCCAGTCGATCCAAATTTAAGGTCTTGCGTTGATATTTAATGCCATTTATTGACTTAATAAAAAATGTCGTAAATTATGGACTTATAGAAGTAAGTTAAGTTAGGTTGGGCTTTGAGGGCTGCCACTTAGACCTTCTTAGCCATTATAATGCCCCATTTGGATCTTCCCTTTCCTCGTTAAAAAAACGCAGAGTCGCAAAAACGCAATTTCCCCACCCTTAGTGATGACTTCAATGGCTGTGCTGATAGAGGTCCTATTCATCCCTAATAATTGAGATGTTCTTTTCATTGAGAAATGGGAACGGATTTGGCGAGCCAACTAGCAATTCAAAATGGGATCCCTGCTGAGCTGGTTCTCTCTGTTGTGGGCTTCCCTATGTTGGAGTTTATATATGACTATTGGTATATCAGTACCCTTCATTTCACCTTGGACCGGTGTGGTGGTGCTCATGCGAGCAATGTGTTATATTGTTTAATCAGCCTTCGTCCTGATAAACAAAGTTTTTCTTGCCGTTCGGAGGGTTCCTATCTATGTTGACCACAGCTAAGCGACAGAGCTAATCCAATTTATGGTTCACCATGATATGCAATCATATGAGAGGCGAGAGTGAGAGCCCGCCTTAGAAAATAGGCAGAGGGAGAGCTCGATAGCTTAATGCTACAGATAAAGACCGTTGAAGCCGAGCGCCGAGTCGCCTTGCAACCAACATAGCGATAACATAAATAAACATAAGATAAGTTTAACTAATATTTATGTTTTTGTTACCATGCTATATTTCTATGCTATAATAATAGTTGGCTTCCAAACTTAATGTCGCTAGCAATGACACCCTTGTGGCGAAACCGCTTTTAGAACCGCTGTAGAACTGGAAATTAATTAGATTACTACGAATCAACTGTCACGTCAACGTACGGAGATTGGATGAGCAGAACCTTTGCCCGCAGCTCCAGAGCGGGCCTTTCATTATGCTACTACTGGCCACTGATCTTAACCCGATTGGCGACGAAATCTATGAATCTCCACCTCGGGCTGTGATGATAGTGACCGTCTAGGGAATTCAGTAAGCTGTGCTATGATAAAGCTGCAACAAATCATTTCACAATCCAAAAGAAGAGCTTGAAGAAAGATGAAGCCCTTCAAACTTAAATAGTAAGCGATCAGTCGAAGTATCCCAAGCGAGGCCCAGAGACTCCGTAAAATTTTCGGACATCATCACAAATATCTCCTGTAATATCCTCTCAATGGAACCTTAGAAAAATGTGCAGCAACTTTGGCTAGATAACCGGACCATACATTAACATGTCATTCACCGAATATCTAGAGGTGGTGGGCAATAAACAATCAAAAAAACAATCTTGAGCTTGGTTGTTGAACTTTCCTCTTTCGAAACAAAGTAATATGGTAGGAAATAGAGGTTGTTGAGGCGTGCATTAGCTGGGACTTGGGACATATGGCCCAACTTAAAATACTCCTTTATGAATTGAGACTGACAGCAAAGGGGGAAAAATCGTCACACAGCTTGGGAGTAAGATTGACCTAGCAATTTAGAATTGCATTTGCAATTGCACGGAAGCCCCACGGAGTAGGCGCCTGACTCGAGCCGAGAAGAATGTCATACGAAGTGCGCCTCGCAATCCAACTCCTTCTCGTTCATTTCACAATAGGCTCCGAACAGTCTTCGATTTCCCAAAATTTACGGAGCAGACACTCTAAACGCTCATCCTCAGTACAGAAATTGACTGAGTGTAAATCTCCTAGACTAAATATGTTTATTAATTGGTAAGGAGGTTATTTTTATAGGTTGGATAACTTGTACTTCTATGTACTTCTCTATAACAATACTTCTATCACCTACTACTTACTTTTAGACGTGAGTATAGATTTCACATTCGGCACCACCAATCTTCAATATTAAATCAAATATAACAGTAACAGTAACAAAGTAAGCTAAATTGAGCCGGAGCCGAAGTTAATATACACTTGCAGTTAAAAAGCAGTTTATTTTATTGGACATATATCGATTCGTATATAGTGGTCCAATACATATAAATATCGCTTTACATCAATTATCTTAAAAAAATGTTGGAAAAATACAAGCATCTTCTTCAAAAATGACAAGGTTGTGTAAAAACGGTTGTCAGTTGTCTAAAAAGGGAATCCAAAAAAGCTTCTCAACGTTCTGCCTCCAAAACTGAAACCCTAGTTTGCATAAAATACATACTGACGGACATTCTTATGTTGACTCTGGAGGTGATCCTAGTCAAGAATATATATAGTTTACAGAGTCGGAGATGTTTCCAAAATTTTAACATACTCTGCAAGGAAAAACCCTTCAGAAACAACATACTGAACGGCAGCAAGAACTGCTGACAGTAGAAGTCAATGCAACCGACAAAATAGTGCAGAATATTACATTTTGAAATTGTCAATTTACCATTTTTATGTTTTTGCTATATTTCCATTTATGTACCACCTAAGCAATATCCATGAATCAAATTTGCTATAAATATTGAACTTTTATAATAATAAAGTCAGTCTCAGATAAACCCATTCTGAACTCAATTCTTGACGCTGTCCCTCTAATCGGTAGATTGAGGGCACCACACCTCTCTCAATCCGTCAAAAAAGGGTTCAGTTTCTTCGACCACTTTCGGTAGCGAGCCGGAGTGCATCGAGCTACTAGCCCTCTAGCAGCCAATAAAATACTCCCAACGGTCAGACGCGAAGAACGAAAAGATAGAAAGGGAGAATAGTGCCCCTAAAATTGCCCCAGCCAGCCGATGATGAGGCAAGCGCTCAAGGCCTCTTAGATACCCAGCAAGAAACTGGGCAAGAGATAGCAAGATGCATCCGGAATTATTAAAAGAAAGGGCCAAATCGAAAAAAAAATGCATCATACTTTCAAACGAAACTAGCCATTCTGCAAGAAGCTTGGGTTGAAAGAAGAAGATTCGTTGAAAATGATGCAAAAATCCAAGGAACGGCTAGGACCGAAAGCTACATCAAGTATGCTGAGGACCTCCGGATCAGTTGCGAGAAATATGCATCCACTTCCGAAAGCAATCGAGACAAGCTGATGCAACGAGCCTAGAGCTTGAGTCTAGAGGAAGTAGAAGACGTATTTCCCAAGAATAAACGATTAGCCGGATTATGTCGGCGCCAAAGAGAACTAGTGCCTTAAGAGAGTTTAAGGAATCCGGGGGAGGTCCAGGAGACCTACTAAAATCTTTATGGGCTCAAGTCCAAGAAATCCACTTGACAGTCTACGAGGAGCTTGAAAACCCAATAGACAGTGGGTATAACAAACAGGCATACCTACAATTGCAGAATGCACTTATGGCAAGACCTAGCCCTTCGGCAAACTTCATTGATGTGCAAATGCCCCGGATAAACATTCCAAAGATTGATGGGGATGCAATGAAATGGAAACAATGACCATTACTTATTTACCTGCATAGTCCATGATACTAACATGCCATCAGTGAAGAAAATGTGGTACCTAAAATCCGCTCTCTCTGGAAATGCGGACGTCATATCGAGCTAAATGAGGACAACTATGTTCATGCATGGCGCATAATAGTTGGATCATATGAAAATCCTCGTGTCATCGCGAATAAAGTTATTCGTCGGCTACTTCATCAGAGCCCAGTCTCTGACAGTGCCAAATCAATAGAGGAGCTGTATATAACAGCTCTAAAAACCCTTGCGTCATTAAAGGGACTAGGCATCAACGTATCCACATGGAATGCGTTTCTTGTGGTCTTGCGCACCGATAAGCTTGAAATGACTAATAGGGGTCTATTTGAGCAGATAGTTGGCAACTCAGTAGAGATCCAGCCCCTACAGACGATATGGAATTCTTAGAGCAAAGAATCAGAGTCTTGAGCTCCGGAAAGACAACGGCATCATTGAAAAAAGAGTCTAATAATCTGGCGTCTGCGTTTAGTACGTCAGACAGACAATCATCATGCTACTATTGCAAGGCTCCAAATCACGTGATATATAAATGTGAGGAGTTCCGTGCAAAAACAGTATACGAAAGATTAAATTGAGTACAAAAACAAATTGCGAAAGTGGTGCTCACATAATGCAGGACTACTGCAAGCAAAACCCAAAGAGGATACCGTGAGCGATGTAAAATTGGGTGAGACCTTAAACCAATACAGTGTTAAAACCCTCGGCCTCATATGGATTCTTTTGGACTGATTCATCCGTCGTGTTATGGTGGATCAATGCAACGGCTTCCACTAACCACACGTTTGTGGCAAATCGGATAGCCAAGATTCAAGAAGTGACGGAACAGTCTCAATCAGCCGTCTCAGCCGACGTTTTGTCCAGAGGAATAGCAGCTACCAAACTTTCAAACAACAATATGAAAGATCTAGAAAGATCTAGACAAAGATGCCAACCATTATTTCGACGAATTTAGAGTAAAAAACAAAATTCGTAAGCATGGCGGCCGCTAAGGACACATTCGGAGGGGAGGTATACAACTGTAGGCCCAGCAACTCCTTTTATAAATTACAACGGATTGTTGCGCACATGCTGCGGTTCTGTTATAAGGCTAATAGAGCGCCAACGAAGGCACTATGTCTGGGTGAGCTAAACCAGGCACGCACAATTATCCTACGCACAATTCAGCAAATCGAATTCCACGCGGAGTTCAAACAGCTCAAACGTTATAAAACAGTGGACAAAAGGAGTTCCCTTGTGTCATTGGCTCCCATCTTTGGACCTTTGGACTTGAACACTCAAACCTATCCGAGGACGCAAAACATCTAGTCGTGCTCCCCTCCAATAACACAATTGTAAAAATGATCCTAAGGGAACTACAAGAGACCAAATTGCATTGCGGTGCTCGAGCCTTGCGTGCCATCAATATTGGATCATCAATGACAAAACAATGGCGAGAAACATTGTACACAACTGCGTGCGATGTACCAGAATGAAGCCCAAATTAATGAATCAAATTATGCTACCAGCCGAGAGAGTCACGCATGCTCGCCCATTCTTTAACTCTGGAGAAGATTACTGCGGCCTTATATGGATTCATCACAAGATCCGAGGCAAACGACCTGACAAGGCCTATATCGCAATGTTCTGTTGTTTCTCCATGAAAGCAGTGCATTTGGAGTTGGTAGGCGATCTCACAACAGACGCCTTTTTGGCCGCTCTCCGCCGATTTCTTGGACGTTGAGGAAAAACCCAGACGGTCCATTTCGATAATGCAACAAATTTTGTTGGAGCCAACAATAAATTAAAAGAGCTCGAAACCGCTATTTTCTCAACCAATGCGAAGCACACCATAGTTCAGCATTGCAACAAAAGAGAAATAGACTTCAAATTCATTCCCCCACGAGCACCATCATTCGGTGGCCTATGGGAGGCTGCGGTAAAATCCACAAAAAGGCTGCTCCTCCCGATACCAACATTGCGCTCGGCAAATTATTAGTAAAAAGATGAGAACTGGTATTACGACTTAAGCCTTTTGGAAATAATGGTCGAGCGAGTACCTGCAAGAGCTCCAGAATCGATCCAAATGGAAAAAGGCGTCACCAAATATTCACGAGGGATTGCCAGTTCCTTTAAAGGACTAATGCCTGTAATGAGCTGGCCTATGGGAGAGTTCTCAAAACTCTCCAGGACCGGACAACCTCCTTCGGGTAGTGGACATCAAAACGTTTTCTGGAATATTCAAGAGATCAGTGACTCGATTAGCTCCACTGTTCCCAGAGGAAGTCAACAACAAGCGCCCATTAGACGACACCTTCAAGGCGGACCAGTCTAAAGAGCCTCCGGTACAATGCAAAATATGGAATCCTCCCATCAACGCCTGTAATTCTAGCGCTTATGTTGCTACTTCCACTAGCCATGGCAACTCCAATCAAAGTGACGAAGTTCAGTAACAAGCCAGGTATTCTACGAACGTTTGGGAACCACGAGAATGGTAGTTTCCGAATGGACAATGATAGTATATTACGACTTGAATCCCTACTGGAATGAAATGAAGGTACTCAGTTGGATTAGTACCTTCATACTTTCAGTTGGATTAACGGAACTCTTACATAAGTGCCAGGAATCGACAAACGTAGAAGCATGCAATTCCATTCTAGACCATTAGACATCTAGTTGCAGAGCTTGAGCCAGAAAACAACCTTATGCATCACTCTCGGCGACGTAGATCACCGTTTAATACTGTTGGAACCATAGCCAATTCATTATTCGTCGTGCTCGACTCCACATACGCAGAAGATATGGCCAAAACTATAACAAAGGTTAAAGGCAACGAGGACTTCCTCCTACAGCTGCTTTAGATCCATACATCCATGGTTGACTCTACCATCAATTTGGTGCAAAAAGAAAGTTTGGCTACCAACAACCGCTTGAGATCTTTGGAACAACAGATGATCCTCATAATTAAGAAACGAGGACAGTACCAAGACGCACATTTGGAGCAAGCATTTATGATCCTCACAACATAAATGAATCTACTTGCAAATGGTTTACAGCGAATGCAGAGTGTGAGATCTGATGTGTTAACTCATGTTCGCCATAGAAAAAATCTTGCCAATCGCCACCACTGATGTTCTTCATCTCTACAAAATAATGTATGCGCAAGGCAGTACAACTGATACTCACGCCATTTTTCAAACAAAACAATACCACTGGTGTCGTGAGAGTTATTGGTATGGATAAAAACTCGCCAATCTAACCAATGGATCGCCGCAACCAAAAACCAATGGAACTGCTGGCGGTATGCAATGGAGTTTCATCAACTATCAACATAAGGGCGACTGGTATGCTGAATGTGCCGATTGGTTGCACAGCACGCAATGTCAATATAAGTTCGGCATGACCACTGTTCGCCATGACCACTGAAGTACAAACCGAATCGTTCAGTCGATTCGGAAATATATCCAAGCCCATAAAATCCATGAGGAAATATTGGACTCCGTTTTAAAGACTTCCACTCAATCACCAAGTATGGACGACACAGAATAAGAGATCTTACAACATCAGTTAGCCGATATAAAAAAAAGGATGCCCCGTACCAACTGGACCAACAGACAACCATGTCGTACACATCATTGGTCATTTCAGTCATCATACTGATACTGATAAGCACCCACATCTTGCGACACAGGCGGACTATTTGGAATCCAAAAACTAAAAGACCAACTCCGGAACCTACCCCAAGACAGATTACTATAGAGCTGGACGATGATTGAACACCTGTTCAACGGCCGGGCGATTGTTAAGTCATGTGTATTTATTATTAAGACACAAGAACACAAATATACACACAACAAAAAACACAAGCACTTTAAGTATATAATAAAGAAAATATTAGGTCATAGCCTACATAAAGAACGATGAACACTAAAAACCAAACCCTTCAGAAACAACATACTGAACAGCAGCAAGAACTGCTGACAGTACAAGTCAATGCAACCAACAAAATAGAGCAGAATACATTTTGAAATTGTCAATTTACCATTTTTATGTTTTTGCTAAATTTTCATTAAGTTACCACCTAAGCAATATCCATGTATCAAATTAGCTATAAATATTGAACTTTTATAATAATAAAGCCAGTCGCCAGTCTGAACTTAATTCTTTCTCCACGTCCAATTTGTTCAAGTGAAAGTTGCGGCAACAAACCAGCAGTCGGTTCATGTTCCCTTTGCTCAAAACATTTATTACAGATTACCCTTGCAGATGGTATTACAATTTTGTTCAAAAGTGTACAACGCAGTGAAGGAGACGTCTCCTACCCTAAAAATTATGTATATTCTTAATCAGGATCACCTCATGAGTTAATATAAACAGTTCCTACTGTCCATCAATCCGTCTGGCTGTTTCACCGCATACTAGTCTCTCAGCTTTAAAGCTATCGACTTGAAACTTTGCACGGGAATGCCATAACTTTGGCGCTGTTTGTAACATTTTGCAAAATGTTGTAAAAAATGTTTGCGAGGGGACATGGCAAAATTATTAACAGACTTAAACTACCTTGATGAGGTATCTTTTATAGACCCTAGGAACAACACCTTACGGTTAAAGACGGTACGCGTGTCGGACAGACGGGCATGGCTCTATCAATTCGACTGTTGATGGTACCCCTTGTACTCCAGGTGAAACTGTACACTAAAAACAGACTGAATTGGCCCACAGCTTTTCTAAAACGATCATGCTAGGCATACTGACAAAAGCCTAGAAAAAGAGCTGAAGTGTTAAGAAAACTCTCGCTGTCTCTCGCTCACATTTTTACTCACTTTTGAGCATCACTTGATCCCTGCAAAATTAATTTGGTTCTGAAATCAACTAACTTTTTCGAAGGTGTAATCTATTACCTTTAGATATTTAACATGTTTACATTTTCTTACCTCATAATTTTTGAAAACATCACAGACAAATTCAGAATTCGTGTTTGAGGGTTTTGAAATTTCTTCTCTTTGCCAAATTGCTTGCTCTAATTGATCTTCTGTATCTGTGGCAAAGCCGTCTACATCTACATCTGCATCTATATCAATATTTGTACTTGTATTTTGAGATAGTATGGAGCATTCACTGAGCTGTTCAAGTAATGGCTTGCCGTCTTCTTCTGTCGTTTCAATATCAACAACCTCGTCATCATCTTCTCCATCAGAATCATGAATATTTGTAAAGGCTGTTGTTGCTGCCTTTTCTTTAATATTTTTGCTGGTATATGATACTTCCGATAGACAATTAAATTGATCAACTTCATCTTTGTATTTGACAGTATCTAAATTTATCCCATACTCTTCTTGACCCTTTGCCGACTTTTGAGATGCAGGTGTAATATTGGCTTGTGGTAAAACCGTGGTTGTTTGTGTAGATTGTGTTGGTTGAATATAAATATTTCTGCTCAACTCACTGGATGTGTATAAAGAAGTAGAAACAATTGCTGCTGAAGCAACCACTGGCTTAAATGCAGAGCATTTTAGAATTGAGGGAATGTTGTAATCAGGGATGTTCCCAACTCCCGAGAAATTCCTATTTTTTATAATTCCACAAATAGGAGCTGGTGATTCCTTTTTTAAATTAAACGATTGTTTATCTGATAGACAAACTGTTGGTAAAGAAATATTTAGATCTGACGTAACCCATGACTTTTGACAAGCCAGCAAGCCAGTTCTCGTATCGTTTGGGTTATCAACCTGCATTTTTTTTGAGTAATTCTGGTGGCTACGAGGGTCCTTTTCCTGCCACATATACAAGGACAGTTCTTGTTCATTGCGTAGGGAATGTAGAGGAGTTAAGACAGAAGATCTGTGTAAATTAAATGGAACTCCAACGGTTGCAGCCGCCACCGCCGTAACTCCAACGACTGCAGCAGCGGTAGCTACAGTGCTGTAATTATATTGGTGATCATGGGAATTTTCCGGGAGTGCAAATTTTTCAGACGATAAGCTTTGTGATTCTTTTTCAAAGCATATCGAAGACTTCCCTGAATGTTCGCCCGCCAAAGAATTATCAGCCAAAATTGACGTTGGCGAACTTTGATTACGATTATTAAAATTGCCATTGTTGCTTATTAATCGTTTCCTTGTTCCACCATTAAACATGGCCTTAACATCTTCCCATGCATGAATTATTTTTTCATTATGACTATTTCCACTAAGGGTCATATGGCGTCGCCAGGAATTAAAATTGGCTGCGTCGGGTTGGACATACCTGTCGGTACTCGTTATGCGATGAGAATGGAATATAAATTTATTTGGTGAAAAGAACATTCCACAGTATGTACATTTTATGCATTTGGCTCTTGAAGAATTGTACCGAGATGGTAAAAATGATCCACGGCATCCCCATGCGCATTTATGCTGGACATTAAATGCAAAATCATCAGGGAGCTGGGGTGGGGAATTATCGCCTAGGAAACTTTTGCAAAGTCGCTCTGCTTCTCTTCGAGTTATCATTCCACATCGACGGGAACTTACTGGCATGGCGCCTGCCCTTCTTAATATCTCTAATTGAACTGGCGTGCACTGCACGCAGGTAATGCCAAGGGCAACCCTTCTATTGTGTATTTCGTTATAGCTAAATTGCTTTAACAAAGTATTTGAAATTTGCGCTAAGCAGAGGCGTTCTTGTGATTCAATGAATAAAGAAACTATCGGTATTCCATAAAGTAAAACGGAACTGACCTGAAATGAAAAATGTTTAATTTTTTTTTTAATATTTTTTTAATGTTGATAATTATTAGCATTAAAATCATATAATCGGATAATAGACTTAAACAATTTGTTTCCGATTAACTCACAAAAAATATAAATTCAATACTTATACTGATGGGAACTACGGGAGTACTGATAGTCATATATAAACCTAAATTTTGTAAACCTAAATCTTTCTCAACTCTCAATAGTTAAAGCTTTAATACCATAAAACTATTTTCAAATAAATAATGCTGTTGCCGGCAAAATTTTAATATTTAGTATATATAATATATATAGTCAGTCAAGCCAACACATCCCGTCCCGCAACATTTTTCTAAAAAACTATACTTAAATATAAGCCAATTTGGCGACTCGCGAACGTCGGCGAGTGCAGACGTGTTTTTTTTCCTGTCTTCTTATCGTCAACGAAAGTTTTAAATAAAAGCAGTGCATGCTCTAACCAACAACACACAGTGGGCGAAAAGACGTTTAGTGCGATGAAATTCGTACTTTTTGTGTAAATAAACAAGAAGAAAATCTAAAACATTAAGCTATGAGTGAATTCGACACTCATACAGTGCTCCAAGGCTAGCAAGACGACCGTCGGCTCTCTCTGTAAAGTAACAACGCATACCACTCAATCGTGTCAATGCAAGACAACGCGACCGCAAGCCCATCAAAAACTATACAACGAAATCTGCTGTGCAAGCAATTAATGGAGCACCTTACACCAGCGCGTTCTCTTCAAAACAATGTTCGGCCGTACAGACTGGTATAGATTTTTTTATAAATTTTTTATTTACGGTATATATAAATAAAACGTAAGCTCAGCCCGTAGAACTCTTGACTTGGTAATTCTGCAAAAATAACTCGTGGCACCTCAAAACAATCTACAATAGAGAAGCCCACAGAAACAAGCAGATTTGCTATTTTGGCAGACAAATCCGATCGTATTCTTCCTGAAAACATCGTAGGGGACAATAAAAAGCCTAAGCCGCCGGCGATTTACATTCGAGAGAAAAGTTCTAATGCTCTCATAAACTCAATACTGAATCTAATCGGACCAAATAACTTCCACATAATTCCATTAACAAAGGGAAATATTCACGAAACAAAAGTTCAGAAAGAAATACGGAAGTAAACTACAAAATTTTGTCGAAGTATTGAAACGACAATAATAAAAACTTCTATACGTTCCAATTAAAAATCAGTAAAGGCCAGCAAGTAGTACTTAAAGGTATTGAACCGGAAGTAACACCAGCTGAACCGGCGCACTGACGGAGAAAGGAAAATGAAGTGCACCCAAATTTTACACTCCAGTTCCTACTACACCACAGAATAACCGTTGAAGAGCCGCATAAAAGAAGTGGGCCGGTGCAGTGTAACAATTGCCACGAATATGGCCACACAAGGTCTTATTGCACGCTTCGTCCCGTATGCGTTATTGGTGAAGACCTTCATGAATCCCACAAATGCCCAAAAAATTAAGAGGATCCCAACAGCAAAAAATGTGGAAACTGTGGAAGTAACTATGCGGATAGCTGCAGCGGCTATCCAGTCTACAAGGAACTGAAAAGTCGTACACACCAAAGAGTGACCACTGCTCGCTCACATATAACTCCTATGAAATCTACGCGTGATGTCTCCCCCCCTACAGCCGTGAAATCTTCAGCCAATAATGAGTTCACCGACAAACCCGTAAGCTTTGCAACTGCTCTAAAAATGGGTCTGGAAAGTACCGCTCCCACAAAGCCACGATCATCAGACCACGATTAAAATAAATATACTAAAACTATATATTACTATAGTACTATATACTATATATTAAAATAAATATAACTAAATAGTTAAAACACGTAGTCGAAGGCGTCGTAGCTGTGCTAGCTACGACCTAAACTTCCCTTAAACTGTAAGTCATAGTTTTGTAAACTGTACTATCATATCAAATAAATAAAATAAATAAATAAATAAAATTGAAACAATGATTTGTATTATATTTCATGTCATTCATGCGAGCCCAGAACGTTTTGATTGAGCTGCTTGTTACGAAACAGAATAAGTAATCAATGGCTCCACTCCGTAAAGCACTGTGGAACGCCAACGGCGCAAACTCGAGTTGACTCAATTTCCTAATAATAATCATATCGCAGAAACTCATCTTACAAATAAATACAATTTTCAAATTCGAGACTACTTCTATAACACGAATCACCCAGACGGGAAAGCACACGGAGGTACTGGGATTCTGATTAGAAATCGCATTAAACACTGCCTCCACAATAGTTTCGCCACTAACTACATGTAAGCTACATCTATAGATGTACAGATGGAACACCGTTTCTTACAGCTTGCCGCCGAATCCAGCGCTAATTATTAGGACCATGTAGCCTCTATTCAGTTAAAATTAAACTGTTAGATAATGTATTATTTTAAGATTTGCAACATTATTGTTAGACTCATAAAGGATGATCCAATAAATAAAAAAAAGCTTTAATAAAAAAAAAAAATTAAACGAAAGCCAACAGACGCACATATTGAATTACATCACATATTTTGAAATACACGAAAACATCATCCACACACATTTAATATAGGTTCAAACGCAACTTCGTGTAATACATCTCAAAATGTTAACCGGTCCTAACAGGCAAACCCAAATAAACCTGCATAATAGAATCATCAACTTCAACATATATAAACATTGCAAAATGCCTACGGAATAAGTTCAAAGTTGATCGAAAAGACTCGTGAATAAATGAAAGTGTACATCCATTACAAATAAACCTTACTTCCTTAGTTCCCTTCTCAGAAATTATACCAACTGCTGGTCAACTAGCCACAAGACAAGTATTGCAGGGAATCTTGCCCCATTTAAAGGTAATACTGAGGAATAACCAATACGCAAATAGCTGCGCAATTGCTGGCGTTTTGAACGCTGAAAATATACTCCGGCTTCAAAATTGCTTGTGGGAAAGCATACGAGTTGCTGCGTGATCAGCTGCTGATACCAAGTCATCAATAAACTGGAAACTTTTTTTGGAGAAACTTTCGTCCTCTACTCCTTTACTGTAGCTCGATATATGCCCAACGCGATCTCTTTAGGTTTTTAGGTTCAGACTAAAATGGTCTATACCAAATTTTGTAGCTTTGCTCTATGAATAACCTTAAATATTTTATTCTTACTGTTTTATCTGAACAACTCTCTTCTTCCTAACCTTTTACTCTATCACACCCTAAAACTACCTCACCAGAAATGCAGATTGTCCACGAAATGGGCCAACAGTATGATCAGACTCCTCTGGGTCCCAGTACGTAGGGACATATAAGGCAACTGCATAGCAGACGATCTGGCTCATATAGGCACCGTCACACCGCTACATCTAAAATAGATGGTACTGGTATACCAATAGTCTCATACAAACTTCAATTCAAAGAAGCTTTCAATAGAAAATACTAGCTTAGCTGGGAGCCGTTAACTCTGGCCCTTTATCTCATGAAAAAGATTATTCCAGCTGTAAAGGATGGATAGGACCCGCATTGACTGTCAGAGTTATCACTGGGCAAGTCAGATGCTTGGCGAATAAATTCACCCCACAACAACTGCACCAGTTGCGAGGACGACTATGAAGATGAAACAGTGGAATATTTCATTGGCCACTGCCCTACAATCTGTGAAACAAGCTCATCTTGGAAATGGATTTTTAGTCGACATCTCCGGGGTGTCAGTCTTAGATCAATGCGCATACTGGCAGAAATACGATCTCTTAATAACTTACTCCACTTAACGAACTGTATGCGTCGCCTGTAGAGATGTAAATTGCAACCAGTGTTGTCCTGCCAATATGGATAAACTATCAACAAAAATGTGCACCAGTTGCGAAGGCATCTACTCCTCAAAGAGATTTTTGATTTGAACACCAAAATAGTTCTAGAAAGCCATGACTTTTGACAATATGAGACTAAGAACTTCAATTTAACTGACGGAATAAACTCAATACAATTTTTTTAAAATTGGTTTTAAAAATTGGTATGCTTTACTATTTTCAATAAGAAACAAAAGAAAAATCTTACGTTACGAATTTGTGTGGATAAATCATAGAAGTACATAAATCAATGTATAAAATGGCAGATTGCACCATTGAATGAGTATTCTAAAGATATGGTAGCTGGTAGATGCCATTTTTTTAATTTTACTTGGTACATACATGTAGAGTTTATTATTAAATGATAAATTTTTATTATTATAATTGACAAAGATATATGTAAATTCATCTCATTGTAACTTAATAGTTATTTTATTTGAGGCGACAGGGAAGGGCCTTACTTTTCTTTTACGACTTCCTTGACCGACTTGTTTCACTTCCACGAAGATCCACGACTCCACAATAGATGCCGCTGCAACCTCCTCATATTACTATGAACTGGGCTTTCTGTCCCCTATCTAACAGTTTAAATATACGTCCTCCTGGACAACTGTGCAACGAGGCGAACGCCTCTGACGTGAACGTGTCTGTCGCTCACTATACGTCAGGGAAATCCAAACACCTTGGACCACTCGCCCAGCTTCCGGATGACTTCCTCCTGTCCAGTTGATTTCGTCGGGAGGGGCCATACAAGCTTGGAGAATTTGTCAACCACTGCTAGGATGTATTTGTAATGCTTCGGTGATGCATCCATCGGGCCCAAATGATCTATGTGCAGTGTATGCAGCGGCGCGTTGCCCTTCTCAATACACTTAAACAGACTTTCTTTTCCCAGCTTACTAAAAATGATACATTTAATGCAGTTTGATATCAGCTTAATCACTTTTTGCTACAGATGAGGAGTAAAAATCTGCTGCTGAATCTGACCTATTCCATGTTAGCTTTGAATAACTTTGCGCTCCATAAGCTTCGGCACCACTAGCACCTCGTTCTCGACGACTTCTTCAAACAACAAACCTCCTTTTAGCTTAAAAGCTTGATACGGCCGGTTTTTAAGGATCTTCCTTGGAAAGATTCGAACAGATAGACGAACAGGCAGTTCTGTTGCCACGCACATACGTCTTGAAGGAAACGACTTAGAAAATCCATGTGCTTCATTCGCTTGTAAACGAAATCCTGCATATACGGCAACCACGAACAGACTTCTCTCAGAAGGTCCTGCTTATTTGCTATTGGTCAAAATGCAGCACAATCAGTTATCAACTTGAAATTCTTTCCCAGGATATAATGACGGAACTTTTTCAAGGCTAGATATACAGTTTTAACTTCTAGATAGTAGCTATGACTGCTCGACTTAGCTTCCGATGTTTTCTTGCTCCAGTAGTAAATAGAGTATAAACCGCCTTCCAGCTGCTGTAGTAAGACCGCTCCGAATTCATGTTTCGATGCGTCTGTTTGTAGTTCTGTTGACGCTCCTCTTGTGTAAATATGCAAAATAATCCCATTTACCAAACTTCAACAGCTGCATCGACTGTATTTCTGGAAGATCCATTATGATTGTTGCATGCTCTTTCAACAAGTTCGTCAGCGGGCATGCAATATCAGCGTATCCTGGTATAAATTTCTAACGACTAGGGCTAACTCGTTTAAGGTTTTTTGGGATTCCAAAAATTCCCACATGTAAGAGCCACTGACCAACCTTCCACCTCATCTTCCTCAGCTTCAAAAAACTAATATCTTCACTAACATTTAGCTATAAGTACGTTACGTAGTGAACTACCGTTACGTAGTATACTTCCCAAACAGTATTCTGATACTTCTTCCTTTGCATCACACATTATAGTCTTTACAGAAACTTGGTTAAAGCCGGAGAACTTAAGCTCCGAAGTAAATACACCACTTTTAGAGGTGATAGAACACTGCGAAGGGTAGGAATGCAAATTTTTGTAGACTCCAAATTCGCTTCTGAAGAGGTAAAATCACAAGAGTTTGGTGACATAGAATTTCTTTGTATTAAAATCTTCTTGTCCGGTCAATCTTTATATGTTGCATACTACCTGTTCTTACATACCACCTTTATCCAAACCCTCCACATACTGGCAACATTAGTCCGCTATTCAGTTCGTAGAGTTGCTGCGTCATTAGCTACTGATACCAACACTGCTTCCAGAGTTATCAATAAACTGGAAACATTTTTTGGATAAACTTTCGTCCTCTACTCCTCTATTGTAGCTCGACATATGCCAAACACGATCCCTTTAGGTTTTTTAGGTTCAGACTAAAATGGTCTATACAAAATTTTGTAGCTTTGCTCTATGAATAACCTTAAATATTTTATTCTTACTGTTTTATCTGAACAACACTCTTCTTCCTAACCTTTTACTCTATCAAACCCTAAAACTACCTCTACCACTACTTAAAAGTGGTGTGTAATCGTATCTTCTTAAGATCAAGCTCGTATTCGCCAGGCCCGATAGATTACCAGGCTATGTTATGAAGAACTGCGCTGAAGCTCTGTGCATTCCGCTCCTTAAACTCTTTAACCTTTCCCTGGAGACTTCGATCTCTCTTCTTATGTGGAAGGAATCTTACATTATTCATCTGCATAAAAAAGGGGAAAATCCGACGCTGCCAATTATTAAAGCGTTTCTAAACTTTCAACAATTCCAAAGCTTTTTGATAAACTTATCACACCACATGTATCACACACACCCTATGTAGTTCAATAACATCTCCGTGCCAGCATGGCTTCATGGAACTCCACCACTACCAATTTATTGGAGCTAACATCTTTCGTCACGGATGGATTCCGGAATGGCTTACAGACAGACGTCATTTACACTGACTTGAGTAAAGCATTTGACTCTGTTAACCATTCGCTTATTATAAGTAAATTCAGTCTTTTGGGATTCCCAACTGATCTCTTGATCTGGATTTTGAGTTACTTATCTCGAAGAACCCAACGCGTTTTCTATATCTGGGGTGTCACATCTGGGGTGCCGCAAGGAAGCCATCGTGCCCCTTTACTTTTTAAACGGTTTATTCACGACTTGCCCCTTCCCTTAACTTATTTACTTGTACTTATGTACGCTGATGTCTTCAGTATAGATTCACTAGCGCCCAATCTAGACTTAAATTCGATTTGGATAAATTTCAAAATTGGTGTTTAACAAATAACCAAAATCTTAATGGATCGAAATATAAACGCATGTCATTTTATCGATCTAGTCCTCACGAAGCTATGTACTTTTTCAATGGGCACGCCTTAGAACGATCAACTCAGGTTACCTATATGGGTATCCTATTAGATTTGAAACTTAAATGGGTGTGCTTGGTTTTAAAAAAGATAGTCGGCAGAATTTAATAACCCGTACATTACAAATATGTTGTATTCATCATTGGTCCATCCGATTCTTGAGTAATGATCGGGTGTCTGGAGCCCCCAATACGGAAACATCGAGATCAAATACAATCTTTAAAAAATAACTTTCTGACTTTTGCTCTTGGTGGACTTAATTGGGATGCAAAACTTAACTTAATTGAGATGCTTATCTTATAATAGTAGACTTTTATTAATCAACTTACCATCATTAACAATCCGTAGAACGATGCTGGGTGTCATGTTCTATATAATCTTATTTATGGTAATATAGACAGCCAGCATTTCCTAACACGCTTAAATTTTATCGTTCCTAGTAAAAGGATTAGAAACTTCCGTCTACTACTCCTTCGTTCAGGGTATTATGTTCGGACTAAAATGGTTTCTACCACATCTTGTCACTTATAAAGGCTAGACATGGGTTGTAAAAATAGATGAGGAAATATGATTTTTTTTACCAAGAAAATCTGAATACCGACATTATGGCACCGAGCAATTATGCAAAAATAAAAACTTAACTTCCAAAAATTAGTGCAACTTTGAATTTTTAGCATAACGTTCTCCTCTTTTAACAATCCTATCGTTATTTAACCTATTCGTTTGCTTTCAGTCTACTTTTTTAGTGAATAGCAAATTATGCACTTGCAAACTGAATATAATCTGGTGTTTTGCCACCCGTGTCATTCTATGTCAAAGTCCCGTCTTTCATATGTTTACGTTTTACTCTGCTTACGTTTGAGAACTCTTCTGCGAACACTGATCTGGCAATGGCCGATCTCTTTGCAAAGTTTTTTCAAACAACGTATTCACATAGCACCACTCCAGCTCAGCCTTACACTTATAATATCCAATCAGCCAACCTTATTTTTTGCCCATCTTTTGATCAAAGTGGTGTGTTATCGGATCTTCTTAGGGTTAAGCCCGTGTATTCGCCAGGCCCCGATGGAGTACCAGGCTGTGTGCTGAGGAACTGCGCCGTGGCCCTGTGCAAACCGCTTCTTAAACTTTTTAATTTATCGCTGAAGACCTCGATTTTTCCCCTTATGTGGAAGGAATCTTACATTATCCCTCTGCATAAAAAAGGGAAAAAATCGGATGCTTCAAATTATAGAGGCATTTCTAAATTGTCAGCAATTCCAAAGCTTTTCGAAAAACTTATTACTCCACATTTGCAACACCTATGTAGTTCAATAATATCCCCGTGCCAACATGGCTTTATGAAGCGCCGCTCCACCACCACCAACTTATTGGAGCTAACATCTTTTGTCACGGATGGGTTCCGGAATGGCTTACAAACAGACGTCATTTACACTGACTTCAGTAAAGCATTTGATTCTGTTAACCATTCGCTTCTTATAAGTAAACTCAGTCTTTTGGGATTCCCAACTGATCTCCTTATCTGGATTTCGAGCTACTTATCTGGAAGAACCCAACGTGTCTTCTTTAAAGATGTTACCTCGCGTACAGTCCGCGTCACATCTGGGGTGCCTCAAGGAAGCCATCTTGGACCCTTACTTTTTACTTTGTTTATTAATGACTTGCCCCTTGCCTTAACTGACTCATTAGTACTAATGTACGCTGACGATGTTAAGCTTTGTCTTCAATATAGATCTACTAGCGCCCAATCTAGACTTCAATCCGATTTGGATAAATTTCAAAATTGGTGCTTAGCAAATTACCTAAAGCTTAATGGATCGAAATGTAAACTCATGTCATTTTATCGATCTAGCCCTCACCAGGCTACGTACTTTCTCTATGGGATTGCCTTAGAACGTTTAACTCAGGTTAACGATCTGGGAGTCCTATTAGATTTGAAACTTAAATTTACCGACCATATATCCACCATGGTTAATAAAGCTATGGGTGTGCTTGGTTTTATTAAAAGATGGTCAAAAGAATTCAACGACCCATACATTACAAAAACTTTATACACATCATTGGTCCGTCCGATTCTTGAGTATGGATCGTGTGTCTGGAGTCCACAATACGGTGTGCACCAAGATCACATAGAATCCGTACAAAAAAACTTTCTCATTTTCGCACTTAGGGGACTAAATTGGAATGCAAGCCTTCACCTTCCCTCCTATCATAGTAGACTTTTATTAATCAACTTACCACCATTAACAAACCGTAGAACGATGCTGGGTGTCATGTTTCTATTTAATCTTATTAATGGTAATGTAGACAGCCAGCATTTATTAACACGCTTAAATTTCAACGTTCCTAGTAGAAGGACTCGAAACTTTCGTCCTCTACTCCTTAGCCATTGTAGCTCGACATATGCCCAACACGATCCGTTCAGGGTTTTATGTTCGGACTACAATGGTGTCTACCACGTTTTGTCCCTTTGCTCTACTAACAATCTTAAATCCATTATACTAAACACCTTATCTTTGCAACACTTTTCCTCGTGATTTCATACTCCTATTCCTCTCTTTTACTCTCTCGGATCTATCCCCGCGATTCGAGCCGTACGTTATGCGGCAGCGTCCCTCGGTCGGTTGGACGGGAGGTGGGCTGTACGTATGCAGTGGGAACCGCGCGAAAAAAAAAACTGAATATAATCTGGTGTTTTGCCACCCGTGTCATTCTATGTCAAAGTCCCGTCTTTCATATGTTTACAAAAAAAAATTTTTTTAAATGGAAAACAGTAAACAATTATCGAAGAAAAAATTTTTCGTCGAGTCATGCTTCAAACGTTTCAATTGAACATTTTTACTTCAGTATGCCTCAATGATTCAAATCATTTCCTTGGATCTTAGCATACCCGCAACCAAAAGTTTGCATCAGGCTGAGTAAAGTTTACTGTACTGTTGGTTCGAAGCGATTTGATTCGAACCGACCCAGACAGTACGATACAATTCACTGTATTCGATACTGAGTTGAAGCTGGGTAGTACTTGAAGGGATTTGTATTGATGCGACTAATGATGTGATTCGATTCGTTTTTGGTCAAGGGTGATTGTATCATACACAATTATACTCGTTGCAGTTCTCTTGAATCCACTGATGGAAACTATTTTAAATTTAAATAAAAGACCATTACTGAAACATATTTACATAGCTGGGGATGGGAATTCCATTGCTCAAAGAAAAAATTAAAATCCTATTATGTTGTGAAACAAATTGGAACTTGCGTTCTAGGGCCATTTCTAAGGAATTTCTAATGACGAAATTCACTTCACTGTAATTACCGACAATATTTTTTGTTAGGGTTTTTAACATCATCAAAAATTACCTTATTACTTATTATACTATTGATGCAATATTATAAGAGAATACTGCAATCACTTTCTTTTTTTATTTTTAGTATCTTTTCGGGAATCTGCCCCAGTGTGGGTCGTGGAAGTCAATTTCATCGTCCCAGGCCAGCATCAGCCAAAGACTTCAGCTATTGGAAAAGACTCCTATGCGAAAAAAACCGTCACTAGGAATCCACCTGCAATGATGATGATCATTTTTCTTGCAAGCCCAAGAGCAGGAACGGTAACAAAAAACCAAGGTCGTTATTAGAGTGGAAGATATTTTAAAATTTAAATATTCTTACCCGCGGGGCATGTCATCCTTTCGATACGTGTGCCAGTTTGCGACGCTATGTTCGCCTGGCTTCTGGCCAGAGGACATATTCGTGCAAGAGCATCAGTTAAAAAACAAATACTTACCCTGTTGGAGTCAAGCTCCCAACATTTGTATTATCTGATTCTTTAAAACACTAACAAATTCTTTTGGTCTTACTCATCAAAATTGTAGGGGCTTACAAAGTAAGCTCCATAGACTCTAATCTGACAGTTTTTCTTCTGCTTCTTATGCCACTGTCTCCACCTAAGCCTGGTTAAAGCCGGACATCCTTAGATCCGAAGTTTCCAGAGTTTTGCCCCTTTCATCCCAGGATCCATATAACGCCACGCTTGAGGTTATAATCGAAACCATTTCTGGTGTCGTTCAGAAGTCTCCTCGCGTGGCAAATAAGATTCTCTGTTTCCTTAAGGCAGACTTTCCCACATTTAATAGCTTCATTAATACATTTGATTGGTCCGACATTCTGGCATTCACCGATATAAATCAGATATCGCCTTACATAACTCGGAATGTTATGGGATATATATTTATCACTGCCGGATTCCGTTCACTCAGGATCCGAAAGGGTTTAATACCTTTTTAAACACTAAGCGTAAATATTTATGTTTTTTTCTGTGCCTACGTTTTAAAAATAATATGCGACCACTGCAGTGCACCGATTAGACCATTGCCGATTTATGGGCAAACTCTTAAAATATCATATCAGCATATATCATACACACTCACTCAACCAGCCAATCTTATATTCTGTCTGAAATTTTCTCTGAAAATAGTTATTATTGAATCTTCAAAAAATTAAACAAGTTTGTTCGCCGTGCTCCGATGAAGTACTAGGCTGTGACACTGTGCCAGGCTTCCAAATGGGACTTCAAGCTGATGTTATTTATATAGACTTCAACAAATCTTTTTATTCAGTAAATCAATCAGTCCACTTATATGTTTTGCCCCCTGCTTTAACCTACTTCACTAACATACGCTGACGATTTTAAGCTTTGTCTGCAATAAAAATCCTTTTCTGATCAATTCAAACTCCAGTCCGATCTCGATCATTTTCAAAAATGTGTTAAGCTAATAATTTAATACCTAATGGATCAAAATAAAACGTATGTCTTTCCATCGATCTTGTCCTCTCCAAGTCACGTACTTAAGTCAGGTTTATGATCTTAGAGTCCTTTTAGACGTAAAAGTCAAATTTCCCGTCCATATTTCCTCAATGTTTCATAAAGCTAAAGATGTTCTTGGTTTTATTAAAAAATGGTCAAAAGAATTTAACGAGGCCTATATTACTTAAATCTGGAGGAAACTGAAGTACGGTTAATGTGTCTGGTATCCCTAATATGAAGCTCATCAGACCGCATAGAATATGTACACAAGAATTTCTTACTATTGGCTCTTAGGGGACATAACTGCGATTCAAATTCTTACTTTTCTTCATATCATAGCAGCCTCTTAATAATAAACTTACCCTATACAAATCGACTAACCCATAACTAACCCATAACAAATTGAAGAGCAATGCTGACGTGGATAGCCAGCATTTACTAGCACGCTTAATTTTTAACGTTCGAAATAGACTTGAGATGCTTTAAAGACCTAAAGTTTAAGTCCACTGTTCCTTGTACATGACCAACTTATGGTGTTGCCGTCGTAATAGATTTTGCGTACACTTAAATTATGGGATAAGTGTGGCAAAATGCTAAAATAAGCTTATAAAACTTTATCGATATCTTTGTAACGACCTAGAAGAATGTAGGCGTCGACCATCGCCAAAACAAGAAGAAAGCAGAGGTGAAATTAACGAGTGGCGGGAAAACAGGAAATCTTTTAGCATGTGTTGCACGCATATATTGACATAATTTTTAAGTTAATAAATAATATGTAAAAACTATCTTAGTACCCGCTGAAAAGAAAGCTAGAATGAAAAGCTAGGTAGTATAAGCAGGCAGATCGATTAAAATAACACACGTATACATGCAGACGCGTCAAAGCTGGTACGTAGGTGAGAGTGGAGCATGAACATAGAAGTTTGCCGAATTTGCGAGAACAAGAACAAGACAGCGTCAGAAAATTGGGTTCATTGTGATGTTTGCGGAAGGTGATACCATTTTGAGTGTGTCGGCGTTAAGAACGATATTGAGCAACGACTGGAGTGACGATTTCTGCCTCGCTTAGTACTTTGCTTCACTGCCCGATGGCGTCACTATCGCAAGAGAAATTTACTATCGTGTGCATTGGTGCATTCTCGTAGACGGCTACTGTCGAAATTTCAGCCGAATCGGACTCGTAGTTTTGTTTTAACTTCGTGGAAACGAACGTGTCTGTACATTTTAGAAAAATGGAGAAAGAGCAATATCGGTCTGTGATTCGATCCTTATTTTTGGAAGGGAAATCACGCAGCAAAATCAAAGAGTGACTCTTTGATGGCGACCGACAAAAATTGGTTTAACAAGATTCATCATGGTCGCACGCCAGTTTTTGAGTAGTCACGCCCAGGTGCCCCGAAAACGGCTACCACGGAGGATAACGTGACAAAAATCCACGATGTCGTATTGGCAGACCGCCGATTGAAAATGCGTGAGATAGCTGGCACCTCAACAGATCGCGTGGGTCATATCCAGCATGAAATTTCTTTTTGTTTTGAACTTGAAAAAATCACTCGCTAGACAGTAATTTGCGTCCAATGAGGAGGATGTCACCGCTACTGAGGCCTATTTCGCAGACCTCGAGAAAACGTATTTTTCAGATGGGTTAAAGAAGTTGGAGCATCGCTGGGTCAAGTGTATCGAGCTAAAAGGAGCTTATGTTGAGAAATAAATATCTCCAAGAAATAAATATCTCCAAGAAATAAATATCTCCACTTTTCCAAAATTTGCGTTTTTATTTTGGAGGCTAAGTAGTTACCGGCCCCCTCGTAGAGTACGGGATATAAGTTCCCGACGTCAATGTGATTATGGAGGCGTGCGATCTGGTGGCGATCTTAACAATCAATTACAGGTGAAGGAGTTCGTAGATAAACTTCTCACCCAACACAAGCTAAACTGGGCAATGCAACCCCGATTCGATAGGATAGCAGCAGCTAAAGCATTCTGAAATTGGCTATACAAGATCTCAGGGAAGAGGCTGACGAGCCTGGACCATCACGAGAACAAGCACAATCGAATGCGAGTCAGACGGAAGCAGCTCAGCACCAAGTACAATTGGGCGTGCGGGGTGCGGAGTGTAGTTAAACCTCGGCACGGAGCACAGATGGCAGATAAGCAGAGCCGGTAAAGCATGTTTCTGCCTCAAAGTACACCGCAAAAAAATACTGAACCGGGAATTGTGGAATTAACGATTTTTCAAGGAGACACCATGAGTTACTTCTTGAAAGACAACATAGTCCCTTGAGTACGCATCGAGACGACAACCGCGGAAGTCAATTCTTTCGTGTCATTCTAGTTAAGCTCCGCTATGGCCTTACGATGATCGAAATCTATGCATTCCTAGACGAAGGATCATCGGTGACCTTAGTAGACGCATCTGTATTCTTTCTCCAATGTGTTCCTATTCTACGGATCGCAGAGACAGCTCGATTTGAGAGTTTAAGTTAACGGATTTCGTTAAACCATCAGTCAAAATCTCGGAAATCAATTTCGATAGAGTTTATTGGCTGAACAAGGACCAAACCGTTCAGAACTTCCTAAGATTATCGTACAAGCCCAGCAAAAACGTGGATAATGAGCCCGGAGTACTTAAAAACTGAATCCAGCAATTGGCCAACATCGACGTAGCTGGGGAGGATCATGAATTCTTCAGAAATACGGAAGCATGTGATGACGACATCAGCGGTTATGTTCAATACACTCTATTTCTCTAACTGGCGGTTATTATACAGAACAGTGGCGCTAATACTCCTGACTAGAGGCAGACTGAACTCAATTGACATTGCTGAAGACGCAATTATACTAGCTCCAGGATTCCGGATAACCAACTTAATAGTAAGGAGCTTGATCGATAAATACAATCTTCTCGCTCACGAGACTACAATAAACGACATCAAGGCTTAATTTTTCTTTTATGAAATTCCTTAACAGCAGCAAGGAACTTCCAGTTATTATAAAAGGAATAGAGCAAACTGCTACATTACGGAAGGTAGCTGACATTGCGGAAGGTCTGCAGGAACATAATTTCAATGTCAAATTTGTTATGAACGTAGTTTATAGGGCAAAATCGCATAACTACAATTTAGGATCGAACTAGTCGAACCAAACACAAACCAAGATCGAACCAAACAGCTACTGACCAGCATTCCACCCAACCGAACTTTCCATGTACATATTTCCACATACATATTTCCTACATACATATATATATTTCACAAACGACTTCAGGGGTGAAGTCTCCTTTGCCAATTTCCTTCGCTACCCAACAATGAGGATTATCCATCCGACCACCATCCACATTTGTAAGTTTCCCACCTTTGTCAAAATCAGCAGACAAACCGCTACCAGCGTACAGAGCCCAAACAAAAAAGAAACCCAACCCTTCCACCAAGAACAGACAAGCGACTCTCAAACACCGACTCGAAGCTTCCCTGCATCTGTGCTCACATACAATATGCTGGCGATGGAAAGTACCCTACAAGAGTTGGTACGAAACCAAAACATTCTCATGGATATACTTTTAAAACAACTGTATTTGCAAATCTGTCCAGTAAAAATATACTAGTATGCCAATGGCATTTCCCAGGACAAGTATGAATTTCTATAGATCCTAAATACTAACGATCCTCCTATCGGAATGCCACATAACAAGCAAAAACTATTTTGGTCTCACCGGGTACATATTTTACGAAACCAACCACTTAACGCAATCGCGTGTCCATGTCCATGTGGCAACGATCGGGTGGACGATAAAAGCAAGGGGCGCGGAGAGCAAAGCGATCAGGAACCAAAGAAGATCGAGTCAACTGTTCTTTTATGCATTTTTGACCAGCCACATCATGAAAATGAGCTCGAGCACATTGAGCTCGAACCAAATATATCCTATGAAGCTAATATCGAAAACTTACTTAACAACTAACGGAAGTCATGTTCTCCGCTGCTAAAGCTACTACGGCGGTACTAAGTCTATCAGTTTCCGGCTTCCAAAAAAAGACTTAAGGAGGAAGTCTTAAAAAACAAATAAACGAAAATCAACGAGCCTACGTCAAAAACTAGACGCCTAGAAAAACTCTCTCCCACCAGCAAAAAATTTCCGCTTTTGACAGCTCACGCAGATTAAAAACCTGTCGAAACCGATCTTCTTCAAGATCCTAAACAGTATTTTAAGCGCTGAGTGACGAAGAAATAGGTAAAAATGTCTTCAAGCCCCAAAAATAAATCAATTCACTGTCCCGGACAACCCAACCCTAGAGCCTTCCCCGATTAATTTTAAAACATGCAGCATAAAAAACTGTTAAACGCCAGAGAACTCCTGGCCATGATGTAATTTAGCCCAAGATGATAATTAAATTACCATATTGTGCACTTATATGAAAAACTACCTTATATGAACACACTATTTAATCCCATACAAAAAAATAATACTTCCATCACCACTGAAAAAAGTCTGTCATAACTATGATAACGAAAGATAAATCTGTACCGTCTTCCTACTCAGCCATGAGTCTAGTACCGTGACTTTCAACGTTTTTTATTAGAAAGAACCCAAAGTTGGAAGCAAAAGTTTGAATCCCTCACATCCCCTCCCGTTTTGCTTCAGAGAAGAGTATTGGACTATCGAGCTGGTAAACCACATCTAAAGTACGTGCTGTTGTTTTTACTGATGAAAAACGTTTTAATTTAGATGGCCCCGATGGTTTTCAATATTATTATCATGATTTGCGAAAAGATGAGCTATATCTAAGTCGCCACCACAGCCGAGAAGGTGGAGTAATGGTGTGGGGTGCTATCACGTTCTATGGAACAATTGACTTGATTTGTATCGATCAGAAGATGAACGGCGATCGCTTCAAAACATTGTTGGAATCCGTTTTTCCAAAAATTATATGATCTCTTTGGACCAATTCCTTGGATTTTTCAACAAGACAATGCTCCTATTCATAACTCTCGAGTAGTAAAGTCGTTTATTTCGAGTCAAAACGTTAATATCATAACCTGGCCACCATATTCTCCAGATCTTAACGTAATTGAAAATGTTTGGGGCTGGCTAACGCGGAAGGTATACGAAGGAGGAAAGCAATACGAAGATAAGGAAACATTGACTGCAGCTATTAAACGTGCTTGGAGCGAGATTTCGTTGAAATACATAGATTCCCTGTATTATTCCATGAAGGACCGGATATATGAAGTTATTACTAACAAAGGAGGCAGTACTCATTACTGAAATGTTTTTTTTTTTAATTCTAATAAATCAAATATTAACACTAACTACAAATTTAAGTTAAAAATAAGTAACTTTTTTTTTTTTAAATATTATGTCTAAGTGCGTCTATTCTATTGACCAAGAAAAAGGTGCCTTATTTTAAGTTGCTTCAAGAAAATGTTTGAAAACACAACTTATGTTATATTTTTATAATACTTTGAATATTATAATTAAAGTATTATTAAATAACCAAGGTTTTTGCATATTAACTTTTTTTCAACAATCGTTAAAATAAAAAATATAAATCAAATTTGTGTGGAAAACTGAGTGCGTCTAACCCAAGACCAGCAGTGTATATAGCAAAATATATATACCCAAATATAGCAACATAAAATGTACAAGACCACCCACAACAGCTGACTGGCAAATACAAGTCATTGAGCAATAATGTGAGCATATCACGTTTACAATCAGACAAGGCAGTTGTCCACTGTTAACCTTAAATAATTCATGAACCTACTACGTTAGCTAAATTGGCATCCTCTTAGGTAACAGGCGACTGGCTCTCCAACTAGACAACAAAGTACTTCTCTTTAAAATCTGTCTAAAACCCATTTGGACCTACAGCTCTGAACTTTCTCCCAACGCAACCCTTGGTATATTTGCAATGCCGAAATCTACAAAGATCTGGGCATAAACCCAGTGAAGGGAAAAATCGAAAGAAAAAAAATGAATTTTAAAACAAGATTAATATTGTTGGCACCTATTGCCAAGACCTAATATCTTGGTACCGAATACCATGAATGATAACGTTTCACACCTAGTAATATGAATTTAGCTTCGAGAAGAGCGTCAACCTCAAATAATAATATGATTCCAACCGACACAGTACTGAGTACAGATGGCGCCACCAGCGGAATCATTAATATGAACCATGATTAATATGAACAACTTAGATATAGATATACTTAGCATCATATATAAGAGCGGTTATTCTGAAATAAAGCTAGTTGCGAATACAGAATCCATCGTCTCGTTACTCAGTGTTTTCCCATAGCACATAGACGTAATCGCCTTCGAGTGCGCTGCCGTGAACGGACCGTCGCAGGACCCTTGATACGTCACTCGCCGCTAAGTGTTGCTCCCATGGAACGGACCGCCAGGTGGCACTATCCATACGGACGCGTCGCTGAGTGTTGCTCCCGTGGAACGGACCGCCAGCAGAGCCGCTGATACGTAATCCTCCGAATACCGCTCCAGTTAAAAGGACCGTCGGCAAGAACCCCGGTGTACCTCCGTGTGGTACCTCAGAGCTCGGACCAACGAAGGAAGCTCCCTTCTCCCCCACAGCTGAGGCGCGTTAACGAATCCCCGGCCATCCCCGCATCTCAACCACTGCCTGGATCAACCAGGCAATTTTAGTAAAGTTTCCATAGGTATTTGGCTAGGACTCCGGGATTCCATAAATTTCGGAAGTTTAAGTTCCTCGTAATCCTTACCTATAGGATCACAATCTGAACACGAGCCGCAAGGCAATTCAACCTCAACAATACAAAAAAACCACACACCACCATGGGTTCAGAATCAGACCCCGTACAACAGATGCTCATTGAAGAGCAGATTGAAAGCAGCACATCTATCCAAAGTTGATAAGAAACTTCACAAAAGATTCAGCAGAGTGACGATTCAAGGAAGGTTACTTTGAGGAACGGCTGAGACACCTCATGCATTTGTAGGCCCAATTTGAAAGGAATGATGCTAAGCTCCACGACTTAGCACTAAGCTGTGACGATAAATACTTTTCAAAAGTCAAGGCACTGAAAGATCTGGTAAATAAATATAAAGCTATATTTTCGGAGGGAATACCATCAGGATCAGGCCCATCACAGCGTCCCCGAAAAACTGCAGAAAACCTCGAGTTATTGTCTTACACCAGGTACCATATGAAAGAGTTATGGAATGAGATTGTGGACGGCCATCATGACCTTCTTGAATTGGATCCAAAAATTACTACAGATGGACATACTAGCGATCGATTCCGAGCGGATTATTTTGCTTTTTTTAGCGAGGATCCACAAGAAGGAGAGGGAGCCACACACAGGCGGTCTTCCGCTTCAACATTTGTGGCTCCGCCGGTCGAAATTCCAAGTTTTGACGGATATTACCGGCATTGGCTACGATTTTCCGAAATTTTCATGGAGTTCATCCACAATCAAGACTTTAGCGATGCAGTTAAATTCCGGCATTTGGAGAATCATGTTACAGGTGATGCTAAAAACCTAATCTCAACAGCAATTGGCGGACAGACCAGTTACAAGGATGCCTGGCAACGGCTAACGAATCGATACCAAAATGAGCGGTTGTTGATCAAGTCCGCGATCCAAGATCTTTCGTACACCCCAGAACAGATGGATCAGCGGATCAGCTGCGCAGCTTGCGTGATACCGTGCTCCGAACGGTCGCCACTCTCAAGGTGTCAACAGACAACTGGGATCCAATCTTGATACATATCATTGAAGATAGATTATCTCGCGCGACAATCACTGAAGCAGAAGTTAGAACACCTTGAGCGTCAGGCAACCCGTCAAGTGACAATGCGAAAAAATACGTCTACCAGTCCACTTTAAGCCACCATTAACCTAGTAACCATTTACCACCCACTAACCTAATAATTTAATTATTAATTATTAATTATTAATTAATTTAACTAATCAAATAATAATTTGATGCCGATCGACTGTCCCAGTACTAAGTACAGACGGCGATCGACTGACCCAGTACTGAGTACAGACGGCGCCATCAGCAAACAGCATTGTCAACGCCAGCGGAGTGAAATGTGATATATGAACCTCATGACCAAATGGTCGGAGTCAGCAGTTAACCGGGTTAAACATCACGGAAGCACGTTTGTGACAGTGACCTAGGATCTATAGACCTAATATAATAACATCTTAGATATAGAGATACTTAGCATCATATATAAGAGCAGTTATGCCCTAAATAAAGACAGTTGCGAATACAGAATCAATCGTCTCGTTACTCAGTGCTAACTATAGCACTTAGACGTAATCGCCTTTGAGCACGCTCCCATGAACGGACCATCGCAGGATCTTCGATACCTCACTTGCCGCTGAGTGTTGCTCCCGTGGAACGGATCGCCAGCCAGCAAGATCCACACGTACGCGTCGCTGAGTGTTGCTTCCGTGGAACGGACCGCCAGCACGGACTGATACGTACTCCTTCGAATACCGATCCAGTGAAACGGACCGTCGGCAGGAACCCCCTTGTACCTCCGAGTATTACCTCAGAGCACGGACCTACGAAGGAAACTCCCTTCTCTCTCACAGCTGAGGTGCGTCAACGAACCCCCTGGCCATCTCCGCATCTTAACCACTGCCTGGATCCACCAGGTAATTTAGTCAAGTTTCCAAAGGCAACGACTCCGAGATTACATTAATTTCGTGAGTTCAAGTTCGACGTTAGTGGCCGCATAACGCACTGCGTACGAACATTTGGTGACCCCGACGTGATCCTTTTCTATAGGATCACAACCTGAACACGAGCCGCAAGGCAATTAAACCCCAACAAAACAAAAAAAACACACTCCACCATGGGTTCAGAATCAGACCCGGTAATACAGATGCTCATTGAGCAGCAGATTGAAAGCAGCACAGCTATCCAAAAGTTGATAAGAAACTTTACGAAAGATTCAGCAGAGCGACGACTCAAGAATGGTTACTTTGAGGAACGGTTAAGACAGCTCACGCATTGGTGGGCCCAATTTGAAAGGAATGATGCCAAGCTCCACGAGTTAGCACTAAGCTCTGATGATGAATACTTTTCTAAAGCCAAAGCACTGAAGAATCTGGTAAATATACATGAAGCTATATTTTCGGACGGAATACCATCAGGATCAGGCCCATCACAGCGTCCCCGAAAAACTGGGGAAAACCTCGAGCCCAAGACACAGTCTAGGACTAGCGAACAAGTTCTTACAGAGGACCCAAAGATCACCTCACTGAAACGAAGACAAGAAGGACGGCTCGTCGATCTCGAGGACTTCCTATGTAATCGAACTGAAGGAAACAAGGTATCGCCTTACTCCAGGCACCATATGAAAGAGTTATGGATACAGATTGTGGACGGCCATCATGACCTTCTTGAATTGGATCCAAAAATTACTACAGATGGACATACTAGCGATCGATTCCGAGCGGATTATTTTGCTTTTTTTAGCGAGGATCCACAAGAAGGAGAGGGAGCCACACACAGGCGGTCTTCCGCTTCAACATTCGTGGCTCCGCCGGTCGAAATTCCAAGTTTTGACGGATATTACCGGCATTGGCTACGATTTTCCGAAATTTTCATGGAGTTCATCCACAATCAAGACTTTAGCGATGCAGTTAAATTACGGCATTTGGAGAATCATGTTACAGGTGATGCTAAAAACCTAATCTCAACAGCAATTGGCGGACAGACCAGTTACAATGATGCCTGGCAACAACTAACGAATCGATATCAAAATGAGCGGTTGTTGATCAAGTCCGCGATCCAAGAGCTTTTCGTACACCCCCGAACAGATAGATAAGCTGCGATAAGGTATCAACAGACAACTGGGATCCAATCTTGATACATATCATTGAAGAAAGATTAGACCCATACACGCTGTCATCTCTAGAACTAGCCGTCTCCGATCCAACCACGCGACAATCTCTGAAGCAGATGTTAGAACACCTTCAGCGTCAAGTACCAATGCGAAAAAATACGTCTACCAGTCCACTTCAAGCCACCTCATCACAAGTGGTGGGGCTAGCCACAGCCATTCTAACAAATGAAACTTCCGTGCTGTTACCAACTACCCAAATGGCAATACGTGGACCAGTCGGACCCCCTCTGCAATGCCGCGCACTCCTAGATTCAGGATCACAAGTAAACATAATGTCTCAGGAATTGGCAACCAAGTTAGGAGTACAGTCAGCACCCACCGACATGAACATCAGGGGTATTGGAGGGATGCAAAGAGTGACAGCCCGAGCAGTATTAAACATAATGTCGTTAAATACGAATTTCAAAACACAAGTAATTGCATATATCTTACCAGAGCTATTGCCAAACCAACCATCGCAACCAATTGAGCGCCCAAAAAACATTCCATAAGGAATTCGGTTGGCAGATCCCACGTTCCCGGAGCCAAAAGGCAATGATCTTCTGCTCGGAGCCGGATACATCCCACAACTGCTTGAGCCACGACTAATAAACCTAGGGCAGGCGCAGCCATTGCTTCAGAAGACGAAATTTGGATGGATTGTGATGGGGCCAGTACGACCGGAATCAGTTCATGATTCCAAATCAGAACAAGTCGTCCTTAATATCGCCGCTTGGGCATCGGAAGCTAGCGAGCCACGCCATGAAATCGGTGAAATCGACGTATCCGAGCAAAGATGTAGTGCATGCATCGTCGGGAAGCAGATAGCCAAATCTGGGAAATTACAGAATTCCCCGCCCATGGCGGATCAACAAGGAAACCTTGAACCACAAGCCGAAGTTTGTCACCTCACGACTGAAGAGCACACAGGGCAAGGGCCAATAAACAAGGGAATTCAAGGAGTTGAAGTCACTACCAATTCTAAAGTATGTAGGGGGAAGACATCTCACCGCAGGCATCTGTAAAAAGGACCAAGAAGCAAGGCCAAGAGTTCTGTAGGCGCACTGACTTTTTGATACTACGTAGGATCTCCAAGGAGAATGGTAACAAGGGCGCGCAACAAGACGAAGAAGACAGCAAGAAGAATAGAAACATCTTGGGTATCGTACCAATATGGGATGTCTCACTCACATGATTAAAATATTTTTTGGAATTAACATTAGTTGTAGTTATTCGGTAAGAGTCACAATATTTTCTAGTGAAAAAGTACACCACGGTTCACTAAGACGTTCCCACAACAACGCACATTCGCATTGGATTGAGTCCCTCAATGGGGGGGGGGAGAATGTTGGCACCTAGTGCCAAGTCCTAATATCTTGGCACCGAATACCATGATAACGCTTCACACCTAGTAATATGAATTTAACTCCGAGAAGAGCGTCCCTCAAATATTAATTTGATTCGGATCGACTGACCCAGTACTAAGTACAGACGGCGCCAACAGCGGAACACCAGAGTTACGGACTCCTTACACGTCGATAACATTGACCTACTAACCCTAGACCTAGGCACACTTTGTTCAATAACACCTTAGATATAGATATACTTCATCAGCATCATATATAAGAGCGGTTATTCTGAAATAAAGCTAGTTGCGAATTCAGAATCCATCGTCTCGTTACTCAGTGTTTACCCATAGCACTTAGACGTAATCGCCTTAATCGTAAAAGAAAAAATATCATACCCAAATCTACTAAGGAAACAGCGGGCATAACCGATTACAGCGAAAGAACCTTCCCATACCCAACCTTGGACATTGATTTAATTTAAATACCATTGTTAATGTAAGATTTGAATACTTTTTGTTAGTTACTTTGAGAGTCAACTTAGTCACACTAAAGCATTTTGAGAAGATCCAATAAATAAATGAAATGAATAATAGCTAGTTCCGGAAGAGGAAAGTCTTAAGAATTATATGTCATTCGCAATGCCAGTACCATTGGAAAGTGACTGGGCTCCACTAAGCGTCGACCAAATTTCAGAGGGCGTTGGACTTGGCCATAGGCCTTTATATATCACCACACTCGTTTGCGTACAAAAATAATATCATTGCACAAGGGAGAAACACATGCAGATTGTAAAGGAAGTTTTTAGAAGATCCTACCTAGAGGGATTCCGGTTCGACGTGATGACGGATCATACGGCTAAACAACATCGAGAGTCCAATTGAGAGATTAACGATATGAGGTTTCGAACTACAGCAGTACGACGAAACTTCGGGAAATATTATCAAAAAAAATGGTAGCAACTATTTATCTTAAAGAAGGTGTCACCAGAAGCCAGCGAACAGGAGTGATCCGGAAAAACGAGGAACGGTACCTTTTGGTACCGTTTACCAAAAGGCTAGAGCACCTGAACACCCGGATGGATGATTTTAAGGCGGCCAAGAGCGCCTTAAAACGTGATTATAATAGCCAGCCAGCCAGCCCGAGTACTTCATGGTGATCTAAGGTGAGACCCAGGTCATAAAAATAATAACAGGGCAGGTATATATTTCGGGTCAAAACGCCCTACCTTACAAAGGATAAAGTGGAGTCGCTGTTCCGGAAAAACTATCAGCAGACGACAAGGAGCCATTCAAACCAATCACATAGGAAGACGATAGGAATTTTCCGAAAAAAAATTGGCAGTAGGAGGACTTCCTAAAGCAGGCCATGGAGGAAAACTTTGAAGTCTTCGCAGAGACCTTCAACAAGTGTCTTCAGCATCGTACTTTTATCAAAAAAATGGAAAGTCCAGAAACTTATTCAGACGCAGCCCGACAAACGACCCATCAAGATATGCAGGATATCCAGGAAGGATACTGTGGGGAAAGTCCTTTTGATGGCCATCAGTACTCGCATCTCGAAATCCGTCAAAGAAAAAGGACCTCTCAGTCAAAATTCGGGACATTCGGGAAGCACAGTCAAAGTAAATAAAGCGTTGGCCGACTACAGTCTTTAACGTGGAACGCATCGAAAGATCCTTATTCTTGGTAGGCACTTCGAAATATCAGCCTCGGATTATATCCAGCTAACTTTCAGACGAACGAAAAAGTAAAAATACTCGAAGTGTCCGCTGACGTTTCACAAGGATCAGTTCTCGGACCATTCCTTTGGAACATCATGTACAACGAAGTTCTCAAGACCAAGGACCGGAAAGATGAATATCGGCTCTGCGGACGACGTGGACCTACTCGTGGTGAACACGGAAATGTGGAAACCAAGGCTAATGATGCAAAAAGGCGAATTTCTTCATGGTTGACCAACTCTGGACTAGTCCAGGTGACGCATAAAACAGACGAAGATTATCAGCATATCTCCATGTACGTGAGCAGCTGCTCAATAAAATCTAACGAAGCGATTAAATATCTAGAAATATTATTAGACAGCAGATTGTCATTAGGATCCCACGTGACCAGAAGAGCAGGTAACCCGAAGATCAGGAGGGATCTACTGATGCTGTCAATCCGAGAACGGCACCCCAGAAGGTAAAAAGTCAGACCGGCAAGGGGCACTATGCATATGGCAGGATAAGTGGGATTCAACCACCAAAAGCAGATGGACGCATAGGCTAATCCCCAACATTCAGGAGTGGATTGGAAGTAATGAACAGGTAAGTTTCCAATAACTTACTACGTTTTTACAGGCCTGGGGGGGAACAGAAAGTACCTCCAAAGATTCGTGCAAGAAGAAAGCTTAGAATTCCCTAACTGCCCAGGAGCATAGGCATAGAAGATGCATCTCCAGAAGCATGGAATTGGGTAAGCCACTTAATAGGAGGGCGACTTAAGAAGAAACAAAAATAAACATCGCTTAAGGGAGAATGACTAGATTAGACAACCCTTTCCCCGCAAATTAAAACCTACCAGTTATTCGGCGGAGTATATGGGGTGTTGTTGGTACGGGTGTTGTTGGTATAACTAAAATAAAACAGAAGGATGAACACTCGTCAGGCGATTTCTGTTACAAAACCGGTCGGGCGTGCTTAACATGGTATGAAGGAACTAACTGATAATCAACTAGAGCGAAAGGACGCAAGCGACAGCGTAGCTGGGGAATCAGCAAGCGATGGAACTATCCGAAGGGGGCGCTGATCAAGTTTCCGAAAATGAACAAGGGTCCGTATCAATGCAGACGAATATGCCAATGTGACTTTTATAATGTGTCTAGATAGCTGTCTTGGTGTGAGTCTAAGCGGAAGACATTTTATTTTCTACATAATTACCTTTTAGCTAAAAAATTTAGTTCTGCGTTTTTCTAAATTTTTTAATTCTTACAAAAAGGGTTTTCCCATTGCTCTCAAAATACGCGTTTGTTTCGGTAATGACTTTTTCATTAGACTAAATTCAATTACCACCCAGCCATTTCTTTAGGTTTGAAAACAGATAATAATAGATAACAGGTGACTAAATCGGGGAATAATCTGGATGGAATTGCCGTTCGTATCTCAATTTGTGGATTTTGTTCATCGTGACTAAACAAATGTGCACACGTGCATTGTCTTGATGGAAGCACATTCTTCTAAGCTAAATGCGGCCGCTTTTGTTTCAATTCAACGTCGCATCTGTCCAAAATCTTTTGATAATAGTCGCCGGTGATTGTTTTGCATTTCTCGAGATAATCAATGTGAACAACACCGCCAAAAATGGTAAAAACTGTGGCCAGGCCCTGGTTGGCTGACAGACTATGTTTGGACCTGTTTGGTCTATGTTCCGAACGGCCCGAAAAACCAACTGTTTCGATTGTTCCTTGGTCTTTGGTGTGTTGTGGCTTGTTAAAATTTTATAATTACAGTTGACAGCAGAATTGTTGCATTAGGAATAAATTCGCGGAAAATTCGTACCACCAATCGTACCGTGGAGTCGCCCTAGACAGAAGGTTTACCTTCAGTAGGTATATCCCGTGTATAAAGAAGTCCTTTAGAAATAAGGTTCCTGGATAAGGATAATGAAGGATAAGAATAATGTCATAAAGTAATGATTTCGTGTACCACGCAACAAGCTATCACTTGGCTGCAGGGCAACGATCTACTAGACCATACCAGTGCCTAGTTTTCTTCACGGTCAAAAGGTATACGGCGTTGCTTCAAAAATCAACTTGAACCAGATCCGTATCCTACAGGAAAAAACCTTGGGAAGGATCTCTGGGCCCCTGGAACATGAACCAAGAAAATAGAAAGCGATTTCAATGTGACAAAATATGGGCATAAGCTCCAGGATATCACACAAAATGACTTGAAAATTCATGCTTAGCGAGGAACACTACTCTGAATACTAATCCTCTAAAAACTTGAAAAGCTCAAAAAAGTGGGACGTAGCTAAATATTATGTAAGCTAGCCACGTCAAATTGTTCGTTTCAACTTGGTTTCAAGCTTACACATACACATATGCAAATTAAAACTAATAAAACAGAGGGAGTAAATTTAGCTACACCTACAGCCAAAGTTATAATTCCCTTGGTTCCCCTGGGTCGAACCCAGCGTCAAACATTAACTTTTTTTGTTGTTTCTTTATAGAGTATATCCTACAAAAAGGTTTCAAGAAACAAGGTGGTGGCTCTTGGTACTTGGCACTGGCAGTAAATGCTAGAAGTGCAGGAGCACAACCAGAGGGGGATAGAGCGGTAGACCCTTTGAGGAACGGTCAGAACCCCCTTTCGCTAGACCCCCATTTCCCAAATAACCAATTCAGTTGCCAAAGAGGCCTCGAGAGGGGCTCAACCCGAAGAATTATGAATGGGCAGGCGCATCGAACAGACCTGTGGCATCATAGTGAATAAGCTTCCTTCATTGGCCTCGGAGAAGAACAAGAGGCATATCTCTGTAGTACACAAGAGCCCCATAGCCAGGAGTATCAAACAAGTTATAGTTAAAAAAATGCACACCTAAAGGAACAGCAGTAAGTCTGCTAATCCGTCACCAAAGCCCCGCTAAAATTGCAGTGGCTTTCCCCGAGCGGCTTGCCTATATTCATATCATAGGCATATGCAGGATAAAGGGTGAATGGACAGTCTATCACATCAAGGAGAAGGAGATAGTGCAACGCACACTGCAGGTGCCTAGAGATGGGGCACATTGCAGGGGCTTGCAAGAACCTGACGGACAAGAGTGGCTACTGCTATCGTTGAAGCACAACGGATCAATGGGCGGCTAGCTGAAAAAGCAAAGCACGGTGCTTTGCGGGCGAATCATAGAGTGGACGACCAAAGATCAGGGTATGCCAGCTGAATCTAAACCACTGCATAGCGGTACAGGATATACTACAGCCGACTGTTCGCGAAGTAAAGGCGGACGTAATTTTCTTTGGCAAGCATTACATGGTGGATTCATAAAACCGTTGGTCTGTAATCATCTCAACGCCTTCAAGTCTACGGATTGCGGCCAAACTTTAGAGCCCTTAAGGTAGTTCAAGCTACCCAGTACACTAATGAAGGTTTTTCAAAGCTTCAAAGTTCATGGAGCTGTACGATATTTGCACCCGTTCTCGAGACGAAGGAGATGATCCCAATGCGTCGATAAGAAAGGATGCAAAGAACAATCCAGTACGAAAGACAGTCGATGAGACAGTTGAGGCTTGTGACGAGAGAAGTCCCAACACTTCCAAAGCCCTGTACGTTCTAGGTCTTAACTTTTGATAACTATATTAAGATCGTTCTTATAGTTAAAAAACATTATTAAAAACCCATTTCCCATCCCTAAATAACATTATACCCCGAGCTGGACTAAGGTGTACTCCAAATTTTCTAAAGCCATGAGAGGGCCATGAAATCAGGCAAATGCTCCGAGAAGTGGTTCAAAAAATTCTAGTGGAACAAAAATGTACTCACAATGTACAGAACAGCGTTCAATCCCATAGCACCAAAACAAGCGGCAGACAGGCGTTAAGAAACGACCACAGCCCAATCGGGAACGGTTCTGGAACAAAAGCGATCCAGACAGTAGAATCTCAAAGGAGAAATGCGTTTTTTTCCATTGTTTCCATTTACGGGGTTGTCTGCTTTAAATGGCTTTAAAAAACCAACCGCATGACGTAGCTTGTTTGAAATTTGAGAATTACAGTTGACATCAGAATTGTTGCATTAGGAGTAAATTCGAGGGAAATTCGTACCACCAATCGTACCGTGGAGTCGCCCTAGACAGAAGGTTTACCTTCCGTAGGTATATCCCGTGTATAAAGAAGTCCTTAAAAATAAGGTTCCTGGATAAGGATAATGGAGGATAAGGATAATGTCATAAAGTAATGATTTCGTGTAACGATCTACTAGACCATACCAGTGCCTAGTTTTCTTCACGGTCAAAAGGGGTACGGCTTCGAAAAGGGGTTGCTTCGAAAAGCAACTTGAACCGGATCCGTATCCTACAGGAAAAAACCTTGGGAAGGATCTCTGGGCCCCTGGTACGTGAACCAAGAAGATAGAAAGCGATTTCAAGGTGAAAAAATTGGGGCATAAGCTCCAGGATATCCCACAAAATGATTTTAAAATTCATGCTTAGCGAGGAAACACTACTCTGAATACTAATCCTCTAAAAACTTGAAAAGCTCAAAAAAGAGGGATGTAGCTAAATACTATGTAAGCTAGCCGTGGCAAATTGTTCGTTTCAACTTGGTTCCAAGCTTACACACACACACATATTTGTTCATACTCAAAACTAAGGCCGGCGAAACAAAGGGGAGCGCGTTCAGCCAAAACAACTGCATTTGCACTGAGCGAATAACAATCCGAGTTTTTTGTGTTTGTTTACGCTGATGATAATACTGCAGTCACCAAAAAGCTGCCACCATCGATCCGCGTGCCTGGGCAAGAATTGTTTTATGCCAATTCCACCCGAATCCGACCACCTTGGTCAACTCTCTGACTCGTAAAGGTCGTTTTTTTAGAGGTATAGAACTTTAAATTTTAACGGAACATCGATGGATTATTCGATTGACATGAATTTGTTTTTATTTCTCGCCTTTTAAGATTTTATTCTTCTGGTATTACATTTTAAATATGATTTCTAACATAAGATCGCCACGACTGGCTCGTATCTGAACGTCCAATTTTCGATGACTTTTTCCAACATATGTGGGCGTATATCGGCAATAACACGGCGAAATTTGTCAAAATTTTAAGCTTATCCGAATAGACCAATGACTTTACATAGCCCCACAGAAAGTAGTCCAACGGTGTTAAATCACAAGATCTTGGAAGCCACTTCACAGGTCAAAGTCGTAAAATAAGACCACTAAGCCTGTGTATCAATAAATCGATTTTGGCACGTGCTATGTGACATGTTTCGCCGTCTTGTTGAAAGTACAGATCCTGGAAATCATGGCTGATTACATCGTCCATAAAGTGGATGGACAAAGATTCAATTCCTGTGCTAGATGGGACTCATTTGCTACGCTGTACAGTATCAAAAGCTTTTCTGTAAACACCGTACGGCATCTCTGGGGATGCAAGTTATCAATAAGAGTAAACGTGGCGCGAAAACGTTCTATGATGGACGATTTTGTTGACGATAAAGTAGACGTAGGGCGCGAAACATTATAGTAAAACCAATTTAAAGATCTATACCTCTATAAAAAAGCACCATTAATATCGGCCCCATGGTTAGCCACCTAAAAGCAACCCGGATTAAGTCTTGTTTCACAAGACGCAGAGCATTTAGAAAGCCTCGGATCCAAATCAAAATTGAAAATGAAATATTGACAAATTCTATCGATTTTCAACAGAGAAAGAGGCAAGGATGTAACGGGCGATTTTGACGATCGGCCGAAAAATTTTTTAAGAGACTCCATCTCAAACCTAGTGATTTTTAAGATAGTCAATAATCGAAAAATTTCCGGAAAACGAAAAAATAATTTAGTTAACAATGACCACCACCGGGCTGCCGTTTTCAGGTATAACAACCTTCCTTGAATAATAGTTCACTGCAAAAATAAAAAAAAACCCAAAAAAAATTAAATATATAAAAAAATTATATAAAATTAATATGCTTGATTAGTTTGATACCGCAGTTTCTTAAGAAGTTTGTCATTGGCAGTAGCCGCGATCTTTATTTTAAAAATATTTACAGATATTAAGGGGTGTACCTGCTCGATAGTCCCATGCTTTTTCTGAATCAAACTGTCCATATCGAGGTATGTTCGTAGGCGTGGTATTGTTTCAAATAACTTAAATAGGCAAGGTAAAAGACTGATGGATCTGTAGGAAAACATTTAAGATTTTATCTTTGCCTGGTTAAAGGATCAAAATAATGGCTAACTTTTTCAGTTGGTGGGGGAAGTGGCTCCATTATGGTATTGAATTAAATATTTTAGTGAAGCATATAAGTGAAAAATATGCTTTTTCAATTTTCATCATGGTTGAAATTAAGTCATAGCCAGGAGCTTTTGGAATTCAGCTGTTTTTTGATGGTGCGTGAAATTGTGGATATTTAAAAAATAGTCGGGGAAAGTCGGGCTTTAAAGACGTCCGGGATAGTGATTTTAACTATTGATGGATGGCAAAGATTTTAGCTTATGCGCTGCGCGCATACTCCATTTTAAGATCCTAAAGGCAGATCGGGTTCGACGGGTAGCTGAAAATCTGTGTAAGCTATTTGTTAAGAGTATTAGACAATTTATGCCTTATGTCTTCCTTTGGAAGCCGGAGACCTGTAGACTTACTATTCTTTGCTGAGTCGGCGATTTCCCTAAAATATCGATTCAATCTAGCTATTTAAGCGTGTTTTCTCAGAAAAGAAAAGGTCATTGGCTCCGCTGTAGAGAACATGACCTCCGTAAATTATTTAATTGAGGTTTCAATATGAACTTTGCTCAATGAGGAGCTTAAATATTTTTAATACTCCATCCAGTTTGTTCTAAGTAAGCACAATAACCAAAAAAAAAAACGTTGTAAAACTGCATTAATTACCCTTCTGCTATGTTAAAGCCTAGGGGGAAATTGTGAGTGGAATGATAGTGGGCTAAGGTTAGTTAGTAGAAGGAGTTTCCAGGGTAATATGACTGATTCGTTGCTTTATTAGAATACCGGTACTTCCGTGCGCTTTCCCACCCGCATGCATTGGTTTTATAAAATACCGATCGTACCCGGTGAGATAAAAATGGTTTTTGATTATTATGAGTGTTTTTGATAGAAGAGGCTTTTGATAGTATTTAGAAACTGTATTTAGAAACTGTAAGAGTTCTTAATTGTGCTGGGACACGCCATTGGCGTTATTTTGGGTGACAAACTGCAGAGCCGAGCAAGTTTGCAATTGACAATTGGCTGGTGAGTAGTAGAACAACGGTAGTTACCAATGACACCATAGGAGTGGTTGGCCAAACTGACGTCTGTGCATCGATTGGTAGAAGGGTAAAGGGCATTGTGAGCTTTATGACGGTGCACGTCTGATTTCCGTTGTTATCTATCACGGCTTTAACATATATCACCCAAATCATTGTATAAAAAAAAAGTATAATAAATTAACGCCCATATTTAAATCGAACAGAATTTGTATTTTACTAAAAATGGAAATCTCAGGGAGAGACCATGAGTTCTTTTAAGAAGGGAAATTAGGAAATATCACAAGGCACCGACGGGAAAAAAATTAGTTGATTTATTTTTCATTGAAACTTTAAGCTGTGCAGGCTTAGTAGATAACATTACAAAAATTATTTGGTTTGTGATATGTGCGCGAAATATAAACATCTACATCAGGTAGCTACAATCTCTCATACATATATTACCCCGTTATATACCAGATGAACAGTGGGTCGTGAGCTATCAATAATAAACAAACTGAAATCATATTTTTGTTTCGAAAATGAATCGGTTTTTCGAGTCTGATTCTCCGGGAAGGAAGCTCTTTTGCCAAAATGCTGTAGTTCTTTTTGTGAATCTGCAAGGATTGCTATCCTCCATGAAAATGGTGGAAACATTTCCGGAGGCAATGCTTAACGTGCAGCACGCACAGAAGCTTTCTGAGCTGGATCTTGCGGAACTCTGGCGCGATTTGCGGATCAACTTAAACGATGCGGTGAGGGAGACACGGATCATCCTGGATCAGGATATTATTCGGCGCTCCAGTTTTAGCTACTTTCGTTTCCAATTTCGATGCGTCGTTTGGCAGAATTTTCCAGTCTTTGCCGTCACTGCCGTCTCCTACTTTTAGGTGATGTTAGGCGGAGTGGCTTGAATTCCGGTCACTGTTCGGTCATGGTGGACACAAGCCCATTTATAAGTCGGGTTGAAATAAAATCTTGCTGACTCGCATTCCATTCCAACGCGGGAGCCAATCGACAGTTTCCTTGAGCAGGAATGCCGGACTTTAGAGAGCACAGATTTGTCGACGATGTCAAATAAACCAAACCCAGCTTTAGGATGAATTAAATCCTTTAATTCAGGTAACTCTGCTTTTATTATTACATATTCGTCCACTGCCGCATGCATGGTCTGCGATAGCCATTTCCACATTATAATCTCCTGCCCAAGAGAAAATAAGATCCTTAAGGTGAGGTTAGGCGGCTGTATTCCGAAAGTTCCATAAATTTGGTCACCTATTTCGGCATCGCAACGCTTCGAGTGGACGCAGGCATCATACCTTTCGATGGAACCTCTCCGACTGGTATTCAAGGCCAAAACCCCTCAATTATGGCTTGCAGGCATACTTAGTCCCTTCAAAAATGACGAACCAGCTGCAACTACAGAAAATAAATTCTCCGGTATCTGTATCCAGCATAGGTGACGGAGTGTTCTATACAAAACGGTTTTCTGAGAAAATCTTCTTGCAATTCCAATCCTCGGACTATTCGGCGCAATAAACTGCGATCGTAACCTCCAATATCACTGACTTTCAGCCCAATTTTGCGCTACACGCCCACTCTTGAAAATTTCTCGCCATTTTAAAGGTAGCGCATCCTCATTTTCACCAGCCTCAGTGAGTTGATGATTGGATCAGTGAGTGGCACAAGTATCTATCTCCTGGTTTACCCTCAATGTATAAATCTCGTCTCGGATGGGTTGTTTGTAGAGATGGATGCAGTCACTGTGTACCAGGTGTATCACGGTAACGTTTTTATGACAGCTAAGTAGTCGCGACTAGTCGATCAACTTCCTCGCCAGTTCTGGGAAGCGGAGAACTGAACCGATCCAATTTTGGATGAACTGGATTGTGAGAGTCATTTTGCTCAGAACTTGGGGCGGTTAGACAGTGGGCCCAATTCAGTCAGGTTGCCAATTAAACACAATTGCGGTGACCTAAGCAATTCGTATTCACAGGGAGAGAAAACTGTCTCATAAGCCGGAACTGCGTATACTGAGCGCGTATTTATAGGGGCATTTATAAGGGACAATCTTAACTTGGTTCATATCCACCACGACAAAACTCATGGTGGTGTCTGATTTTTCTGCTGCTACCACCTCAGGTTATTCTCTTAATGGCATCTTAATGGCTGGGCCTGCCAACCGCTTTTTCACATCCTGGTTAAATTTCATTGTCATCCGCTAGCGTTGTTCGGCGACATCTGTAAAATGAACCGTTTTGTGAGGATGGCTTCACCTGACAGCTACTTGCAATGCATTTTGTGGCTGTGGGAGAGATTCCCTTTTTGGATGAGGTGTAAACATATACATTGCATACGTCTACATATGGAACAAAGTCGGGTTCCCATCTATCTGGGCTTTGGTGCACCAATATCCCTAGCGTATTAGCTGGCATGACTGAAAAGGATTGGGAGTCTTATTAAACCTTTGATTCTCGCCACTTCACGAAACTTTAGAACTGGCTTGGGATTCTTCCTGTGATCAGCGGATCGCGGATCGTACATCCGTACATGGTCTACTTGGTCCCGTTATTACTAAGAAGAAAATAATCTAGCAGAAGCTGTGTCGGGAGCAGCTATCTTGGGATGAAAGCTTACCTCAGGCTTTTTCAACGGAGAGGCAGGAGATCTGCCGAAGCTTCAGTCAACGTGCAGGATTTCTTCGGCTGGCGCTTACTTCTAGAGCTTCATGGCTTCTGTGACCCCAGCATTAAAGCCTATGCACCGTGAGAGACGAAAAGCATCATTCACCAAATTTGCCTATCTATACCACACCTGGAATTTGAACACGATGAACTGCATAAAGTCAGTAAAGTCTACAATATCGATCTTTGGCGTCCCTAATAGAATTATAGCAGACCAGAGAATATGCTTTACGAGTAGTGAGTTCGAAAGTTTTGCACACCTCCGTGTGATAGCGACAGGTGCTAGTAGACCAAATGGCATGCTGACGTCTGTACGGACGAGCGAACGATCTTGGCAGGAGGCATTGGACGAAAAACAATTGGCAATTAATAGCACCATGAACCGAGTGACTATGCATAGTGCCTTGGAGTTGATGATTGGTAAAGAAGCGAGGCCCATGAGAATGCTCACTGTAAATGAGGAAGTGCAAGTAGATATAAATAGGGCTAGAGCAGAAGAAAACGAACATATGAGAAAGAAGAATAGATAAAAAGCATGCTCAGGTTGTAAGACATAAAATTGGCGATTATGTAATATTCAAAAGCGGAAGGCGGCATCAAACGAAGTTGGGTCCAAAATTTAAGGGACCATTCGAAATTGTACAATTGCTAGATGGTCACCGATACTTGTTAAAATCATTTAATTAAATATTTAATTAAATGATTCATTTAAATAAATTTAAGTTTCAAATCTAATAGGACTATCAGATCGGTAACCTGAGTTAAACTTCTAAGGCGATCCCGAAAGTCTTTAATAAATAGTGTAAAAAGTAACGGCCCAAGATGGCTTCCTTGGGGCACCCCAGATGTGACGCGGACTAAATGCGAGGTAACATCTTTAAAGAAGACCCGTTGGGTTTTTCCTGATAAGTAGCTCGAAATCCAGATAAGGAGATTAGTTGGGAATCCCCAAGGACTGAGTTTACTTATAAGAAGCGAATGGTTAACAGAGTCAAATGCTTTACTGAAGTCAGTGTAAATGAAGTCTGTCTGAAGCCATTCCGGAACCTATCCGTGACAAAAGATGTAAGCTCCAATAAGTTGGTGGTAGTGGAGCGGCTCTTCATAAAGCCATGTTGGCACGGGGATAATATTGAACTACATAGGTGTTGCAAATGTGGAGAGATAAGTTTTTCGGAATTGCTGACAATATAGAGATGCCTCTATAATTTGTAGTATCGGATTTTTCCCCTTTTTTATGCAGAGGAATAATGTAGGATTCCTTCCACATAAGGGGAAAAATCGAAGTCTCCAGCGATAGGTTAAAGAGTTTAAGAAGAGGTTTGCACAGTGCCTCGGCGCAGTTCTTCAGAACACAGCATGGTACTCCATCCATGGGGCCTGGCGAATAAAAGGGCTTGACCATAAGAAGATCCGATAACACACCACTTTGATCAACAAATAGGAAAACTATAAGGTTGGAATGGTGCTATGTGAATATGTTGTATGAAAAAACTTTGCAAAGAGATCGGCCATTGCCAGATCAGTGTTTGCATAAGAGTTCTCAAACGTAAGCAGAGGAGGAAAATATACAGATTTGCGCTTAGTATTTACAAGGTTAGAGAACTGCATCGGGTCCTGAGTTAACTGAATCCGGCAGCGGTGAATAAACCTCTAATAACATTCACCGTTATGCACGATGAAATTAGACCGAGCTAATTAGTATCTTGAATAACTAACTGTACAGCCAGATAATTTATGTTTGTTTAATATTCTATTCATTACGTTCTTTAAATTTAATAGATGCTTTGTATACCAAGGCGGAATATTTGAAACCGACGGATATTTCCATGGCACGCAAGCGTCGAAAAATAAATTCAAAGTGTAATAAAGTTTATATATGGCAGTATTTATATCTTCACATGCCAGTAAATCAGACCAATCAAATTCCAAAATTAACTTATTTTGTTTCGTAAAGTCAGCCTTACGGAAGAAACGAAATTTATTAGTTTTAAGTGTAGACTTAAGGTCAATTAGGTTATTGTATTAAAACTTCAAGATTGGGATGATACGGATCCTCAGGGTTAGAAAGGGGCAAAGTTTTGAAAAGAGTAATTCCATCAGGATCAGAAACGAAACACAAGTCAAACAGCCGACCTAAGGAATTTCTAACGTGGTTAATTTGCCTGAGTGACATGTAGACCATACCCACAGGGAAGTCGTGGTGCGATTTAAGCAGTAAGGACGGAGAATTCTCAAAATTGGACCACATGAGATCTGGTATATGAGATTTGTATTATTATTATATTTCTCTTATATTCTATCTTATTTACATTGTTATTATTATTTACCGATAAAACAATTTGAGTTCTGTAGATATTGAATCTATCTCTTTCTAACATTACTCCAAAACCAAGTTCAATTAATATTCTTGTCGAATTATCATATCGTATTTAAGGCACTTATTATATACTACGTAAAATACCAACTCAAAATTAAATTCATATATTTGTATGGTGGACAGTGTAAAGATTTTTATTTGCTTTGAAGTTGTTTCCTTTATTTTCTTTGATTGTATCCCTAATTTCATGAGAGCGACATGTCGAGTTCGCTGCCCTGGGGATTTTCATAATATTCTTTTCGTACAATTTTACTTATTCTTAACCTTCCATAAAAAGAGATTCTGCAGAGGGCGTCGGCAATATATATTACTTATATATACTCGCTAATATATGAGTGAAGTAATGGTATGAATGCATATGTTCAGCATATGGTCAGCATAAGAATGCTGACCAACCGTTTAAGCCCTATGCGCTGAAGTGGCTGATCATATTACACTTGAACTGGTGTCAAGTGTTTCTGTATTTATTGCAACAAAGTGTTACACTTTATTGATTAATATTTATTGTATAGTGATCATTGCCTATAAGCATATGCATACACTACAACAGATCTGAAATATTCCTTTTGACAATGTTGTCGCATATGCCTCTTAAAATGACATAATTATGGAATCTTTTTCAAGTTAACTTAACGCCAACTGTCTCTTTTACCAGAGAGCATTCAAATCCTGTATAAAAAAAAACAAAGGGAAACATCTCACTATATTTAATGACAGTCCCGTTAGGCTGAAGTAACGCACACAAATCCACTCTTCCTTCGTTGCTGTTTCTGCTTGCTTTTGTTAGTCCTCTCGTTCACACTGACGCGATATGTATAACGCCACCACACTTAAAACAAGTCACCATGGACCTCTCTTGCACCATCGTCGTTCTGTTATTGGTCGTCCTGGTCTGTTCTCGTTTCGCTCTTTTGTTCATCTCCTGGGACACTCCATTTTTATCCAAGTTTTCCACAATTATGGCATCCAATTGGCATCTGCATTTCGAACCACTTCTTTTCGGGGCCCTCCATTCCAGAAAGTTCTTCATTTTTCCTGAACATATGCGCTTTTAGTTGTTGTTTCAGCTCAGACCACATTTGTATATTTGTAGTGAACGCTAAGCGCTGCAGTCTGGGATAAATTTGTGATGAATGAGCCAAAACTGGGGATACGGCGATATCCTCATGGGTCATTGATTTCGACTTCTTCAACAACGATAATTAATTACGGCAACACTGCCTTCAACGTCTCATTGCCTTCGTAGCGCTGCATGAACAATTCTCGGAATTGCGATCAGCTCATTTCAGGAAAATTAATTTACGACAGCCAATGCGATTTGCACTACCGTTCAGCGATTTGCTGAGCGTCATCACCAAGGATGTACCTTCTTGCGGATGTGAATCATGTTTTGCACCTGCTGCTACATCAACTACAGCAGTTTCGGGGTCGAATGTCGGTAACATTGGGGGAAAAAAGCGCGTTTCAGGCTGCGGCGTGGATTGTGCCACACTTTGCCACTGTTTTGCGATTCTAATAGCATATGCCAGCTATTTTCCGAGTTGTCTTGTAGAGAAGGTGACCCCATTTCTGATATCGGAGACTGAGGGTTGGCATCCGCCATTTTTTTACGTTTCTTAACGCGCAGCGAGTCGCAATGGTCTTTTACACGTCAGTTCACTCTAGAGGGCTTTTCTTCACTGACTCCCTCCTCCTCTTGTTCTCCATCTCTTCTTCTATCATTGCGCCACGTTCAGCAGGCCACGTCTCTCTATAAACTTCACCATAAACTTATCTGCGGGCTTTAAGCCTATGCGCCCGGCCTTGTCTCACCCATGCGTTCTTCGTATACGCGTCATAAACTTACTTTTCTATCTCATTGTTTTGACCACTTACTTTTACTTAAACTTACTTTTCTATATCATTGTTGCCTCTATTTGTAATGCATTTGGCCGCTAAGCTCCCAGAGCCGGCACTTAGTTAATACTCATCGCGACAATCAAGCCTTCACTCCGCCTATGTAATCAAAATTATTTAATTATGCGACGAAAAATACATTTCTTAGTTGGAGTGTTCAGTTTATTGAACTTTTGCAGGGTATTATAATTTTTGTCAAAAGTGTGCAATGCAGTGAAAAAGCCATATTCGACCATAAAAAGAATATACATATATTCTTTTATTAGGATCACCTCCTGAGTCGATACGAAAATGTACATTTGTCTGTCTGTGTGTCTGTTTCTACGCAAACTAGTCTATCAGTTTAAAAGCTATCGAATTCAAATTTTGCACAAATTCTTTCTTTTACAGGTAGTTTTAAATCGGAACGGCCGGAATCGGTCGACTATATCCTATATCTGCTATATAACTGATTGATCAGAAATTTCATAACTTTGGTGTTTTTTAGGTTAGAAGAATGGTACTTTTTATAGGTTCCATTTTGGGAAAACTAGTCCGATGTGGACAATTTCATAAGGATTGGCTTTGCTTTAATTAATATTATTAATTAATTTACCACCAAATGTATCACTGTACACGAAGCGATAAAATAATAATTTAAATCAGAGCTAGACATCCATAGTCTTTAAAATAAATTTTTCTCGCTTATGTATATTGCACATAATACATACGTGATTTGTTCTTTGAGACGATTGGCTGGGTTCCATTTTATTGTTAGTATTCACATAAACAGGAAGTTTTTGTTGATTTTCGGATAGATCCATTTACACCATTCTGCAAATTTAATCAGTTAACAATTAAATCACGTTTAATATAACATATAATATGGAAATGTAAATTTCAATAAATATACAATGAATAGATGAATTGTTTTGATGCAAAGGCAAGCCGATGTGGACGAATCGTATATACCTAAATTATATCCTATAATATACTCATAAAAATATCCGCATGAATATTGAATTTGAGCGTTATTGATGGGTCATCTATCAATAATCGATATCTTTAGGTGCAAATGTTTCCCCATGGTGCGAATATTAGAAAAGAGTTTGATCTTCCTTTCTGAATGTAGAAGATATACCGGAGAAGATTGCAGATAGTATTAAATGTTTAGCGCAGTGAAGGAAATCTCTCGGACCCTATAATGTCTATATATATATATATTCTTGATCAGGATCACCTCCTGAGTCGACATAATGTAGATGTACGACATAAGATTGGTCTTTGTCTGTTTCAACGACTTCAAGCTCTGCACCCATCTTTCTTTTATTTGCAGGCACTATATAAGTCGGAACGGTTGGGATCGGCAATATCGGAAATATCATAGTCTTTTTTAACTTCCATTGAAGCTGCTTTTGGAGTAATAAGGACATCATCTTTAAATTAGGATTAGACGATGTTGTCTAGGCGTAGTTTTGCGTGGTCGTCCTTTTCTGACTAAATTATCCGTCGGATTTGTCAGTTTATGTTTGTTAATTTGATAGTAAATGGTTTTTCGGGGTACTTTATAAAATATGCTCAGGCTCTGGACCGAAATACCTGCGTGGTACTTAATTACTATTTCGTTTCGCTGGATTTGGCTTAGCTCCCGTCTTTAACCCATATTTTTTTGAATAACGGTACAGAAATTAGAAAAATTTACAAAAAAAATGTATTAAAGCTGCTAACAGATTTATAAGCTGTAGTTATAAATAACAATAAACTGTCTTTAACGCGCCCGAAACAAATAAGAACTGATTGAGCCACCGAGGCCATACCCTGTCGAAGTCCCATGGGATATATACGAATGCAGCCACCACATACTTCTTGCGTTGGTATCCATATAAAATAAACTGAAATTAATCACTCGTTGCAGCTGTTCGGGGGTCCCCTATCCATGCCTGAATCAAAATTGATGAGATGGAATTGCTTCTTGAACTCCAAGATAGGAAAACAAGTGGCCCAAGATGCACCTTTCCAGAGTTTTGCCAAAAGCTGAGAGCAAACTAATCTAGAGGTAGCTCTTGACCTTTCTATACAACATGAAGACACTTCCTTTTTTCCAAGCAAGGCCTCAGCACTATACAGAGATAAACGAACCCAGGATCCGTCTTTTTCCTGATTGGAAATTTGGCTGCGACCTATTAGCTTCAACAGGCTGCAATTCGTGTCTTAATTGGGAGTGGCCGAAGGAAACATATATCTTGTATTTCTTTTGGAATCAAAGTTCTCATTAAATAAAGGTGGCATCAGCCTTAGTATCCGCGGTGTACTTCCGCGGTAAGACAAGAAATTGATCAATTTTACCATATATTTGATTATACAGACCGTTATATTAAGTATATGAAAATATTTTTGTACTCCGTATTGAGGACTCCAGACACACGATCCATCCGACTGAATCGGACTGACAAATGATGTGTATAAAGTTTTAGTAATTAATTAGTAGTAAGGGTCGTTAAATTCTTTTGACCATCTTTTAATAAAACCAAGCACAACCATAGCTTTATTAAGCATGGTGGATACATGGTCGGTAAATTTAAGTTTCAAATCTAATAGGACTATCAGATCGGTAACCTGAGTTAAACTTCTAAGGCGTTCCCATAGAAAAAGTACGTAGCCTGGTGAGGGCTAGATCGATAAAATGACCTGAGTTTATATTTCGATCCATTAAGCTTTAGGTTATTTGCTAAACACCAATTTTGAAATTTATCCAAATCACATTGAAGTCTAGATTGGGCGCTAGTAAATCTATATTGAAGACAAAGCTTAACATCATCAGCGTACATAAGTACTAGTGAGTCAGTTAAGGCAAGGGGAAAGTCTTTAATAAATAGTGTAAAAAGTAACGGCCCAAGATGGCTTCCTTGGGGCACCCCAGATGTGACGCGGACTAAATGCGAGGTAACATCTTTAAAGAAGACCCGTTGGGTTTTTCCTGATAAGTAGCTCGAAATCCAGATAAGGAGATTAGTTGGGAATCCCCAAGGACTGAGTTTACTTATAAGAAGCGAATGGTTAACAGAGTCAAATGCTTTACTGAAGTCAGTGTAAATGAAGTCTGTCTGAAGCCATTCCGGAACCTATCCGTGACAAAAGATGTAAGCTCCAATAAGTTGGTGGTAGTGGAGCGGCTCTTCATAAAGCCATGTTGGCACGGGGATAATATTGAACTACATAGGTGTTGCAAATGTGGAGAGATAAGTTTTTCGGAATTGCTGACAATATAGAGATGCCTCTATAATTTGTAGTATCGGATTTTTCCCCTTTTTTATGCAGAGGAATAATGTAGGATTCCTTCCACATAAGGGGAAAAATCGAAGTCTCCAGCGATAGGTTAAAGAGTTTAAGAAGAGGTTTGCACAGTGCCTCGGCGCAGTTCTTCAGAACACAGCATGGTACTCCATCGGGGCCTGGCGAATAAACGGGCTTGACCCTAAGAAGATCCGATAACACACCACTTTGATCAACAAATAGGAAAACTATAAGGTTGGCTGATAGGATATTAAAAGGGTACGGCTGAGCTGGAATGGTGCTATGTGAATATGTTGTATGAAAAAACTTTGCAAAGAGATCGGCCATTGCCAGATCAGTGTTTGCATAAGAGTTCTCAAACGTAAGCAGAGGAGGAAAATATACAGATTTGCGCTTAGTATTTACAAAGTTAGAGAACTGCATCGGGTCCTGAGTTAACTGAATCCGGCAGCGGTGAATAAACCTCTAATAACATTCACCGTTATGCACGATGAAATTAGACCGAGCTAATTAGTATCTTGAATAACTAACTGTACAGCCAGATAATTTATGTTTGTTTAGTATTCTATTCATTACGTTCTTTAAATTTAATAGATGCTTTGTATACCAAGGCGGAATATTTGAAGCCGACGGATATTTCCATGGCACGCAAGCGTCGAAAAATAAATTCAAAGTGTAATAAAGTTTATATATGGCAGTATTTATATCTTCACATGCCAGTAAATCAGACCAATCAAATTCCAAAATTAACTTATTTTGTTTCGTAAAGTCAGCCTTACGGAAGAAACGAAATTTATTAGTTTTAAGTGTAGACTTAAGGTCAATTAGGTTATTGTATTAAAACTTCAAGATTGGGATGATACGGATCCTCAGGGTTAGAAAGGGGCAAAGTTTTGAAAAGAGTAATTCCATCAAGATCAGAAACGAAACACAAGTCAAGCAGCCGACCTAAGGAATTTCTAACGTGGTTAATTTGCCCGAGTAACATGTCGAACATACCCGCAGGGAAGTCGTGGTGCGATTTAAGCAGTAAGGACGGTGAACATGCTATGAGATCTGGTATATTGAAGTCCCCCAGAGCTACCAGCTGGTCCCCATCAGACAATCGGTCCGAAACGAGACAAATAGAGGACATATGGCGGTTCCGACGAAGGTGGTATGTAAGAACTGGTAAAGTATAAAGATTGACCGATTTCCGTGTAGATTGATTCTATGTCACCAAACTCTTGTGCTTTTATCTCTTCAGAAGCGAATTTGGAGTCTACAGAAACTAGGACTCCTCCTCCCCTTCGCAGTGTTCTATCACATCTAAAAGTGGCGTACTTATTTGGAAAATAAGAGCTTTTGGAGCTTAAAATCTCCGGCTTTAACCAAGTTTCTGTAAAGACTATAATGTGAGATGCAAAGGAAGAACTATCAGAATACAGTTTAGGAAGTTTACTACGTAGCCCTCTAGTGATAGGTAAGTGTTAGTGAAGAAATTAGTTTTTTGAGGGTTCCTCACCCTATGAGGTGGAAGGTTGGCTCTAACATGTGGGAGTGAAACACCCCTTGGTCATTTTTTCTTCACCGTACTTGGCTGATGATAATATGTTTAATGGAATTTGTATCTGGTCCCATTATATATTTGATGTTGAAAAACGGCACTCCCGGATGTTTTCAGATGGCAGCTCATCTCTGGGATAGGTCGCACCCGGCTAATCACCGAATCGACCGAAAATAACTGATTACTGAATCCAATGATGTGACTCATATCCAATGATGACTTGTGGCTCTGCACAGGTGAGGTCCCAATCTACCAATGGTGGCGCTAGAGTGGAACCCACAGGGAAGCAGAAGAGTGGGACTCCACAAGATGACCTGGCGCCGTACAGCACTCCACGAATTGTCCAGCCGAATTTTTCCCAGTTCCAGCCCTTGGGGTGGCCAGAGATATAAGCGGATGAATAATTGTCGGGTGAGTAGGCTGAAGCTTATTCGCCACAAGTACATCACTAATTGCGGATTTCTTACGCTTTGGAGACTCATTTAATAGTTGAAGACTATTAAACTGTGTATCGAGCGCACAGAGTTGGTCATTGATTTTACGAAAACCGCTAACCGACTCCTTTAATCCACTTTTAGCCTGTCTCATGAACGATCTCATTTCGTCCTGAACAGCACGACAACCATCACAGCAAAAGTGAAGACCAGACCTACGAGAAATGGCATAATAATGATTACGTTAATTTATTAATATTTTTGTTTCTATTTTTTGATCGTACCTTGAACCACTGTACCGGGGAAACGAAAACGGAGATTAAATATAGCGATTGGTGTAGGTTAGTGTGGTTAAACCGCAAGAATAGAGATAAGAACTCTACTGAGCGACAAAAGAAACAACACCGTAAAAGATGAAAAAGAAGAGCAGAGCTATTTTTGGAAGAATTTTAATAAAAATCTTATTTTACCTCCAACTATACCACTGCACACGCGAAGCAATACGGATGTAAAATTTTAATTTTTTTAATATAAATAAATAAAAATAAACACCGGGTTTTTAAAGTTAATAACCAAAAGATGTAATAAACGCGTTCGCTTTGAGATAAACAGAGAGGTATTTATGTATTTTCCAATACATACATAAATGTTTAACTAATATGTACCAAAAAAAATTATAATAGCAGCTATATTGTTATCCCAAAAAAATATTCCATGTAAGATTTAATAAATAAAAATGTAATCTGTAAGATAAAATTTTCTTTTGGGGCTAAGCAGATTTAACCTCCTGATTAGGACATTTTTTGTTCTTTCCATCGGCTTTTACTAATACGTGTTTTAAAATTGCCTACTGGGGTCTGAAGCCGAAGCTGGTGAATCTGCGGGCTCAAGCCGGGCAAGGATGTCTCGGGGAAAAGCAGGATGTCCTTTCAGTTAATGTAGTCCTTGCTTTATAAAGTCAAGGCAGCAGTGTGGAGCAAAGATTCGACCATCAAGAACTTGAAGTCCGAGGAAAAAATGTGTACGTGAAGTCAAACCATACCATATATTCTTCGATCCGAATGAATCAATATGAGATTTGAAATGACATTAGATAAATTTTTCTCTTCATATTTACAAAAATCACGATTACAAATCAACTATTTTTCATACCACAATCCCATTATACCTTGACAACCCAACTTTTGGTCGTAGAATGCGCGTGAGTCACCATTACTTTACCTCGTCAAGTCTTTTTTTATTTGATAATTTATATGCACTGTTTGGTGGTTAAACTTTTTCAATGACGTTTCAAATAATAACACGAAATTATATATTTAAAACGTTATAATTTCAGGCATATAAAATGGAGGAAGACAGAGTAAATCGAATATATGATGCGTATGCAATGCGACTGAGCGAAACCGCGCTAGCTAAATGCTAAAGGTAAAGCCCGTTGACAAAATTATACGATAAACATATTTGTTTAAAAATTTTTCCCTTTCATAGTATGAGTCAAAATTTGCGGCCCATCACTAACAGCTTGGAACGCGACGAAAAGGCATGAACTTGCAGAGCGAGGTGTGCTCAACTCGGGAACTCAAGCCCGTCAAGAAAACCAATCAGGGGACACCACTACGATATTGACCGGCCACTGGGTTATTTTGATCAGCAGATTTACCACCAAGATTCCAGTGCCACTGCAATATGACATCATAAACGAAAAGAAAAATAGAAGTCAATATACGCTGAGGAGATGGTGTACCGCGGTTATCGTACTGAGTAGCAAAATTGGTCGGCTGTTGTTCGCGACTAAATATAATTTGAGAAATTTCGGCTTGTAAAGGGAACTCAGTGAGTTCTTTAACCTTCGTCATATATATATATATATAAATTAGCTCATAGGTTTCTAGATTATCGCAGGGTAGTACCGCTCCTAGGGTAATAGGTCGAGCATTTTCAACTTATTATCAGGTCCCACCCCATAGCTCAGTTATAAGTCTTAAGGCATCTGGGATTGTTATAATGACACTAGCTGCGAACACACTGCCAAGTGTGACACCAGCGGCCTGCCGGTTAATTTTTTATACCTTTGTTGGATTATTAAATATGTTTAGATGTTTGTAATACATTAAAGAAATCATGATTGAAGGAATCTTTTTTGTAAAATGTTTGTAACCGACGAATAAAATATTGTTAAAATAATTATTTTGATTTAAAATGAAAGTGATAGGTAAAAAATTACTAAAGTTTTATTTATTGTTGGCATTATATATACAGTGGCGAGCAAAATTGATAAAAACACAACCACACAATCAAACGCAAAACTAAAATTATTACTAACTTTAGGAAACCAAAAAACCTAACAGATATATTCAAAGACTAAGAAAAAAAACAAAATAAACTCACTTAATATCAATTTTGCTCGTTTTAAGTCTTGTACCTATTTTCGCTTTTTCCCATCTCGTATCAGAATAATTCAGCCAAATTTACCTTTATATTTGCTATAAGGCTATTTTCGTTAGCCGTATATTAGTTTAAAACTTTTATTTTTAACGTTAAGCCAAAAAATGGGAAAATTATCGGGAGAAATTTAAAAATGTTGTCAGCTTGACCGGAAGTGGCAGTTCCTCTCGTCAAATTGCCGAGAGACTTGGAATTAGCCAATCTGCGGTAGCCTTTATTCAGGACATGCGAAAGCTAACCACCAAAACTCAAGTCGCAGGCCGGAAAAAATTATTCAAGGGCTATGCTGCTCATTTAATAATGTCCGAAATGCGATAAAATAAGCTTTAAACTCCAAAGGGTGCTTGTCTAGCCATAAACAAAATTGTCAGCCAATGGACTACTAGAACATCTTTACAAGACACATTTCGAGCGTAACAAAAATACGCCTGCATTTCCGACAAAAATGTCAGCTCGGTAAAAATTTGCTAAAAGTCACAAAATTTATACCATTGAAGATTGGAAACGAGTTATCTCGGTCAGATGAGTCTAAATTAAATTGAAAAAAGAGTGTAATCAGAGTGACGAAAAGCAGTATTATTGGATTAAATCCGGAGATAGAACTCAAAGACACCATGTAAAGCAAAACATGCTTTTGGAAATATTATGGTTTGGGGATACTTTACATGGTGACATATTGGATCTCTACAATTAGTTGAAAGTATTATGAAAAAAGAAGACTACCTTTAAAACATTTAATCCTTAAATTTTGAAAAATTTACCAGGAAAGGAAATCGTTTTCCACCAAGATGGATATCCAAAGCAACCAACCAATATAGTCAAGAAATGGATTCAGTCAAGAATCCGCTCCAAATAATCATGGGCGATCTTTGGAATCGTTTTGCGGAGGAATGGAGTCGAGTTCCGCAGGAGATTCTTTGAAATTTGGGGGAGAGTATGCCAAACTGCAAAACTGCGTAAATATTAGCAATAATTTAGTTATTAAATTTTGCTTCAAATGTGAAAAATTGAGTTTATGTATCTTCCTAAAATTAGTAAAAAATAATTATTGGATTTGTTTATGTGGTTGTTTTTGTTGATGGCCAAAGTCAGAATTGTGAACATGCACTCAATTTTGCTGGGCACTGTATGACGGAGATGTATGAGAATAAGCTAAATGTAAATTAACATGTAAAGCGTAAGAAAGAGAAACCATGTAAAACAAAAAAAAAAGCAATGAGGGAGAAATCAAACAGGAATGGGCAATTGGATGATAAAATACGGTATGACGCGTCCCAAGGGAAGCGGGCAAAATGGAAACTGAGTTTCAGATGGCTGGGAATAAAAAAAATCTACGATTTATCGAAATATTAAAAACAATGCAGCAGCCTGCTTCAACAAAAACAAGTCAAATATCGATCAGACTACCAAAGTTCAATCCAGACGCGGCTGAAGCTGACGTCAGCGTCTGGCGCAAAACGGCTGATATGATTTTCACGTAGCATCCCCTGGAGGGCAGTGTGCTAGTTATGTCGCTGAGCAGAGCACTAGAATGGAGCACTGGCTGACACAGATCAGATATGCTGGCATAACTTGGCCAAAATTCCAAGAATTTTTTCTCCGCTACTACTGAGACGCCGGCCGCCATATTGATAAATATTCTCAACGGACGGCCGAAAACATGCGAGTGCTTGTCAGCGTATGGTAGCCGATTAGTGATGTCTCTTTTTAAAAAAGGGAAGTCGATTGACATCGAGGAGATAGCTGTTTCTTTCGTGCTGGCACACACGTCGCAAGTCGACACTAGATTGCAGCGTCTGCTGTTCACCACCAAAAAGAAGCAGAAATGAACCACAGCAGCAGTTGAAGGCGTATGCATACAGAAAGCAAAGTCATCATCTGGCATCAAATCATTCGATCGGCCCCGACCGGAAGAGATTCAAGGCACACACATCAATGAAGTGCCATTACTGTGAAATTTCCGGACACAAAATACTAGAATGCCGAAAGAGAAAGGCAGAACAATAAAAACCAAGTCAACCGTTTGGAAAACCACTGGCGGGACGAGACAGGACCGGAGTTGCTGTAAATGTGGAATCGTCGGTCATATTGCATCCGCATGTATGAAAGGAGCAGCAGCATCGAGTAGCAGTATGAACGAGTAGATGTCAGTGTTGGAGCCCAAAGGAATTTTATATCAATTTGGTGAGGCCTTTCCATTCTTTTTCGACTCGGGTGCCGAGTGATCCTTAATAAAGACAAAGCTATCAGACAAATTTGCTGGAAAAAAACTCAATAATTTAGTCAATTTAAAAGGAATTGGTGCAAATACTGTACACTGTAATTTACAAATACTATTTACCATACAAATTTGTCAATTTAATTTGGAAAATATGGTCATAACGATGGATGCTGATAAATTTAATATTTTTAAAATTAAACAAGTTAATTCAATATCTGATGAAATTATTATCAATTATGATAAGCTTTTTTAAGAGGGGGTAAATACTTCACTTGCTTTGATATGGCTACTAGATTTAATCAGATTCCAATAGACGCAGGAATCATAGAGCGAACCGCGTTTGTAACCCCTGAGGGCCAGTAAATAGAATATCTTGGCTACTTGGTCAAGGACGGTATTATTGAATCAAATCCGCAAAAAATACAACCTCTGGCTGGACTATCTCCACCAAAGATTCAGATAAATAGAAAGACACACAGTTTACCTGTAATCCCAAGAGGCTTTAAGTGGTCTGTAGTAAATCATGTTCATAAAACAATCATGCATTTGGGTGGCAGAAAACATTAAAAGAAAAGATCAAGGTAGGAGTTTTGCTTGTGGGTTCTGGATGTGTGGGAAAATTTCGTGAGTTCTGTTCAATGGACAAAATAAAATTACATTTGATAGCAACAGATGCAAGTAGGGCCAATGGACAAGTAGAAAGGGACATGAGCACGATGAAAAGTATGTTGAAAGCGGTAGAGATAGGTGAACGTTCGAGGTACAGTTAGCCATGAATTTTACGACGAACAGGGTGACAAAGTAAAGCTAATTTGAATTATTGATTGGAAGCCAGGCCAATGGGATTATTGCCTACAAATAAAGAAGTGCCTACAAATAGATTGTAAGCAAACGAGGGCTCAGGCCAAAGAAAATATTGAAATTAATGCGAAATATGAAAAGAATCGAGTTCATAAGAATGAGGCCAAAATTGTAAAATACAAGGTTGGGGATCATGTCTTGCTTAGAAGTGAAAAGGGCATCAGACCAAATTCGATCCTAAGTTTAAAGGACCTTTTTTTTTGGAAGGTGATCGATACCTGTTAAAATCGTTGAGTAGCAAGCGAACATATAAGTATTCACACGAAAATTTGAGGAGGCTGCCGGCCGAGCAGATTGCTGGTTTCGGCAAATGGGCAGGTTTGCGCAGAAAGTACGAGCTACTGTGAGGGAGTTATACCAGGTCAAGCCGAAAGCAGAAGTGTAGAAACTGAAGTGTTATGTCATGGCGTGTGGTTGTGGCAAGTTTGAAATGACACACTGTATGATGTGAGCAAGCGAGATAGCCTGCGAAACCGACATTTGACGACGAAATTTATAAAGTTGTGTGTGCATACTATTTGTTTTGATAAGAGCAATGTTGAGAGATGAAAAAAAGATGAAAAGAGAAATGAAGCAAGAATGGTACCAATCTAATGTTACAGAACGCACACGAAGACGTGTGAAAGTCAGAAAGGCCGTGTCGGAGATGTAAAAAATAACCAAAATGTAAATTAAACTGTAAAGCGTTAAGAAAGAGAAAAAATGTAGAACAAAAAAGACTAAGCAATGAGTTATTTGTGGTTCCTTTTACTTGCATAATTGCTGAGAGCGAGCATTCAGATCGAGTTGTTTCAGCCGAGGACGGCGCGGTCGGGTGTTGGTTGACTCTGAGAAAGAGAGAAATCAAAAAGGAATAAACAATTGGATTGGGCGTGCCAAGGGAAGAAACAGAGTTTCCATTTTCCATTCCATTTCCAGTTCGCTGCGCTGAAGTAGTGTTCTTGCCAACCGCCAACTTTCTCGTCCGTTCCTTCCTTCCGGCTAACATGTTCATCTGATCACATCACGGCTGGCCAACCAACTTCAGCTTCATCGGACCAAATGCTATGTAGCAGTGACTGGCCTTGGAGACGATGAATTCACTACGGATGGAGCATCGGTTAATGTTTGCCTGAAGTTGCGCCTATCTACGTATTCTGTGATGCAGTCGTGGCGTCTCACATCATAGAGCGTCAACTTGGCCTGATCATAGATGTCTCCAACTGGAAGGTTCCTGCCAATGTGAATCTGGCTGATCCGAACTTGCACGGAGCGCAGCGTTTGGATTCGCTGATTGGAGCAACCCTGTTTTTTGATCTGCTCTCAGTTTTCCAAATCCATCTAGAAGACGGTCTGCCGCTTGTGCAGACGGCGCGTTTTGGATGGGTATTTTCTGATGCAGGTGGCACCCCAGGGAAAACTTGTTTGGTCGCTTCATGTAAGGTGATTGTGACTGACTCCGCAAATAATTTTGACGATCGCCATAAATATCATCTCCTCCAATTCTGGGAACTGGAAGCTTGCACTGCGCCGATCGTTCAGGCTACTAAGAAGGAGCTCGATTGCGATCCCCACTTCTCCATGCACTACGTCCGTCTTCAATCAGGTGCTTATTCGGTTCGTTTTCCAACCAAGCACAATCACAATGCGCCGTTCATCAAGGAATACATGGAACTGGGTCACATGTCTTTGGTGGCTCAGGAATTGCGAGGTAAGTGCCAGTATTGAAGTTGCCGGTTTTCCTAATGGCTCTCGTGTTGACCAACGAATATCAAAGCGGTTGAGACAATAGCCCAGACGTCGAGCCTGTTGAGCAAGGGTCAGTTTCAATAAAGGAAATGGTGCCCCAACATCCCAGAGATTTTGGAAGGAGTGCCCGAAGGTGATAGGGAGGCATCAGCCCACCGCCAAACCAACCAGGAGGACTTTCCTATCTTCCGTCGCTCGGTTTTATGACCCGATGGGCAAAGTAGGTCTTGTCGCCACCAGGGCAAAGATCTTATTGCAGAAGCTCTGCCGAGAAAATTTATTATGGGATGAAAACCTTCCTCAATCCGTTCTCTACGAGTGGTTGCAAATCTGTTCCAGTTTTGATCAAACTCAGAGAATTAAGTTTCCTTTTTTAGTCATTCTCTGCCAAGAAAGATTGGAGGTCCACGGATTCTGCGACGCTAGTGACCGGTTGCCCCATTCTGGATTTAAGCCGAACTTGAAGTTCGGGGTTCTTTTTCCACTGAAATAGGTTCTTTTTCCACTGAGCTATTGAATTCCCAGCTTTGATTCTGTGGCCCTCCATTTATTCGTGGCTCTTATTGGCTACGGCTCCGCCCAGGACATCGCCTCATTGTCAAAGTTTGTCAACTCGTTTCCCGCATACTGAGAGTGCATCGAAGGGATTTCTGTCCAGGCTCTTCAGGGAGTAACCCATTTCCTGTTGCGCGTCGTCCAGCTTGCTGAATATAAGGAAGAGATAAGCTTGCTAAAATCGATTGGTTCCACCCTCAAGCCCACTTGCTCTTTTGTAGAGGTTTGGTTAGAGGTTAGAGTCTGCTGGTTTGCTTCGTCTTGACGCTCGGCTGCGGAACTTCCAAGAGGCCATCCCGTCACTACGGCTATTGTGACTCACTTTCATGAGAACAATCTGCACTCTGGCCCTCGGGCGCTAGTTTTGAAAATCCGTTCCCAATTGGGGGAGATGATGACTGACCCATTGGGGAGATGAAGACCGTTTCAAGGGTAAACAAATTCATACTCTGTTTTCGCACTAATCCTCTTCTACTGCAGCATGCCATAGCTGATCTTCCGACCGAGAGAGTCGAAGGACTCCATAGTAACAGGTGTATATTTTTGCGGACCGTTTTTCAACAAGGCAGAGTCTCGGAATAAAGGCCCTATCGAATGTTACGTGACCGTAAAATGAGTTGATCGAGTTTTAGCAAAGATTCCTTAGCTATGATCACCAGACTTCTTTGCACGAGTTTCGCATGTCGGAAACTATCGAGTGGCGGCTTATACCTCAACGCTCTCTGTAATTTGGCGGTCTGTGGGAAGCACCAGTAAACACCACTCAGGCAGTTGTCCCGCAATTCTTCGTTTCAAGGATTGGATTTCTTTATGCCACATAGCCAATGTGGCATCAATCATTAATTCCAGCCCCTGCTGTCCTAGATGTGTTAAAGCTTAATGGATCGAATTGTAAACTCATGTCATTTTATCGATCTAGTTCTCACCAGGCTACGTATTTTCTCCATGGGAACGCCTTAGAACTAACTCAGGTTAATGATCTGGTCCTATTAGATTTGAAACTTAAAATTACCGACCAAATATCCACCATGGTTAATAAAGCTATGGGTTTTCTTGGTTCTATTATAAGATAGTCAAAAGAAATTAATGACTGTACATAAAAAAAAGTTGTATACATCATTGGTCCGTCCGATTCTTGAGTATGGATCGTGTGTCTGGAGTCCTCAATACGGAGATTTTAATTTAAAATATACTTGATTTGTATAGGTATTATGAAAGGCTACATGTAAAACCTTATAGCCGTATCCATGGCTGCTATAGGATGTAGTCGACTGATCCCTGCCTTCCCGACTAATACTGCCTGCAAAAAAAGGACGTAGGCAAAGTTTTAAGTCGATAGCCTTAAAGCTGAGAATCTCGTTTGCGTAGAAACAAACAGATGAGCAGAGGATCTTGCTTATGTCGACTCAGGAGGTGATCCATATCAAAAATCTATATACTTTATAGAGTCGGAAATATCTCCTTTACGGCGTTGCACCCTTTTAACCATATTTTTAATACTCTCTGCATATGTATAAAAATATTATGTCATAAATTGCAATGATAAAACAAAAGAAAGCTAATATATACATATATATGTCGGAGAATGACGTGTGGGTACTAGAGTAGTTGTCTCTTCATCTCCTTGCATAATAATTTTAATGGCACTTCGTACAGCAAGTCGCTTGCAATGTTCTTTGTCGCGCAACTCGAAGCAGACTGACTCACAAGCCACCGCTCTCCCTTCTTCAATTCTCTATTTCACCACAACTATTTCATCGCAACTATTTCATCATCATCCTTACATTGTCTCTATTGCACCAGCTAAAGAACTGCCAGCGCCATGCTCATTTGAGCTTGTGTTAAATGATGCTCTGTCCATTTAACAGAATGTTACCTAACTTTAAACTGAACATGTTTGATCAGTAATTCTTCGACATATATATATAGGTCTCGTTATATATATGGTTTTAGTATCCTTAGCAAATAAATATATTTTTCACATTAACGATTAATCAGATTAACGTAACCATGCCCAAAATATTTTATATCTATTTCCAATATAGTTGTGACAACTACTCATAAAATAATATTATTCGCGAACGTTCCACCAAATTTATTGATTCGACTTTATTGCCCGACCAAAGAAATAAATGCGGACAGTTTTTCTATTTTCCTCCTTTATTTAAAGGCTTTGTTTAATTTCAATATAATGACTTCAATTACTAACAATTATTTTCGACGTATTCTGCTCCTCCACCGGATTCTCGCTGCTCCTCCTGCTTGCTTGGCTCTGCCGTAGATGCCTGTCGTCCCATCGCTCACCAGACGCCGTTTTAGGTTGGTCGCAAATAACTTCCCAGGCATACGCCTAACAGGATATGCGTTATTGGGGTCTGGTGTGTGTCAGCCGAAGGGTACGAACGCCCTTTCTACCTTTCAGGATACACCCACTGTATTCGCTATTGGTTGTCTCACACATGTTGCCTTACAAACAAGAAACTTGTCGTCCTTCACAAAGGTGCAAATTTGAGTTTACTGACTGAACCGTGGTGCCCCGATCGGTTTCTTTGACAGGCTTGAGTTCCCGGGTTGACCACCCTTGACATTGCAGGATCACACCTGTTCGTTAAGAAGCGTTAAGGCGTGCGCCAGACCATTCCGTTTATATGCTACAAGACTAGGCCATGGATCACGGATTCTATTGCACTTGCTTCTATTCTCACGCTCGACTTTATGGTTATCGGACTCTCCAAAGGAGGTCCTTTAGCTTACGTCTTGTAGTTCTTTCAAGAAAACTCTTCATCTTGATTGTCGGACTCTCCAAAGGCAGTCCTCTAACTCAAGAATACCAGCTTCCCAGAAATACTTATATAGCACAAAGGGCGACTGTTAATCCATCTTATTTTCGATTCCACCGTCCCCACTCCCGTTGCTTTCCCTCTCATACCCCCTTCATCCTCTTTCCTCGTTTTTGCTGTTAGTACGCGGGGCGCCGGATCCCTTCCAGGGATCGCCCGTTCAACACCGCCTTTCATTCCTAGCACAGTCCCTCCAAGGACCGTTCCGTTCTACGGTGTTTCTCCTTTCTCTGCTGCTCCAAAGAAGGACCGTTACGTTCCACATCTTGGCTTGAGTTGCCGGCAGGGCTTAACTCCTTCATCGCCTTAACCGCAAAGTCGACTAAGGCTCTCAATTTCTCCAGTGTCAAAAGTATTTGAGCATTCCATGTTCATGGTGCGATCTTGATAAAGCGATCTTGGTCGGACCACCGGCTGCCGAAGAGGACAAGATGTGGGTCTTCGGCTTGGTCGTGTCGTCGCCTGTGGTCGCCTGTGAATGTCCTCGTCATTGCTTCTATCTTCTCAGCGTCGTCTTCGTAGGTCGTCATGTTCGTCGCGTGCTGTAGTTTGCTAGGATTACAACGTTATTGTCCTCTATCGGGATGTAGTCGACGTTCGTGTAGTCGTTCAGTTTTGATGGCTGTCTGTTCTGACAGCCATTAGAATGAAAATTAAAAGACATTTTCGTAACCTACAAAGAATGTAAAAAGAAAAAAGGGTACGCCAGAATCTCGCAAGGATTGGGACCTTTGATTGGGACCGTGGTCCCCAGGTGCATCAATAACCTCTTCCGAGCACAGTGCCGTAAGCTTGATCCCTAGGCGTTTGTTTGCCTTTACGAAAACTTTATCGCTGACTTGATAATTCCTGTCTTTGTTAACATATTTGAGGGTTTTCTTCTGAACATTTTAAATTGTATTCTCTAATTTCTCTTTCAAATTCCGCAGATTTTGAGTAAAGTATTTCTATGGGTTATTCGTTAGTCATCGAGTGAATTAGTATTGTACTTATCATATCAAATTCGAGAGTGTATGGTGTTTACGTTTTTAAAAGTTTTCTTTGCCAATTGTATAAATCGCTTTTGCCCCATGGTAAATAATTCCCTTCCAACGCTTTAGTTTAGCGTTAGGGTTTTTATCAGAGACAGCGTAAGTGAGTGGCTGGTAAATATCTGTACATTTTTTACTCCATACAAATAATTGCGGAGGTTTTTCAATGCCCAAGCTATGGCGAGGAGCTCTTGCTCGCTGGTTGCAAAGTTGGTTGCAAAAAATCTTGTTCGTCGCTTTCGGCTTCTTCTGTGAATGGTGATTAGAGATGATATTTTTGAATTCTGTTTTGTTCTGCTACCTTAGAACTCGTTCGTTATTTTACCATATGTTGTCGTGTTGACGCTAATATCTAGTAAGAGGTGCGATTGCCGTAAAGTTCTTAATAAAACATCTATAGTAGCTGACTAGCCCTATGAACGATCTTAGCTCAAAACCTACTTCAAAAACTACCTCATTGTAGTATTTAAGTAAGGGCAAATCTCCTTCTCTTACCAAACTTAATTCCTGTTGAATTACATGTGTCGGAGTCTTATCCGCATAAGTGAAGTCTAAACGTGCCAGTATGGCATGGAAATTTAATACTGTATTATATGAAGATAATTCGGCGGACGTTGGTCTTCTTACTTTGTTTCTGTTTTTCCAGGAAACGTAATTCTTCTGTTCCCCTTCAAATCCTGGAACAGATTTGATTATATCTAGCTGTTTAGTATTCTCTATTCTCTCTACTCTCCTAATATATTTTTTTTGGAGTTTTGAGTTTTAATGAATTTATTTTTGCCATCAATGTGGCTACCTTCTTATTCTGACTGTCGTCTTTCAAGTGCGCTTTTCATGGTGTTGATAAATTTTTAGTTTTTAGTTTCCATGGCACTCTTTCGAATAAAAGTGTTGGCTGCGGCCCTACAGGCCGATGGATAAAATGGATAAATGGTCTTCTTGGCAAGCCCTTGACCCCTGAGATTTCCTATATTCCTCTAAAACTCTTCGTCCTATGACGCTTAGTTATTTATTATTTTCATATTTTTGTTTGTAATATTTTAACATAAATTCTCATTTTACTTTTTTTATGAATAGAAAAATGATTTAACTCCGCAAATGCTTTTATTCGTAATCAGATTTCATATTTTTTAAAATCTATGCAAACATCACAAGCCAAGCCAACTTTTTTTATATTGTGTTTTATTTCTTTCCATTATATTTCTCCCTTTTTGTGTCAAAATTTTTAAATACTTATATTATAGTTCTTATATTTATTTATTTATTATATTTTCCGTCGGCTTTTTTTTCTTGCTGTTGTAGATGGGGCGAGGCATCTCCTTTAGCTTGGTAATTCTCGCGCAGGGGTGTCCCTACAGCTCACTTTACTTTAGTTATTCCCACGGAGGGGGGTGAGGGGTAACCCTGCAGCTCCCAGTACTTTACTTATTGCCACAGAGGGGGGCGAGGAGTGTCCCTACAGATGCCTTTTATTATAAACTTGCAGAGGGTATTATAATTTTGGTCAAAAGTGTGCAACGCAGTGAAGGAGACATCTCCAACCCTATAAAGAATATATATTTTTAATCACGATCACCACCTGAGTCAATATAAGCATGTCCGTCTGTCCGTCTGTCTGTTTCTACGCAAACTAGTCTCTCAGTTTTAAAGCTATCGTCTTCAAACTTTGCAGACACCCTTTTTTCTTTTGCAGACAGTATGTAAGTCGGAACTGCCATATAACTGATTGATCGGAAATGGCATAACTTTGTTATTTTTTAAATTAGAAAGATGGGACTTTGTATGGATTCTATAGATCTTAGGGTAAAATAATTTGGCATGCCAAATTTCATAAGGATCGGCCGACATATATATCCTATAGCTGCCATATAACTGATTGATCGGGAATACCATAACTTCGTTGTTTTTGAAGTTAGAAGAATGGGATTATCTATGGATTCTATGGATATTGGGATAAACTAATCCGGTCTGCAAAATATCATAAGAATCGGCAGACTATATACGATCATATATAAATCTAATATAATAATATGCGTGTCGCCACCTAGCGGACTCAACCACTCGCTCCTCAACTACAAGCTCAATTGCATCACATTCGGATCCACCCGAGCTAGCTTTCCTTACCGATATTTTACATCGTCAAGAGGTTTTGAATTTTATATCTAAAAATTTTTCGTACCCCTACCTTGATAAAATGTCATCCATATATGTTTGATCACATAAAAATCAAAACACATACTTTTTACATCTTATCTTAGCAGATCGCCGCCTGACACTGTGCAGGATCTGTAGCGTCATTTCCAGTCGGCACCCTCTGGGATGTTTTTCGAAGCATTTTTCAGCATAAAATATCATCTTCATCATTTTATTATTGGAGGAGGTTGGAAAATTATTTTTCAATCTAAATTTTTTTTAAATCTTAGCACTCGTGTCCTCTCATTTGCTTTTGCAAGTTTTTGTTGTCTCGCATTCGTGTAGGACTCACACAGCAATCAACTATAACGGAATTAACAACCACTGACCTATATCAATAGTGATCTTCGACACACAATAATGTAAAAATGTGGCACTTGGAGGCATTGCTGTAGGTCAATGTTGGGTCATATCCTAAAATGTATCCGTAAGCAAATGCAAGGCTTCGAGTCTGTTGGAAAATAATTCTACATGCTTAATAATTTTCCATCAGCGTGCTTTATTCTATTAATCTTAGGAATCGTGTCCTCTCATTCGCTTCTGCAAGTTTTCGTTGTCTCTTTCGCATTCGTGACGGACTCTTCAACCTAAGTTTGGTTTTGTGCTAACACCGAAGAAGAAAAAGCGCCTGTAGCGGTAAAAAAAATGAGCTGCCAATTTTTTCTCAGTGGCAAAGCGCCATCTACAAGTGAAAAACAAACTAAAAATTGGTGGGGAATGGCAAAGCGCCATCCACAAGTCAAAGGAGAAACTAAAAATTGTTAATGAGTATTTTTTGTGGGCCGGTCGCGGCCCATAAATTAAATACATTTTTTCTTTCAATTTTTTTATTATATTATGTGCGCAAACTACAAAAAGCCAATCGGCAATCGAATATGTTCATGTAATGCTATAAATATGTACCTTGGTTCACAGCTTCACCTAGAGTACCTTATTGTTTTTCCAAGCATTTTTCGGCATTTTCAATATTTTATTGATGCGGTTGGAAAATAATTTTCCACATATAACTTAATCAGCTTTAGCGTGCTTTATTTTATTAACCTTAAGACCCGTGTCCTCTCATTCGCTTTTGCTAGTTTTCCTTGTCTCTTTCGCATTCGCAACTTTTCCCACATATGAGCGATGTATCAAAATTTGCGTTATCTCAAACGCTATCTTTACATTCAATAATCAAAGGATCGATAGAGCCCATTTTGAAAAAAAACGAATTTTACTGTTTTTTGTTTTGCTTTCGTGTATTTTTTTCCTTAAGATTTAGACATTTGATTTTAAAAAAGTTTTTTTTTTTTTTTTTATTAAAGCTTGGTTTTATTTATTGGATCATCTCTTTATGAGTCTAACAATAAGGTTGTAAATCTTAAAATAATACATTATCTAACAGTTTAATTTTAACTGAATAGAGGCAACATCCTAATAATTAGCGCTGGATTAGAAGGTCGTTGCGGCGAAGAGGAGAACTGCTGGCGTGAGGGCTCTCGCGTGATGATTTGGATGTACGTGATAGGTGTATGTGATAGCCTGTTGTACTTTTTTGTGATTTGTGCTATCTCTTCTCTGACAAGTGATATGTAAAGGTCCCTGTGATGTTTACATTGTGAATGTGATGGTTCTGAGAATTTTTGACTGAGTTCTGAGATAGCCTGTTGTACTTTTTGTGATTTTTTACAGTTTTCTGGGATCTGTTGGCCAATATGTAGGTTTCTCAGGTGAAACATTCGGATATTGTAAACCGAGGAGGGCAGTATACGGCGGCAAGCTGTAAGAAACGGATCTATAGATGTAGCTTGCATGTAGTTCGTGGCGAAACTATTGTGGAGGCAGTGTTTAATGCGATTTCTAATCAGAATCCCAGTACCTCCGTGTGCTTTCCCGTCTGGGTGATTCGTGTTATAGAAGTAGTCTCGATTTTGGAAATTTTATTTATTTGTAAGATGAGTTTCTGCTCAATTTAGGATTGAGTTAACTCGATTTAACGCTGTGAGACTCCGTTGACGTTCCATCAGTGCTATACGGAGTGGCGCCATTGATTACTTATTCTGTTTTTGAGTAACAAGTAGCTCAATGAAAACGTTCTGGTTTCGCATAAGATCTTGCATAGTTGTCTGCATAAATGACATGAAATCCATCATAGTTTGTTGAAGATTACATATCATTGTTTCAATTTTGTGCGTAGAAATTCTATATATAGCCAAAGAAATAATCATTTTCTATATGCACCCGATCTGAATCCAAAGGGGTTGTTTTAATTAAATCATTAGGTCGAAACATTTTCCAAAAGTCGGAAATTAAAAAAATATTGAATCACTAAATTGGGTCTGGTGAAGATATTTGAGTTCCCAGATAGAATATTTGTCTTTATTCGCATTCTAGTCTTAAAGATGCTTCGAGTATTAAAAAAACGTCTTACTAGTTCAATAAAAAATACACTGAAAAGTTTTTTTTTTTTAAATTGGCTTATTGGATCTTATCATACTTTTGCAGAGGATATTATAATTGTGTTGAAATTATGCAATAAAATTATGCAATACAGTAAAAAAGCCATCTCCGACCCTATATATATATATATTCTTTATCAGGATCACCTCCTGAGTCGATATAAGAATGCGCGTCTGTCTGTCTATTTTTACGCAAACAAGTCTCTCAGTTTTACAGCTATCGACTTCAAACTTTGCACTCATCTTTCAGTATCTTTCTTTGCACTCATCTTCAGGCAGTATGTAAGTCGGAACTGCCGGGATCGGTCGACTATATCATATAGCTACCATATAACTGATTTATTGGGTACGGCATAACTTACATATGTGTTTTTGAAGTTAGAAGGGTGGGGACATTCCATGGGTTACATTTTGGGTAAACCAATCCGATTTTCAATCCAGCCAAATTTTATAAAGTTCGGCCGACACAGTACCCTGAACGGATCGTGTTAGGCATATGACGAACGTGAACGGCACGTGAAGACACAATATATGGCCGAAGAATAAATTTTCTGTGTGCGTGAATGAATGATATACCAAATGAAAGGTATTATTTTTATTAGAGGGACTTTATCCAAACATTAGCAAAAAATAGTTTGGCTTGGGAGTAATTTATAAATGTAAAACACTTTTGATTCACTAGATTGGACATTGTGGGGACATTGGTGTCACCAGACAAACTATTTATATACATAGATTCTAATCCAAAATGCGCGTTGATTGGTACCTTAACCATCGCGATCAGACATTTCTTTTAAAAGCTATTCAGGTAAAACGATTTTTAAACAATGTTCCAAATCAAGATGTTTGCCACATTTTTCTCCGAAAAAATGTACCGTTCGCGGTTGTCTTATTTTGTCTTTTAAAATATTGAAAAAATTTGTTCGTTCGTAAAATATTAACAACTTTTGTTCTACGATTTTTTTACATTACTTAAAGTTACCTTAAAAAATTAAAAGGGGTCTTAAATTTAACAAACGCATAACTTTACAACCAATAAAGCCAATAAAGGTTTTTTTAAAAATATTTTCCACTTTCTTTAAGTGGAAAATTTAAATAAAAGCAGTGCAAGCTCTAAACAACAACACACAGTGGGCGAAAAGACGCTTAGTGCGATGAGTTTCGTACTTTTTGTATAAATAAACAAGAAGAAAATCTAAAACATTAAGCTATGAGTGAATTCGACACTCATACGGTGCTCCAACGTCATCAAGACGACTGTCGGCTCTCTCTGCATTGTAACAACGCATACCACTCAATCGTGTTAACGCAAGACAACGCGACCGCAAACCCATCAAAAACTAAACAAACGCGATCAATAACCCCAAGCCCGGGTAATAAACTTAAAGCTCTCAAGCGCTCTTGTTGGTCAAAACCCCATACCCTTTCCTCATGCCAACCTGCTTAGCCACGGTCCCCAGTACAGTGACGTCACTAGCAACTGCAACGGCAACTTCTACAACAACTACAATAGTATCGACTGCTTGCGCCATACCATCAACTGTAACAACGAAATCTGCTGTGTAAGCAAATAATGCAGCACCTTACACCAGCGCGCCCTCTTCAATACAATGTTTGTTCGTACAAACTGGTATGGATCGGTATATACAAATAAACGTAAGCTCAGCCCGCAGAACTCTAGACTTTATAATTCTGCTAAAATAACTCGCGGCACCTCAAACCAATCTACAATAGAGCATGGGCTTCTCGTACAGAAGCGAAAAGATTTGCTATTTTGGCAGATAAATCCGATGATATACCTCCTGAGTACATCGTAAGGGACAATAAAAAACTTAAGCCGCCGCCGATTTACATTCGAAAGAAAAGTTCTAATGCTCTCGTAAATTCAATACTGAATCTAATCGGACCAGACAATCTCCACATAATACCATTAACAAAGGGAAATATTCACGAAACAAAAGTTCAGACTAATACGGAAGTAAATTACAAAATTTTGTCGAAGTATTTAAACGAAAATAATAAAAACTTATACACGTACCAATTAAAAAGCAGTAAAGGCCATCAAGTAGTACTTAAAGGTATTGAACCGGAAGTGACACCAGCGAAAATACCTGCGCACATTTTAAATAGATAAAGAAAGCCTCATTCTCTTTTCAAGGTAGAACTTGAACCCGAAACAAAATCCAAGCCTCTGAAAAAAAATGAAGTGCATCCAAATTTTACTCTCCAATTCCTACTACAACGTAGAATAAGTAGGAACCGTAGAAGAGCTGCATAAAAGAAATGTGCCGCTGCAGTGTAATAATTACCAGAAATATGGCCACACAAGGTCTTATTGCACGCTTCGTCCAGTATGCGTTGTTTGTGGAGACCTTCATGACTCCCACAAATGCCCAAAAAATTAAGAGGATCCCAGCAGCTAAAAGTGTGGAAACTGTTAAAGTAATAATGCGGATAACTACAGGGGCTGTCCAGTCTACAAGGAACTGAAAAGTCGTACGCACCAAAGAGTGACCACTGCTCGCTCACATATAACTCCTATGAAATCTTCGCGCGATGTCTTCCCCCCTACAGCCGTGAAATCTTCAGCCAATAATGAGTTCACCGACAAACCCGTAAGCTTTGCAACTGCTCTAAAAATTGGATGGAATGTACCGCTACTACCAAGCCAAGATCATCAGTTTCCCCTTATAAACCAGGTGAACAGTCTACAGTCTACGCACAAAATTGAAACAATGATATGTAATCTTCAACAAACTATGATGGATTTCATGTCATCTATGCAGACAACTATGCAAGATCTTATGCAAAACCAGAACGTTTTCATTGAGCTACTTGTTACTCAAAAACAGAATAAGTAATCAATGGCGCCACTCCGTATAGCACTGATGGAACGCCAACGGAGTCTCACAGCGTTAACTCGAGTTAACTCAATCCTAAATTGAGCAGAAACTTATCTTACAAATAAATAAAATTTCCAAAATCGAGACTACTTCTATAACACGAATCACCCAGACGGGAAAGCACACGGAGGTACTGGGATTCTGATTAGAAATCGCATTAAACACTGCCTCCACAATAGTTTCGCCACGAACTACATGCAAGCTATATCTATAGATGTACAGATGGAACACCGTTACTTACAGCTTGCCGCCGTATACTGCCCTCCTCGGTTTACAATATCCGAATCCCAATTCATGGACTATTTCAACTCTCTGAGGGAAGAATTTATAGTAGCAGGAGACTTTAATGCCATGCATACGCACTGGGAATGTCGACTTGTAACTCCAAAGGGAAGGCAGTTGTACAATGCAATAAAAAAAGCACCTTTTAAACCTAAAATAGGGACACCTACATATTGGCCAACTGATCCCAGAAAACTGCCAGACTTTATAGATTTTGCTCGCATGTCAACTCCACAAGCGCAAATAATATCTCTAACATGTGGGAGTAAAACTCTCACATGTTAGAGCCACTGACCAACCTTCCACCTCATCTTCCTCACCCTCAAAAAACTAATTTCTTCACTAACACTTATCTATCAGAATACTAGAGGGCTACGTAGTAAACTTCCCAAACTGTATTCTGATAGTTCTTCCTTTGCATCTCACATTATAGTTTTACAGAAACTTGGTTAAAGCCGGAGATTTTAAGCTACGAAGTTTTTCCAAATAAGTAGACGTGATAGAACACTGCGAAGGGGAAGAGGAGTCCTAATTTCTGTAGACTCCAAATTCGCTTCTGAAGAGGTAAAATCACACGAGTTTGGTGACACAGAATTCTTTATACGTTACCTGTTCTTACATACCACCTTCGTCGGAACCGCCCACATACTGGCAACATTTGTCCGCTATTCGTCTCGTTTCGGACCGTTTGTCTGACGGGGACCAGCTGGTAGCTCTGGGGGACTTCAATATACCAGATCTTATGTGGTCCAATGTTGAGAATTCACCGTCCTTAATACTTAACTCGCACCACGACTTCCCTGCGGGTATGTTCGACATGTCACCCGGGCCAATTAACCACGTTAGAAATTCCTTAGGTCGGCTGCTAGACTTGTGTTTCGTTTCTGATCCTGATGGAATTGCTCTTTGTAGAACTTTGCCCCTTTCTAACCCTGAGCATCCGTATCATCCCACTCTTTAAGTTTTAATCGAAAACAATAGCTTAATTGACCTTAAGTTTAAACTTAAATCTCAAAAAGTACGTTTCTTCCGTAATGCTGACTTTCCTAACTAAACGAGTTAATTCTTGAATTTGATTGGTCCGATTTATTGGCATGTGAAGATATTAATATTGCCTTAAATTAATTTTATCACACTTTGTATTTATTTTTCGACGCTTGCGTGCCTTGGAAATATCCGTCTGGATCAATTAATTCACCTTGGTATACAAGGCACTTATTAAATTTAAAGAACGGTATGAATAGACTTTTAAATAAACATAAATTATCTGGCTGTACATTTAGTTATTCAAGATACTTAGTAGCTCGGTCTAATTTCACCGTGCAAAACGCCGAATGTTATAGGAGTTATATTCGCCGCTGCCGGATTCAGTTCACACAGAACCCGAAGCAGTTTTATAACTTTGTAAACACTAAGCGCAAATCTCTATCTTTTCCGCCTCTGCTTACGTTTGAGAACTCTTATGCGAACACTGATCTGGCAATGGCCGATCTCTTTGCAAAGTTTTTTCAAACAACGTATTCACAAAGCACCACTCCAGCTCAGCCTTACACTTATAATATCCAATCATCCAACCTTATTTTTTGCCATCTTTTGATCAAAGTGGTGTGTTATCGGATCTTCTTAGGGTTAAGGCCGTGTATTCGCCAGGCTCCGATGGAGTACCAGGCTGTGTGCTGAGGAACTGCGCCGTGGCCCTGTGCAAACCCCATCTTAAACTTTTTAATTTATCGCTGAAGACCTCGATTTATCCCCTTATGTGGAAGGAATCTTACATTATCCCTCTGCTTAAAAAAGGGAAAAAATCTGATGCTTCAAATTATAGAGGCATTTCTAAATTGTCAGCAATTCCAAAGCTTTTCGAAAAACTTATCACTCCACATTTGCAACACCTATGTAGTTCAATAATATCCCCGTGCCAACATGGTTTTATGAAGCGCCGCTCCACCACCACCAACTTATTGGAGGTAACATCTTTTGTCACGGATGGGTTCCGGAATGGCTTACAAACAGACGTCATTTACACTGACTTCAGTAAAGCATTTGATTCTGTTAACCATTCGCTTCTTATAAGTAAACTCAGTCTTTTGGGATTCCCAACTGATCTCCTTATCTGGATTTCGAGCTACTTATCTGGAAGAACCCAACGTGTCTTCTTTAAAGATGTTGATCGCGTGCAGTCCGCGTCACATCTGGGGTGCCTCAAGGAAGCCATCTTGGACCCTTACTTTTTACTTTGTTTATTAATAACTTGCCCCTTGCCTTAACTGACTCACTAGTACTTATGTACGCTGACGATGTTAAGCTTTGTTTTCAATATAGATCTACTAGCGCCCAATCTAGACTTCAATCCGATTTGGATAAATTTCAAAATTGGTGCTTAGCAAATGACCTAAAGCTTAATGGATCGAAATGTAAACTCATGTCATTTTATCGATCTAGCCCTCACCAGGCTACGTACTTTCTCTATGGGATCGCCTTAGAACGTTTAACTCAGGTTAACGATCTGGGAGTCCTATTAGATTTGAAACTTAAATTTACCGACCATATATCCACCATGGTTAATAAAGCTATGGGTGTGCTTGGTTTTATTAAAAGATGGTCAAAAGAATTCAACAACCCATACATTACAAAAACTTAATACACATCATTGGTCCGTCCGATTCTTGAGTATGGATCGTGTGTCTGGAGTCCACAATACGGAGTGTACAAAGATCACATAGAATCCGTACAAAAAAACTTTCTTATTTTCGCACTTAGGGGACTAAATTGGGATGCAAGCCTTCACCTTCCCTCCTATCATAGTAGGCTTTTATTAATCAACTTACCACCATTAACAAACCGTAGAACGATGCTGGGTGTCATGTTTCTATTTAATCTTATTAATGGTAATATAGACAGCCAACATTTATTTACACGCTTAAATTTCAACGTTCCTAGTAGAAGGACTAGAAACTTTCGTCCCTTTCGTTTTGTCCCTTTGGTTTACTAACAATCTTAAATCCATTATACTAAACACCTTATCTTTGCAACACTTTTCCTCGTGATTTCATACTCCTATTCCTCTCGTTTACTCACTCGGATCTATCCCCGCGATTCGTTATGCGGCAGCGTCCCTCGGTCGGTTGGACGGGAGGTGGGCTGTACGTATGCAGTGGGAACCGCGAGAAAAATATCGTACAATCACAGATTGACGAACGTTGAAGTAAAACAACTTGTTCTAGCAAAGCGACGCTCACGGCGAGACTGGCAATCCAACAGACCACCATCTGCAAAACAAGGGTTACATGATGCTACACGGAGGCTCTCAGCTGCATTACCTCATCTTCATGAAAGGTGCCAAAAACATTACTTTGGAGAGGTACTTATCACTCAGCGCACCATTAGAATCTTCAATGCCAATTAGGACATACATAGGCAACTGGGCGCGCAGCGACGGAGAAAGAACCGGATTTTTGCAGATTTGCAGAACATCTTCAAAATGTATTTCAGTTCACCAACACTCACAAACTTCTGAAGTCATACCTTTACAACAGGAAATTCTCAGTAATATGTAAGGCTGCCATGTCCGATGATTACATCATCAGAGCCGGAGCTCTTCAAGGCAGCGTGTTACGACCAACATTCTACCTTATCTACACTGCGGGCATCCCAACGAGCATGCAACTAACCACATCCACTTTTGCTGATGACACAGCGATCCTAAGCCGCTCGAGATGCCCCAAGCAAGCAACGGCACAACTTGCTAAACACCTGGTGGCAGTAGAGAAATGGCTATCCGACTGGCGAATCAAAGTTAACGAAAAAAAAAACAAACACGTAACGTTCACACTTAACAGGCAAGACTGCCCTCCACTTACTCTAAACAACACAGTGGTTCCGATAGCAAATGAAGTAACATATGTTGGCGTACACCTCGATAGACGTCTTACCTGGCGCAGCCACATCGAAGCCAACAAAACACATTTAAAGCTCAAAGCCAGCGGCCTCCACTGGCTTATCAATATCCGCTCGCCCCTTAGCATAAATATAACACATAAATATAATGAAAAATTTAACCGCGGATCAACCATCTTGATGAAACATCTCTCAGCGACTGAACAATCAAAAATTTTCAATGAGAATATGAGCGTAAGAATGAGATTAAGATTCTCTTTGGGGCCTGCTGGGGCCTTTCGCAAGAAACTTTTGCGTCCATTTTCGTTGTATGAAATGAGTAGTCTATATGCTGCATGGTTAGTGGTGGTTCCAAGAAAGCATCAAGGTGATAGCGTGCCAAGATGCGAGATCAGTAAGCCTCAACGAATGCATAATGGCGTTCCTGAGAGAGTTTTACCCAGGAGCCAGAGTGGAGGCTGTAGACTGGGACAAGATTCCCAGCAAACCGAGAGCCCGCATATGGTACTGGAGGAGTATACCTCTGAGAAAAGTGACTTGGCAAGGGATCTGGGAGGCGTCGGAATGGAGGAGGACTCACTGCTGGGCTCCAATAGCAAGGCGGAGGTTTCTGTGGTAAACGGTCTAAAGGATGCCCTCGTCCAAGAATTGTATCCATGGAGACAGTAATTCTTGGCTTGGGGACTTCGGAGATCAGGCCCTGTATCGCCGAGCTTGCATTCTCGCAAAAAAAAACGAACCTTAATATCTTCTTTCTACCAAATTTCAGCAACGAAGATTACGTGGTCGCAGCTATAGAGGGCCCAGGCGGCCCTCTCAGAATATGTTCGGCGTATATGGGCTACGACCATGCTGGACCACCCCCACAAACGCAAACTTCACTAAGCTAGCAGTACGTAATCCCAGGTAGGTATACTGGGAGTTTTATAAGAAGATACTAGATAGATCCTTAAGGGAACCACCTACAGGAAATGTCGAGACGTTTAGGTATCAGGTATTCATAAGGTATACCATAGGGTATCAAGAAGATCTTCAACACAATATTCACTACTGGCATGGCGCCTAAGGCATGGCTGCGCACAAAGATTGTTTTCATACCCATGACAGGGAAACACTCCAACGGCACGCCCAAGGACTAAAGACCCATAAATCTCTCGTCCTTTTCTCTTAAGACTATGGAGAGGCTTTTAAGTCTCCATATTCACCTTAACATAAGCCCAAACGATATCTCAGGCCCACAGCATTCCTATAGGAAGGGTAGATTCACAGAGACAGCCCTACACAAAATTACAATGCTTGTCGAAAATCGTTAAAGCATATGCATTTATTGCCATTTTAGACATTAAAGGCGCTTCAACAACATCCTGGCATGCTAATGATCGATGTACTGACTGGACTTTGAATAGATGATCGATCTGTTTACCTAATAGGCAGATCCTAGGTTAACAGCCTAATTCGGTCTTTAGGGGGTGGCGGCTGCAAAATCATTGCGTACCCGGACGATGCTGCAATCGCCTTTGTAGGTAAATTCCTGTGAATCGAAAAATCGCTGTGCGACCTTATGACATCCACGCTGGGAGTGCTCTCAGCATAGGCACACCAGAATGGGCTCGGAGTTAATCCGTCCCAGACAGAGCTTGTTCTGTTTACTAGGTAGTACAATATACCAAATCTTAAGCTCCGGAGCTCCTAGGGCAAACCCTAACCCTGAGTGGTAGTGTGAAATACCTAGGCATCACACTAGACAGGAAACTGGACTGGAAGCTTAATACCGTAGATAGGGCAACCAAAGCGGCAATCGCGCTCTATACCTTTCGCAAAGCAGTTGGCTAAAATGGCGAAATGACACTGCGATCATTAGACCTATTTTATGGAGTGGTAGTGGCCTGGTTTGTATTACTCCTTATGCAGAGAGAGGTTCAAGAAGACTCAGTGCATGGTAGTGGTCTGCATCACAGGTAGTCTGCGCACTACGCCTAGTGACGCCCTGAACTTCATCCTAGACCTACTCCCAGTGAAACTGATGGGAGTTAAGTTCGCCAAGCAGGCGGCAATAAGACTGCGTGAAGATAACCTATGGATTAAGGCTGTTTAGGGTATACCAGGTTGTTTCTTTTGTAAACGGCTGTGTGTAAAAGAGTCATTCAGGCTACCCGACCATTGCAGTGTCTATCAGCGCTTGCGGGCAACCAGCATACCATATGCATCTTTTAGGACAGACAGGCAGCACTTAAGGCACTTGACGGCTTCCCATCCAACCCTAGGACAGTCAAGGACTGTCGCAGATCTCTTAATTAGATGACAAAGCAGCTTGGCAGGGGGTTTTTCGATCAAATGCAGGGAGCTTTTTGACCTGGCAGCCATTAGGGAATAGATTAATCTCCGGACCTTTAAAACCTCGCGCTTGATCTGGCCTACTCGTTGTGGGAAAAGATCTGCGAGACTTACCGCCCTCAACAGGCCAGACTGTAGCCTGGCGACTACTGCAAAAGATATCCACGCGCGGCCTGGTAACCTTCATCAGGAAAGCTGGCTGGGACCATGAGCCGCCTCAGGTAGGATAGGCATACAAGCACTCCGTGCAGACCGAAAGAGATTCCTTGTTGAATCCCTGGCATTTGCGGTATCACACGGAGCCCTAGCGGCTCAAGTGGATGCGAGAGCTCTCTATGACCACCACATCGTCGCATTAATCTAACCTAACCTAAGAAAGACTATTGGCAATTTATAGAGATTCCATTTTGAGCAAACTTATCTGATCTACCGATTTTCATAAGGATCGGTTAACTATAACCTATAGCTGCCGTATAACTGAACAATTAAAAATTACACAACATTGATATTTCTAAAGATGCCTGGGTCTGTTTCCAACATTTTTGTAAGACAATTCATTTGATAGTGAATTTCTTATAAGGGTCGTCCAACTATATATGATGCCCCTCTGCAAGGATATAATAAAAGTGAAAATAATTTAACACATAATTCACCTTACCCTACTGGGAATTTAGCCCACGATGTTAAGATTGCCAGGCAGGCATGTTTACCATTAAGTCATTAAGTAGCTTAATTTTTCCGTGAAAAATTTTAAGAATCCCTAAAATGTTTTCCGGAATCATATATATGTATTCGTTCGATGTTTTGTTAAGGTGCTGATTCGTTGATCTGATTACACTATTCAAACCAAATATGTTGTTGCTGCCCTTAAAGTGCGATAAACAGAATTTGAATACTTCCGGAATGTTAACAGATCCGTAACAATACGGCACTTTAATTTTGAAATATTCTTTCAATTTAATTTTGAAAGAATTTTAATAAGTGTTTGTTATTTCACAGATATGCGATATTTCATTTCAGAATTATAATATAGTTAAAATAAATATAAACATACATACATGAAACAATAAACCACTTATTATTTTTTGATAATAAGAGGTTTTTATACTCTTGCAGAGGGTATTATGATTTTGGTCAAAAGTGTGCAATGCAGTGAAGGATATACCGCCGACCCTATGAAGTATATATATAGGTCAAATATATATCTTAATCAGGATCACTTCCTTAGTCGATATAAGCAGGTCCGACTCTCTGTCTGTTTTTACGGAAACTAGTCTCTCAGTTTAAGGGTATCGACATCAAACTTTGCACACATCTTTCCCTTCAGACAGTACCTATATACATAGAAACGGAACGGCTGAGACCGGTCGACTATATCCTATAGCTTCCGTATAACGGATTGTTCGGTAATGCCATAATTTTGTTTTTTAAGTTAGAAGATTGTGAATTTCTATGAGTTCCATTTTGGTAATGGAACTAAAGTAGAAGTAAAAGTGGAAGTAAAGTAATCCGATCTGCCAAATTTCATATTAATTTTTAATAAAGTCAAAATAGAACAAAATCTTTATGATATTGAAACTCTTATACGGATCGGCCCACTATAAACGATCCGATATATATCTAATAATATAAGCTTTCACTTAATTGCAAGGGAATATCAACTTCGGCTCCGCCAGAAGTTAGCATTCGTTTCTTGTTATTATTATTATTGGATGAATACTTATTATTGAAGTGTAAATCCTACAGTATTTTAACATATAACATTTTAAAATATATAAATTAATATATTTAATTATAATTTATCCCTTACCTTCTTATTTGTAATTGAACAAGACTATGATCCGTACTTTTGAATCTTATATTCAGCTGCTACCTCCGTCCCATAAAATTTCCAGGCAATCATCCCAGTTAACTTAATAGATAAGCTGAGTACATCTGCCAGATTGTTAACAATCTGCTGTTTTTCTAAATACTAACATAATTTTGTCATTATTTACCTCACTGGTTTGTAATTCAACCCTCATGTTCCCCTCACGACCTCTGGGGCCTGTAATCATTTGTTTCCTTTCCCGTTTGCAATTTAAGCGTGGGCACGAAATAACAAGGGCATTAAGCTTAACAATCTGTACTTTATAACTTTTTGCTAACCTTATTATCTCTAACGAAATGGTCTCTAGGGACAGTCTTCTTTTCAATTACGCCATTCACACGCATTCTATAATTGAATAAGGGAGTTTTTATTTGAAAGGGTGAGAAACACGATTTCTAAGAAAAAAAATTCTAAATAAGCACATATAAATATTTATATTACTATGCATAAAATTCTCAAATTTGTTGAAACAAATTTCATAAGGATCGTGCGAATATATCCTATAGCGGCCGTAAAACATATCCTGAACGATCGTAAATAACACAACGTTTAATTTTGCAACCAAAAAATTTGTTCACTTTTACCCGAATTTCTCACTAAATTTAATTAGGTTTAGTATGCAAGTAATATAATATTAAACATGCAAGTAACTTTCTCATTAAAATGGATTTAAGATAGAATATCAACAGCATTATAGAACAAGAAAGGTCGGCTATAGTCGAGTTTCCCGTACTCATATTTTCCGCCTATTATTTATTTAACCTTTCAAAGTATAGAGTCGATTAGATTTCGATAGATTTTGTTAGGCATTGGAATAAATCGGTTATAAACATTTTTGAAAACACTTTTCTGAGCTGGCGTTTTTTTGTTGTTTTTGGGAAAATAAATGTCAATAGCTCCTCTAAAAATTGAGCAATATTATAATACGCTCTGCAAGACGACAAAATGCATAAATAAAAAGCTATTTTAATCAATTATAATACGCAAAATTATAATACGCTCTGCAAGACGACAAAATACATAAATAAAAAGCTATTTTAATCAAGTAAGGTACCAGTCGAAAGGTACATTTGCATTTATAATGATTTTTGACTGATGTTCGTGAGTACCGCAGAGCCAATTCTTTGTATTGGACTCAGCGACGACAATTGAAAAAATATAAAATGAATAAACTTAAAAATTTTTATTTATTTTTAATAAAAAGAAAAAGGGTAGTTTTTGGATATGCCTTTGATATCGGGCATTTTAAAAAATAAATACAATTATCCTTAATTCATTTGATTTGGGTTACCGAAGGTGTGCCTTTCGCACTGTTGCTCACGTAGGTTTCGTGTTTCACCTATTAAAATCGTAAATGTTTATTTTGGTAAATCAACCAAGGGGTTGTTTTCAGAACCATATGCCTTTTGGTGAGCATGGATACAAGACTAGACTCTAGGGTAGATAAAACTGGTCTAAAATACCCACTGATGAGTTGGCAATAATTCGGTTGAGTGGTTTCTGTCAACAGGCAAATAAAAGGTGTTCTATTTGAAGGCGGAAAAACAGTATTACACAGTTTGCCATTGACTGTGATGGCCTTTTGTTTACACGTATAACATCATACATTTTTAATTGGGTTAAATTGCTTGACGATTAACATTTGGAAATAAAATACGGGGATAATTGAGTTTACTTAGTCTAATTAAAAGTGGTTTTATGGACTTACTATTTGTATCAATGGGTATATCGATATTATCGATTTAGTTACTAAATCATCTTATTGACTTATTATTAACTCAAATAAAAAAACCTCTGGACTAGGTTAAATATCTGTGAGGAACCGGCATGCAATTAAATAAAATTTAGGTATACAATTTTACACATTATAAATATTCTCTGTTGTATCTGTCTTTTTATATCCGGTACTTAAAGAGTACAAGGGTATATTGTATTCGTGTGAATGTAAGTAACAGTATTCCTGAATGTACGTGAGGAATCATTTTCGACCCCATAAAATGCAGACCCCCATGTATATTCTTCATCAGCTTTAACAGATATAGACTCGGCTCGAGTCATGTTCGTATGCCAGTCTGTCCGTCCGTATGTCCCTCCGTCTGTCTGTATGAACCATCGGATTTCTAAGACTATAGGAGCTACAAGATTGTACATGTCTTCAATTCGCTTTTAAAAATTGAATATTTCTGAAGCATTAATTCAGGATATTAAAATTAAAATATTTTGATGCCAAACTATTTCTATAGCTAATTTTTATTCGGAAAATAAAGATGAAAAATTTTAGCTATATCATATATACATTTATATTTTGATTTCCATATTGGCTTGCTGTATTTTTAGACCCTAGCAGAGGGTATTATAATTTTGGTCAAAAGCGTGGAACGCAGTGAGAGAGACATCTCCGACCCTAAGTATATATATTCTTATATAAAATATATAATATATAATATAATCAATAATATATCACTACTTGAGTCGATATAACCATGTCCGTTTAACCACCTTTTTGTTTCTACGCAAACTAGTCTCTCAGTTTAAGAGCTATCAAAACCTTCACCCATCTCCCATCCTTTGCAGGTAGTATATAAGTCGGAACGGCCGGGATTACATTATTTTTTTTTGTATTTTGAGCTAGAAGGATGGGCCTTTCTATGACTTCTACTTTGGGTAAACCAATTCGATATGTCAAACTTCATAAGGATCGGCCGACTATATACTATATATATATATATAGATATATATATAGTATAAGATGCGTGCCACCTAGCGTACTACCACTCAACTGCAAGGGTATATCAACTTCGGCTCCGCCCGAAGATAGCTTTCCCTTCAACTTACCATTTCACAAAAATAATCAAATACGACTCACTATTATCAACCCAATGTGACGGTGTCGACATCATTTATTTTAAAATACACTTGATGCACACTACTTACGCGGAATTTTGTTGCTGCTCTGCGACAATGTAAAAACAAAAATGTATGATATAAATAATAATTGTTCATTAAATAGTGACCAATTCTTTAATTTTAGTATCTCAATACAACTTATAAAAATTAAGATTTTTTACAAAATTAAGATAAACAAGAAAGGAATGCTAACTTCGGGCGGAGCCGATGTTGATATACCCTTGCAGTTAGGTGGCAACTTATATTATTAGATATATATCGGAACGTATAAAGTCGTCCGATCTTTATGAAATTGGGCATATCCAATTAATTTGCCCAATGTGGAATCCATACAAAATCCCATCCTTCTAACTTATAAAACAACGAAGTTATCGCTTGATCTGGGCGAGACCTAATAATAATGCGTCAATGCTCGTATAGACCTATTATTCAATCTATATCTAGTTACATTGACTTTGGGATCGGTACTAACCAGCGATAATCTAGAAACCTATGAGCCAATTTCTATATATAAAAAAAAATTTAAGAACTCACTGAGTTCCCTATACAAGGAGCAATTTTTCAAATTAAATAGTCTCGAACAACAACCGACCAGAGTTTGCTTCTTAGTACCACAACCACGGTATACCATATCCTCAGCGTAATTATTTTTATTATACTCCTATAAAATTTATTAGCAAATTTAAAATTTATATTTTAAGGATACAAAATTTTATTATTGGTAAAATTTTCATGATAAACGACAAATTTTTTTTAATGTCATTAAAAAAAAAAAAAATTGATAGACAAACTTACAAAAATTTTTTAACAGACATACAAAATTTTAGTATTGACAAAATTTTCGTGACAAATGAAATGAATGACAGTTATAGGATATAATCAGACGATCCTTATGAAATTTGACAGATCGAATAAGTATACCCAAAGTGGAAACCATAGAAATCCCATCAGTTTATCTTAAACAAGAAAGGAAAGCTAACTCCTGACGGAGCCGAATGTGATATACCCTTGCAGTTGAGTGGCAGTCCGCTAGGTGGCGACATGCATCTTATATTATTAGATATATATTCGTATATAGTCGGCCGATCCTTATGAAATTTGGCAGATCGGATTAGTAGGATCCATAGAATTCTCATTCTTCTAACTTCAAAAACAGCGAAGTTATGGCATTTCCGATCAATCAGTTATATGGCAGCTATATATAGTCGACCGATCCCGGCAGTTCCATCTTATATACCGTCTGCAAAATGAAGAAGATTGTGTGCAAAGTTTCCAGTCGATAGCTTGAAAACTGAGAGACTAGTTTGCCTAGAAACAGAAAGACAGACGGACAGAAGGACATGCTTATATCGACTGAGGAGGTGATCCTGATCAAGAATATATATACTTTATAGGATCGGTCTGTTTCTAGGCATGTTCCTTTCAGTTCGCTGCACACTTTTGACCAAAATTGTAATACCCACTGCAAGAGTATAAAAAGATAATTTGCCGATGACGTTGATAGACGAAGTTCTGGAAAGACTGCAGGGTTCAAAATTATTTAAAAGTTGTTTTAGGGGTATATAACTCTTAATTTCAATAAAGCAACAATGGATTATTCATTTGAGATGAATTTTTTTTATTCAAAAAATAATCTTGTGGCATTACATTTTAATTATGATTTGTGGCATATGACCGCCACAGCTTGCTCGGATGTAACGTCCATTCTGGACGTCCAATTTTCGATGACTTTTTCCAAAATTTGTTGCCGAATATCGGCAATAATACGGCGAATATTGTCTTCCAAATGGTCTTATGTGGCTTATCCGAATAGATCAATGACTTTACATAGCTGCACAGAAAGTAGTCTAGAGAACTTGAATCACAAGATCTTGAAGGATGTAAAGGTGTTTTGACACACACTTAAGGGTTAACATTACTCAAAATGCGGCAGTTTGGTTTGTTCACGTAGACATTCAACCAGAATTTGTCGACGATAAAATAGACGTAGTGCGCAATACGTATTCCGCACAGAGCTATTAATTATTGAAATAAAATTGCACTATTTGCAAGTCTTCTTTAGTCTATTCATGATGAATTGCCAAACAAAACTGAGAATAAATCTCTTCACAGCTGTAAAATCGGTCGCCATCTTGAACAGTAATGCCAACTTAAAGTACTATACCTCTAATAAACACCCCTATATATCTCTTTCACGTTCCAGTAGGAAAAGAGTCAAAATTCACAGCATTTGTGACGCACAACGGACAATACGAATTTACCCAATATACCTATTGGTATATTCAACTCACCAGAAGTTTTTTGTCGCTATATATAGGCTGTTCTGAGGGAGCTTATCCATTCTGAAACGATTGTAAAATACATGGACGTTATCAATATTTCTTCGAAAAATGAAGCTGCAGGCGTTGAAGCACTAGAAAAGATCTCAGAAGTGACATCAAAGGTAGGACTACGAGTAAAGTATGAAAAGGCACAGATCCTACAGAGCAGGATAATCTTCCTGGTATACAAGATAAAAAACGAGACCAGGTGTTAATTTTCCGGCCTCAAAAAATAATAGCTTCACAGTGGCTTTTTTTCAAAATACTTTTTTGAACTGGCGCTACAGAAATATGCCATTTTTGCGGGCGTGGGGAAAGTTTTAAACAAACTTGACCTGCATTTACAGGAATCTTTGTGCAATCGAGCATCTTATAGCTCTACCACTTATAGTCTCTGAGACTCAGAGTTTTACGGACAAACGGACCGCAGCTGGGCGGCTTGATGCTGATCAAGAATATATATACCTTATGGGATCGGAGATGATTCTTCCCCCCTCTTACATATATTCACACGAATACAATATACCCTTGTTATCTACGAGTTCCGGATATGAAAAGGTTTTCTTAGGGTAAGCTTAAATATTTATTGCAAAATCATGTCAAAATACATCTAGAAAAGTCCAGTAGAAAGTAGCTACACGACATTTTATTCATAATTCATATTGGAGTCATATTTTTTATGGATTTTTCGCCTAATCTAATTGACTCAGAATTTGAAATTTTGTTTGGCCTTTAGTTAATTAAGTTAATTAATTAGCAAAAATAAGTAGTTTTCCCGACAAAAAAATTGGTTTTAGTATTGTTTCTTGCAAAATAATTTGAGCTTACAAAATGAAATTATGCAAATATGAAAGATTAAATACCTTTTGATTCTGCTTTTAATTGGAAATATAATTTTACTGCGTTGGTATGGATATTCTGCGTGCAAGCTAGTAGATATATTTTTTATTGTCTCCGATATGCTTACGTTGATACGAAAACATCGACATACAGAAAGTCAGACAACTAGACGGTCATACATAGATAATTGTTGTTACTGGATATGAATTCAAAAAGCTTACTTTTCCTTTTACACTTAATTTAACGATGACAGTATAAAATAAAACCTTTTATTCTTTTGTACCGGAAATAATAAATTTACTTCAAAAGGTTTTTTTTTTAGATTTCAGCAATATTTATTATTTGTCACATTATAATAGATAGTATTCACTGTATTATTAAATGTCTTCAAAATTCGAATTATAAATAAAATTTATGTTTACATAAATTACATTCAAATAATTATTTGATTAGTTGATAATGTCGTATATTTCCGTAAATTATAAATGTGAGCTTTTCCGTTACCGAAAACTAACTATCAAAGAACATTTTTCTCTGACATTGACTACGAATGTAACATTTTTAAAGAGAGGACTAACAGCTGCAGCTTGGATGCACTTCTGAAAATTCGAAAACGGTAAAAAAATCTGATTGCTTTGTGCCATTTGGAATTTTAGCCAATAAGAGTGTGTGTGCAAAAGAAACCCTACAAACAAGGGGAGTTTTATAAATATATGTGAGAGAAAGCCAACAGGATTCGTTCGTTTTATAAATGGGCGTTAACCAATGCACGCGTCTGCGCCCAATTCTAAGTGAAACTTTGCAATTAATTTTGATTACAGTTAGCATTTAATTAAAATACCTGATCGATTAAGTTGTAATTAAATTAAAAATTAGTGCAGAATTTTCGTGGAAGAACGCTTTAACAAGTTTATACAGAAATATATAATGTTGTTATATGAAATATAGTCTGCACATTGCAACGGTTTTGTCATACAAATTTCCAAAAGAAACTCAGAAAAAAACCCACTTATTTAAATCTCAGACATTTTTACTAAACCAGATAGACATGCTTATTTTGATTTTGGGAGTAACATTCACTACAATCTACTACTTGGAAAAAAAATCTTAAAAACCTTTTCAAAGAAAAAAGATCATATTTTTATACTCGTAGATAATAAGGGTGTAATATAACATCCGTGCAATTTAATGTTACAGAAATAATTGAACATTTCCAAGTCCATAACATTAGGTATTCAAATATTCTCAATCAGCTGCCTGTCTATATATCCATATAGTATATATATGAGTATAATATAATATACTATAAAAATATTATAATATAATAGTATAATATTTTAGAATATATATTCATATATTTTATAATAGTTTTTAAGTTAAGTTATTTTTTCTCCTCTTAACGAGAAATCTATGTCTGAGATTGTTGCGTATCACACTTTTCACCATAATTATAATTATATAAAAAAAACCTCTTGACGAGGTAAAAGATCGTTGACGAACACGTATGCCACACAAAAATTCTTGATTTGAATTTTGGTGACGAAAAATGCTATATGGGTGTAAAAAATTACACACTAAAAATACTCTTTATAATGTTTTTGTTGCACGTGCCGAATAAGAATGTTTAACTTGAAGAAACGCTAACTTCATGCGGAGCTGAAATTTATATACCCTTTCAGACAAGTATCAGTATATATGATTAGATATATATCGGATCATAAGGCCGAGCCTTATGAGAATTTCACAATATAATCAATTTTCAAGTAAAATTATTCAGGAAAATAGAAAATTTTTAGTTTGGTGACACCAATGTTCTATTAAATCTTTTAAATTTAAATAACTATTAAATCTAGCTATTTCATAAATAAACAACCTTGGATTTATTGAGATTTATTTATATTTATTTATAAACCAATTTTTTGCATTCATATATCCGTATCGCTTCGCATATGCAGTGGTATATTGGGAGGGAAAATATTAAATATATTACTTTTCTTCCAAGCATAGATCTGCTCTGCGTCTTTATCATTTTGTGTTGAATCTATTATCGATCAATAGAGATTCTTATCTCTAATCTTTGCATGTTTACTTACTCTCACTAATCGCTCTCTTTAAGCTCCCTTTGTGTCCCTGGGACAGTGGTTCAAGGTACTTCAATAAAAATAAAATATAATTAATAATAATTATGGATTTTTAACGATCCGATATATATCTTATATAACATGTTTCTTAACTGCAAGGGTATATCAATTTCGTGTCCGCCCGAACTTAGCTTTCCTTTGTTTTTTTTTTTAATGATTTTCTTGAATTTTTTATTTTTAGTACGTAGATTAATTAATCTTAAAACCTAATTATTTGTTAATGATACTTGTTTGGTCATTGATATTTTTCAATGACATTTTCTCCAAATAAAAACACGAAATTATGTATTTTCAAAACGATAATATTGTTTATTTTTAATTTTTATTGTTTAATGGAGAGAAAGCTCCAATTTATGATGAGTATGCACTGAGATAAAAAGCAAGAGTGAGTACGCCGTAGAACATAGGCTGAGCGAAAGCTCGCTGGCTTAATGCTAAACATAAATCACGTTGAAGCCGAGCGGCCGAGAAGAGTCGGCTTGCGACCAACAATAGCGATAAAATATAAACACGATACGACAAACTATACTTATTATATTTTAATCTATGTCGTGGCTGCTGCCTGACCCGACAATACTAAAACCGTAATTATAAAAAATACTTTATTTTATAATTTTATTATTATATCTAATATATTATCTAATATCTAAGTATATTATATAAACATAAAGTCAAACATAAACCAAATCGTTAGAAAAAAAGTGAAATAGATATAAAAAAAAACATTTCCAACAAAGTAAGCCATGTTAAGATATATTCATCTGTTTAGATAAGTTATGAAGATATTCTTTATTAAATTTACTAAGTTACTTGTCTGTTTAACACAAATAGTTCTTTACTTTTTAGAAATGGAAGTCTTTAATATTTTTTAGAAGTCCGGCTGCTGTACGCAGTACCAACGCGAGCATATATCCGAATTAAAGGAACGAGTGTCACAGGATCCGAGATCATTAGCGAAGCTGAAGCCCAGGGTAAATCGAGTCGGGTTGGTTCATTTCCTGGACACGACAGGTATCCTGGTGTTGGAGCAATTGAGACGGTCTGACCGGTCAAGTCAGAAGACTCGTGATTCAGGTACACTGGGGAGGTGTGTAAGCACAGCGATCACCTGCAGTGTAGGAGGCGCGACGCCAACCTTTAGTCGGTCACAAATCCTGCAGAGCGACTACATGCCGGTGTTTGGCGGTAAGTGGCGCACAAAACCGTGGGTGTGTCCTGAATGGTAGGAAGGCCTTTGGAGGCTTTGGACGCTATTGGAGCAGATCGACAGCGTTATCAACGTCTTTGTAATACTAATTTGTAAACAACAAAAATTAGAATAAAGAAGGATTTGTTAAAAAGAAGCATTCGGTGTTATTTCTGGGCTCGGGATATTACGTCGGATATATAAATTCGGTGGAACGACCCACAAACTCTGTGAGCTTGCCGCGGCAATTGTTGCGCGCAAGACCAATAAAAACAGTTCGTTGCAATTGTAACTATCTATGAATGACTTTTGTTGAATGACATGGTCGAAGAACTTTCCAAGATCTTTTATTAAGGAAAACCAATTATTTTCAAGTAAAAACGAGACGTGATGCACAATGCGATTAAACGTCATAACGTCATGAAATTTTTAGAGCACCAAAAGACTACTTTATCGAGGTCTAATTGCAGGTGTCTATGAAGGAAATGGTCTGAGAAAAAAATATAACTTCATATCAGCTTGTAAAGGCCCGGTAATAAGCGATCCCTTCTGAAAATTATGTCGCCAGGGAAATTTGGAAACAGCATAAACGTTTTTAAGTGCAGTCCTGAAATTTTTGGAAAGGTTCATTTTTTCAAAGAGCAAGGCTTTAAAGTTCTCTATACCTAACCCAGAAGGCATAGATTAAATCGCTGGACATTCTTCAAATTTAATTACCATATAATTTACAGTTAATTTGGTATCATGGTAAAAGAAAATTTAGCGAAATTCTTCCTGCAGTACAATAAATAAATCCTATTGTTTAAACAAAAAAAAACCAAAAATAAAATAATATGGTAGTTTTCTGAAGCAAAGTTTCTTTCTTTCGTTTACATTTCCTAATACCATACAGTTTGTAATTGGCCAAAGATGCCGTGCTTGGTCTGAAGTGACTCTTGCATGCAATCGAAAAAAAACTTGAAAAAAAGTAACTTAGTGGTTCAACTTGACCGTGTTTCTCACTTGTTATGATCGGTGATCAATAGGAGTGCGAGCAATTGAACATTTTATCCTGCCCAGTTCCCGGCAAGGTATGTTTGCCTACAGAAAAATCTGCTGCAGTCAATTTGTCAACGGTAGTATCCGCGATCGATATTTGAAAAATATTTACATATATTAAGGGTGAACCTGCTCGATAGTCCCATTCTTTTTCTGAATTAAACTGTATATATCAAGGTATGTTCGTAGGTGTGATAGTAGTACGGTTTCAAATAACTTTAATAGCCAAGGTAAAAGTCTGATGGCTCTGTCGGAAAACGGTTGAGATTTTATCTTTGTCTGGTTTAGGGATCAACCTTATGACTAACTTTTTCCGTTGGTGAGGGAAGTGGCTTCATTATAGTATTGAATTAAATAATTTAGATTCATATAAGTGAACAGTATGGTTATTCAATTATCATCACGTTTACGTTCACGTTTATTCCCAAATAAACTCCTATCTATGACTTAATTTCAATCGTGATGATAATTGAATAACCATACTGTTCACTTATATTCAGCTGGGATTCAGCTGTTTTTTGATAGTGTTTGAAATTGTGCATATTTCAAAAATAATTGGGGAAGAGGGCTTTAAAGACGTCCGGTATAGTGATTTTCATTATTGATGGATGGCAAAGATTTAAGCATTTAGTTTGTCGCTGCACGCATACCCCAGTTTGAGATCTTAAAGGCAGATCGGGTTCGACGGGTAGCTGTAAATCTAGGTGAACTATTTTTTAAGAGTTTTTGACAATTTAGGGGAAGCTGCCTTATGTCTTTCTTTGGAAGCCGGAGACCTGTAGACTTACTATTCTTTGATGAGTCGGCGCTTTCCCTAGCGAGCGATTAAGTAGCGATCCTTAGTAGCAATTAAATCTAGCTATTTAAGCCTGCATTCTTGGAAAAGTAGTGGCCATTGGCTCCGCTGTAGAGACCATTTTTTTTTTTAATTTTTAAAAGTGGCTTTTATTTCTTGAATCTTGTCTTTTCTAAACTAACAAGAGGTGTATAAAATTTTCTATCTTTAACTTAACTGACATATATATTGACTGATCTGGATTTCGTCTTTCACTGCGAGGATGCCCAGATCCCGGAGGATATTTTCGTTGCGAACGTACCAAGGTGCCCCAGTGATAGTTCTCAAATTTTTTGATTGTGCGCGCTGTATGATGTCTATGTTGCTGCTGCTCGCCTTCCCCTCATCTGGGAGCTGGGGCTTTAGGACTGAATTGTAGAGTAGTAACTTATAGTCCAGGCACAGTGGCGATCGTGAGTTTACGAGCAGTGGAGGCTGCTGGCTTCCAGTTTTAGGTACATCTTCTTGCATTCGATGTGCTTACGTCAGGTTAGTCGTCTATCAAGGTGGATGCCAAAGTCGGACAGCCACCTTTTTACTACTATAAGATGATTAGTCAGTTGGTTTGATGCTTGCGTTGGGCATCTGGAGCGACTAAGTATAGCGGTATCGTAGGCGATCGTTGAAGGAATGCGTAGAAATGATGGCGTTCGTAGGAATATCCGCAGTATACAAAACATATAGACTCGGGCCAAGTGCACTTCCTTGTGGAACTCCAGCTTCGATGAAGTAGCCGCCCAAAGTAGCTGCGTTTCATCTCACTGAGAATACCTTATTGTAGAGGTATGGTTCCAGTAGCTTATGGGTGTATGTTGGCAAATACTTCGGAAGCCAAATTGGTATGCCGGGAAAATATTGCAAGCTTCGAGACGTGGTATTATGCGAGTTTGCAAGCATTTTTAAAACAATTTAGACAAACAAGATAGAAGGCTTATTGGTCTGTACGATGAAGGAATTGTGTGGTCTTTTCCAGGCTTCGGTATCATTATAATGATAGATTTCTTCGACTTTTTTGGGAAACAGCTAAGAGAAATGATCCCATTAAATAGTTTGCAGACGACCTCTATAGCGTAGCTTGGAAGTTCGACCAGCATCTTTGGCGTCAGTAGGTCACACCGCGAGCCTTTTTTGGTGTTACCCCTTTTATGACTTTAACGGGCGGAATGATGCAGTTGGCTGAGGAGTAACCTCTGGCTGAATTACTGGCAGGAGGAATGAATTTGAGGCAGGGTTTAGCTGGAAAACATTTTGGAGATATGTAGCGAATGTTTTAGCTCGGTCTTCGTCGCTGCGAGCCCAGCATCTCGAAGAGTTTCTTATCGGGGTGGTTGTTACGATTGGGGCACGAAGATTTGGGCTGGCCCTCCACAGGGAATACTTTATGCATATTGGCGAAAAATTCTGAATGTACCACAGCTGTGCATTTTCTTCCTGTTGGTGAAGAGCCTGGTCGAGTTATCGGGTTGCTTTCTTAAGGCGTTGCTTTGAAGCTGGCGATCTGCTGTGTTGCCAATCACGACGCGTGCGCCTCTTGTCTCGCACGAGCTGTTCGATTTTTAATATTTGTTTCAGTCTACTTCCTTCCCTTGACCCTCTACCCCCTACCCTGGAATGCGAGGTATGTTTTTTGTCACAGCAAAATCAATAAGGTCTGGGAGCTGGGACGGCAGCGATTGAAAGGCTTCCGTTACTAGACTAAGTTTGTATCGATGTGGCCTGCATTAAGTTTGTTGCAAACCTTGTGTGAAAATGGTGTTTAATGCGTTCTCTGATTAGAACTCCAGTTCCGCCGTGGGCTTTCCCATCTGGATGATCTGTGCCGTAGATTATATAGCCTCTTATTTGAATGTTATATTTGCTTGTAAGGTGCGTTTCCAACAGTAGCATAACGGCAATATGGTTTTCGGTCAAGAATTGTGACAATTATAGTTTATGCCGTGAGACACCATTGGCGTTCCATATTGATATTCGTAGGGTCTGCATAGATTATTTAGACTAATGCGCTACGAGCAGCTGAATTACCATGTTCTGGTTTTGAACAAGTGTTTGCATGATCGATTTCATAAATGACATAAGCTCCACCATACTTTGCTGGAGAATAAGAATCATAGTTTAAATTTTGCTATGTGGCTGTATTCGATTTTCCATTCCAGATCGTAGAGCATCGGCATAGGCGAAGCCGTTAGTGGTGTTTATGGGACCTAATGAGGACCTCGCAGATTTAGCGAAGAAGACGTCTGGCGTAGCTTTAGACGCAATGTACACATTTCATGGATTTTGGTTGCACGTTGCGGTCGCTTGACGCATGCGACTCTTCAACTCCTTGTACACCATACATCCTCTATAGTTTGCCGTATGGTTGCCTCCGCAGATTCCATATTTCTTCACAGTATTGTCCTTGTTTGTAGTGCAGTGAGCGGAGTTGTGGGCGTCCGAAGTGTGCAGTATGACCTAATGTGTCCATACTCTTAGCAATTAGTGCAATGCACTGGACCGTTGCGTTTCTGTGGCTCATCAACAGTGATTCTCCGATGCAAAAGATATTGCAGCTTGTAGATTGGGTGGACTTCGTTCTTCTTTAGCGACTTGCTTTCCGAAGTTGTTGTTTTTGTACTCGTGTAGTCGTTGACGTCGCGGTATTTTGAGTTGCAGTGGATATCGCTGTGGTTGCAGAACTGTGGTTGCAGAAAATCACTGAGGTTGCAGTGATTGTTGTTGGTGCGAAATTTGTTTCCGCCATTGAAGGGGGGTTTTACACTGTGAAATCCATGACGCGGGAGTGGGAGTGAGCAGAGCGGGTGAGCAAGACCGTGCCCTTTGGCTTTCAGCGGTCACTAGAGCCGGGTTGCTGTTAATCATCGATTATTCCATTTCGGTATCGCGGGTTGAAAAGTAAGAGTAGAAGCCGTTTCCTTGGTTCACTGAGCTTCTACGCTTGTTCTTTTTATTCAGATTATATAAATTGTGGTTCAGCGTCTTTTCGCTTATATTGGGTTACCCCAGATTTTTATACCCTTGAAGAGGGTATTATAATTTTGGTCAAAAGTGGGCAAGGCACTTCTTGCCCAAGGTAATTCTTGATCAGGATCACCTCCTGAGTCGATAAAAGCATTTCCGTCTGTCCTTCTGTCGGTCTGTCTGTTTCTACGCAAACTAGTCTCTCAGTTTTAAAGCTATCGTCGTCAAACTTTGCACCCACCCTTCTTTCCTTTGAATACAGTATAAGTCGGAACGGAATCGGTCGACTATATCTTATAGCTGCCATATAACTGATTGATCGGAAATGTTTTTAAATTCGCATAAATTCGTTTTTAAAGTTAGAAGGATGGGATTCTTCTTGAGGCCACCTAATCCGATCTGCCAAATTTCATAAGGATCGCCCGACTATCGGCCGATATATATCTAATAATATAAGATGCATGTCGCCACCTAGCGGACTGCCACTCAACTGCAAGGGTATATCAACTTCGGCTCCGCCCGAAGTTAGCTTTCCTTTCTTGTTTTTTTTTTATTACAGTTTTCCCGAAGCTCGGGCAAAACATGTCCGCTCAGTTCGGTAGCTCGATTGATTATAGTAGAAAATATGACCTCTGTAAATTATTTAAGTGAGGTTTCAACATGAGCAATATGAAAGTTTCCAGAGCAATATGAGTGAATTCGTTGTTTTATTAGAATACCGGAATACCGGTAATTTTCCAAACGTATTCATAGGTTTCATAAAATAACGATCGTACCCGGTGAGATCAAAATAGTTTTTGATTGCTATGAGAGTTTTTGATAGGTGTGGGTTTTGATAGTATTTAGAAACTGTAAGAGTTCTTAGTTGTGCTGGGAAACGCTGGCGTTCCAAAAGCATAAAGGAATGGAATGGCTTTTGTTTTATTAGAATTGTCAAGAGAAGGTTTTGGTTTCGCGCCAACTCTAGAAGACATTTTTACATCGACAGCATAATGACCACAGATGCATAGAAGCTTTGAGTCCGTTCGGTGTTTGTAAGACGTTTGTCTTGGTGGAAGAGGGGAGTTCCTTTTATGTTTGGGATTTTTGACCTGGCACCGAATGTTTCAAATGTGGATGGGGTGAAAGCAAAGTTTTATTGTTGGACATCAAAGGACATTGGAAAAAGGACTTCCGGGGTGGTCGCTCTTTGTACACTGGGCTGACCCTGTAGTTAACAGTATGGTTCCCACCACAAAAGCTACACTTCCTGTGTGCAGAATTTTCTTTGTTTGCCGGGCATTTTTGTTGCTATGAATATAAACGCAGGCAATGCATACGGTAGTTACCAATGACACCATAGGTTGTCGCATGCATGGTCTGTAATGCCCATTCGCATATGATAAACTCCTGCCCAAGGTTTTTATGTTTGTCGCCTGAGGATCATTTAAGCGAAGTAGGCTGGTGGATTTAAGACACAAGTGCCTTGAATTTGGTCACATATCTCGGCTTTGCAATGCTTTAAGCTTCCGTGCGTGTGGACGCAGATATTATTCCTTGCCGCGGTTTCGAGGCTGTTTCTGATTCAGCGTCGATCTCTCGTCGCCAAGGATCGTTTTGGTCTAATCCGGAACAAATTTAGCTTTAGACATCAGTTCTTGGAAAATTCCCTCCAATTGAAAGATAATGAATCCACATTTTCACCAGCCTCAGCGAGTTGATTTGCTAATTGGAGCCGGATTATTTCACGAGGTACTTTGTGTGGGGCAAATTCATTCAACTCGTCTCGGATGATTTTTTAAAGGAAGCGACCTAGTCAGCCCCTAAGGTACTTTAGATAAACGGCTCGATCAACATCTTTGCCAATTCTGGGAAGTGGAAAACTGCACCGATCCGATTGTGAAGGCGTCAAAGGAAGAACTGCATTGTGAAAGTCACTTTCCTAAGAGCTTTGTCCAGTTGCCTATTCATGGTGGTATAGGTATAGATGGTGATGCCTATTCAGTCTGGTTGCCAACTAAACACAACTCTGGTGTACTGTGGTGATTTTGGGTGCGCTGCTACCACCTATAGGTTATTCCTTGAATGAGAACTTAATGGCAGGGCCTGTCATCTAACCGAAACTTTTTCACATCCTCAGCTCAGTTTCACATCCTCAGCAGGTTTTTTTCGCATCTGGTAGCGCTGACTGGCGACGAGGCTTAAGATTTTGCAGTGGGATCCGAAATCTTGCTTCGAGATTTTTAGGTCGACGATCTTATTTCTGGTGGAAATGCTAGGAAGGAGGTTGTTAGACTCTCGTAAGGCGAGCTTCCGCTGTTTAACCTCCGTTATTTAACTTTTGATGATGGCAGCCACTTCAAGAAAACTTTAGGACTGGCTTGGGATCCTGATCAGCTGCTGCTTTTTTCTGCTCTTTAGTCCACGTCAAAGACGTCCCGACTTTCGATCTTGTCATTAAAAACGCGGATATACGATCCGCTTGGTCTAGTTGGCTCAGTTACTACTAAGTCAAAAATATTCTTGCAGATGCTGTGTTGGGAGCAGCTATCTTGAGATGAAAGCTTGGGATGAAAGCTGAAAGCCTCAGATTTTCTACACGTAGTCACATTCAACGTGCAGGATTTCTTCGGCTGACGCTTACTTTTGGAGCTCTAGTGGAAATTCATGGCTTCTGTGACGCCAGCTTTAAAGCTTACGGACCGTGTGTCTACGTAGTATCCAGGTCACCTCACGGCTGAGAGCTGACTCCTATGTGCGAAGTCGCGTGCTTAAGACTTTACCTGTACCGAAGTTACAGTCGGCTGGGTTGTTGAATGATGACTGAGATTCTCAGTCTAAGCGCTTAGAAAGGGAAGTATGTTTGTTGTTGCGACTCGTCAGTTGAGTTATACAGGATTCGAGATGGTTTCATGTTTTCGTCGCCAACCACGTATCAACTATACAAAATCTGACTCATTCCATGGAGTGCTGTTATGTGCCTACTCGCAAAATCCAGCTGACATCTTATCTCATGGAGCCTCGTGGCGACATGCAAATATGCTAACTCATGTCCAGCTCTTTAGCAAGTATTTGCGTACTTCTATAAATTTGGCAGACTGGTCCGTCATATAGGAATGACCGTTCATTATCTCAAGGTCAAGGCGCTCATTTGGGTGATGAAATAAGGACATTGCAGACAAAGACAATATCTGCCACCTCCAGCTGGCTGTCTTCGTTGTACCACTTTTTGGATTAATTTGGATTGCTTAGAGAAGACGAGCGGCTCAAAAATAATACCCCGCTCCAAAAGACGGCGCCAAAAATCACCGGAATCGGGCCAAAAACCGACATTAGCAATATCAGCGTTAAGAATGACCGACTTACCGGAACAAGCAAAACCACAAAGCTCAGCAGAAACCCAATACCATGCGATCTGAGTCAGCAGACCCAGAACTAGCACATAGCACGTACTTTCTTTACCCTTGATCTTACTAGCTAACCATAGTTAATCCACAATATGTAATTATCTGATCTTATATATGATCACCTGGGCCAAAATTAAGAAAGTTGCGAATACAGAATGAATCGTTTCGTTACTCAGTGCTAAGTTACGGCACTCAAATTTAGCCTATTTCGAGTGTTGCCCCCGTGAAACGGACCACAAGTAGGACTCTCTTATACATTATCGCCTTCGAATGTTGATCCCGTGGAACGGACCAACGTAGGACCCTCGATACGTACATTACCTCTGAGTATTGCTCCTATTAAACGGACCGCCAGAAGGAACCATCTCACGTAATCCCCGCTGAGTGTTGCTCCCGTAGAACAGACCGCCAGTACAACCAACGATACATCAACTTCCGTGTGTTGCTCCAGACCCAAGAAAGCCGCAAGAACCTACTATCAAACCACAGCAGTGGTTACTCAATAAACCCCAGCTCCCCACCCCAGCCTTCATAATACAGGTAACTTTTAGTCAGACTTTCTAGAGGTATTTGAATACGACTCCGGGACCTCTAATTACTCAGGCGAGTACAAGTTCGACGATAGTAGCCGCTAAACGCTATACGGACGAACATTTGTGACCCCGACGTGATCCTTTTATATAGGATCCAATCCTGACCATAAGCCGCAAGGCGATTGTAACTCAACAAAAAAATATATATACTCAATCATGGGATCCGAATCAGACCCCGTAATACAGATGCTCATTGAGAAAATCGAAACTAATACAGCCATCCAAAAGCTGATAAGAAACTTCACAAAGACGGTTACTTCGATCACCCGAAGACAGCTCACCCATTTGTGGACCCAGTTTGAAAAGAATGATGCAATGCCCCACGAGTTAGTCCAGATAATGAATCCAAAAGCCAAGACACTCAAAGATCTGGTGAATAAATACGACACCATATTTGCGGATGGAATACCCTCAGGGTCGGGCCGGCACAGCGGTCCCGAAAAACTGGAGAAAACCTCGAGCCCAAGGCACCGCCTAGGACTAGCGGACAAGTTTTTACATAGGACCCAAAGCTTACCTCACTGAAACGAAGGCAAGAAGGAAGGCTCGACGATCTCTATGACTTCCTATGTAATCGCATTGAAGGAAAGGAAGTATCGTTTTACATCAGGCAACATATGAAAGAGTTATGGAAAGAGATTGTGCACGGCAATCATGACCTTATTGATTCGGATACAAAAATCCACAATAAAGACATTAGCGTTGTAGTAAAATTCCGGCATTTAGAGAATCATGTAACAGGTGAAGCCATAAACCTAATCACAACATCGATTGGCGGACAGACCAGTTATTAGGATGCCTGGCAACAACTATAAAATCTATACCAAAATGAACGTCTGTTGATTACGTCTGCGATCCAAGAGCTTTTCGTACACCCCAGAACAAATGGATCAGCGGACCAGCTGCGCAGCTTGCATGATACCGTGCTCCGAACGGTCGCCACTCTCAACGCACTCAAGGTGTCAACGGTCCAATATTGATACACATCATTGAAGAAGATTGGACCCTCACACGCTGTCATTTCTAGAACTAGCCATCACCGATCCAACCACTCGACAATCTCTGAAGCAGATGTTAGAACAACTTGAGCATCAAGCAACCAGTCAAGTAACAATTCGGGAAAAAATGTCGACGGCTCAAATTCAAGCCAGCTCATGACGGCTTAGCCACAGTCCTTTGTAGAATGTGGCAATACGTGGACCAGCCGGACCCCTTCTGCAACGCCGAACACTCATAGATTCTGGATTCCAGGTTAACATAATCTCCAGAAGAATGACGGACACACTTAGACTCCAATTGCAGCCAATTGAGACCAGAACTAGTTCATATGTGAGAAGGACAGCCAATACTCATAACTACCGCGCTTGGATGGATTGTGATGGGGCCAGTGCAACCGAAATCAGCTCATGATTCCTAGGCAGAGCAAGTCGTTCTTAATGACGTAGTGTGGGCACCGGAAGCTACCGAGCCACGCCAGAATGTCGGTGAAATCGACGCATCCGAGCAAAATTTTAGTGCATGCATCGTCATGGAGCAAAAAATAAAATCTGGAGGATTAGGGAACAACAAGGCCAACAAGGAAATTGAAGGACTTCAAGTCCTTTGCGAAGAAACAAACAGACGGATAGACGGACATGCTTATATCGCCTCAGGAGGTGATCATGATCAAGAATATATATACTTTATAGGGTCGGAGCATGTCCGTCTGTCTGTTTCTAAGCAAACTAGTATCTGAGTTTTAAAGCTATCGTCTTCAAACTTTGCACACACCTTTTTTTCCTTTGCAGGTAGTATGTAAGTCGGATCGGCCGGGATCGGTCGACTATATCTTATAGTGCCATATAACTGATTGATCGGAAATGCGATAACTTTGTCATTTTTGGAGATAGATGGGACTTTCTACGGATTCCACTTTGGGCAAACTAATCCGATCTGCTAAATTTCATAAGGATCAGCCGACTATATACGATCCAACTCATAACTCATAAAGCCAACTCATAACGGGCACATTGTCTTTCTTTATAAGGACCAGCAATCCCTCATTAATATATGGAGATATATGCTTCCATTTGTCTCAATTCGGAAGCTCTTCATGAATGACATAAGCGCCATTATACTTTGTTCCAGGGTAAGCATCATAGTTTCCGTTTTGATATGTGGTTGTTCTGGGGCCCGTTGAGGGCTTTCTGAGTTAGGCTGAATTGGATTTTTCATTCCAGATCGTAGAGCATCGGCATAGGAGAAGCCGTTTGTGGTGTTTAGGGGACCGAATGAGGACCTCGCAGCATTGGCGAAGAAGATGTCTGGCGTAGCTTTTGACCTTATGTAGACATTTCGTAGATTTTGGTTGCGCGTTGCGGTCGCTTGACTCATGCGACTATTCAACACCTTGTACACCATACATCCTCTATAGTTTGCCGTATGGTTGCCTCCGCAGTTTCCATATTTCTTCACAGTATTCTTTGCTTCACTGAGCTTCTACGCTCGTTCTTTTGATCGTAGCTCAATGAGTTCATTGCGTGGCACTTATTATTTATTTATTAATTCACTATTTTTTGTTTTCAACTGTTATAAAAAGCTTGCATATTTAATAAATTGCGGTACAGCGTCTTTTCATTTATATTGGGTTACCCCAAATTTTTTTATTTTTGGTTAACTTTTTTATTGCAGTTTTCCCGGAGCTCGGGCAAAGCACGTCCGCTCAGTTCGGTAGTTCAATTCGATGTGAAATATATGCGATTCGGGTAAAACATAAATGTCTTTTATTACTTCCCAATAGACCCAAGATTTATGGTGCCGTATAATATACGGCTCAAATCGCGGGGATAAACCGGAGAGTAAAGGATAAAATAAAATATTACGAGAAAGAGTGTTGATTTAAAAGATTTATCGGTATAAGTAGAGAGAAGCGACAAAATGTGGTAGAATCCATTGCAGTGCGAACATAATACCCAAAAGGGATTGTGTGGGGCATATGTCGAGGTACAACGGCTAAAGGAGTAAAGGACGAAAGTTTCTAGTTCTTCTACTAGGAACGTTACATTTTAAGCGTTTTACGAGGTACTAGTTGTCTACATGCCATTAATATTATTGTATAGAAACACGACGCAAAACAGGTAAGTTGATTAATAAAAGTTTACTATGGTATGAGAAAAGGTGAAGATTTGTTGGACCAAATAGGTCCTCTAAGTGTGAAAAAAATCAAGTAAAAACAAGTACACCCTTTGCTTTATTTATTTATATGATCAGTAAATTTAAGTTTAAATCTAATAGAACACCCAAAATGTCAAAGATGGAAAAAGTCCATGATGGCTTCCCTCCAAAAAGAACACCTTTGTTTCTCCGGATAAGTAGCGAAAATTCATATAAGAAGATCATTCCTGCCCAGGATTTCCATCTTTGTCGCCTGAGGATCGTTTAGGCAAAGTGAGGCGGCTGAATTTATGCCGTAAGTGCCTTGGACTGAGTCATTTGTCTTGTGGACAATTTCGTCGACAGCTCGCCAGCTGGTATTCAAGGCCAGCAACCCTCTCCCGAGGTTTCCGCATCCAACGAGGCTGCTTCTCGTTCAGCTGTCGCTGCGTCAAATTTTTTTGTTGCCAAAGATCTTTTTGGTGATGTGGTGTCGCAGGTACACCTAGTCAGTTTAAGGCTGGCTGGGTTTTCTGTGCAAGTCTGTTTACAACCCAATGCTCTGACTACTCGGCACAATTAACTGCGATTGTGGCCTCCAACATCACTGAACTTCAGACCAATTTTGCATTGAATGTCATCTCTTGGAAAATTCCCGCCAATCTACCGGATTGCAGTCTACAAAGCGTGTGTCTACGTACATTCCAGGTCACCGGGGGCTCTGAGCCGACTCCTATGCTCATAGTCTCGTGTAAGACGTTAAAACGATAACTGTGCCGAAGTTAGATCTGGCTCGAGCTGAATTGTTGTCGAGAATGATGATAGAGGTTCTCAGTCTAGGTGCTTTCAAAGGGAAGTATTTTTGTTGGTGCGACTCATCAGATCTGTTACCCTGGATTTGTGATGAGCCGGCCAGGTTTAACGTTTTTTTGTCAACTGCGTTAAAGCTATCCAAAATCTTACTCATTCTATGGAGTGCCGTTACGTGCTCACGTCGCAAAAGCCAGCTTACATCTTATCTCGTGGAGCCCTTCCTACTGGCGGGGGAGGACTAGAGGACAATAGTAATCGAGCAGCCAGCTTTAGAACTTCGCCTTTTAATTTTATTGGTAAAATATACAGACCTCGTGGCGACATGCAATTACGCCAACTTATTTCCAGCTCTTTAGAGTGTGTTTGCATAGGAATGGGTCCGTCAGAAAGAAATTACCGTTCGCTCCGTAGCATGAAGCGTTGAGCCGCTCACCCGTGTCTTTCCTTCTTAGATCGGTCTTTAACATTACCCACATTTGTATGTCGTCAAAAATCATCAAGTTAGATAAAAATAAATTGCGCTTATATATAAATCTAACAGAACTTGTAAATTATTAAATGCTGGAACTCTGAACATTAATTAAAGCTCCCAAAAACGCTCGGTAAATTAACAATGTTCTTTTAATTTTAAAGATGGCGTGTATTTCAAGGCAAATTTATTGAATCGAATGGATATTTCCACGAACAGATTTAATTATCAACACTTTCCTGTACTTGCTCTTGACATCAGAACGTTTTGTTCCTTCCTCGCTCCTCATTGCAGCAGTGCAACTGCATTCTTTCTCGTTCCAGACCGCCGCACCTTACCTCGGCCCGTGGAAACCTGTTTAAATTAACACTAAAGGTGTCACTAACACTATTCCCTACAGGTCCTTTTGTCATTCTCTCTTTTTTACATATAGAATATTTAATTTGTTTTTAATTTTACTGACTTTTAAATTACTTAAATATGACAAATTTGACACGCTGGCTGTTCTATGCTACGCTCTTTGCGGTACCCTACTTGTCCATTGTTTTGGGAACTGCGCAAACTCAATTTACCAACAAATTTTTGCTTTACATTCAGCTGCTGCCGCTTCTTTTGCTGGTGCTCTTTGAGATCTTCTCCGTTTCGACCGTCTTGTACAGACTTTTCACACTTAATGACTGTCCCGAAGCAGCCAAGGAACTTCAAGCAGAGATTTTGGAGGCGCGAAATGCGCTGTTTATGTTAGTCTGTAATTCCAATATTCATAATGGAAAAAAAAACAATTAAAAGAGAAGCAAAAGAGAAGAACAGAAGTGTACTTGCAACTCTTGAATAACTGGAACACTAGCATGCTCTTCACGCGGAAATGCGCCATGACATCGCCCTAAAGTGGCCCCTAGCTCCGGATAGCTGAAAAAATAAAGAAGGATCAGTGGAGATCATTTGCGCTACCTTCTGTATGGAATGACGATATGACGGGGTCGTGCTCGTGCGCCGACTCTTTTTGTTGCCAATATGCTTCCTGAAAGTAATAACCATCATCAAGCGACAGGTATTCGATTTTCTCGGATACATGTGATTCCAAATACTGGTAAACTATTTCCACATACTTTTCATTATATTCGGCTTGTACGGAGCGTATCACATTTGCCTATCGAATATAGAATTTTCTGTGGATCGGCAGGATTGCCTTCTTTCTTCTATTTGCTTCTACTAGAATGTGGGAGTTTTGGGCAGGGACAGCAATGCGCCTAACCTTGGCACAGACGGTCGTGTATGGCTGCAACATGACCACGGAGGATCCCTTCCAGCCTTCGCACCTTGGAAATGACACAACCTAGTATTTTTAAAGATGCTAGAAAATTAATTTGATAGTGAAATTCTCATAAACATCGGCCAACCAAATACGATCCGATTAATACCTAATAATATAAACTGCTACTTAGCAGCAAAGGTATAAACTTCGATTTGACGTGTCAAAATATGGAAGTCGTGCATCAGAAGGTCAAGGCTGCGATGCGGACCGACGACTCCACCATTCTGACCCTTGAGTCATTGGAGAAGCGTCTCTGCGATCGATTCACTACGCTGCAGGAGGAATTGGAGAAGCTAAATAATAGCGAGATCGCAAGTCATTTATATTAGAAATTCTCTAAGCTGGCTACGGACGTGCACGTTGACATCGAGGTGGAGGTGTTCAAGCGCTCCATGAGAGTAGCTGCGCACTCTACCCTTTTGCATGGTTTTAGTGGTGGTGGTATTTGACCTACTCCTAAAGTCCTGCGCCCTCATTGCCCCCGCTGCCAACATTTAGCGGAGGCTATGCCGAGTGGTAGAATTTCTTCGCCCTGTTTAGGACGACGATTGACAGCCATCCTCACTTGACTAAGATGGAGAAGCTCAGGTGGCTCATTTCATCTCTGCGGGATTCAGCCTTGGAGACCGTGAGAGCGCTGGAGATTACTGACGCTAACTATGATGTTGCCCTTGATCTTTTGCGCAACCGTTTTAGTAATCGACGATTCATTTTCCAGGCTCACATCAATGAGATCCTGCAGCTAAGGGTGGTTGAGCCGGGATCCGTTGAAACTCTTCGGGAGTTATCCGACCGTTTCAATGGTCATATGCGGGCGAGTTCATGAGTTCCGAATCACCTGCTGAGATCCAAGGGTGCCTGCTAGTGAAGCGAAGTGGGAGGATTCTCCCTCAAGGAGGACAGTCTTCCATCGTGGGAGTCAATGGCTGAATTCTTGGAGCAAAGATGGACGCTTGAAAGCGTGGACTTTGCCTTGGCTACGCATCGTCCAGTCAACAAGACGGGCCGATGTGGATCGTAAACCGACCATCGTGAATGGTTGTTAGCACTTGTTCTGCGCTGTGCACCCTGTGCGGTGTGTGGCTCACACATGGCCAAATTGTCATATGATCATTGCTTTGCCAATGCAATGTTCATTGCTTTGCCGCTGTTTTGTTTGCCCAAAAAATGGCCATTTCGCTCGCGGATGCTATCCCACCATCCCGCTCAATCAACACTGTTGTGACCCAGGAACGCAATGCTGAGCTAGTGCTCCTGCCAACTGCAAATGTTCTCGTCCGTGGTCGATTTGGAGCGTTCCTGCCTTGCCGAGTGTTATTGGATTCCGGCTCACAAGTGCCCCTCATCTCGTCGCGGCTTGCGTCAACTCCAGTTTCGCCGCTCTGAACGTTCTACAACGGTGGCTGGTCTCGGCGGCACAGATGAAGCCTTTGTTAATGTGTGCCAATGTGTCAAGTCCCGCCATAGTACGTATTCTGTGAAAATTGAGGCTGTAGTAGCTTCTCACATTACGGACTATCAGCACAGCCTTCACATAGGTGTTTTGAGGTGGAAGATCCACCTTATTCGGATGGCCAAATCCAGTTTGGTCTGAGGCTTCCCATTGCTCAAAACACGCGATTTGGCTGGGTGTTTTCTGCACGAGGAGAACTATCACGGGAAGCGTCGGCGTCCTGTGTTAGAGAAGACAACCCACAGAATAACGATTGGTTAGAATAAAATAAAATAATGGTTGGGCATAATGGGCATAGCCTTCAATGGGGGGAGGATGTTGGGCTAAGCAGCCACCAGCAAAAGCATTTAAAATAATCATAATACGGTTAGCTGTAGCGGTTGTTATCAGAATTTATTCTTGTATGTTTGTCTTCCAGTTTCGCATGCGCTTTGTTGTTATTTGTAGCGCATGGGCATTTCGGAGCTTTGGTTGAGCTTCTGCGCAAGCTCTTAGTTCCTCTTGTTATTCAGTATTGTTGGAGCGGCTACATATATTGGGGTTAAATTGAACCCGCAATAAAATATTAGAACACCAATTGAATTTGTTTAATTCGGCCGCTACCAAAAAGCTGGTAGCGTTACATTTGGTGACCTCGACGTGATCGCATCCCGGTTTGATATTGTGATCAGTTTTAAAAGTGCAACGGAAACGTAGTTATGTTGTGACAAACTTGAATTTTAATTACATAATGGAGTCTGGAACTGAAGCTACTGGATCTGCTGCGTCAACCAGGGAGAGGATGCTGCGGAGACGAGCAGAGGTGACGTGTCAAAATATGGAGGTCGTGCATCAGATGGTCAAGTCTGCGATGCGGACCGACGACTCCACCATTCTGACCCTTGAGTCATTGGAGAAGCGTCTCTGCGATCGATTCACTACGCTGCAGGAGGAACTGGAGAAGCTAAATAATAGCGAGATCGCAAGTCATTTATATTAGAAATTCTCTAAGCTGGCTACGGACGTGCACGTTGACATCGAGGTGGAGGTGTGCAAGCGCTCCATGAGAGTAGCTGCGCACTCTACCCTTTTGCATGGTTTTAGTGGTGGTGGTATTTGACCAACTCCTAAAGTCCTCCGCCCTCATTGCCCACGCTGCCAACATTTAGCGGAGGCTATGCCGAGTGGTAGAATTTCTTCGCCCTGTTTAGGACGACGATTGACAGCCATCCTCACTTGACTAAGATGGAGAAGCTCAGGTGGCTCATTTCATCTCTGCGGGATTCAGCCTTGGAGACCGTGAGAGCGCTGGAGATTACTGACGCTAACTATGATGTTGCCCTTGATCTTTTGCGCAACCGTTTTAGTAATCGACGATTCATTTTCCAGGCTCACATCAATGAGATCCTGCAGCTAAGGGTGGTTGAGCCGGGATCCGTTGAAACTCTTCGGGAGTTATCCGAACGTTTCAATGGTCATATGCGGGCCCTCATGAGTTCCGGATCACCTGCTGAGATCCAAGGGTGCCTGCTAGTGAAGCGAAGTGGGAGGATTCTCTCTCAAGGAGGACAGTCTTCCATCGTGGGAGTCAATGGCTGAATTCTTGGAGCAAAGATGCTGGACGCTTGAAAGCGTGGACTTTGCCTTGGCTACGCATCGTCCAGTCAACGAAACGGGCCGATGTATATCGTAAACCGATCATCGTGAATGGTTGTTAGCACTTGTTCTGCGCTGTGCACCCTGTGCGGTGTGTGGCTCACGCATGGCCAAATTGTAATATGTTCATTGCTTTGCCAATGCAATGTTCATTGCTTTGCCGCTGTTTTGTTTGCCCAAAAAATGGCCATTTCGCTCGCGGATGCTAACCCACCATCCCGCTCAATCAACACTGTTGTGACCCAGGATCGCAATGCTGAGCTAGTGCTCCTGCCAACTGCAAATGTTCTCGTCCGTGGTCGATTTGGAGCGTTCCTGCCTTGCCGAGTGTTATTGGATTCCGGCTCACAAGTGCCCCTCATCTCGTCGCGGCTTGCGTCAACTCCAGTTTCGCCGCTCTGAACGTTCTACAACGGTGGCTGGTCTCGGCGGCACAGATGAAGCCTTTGTTAATGTGTGCCAATGTGTCAAGTCCCGCCATAGTACGTATTCTGTGAAAATTGAGGCTGTAGTAGCTTCTCACATTACGGACTATCAGCACAGCCTTCACATAGGTGTTTTGAGGTGGAAGATCCACCTTATTCGGATGGCCAAATCCAGTTAGGTCTGAGGCTTCCCATTGCTCAAAACACGCGATTTGGCTGGATGTTTTCTGGACGAGGAGAACTATCACGGGAAGCGTCGGCGTCCTGTGTTAGAGAGGACAACCCACAGAATAACGATTGGTTAGAATAAAATAAAATAATGGTTATTGAAGGCATAGCCTTCAATGGGGGGAGGATGTTGGGCTAAGCAGCCACCAGCAAAAGCATTTAAAATAATCATAATACGGTTAGCTGTAGCGGTTGTTATCAGAATTTATTCTTGTCTGTTTGTCTTCCAGTTTCGCATGCGCTTTGTTGTTATTTGTAGCGCATGGGCATTTCGGAGCTTTGGTTGAGCTTCTGCGCAAGCTCTTAGTTCCTCTTGTTATTCAGTATTGTTGGAGCGGCTACATATATTGGGGTTAAATTGAACCCGCAATAAAATAATAGAACATCAATTCAATTTGTTTAATTCGGCCGCTACCAAAAAGCTGGTAGCGTTACATTTGGTGACCTCGACGTGATCGCATCCCGGTTTGATATTGTGATCAGTTTTAAAAGTGCAACGGAAACGTAGTTATGTTGTGACTAACTTGAATTTTAATTACATAATGGAGTCTGGAACTGAAGCTACTGGATCTGCTGCGTCAACCAGGGAGAGGATGCTGCGGAGACGAGCAGAGGTGACGTGTCAAAATATGGAGGTCGTGCATCAGATGGTCAAGTCTGCGATGCGGACCGACGACTCCACCATTCTGACCCTTGAGTCATTGGAGAAGCGTCTCTGCGATCGATTCACTACGCTGCGGGAGGAATTGGAGAAGCTAAATTATAGCGAGATCGCAAGTCATTTATATTAGAAATTCTCTAAGCTGGCTACGGACGTGCACGTTGACATCGAGGTGGAGGTGTCCAAGCGCTCCATGAGAGTTGCTGCGCACTCTACCCTTTTGCATGGTTTTAGTGGTGGTGGTATTTGACCTACTCCTAAAGTCCTGCGCCCTCATTGCCCCCGCTGCCAACATTTAGCGGCGGCTATGCCGAGTGGTAGAATTTCTTCGCCCTGTTTAGGACGACGATTGACAGCCATCCTCACTTGACTAAGATGGAGAAGCTCAGGTGGCTCATTTCATCTCTGCGGGATTCAGCCTTGGAGACCGTGAGAGCGCTGGAGATTACTGACGCTAACTATGATGTTGCCCTTGATCTTTTGCGCAACCGTTTTAGTAATCGACGATTCATTTTCCAGGCTCACATCAATGAGATCCTGCAGCTAAGGGTGGTTGAGCCGGGATCCGTTGAAACTCTTCGGGAGTTATCCGACCGTTTCAATGGTCATATGCGGGCCCTCATGAGTTCCGGATCACCTGCTGAGATCCAAGGGTGCCTGCTAGTGAAGCGAAGTGGGAGGATTCTCTCTCAAGGAGGACAGTCTTCCATCGTGGGAGTCAATGGCTGAATTCTTGGAGCAAAGATGCTGGACGCTTGAAAGCGTGGACTTTGCCTTGGCTACGCATCGTCCAGTCAACAAGTCGGGCCGATGTGGATCGTAAACCGATCATCGTGAATGGTTGTTAGCACTTGTTCAACGCTGTGCACCCTGTGCGGTGTGTGGCTCACACATGGCCAAATTGTCATATGTTCATTGCTTTGCCAATGCAATGTTCATTGCTTTGCCACTGTTTTGTTTGCCCAAAAAATGGCCATTTCGCTCGCGGATGCTAACCCACCATCCCGCTCAATCAACACTGTTGTGACCCAGGATCGCAATGCTGAGCTAGTGCTCCTACCAACTGCAAATGTTCTCGTCCGTGGTCGATTTGGAGCGTTCCTGCCTTGCCGAGTGTTATTGGATTCCGGCTCACAAGTGCCCCTCTTCTCGTCGCGGCTCGCGTCAACTCCAGTTTCGCCGCTCTGAACGTTCTACAACGGTGGCTGGTCTCGGCGGCACAGATGGAGCCTTTGTTAATGTGTGCCAATGTGTCAAGTCCCGCCATAGTACGTATTCTGTGAAAATTGAGGCTGTAGTAGCTTCTCACATTACGGACTATCAGCACAGCCTTCACATAGGTGTTTTGAGGTGGAAGATCCACCTTATTCGGATGGCCAAATCCAGTTAGGTCTGAGGCTTCCCATTGCTCAAAACACGCGAGTTGGCTGGGTGTTTTCTGGACGAGGAGAACTATCACGGGAAGCGTCGGCGTCCTGTGTTAGAGAGGACAACCCACAGAATAACGATTGGTTAGAATAAAATAAAATAATGGTTATTGAAGGCATAGCCTTCAATGGGGGGAGGATGTTGGGCTAAGCAGCCACCAGCAAAAGCATTTAAAATAATCATAATACGGTTAGCTGTAGCGGTTGTTATCAGAATTTATTCTTCTCTGTTTGTCTTCCAATTTCGCATGCGCTTTGTTGTTATTTGTAGCGCATGGGCATTTCGGAGCTTTGGTTGAGCTTCTGCGCAAGCTCTTAGTTCCTCTTGTTATTCGGTATTGTTGGAGCGGCTACATATATTGGGGTTAAATTGAACCCGCAATAAAATAATAGAACATCAATTCAATTTGTTTAATTCGGCCGCTACCAAAAAGCTGGTAGCGTTACATTTGGTGACCTCGACGTGATCGCATCCCGGTTTGATATTGTGATCAGTTTTAAAAGTGCAACGGAAACGTAGTTATGTTGTGACTAACTTGAATTTTAATTACATAATGGAGTCTGGAACTGAAGCTACTGGATCTGCTGCGTTCAACCAGGGAGAGGATGCTGCGGAGACGAGCAGAGGTGACGTGTAAAAATATGGAGGTCGTGCATCAGAAGGTCAAGGCTGCGATGCGGACCGACGACCCCACCATTCTGACCCTTGAGTCATTGGAGAAGCGTCTCTGCGATCGATTCACTACGCTGCAGGAGGAACTGGAGAAGCTAAATAATAGCGAGATCGCAAGTCATTTATATTAGAAATTCTCTAAGCTGGCTACGGACGTGCACGTTGACATCGAGGTGGAGGTGTGCAAGCGCTCCATGAGAGTAGCTGCGCACTCTACCCTTTTGCATGGTTTTAGTGGTGGTGGTATTTGACCTACTCCTAAAGTCCTGCGCCTTCATTGCCCCCGCTGCCAACATTTAGCGGCGGCTATGCCGAGTGGTAGAATTTCTTCGCCCTGTTTAGGACGACGATTGACAGCCATCCTCACTTGACTAAGATAGAGAAGCTCAGGTGGCTCATTTCATCTCTGCGGGATTCAGCCTTGGAGACCGTGAGAGCGCTGGAGATTACTGACGCTAACTATGATGTTGCCCTTGATCTTTTGCGCAACCGTTTTAGTAATCGACGATTCATTTTCCAGGCTCACATCAATGAGATCCTGCAGCTAAGGGTGGTTGAGCCGGGATCCGTTGAAACTCTTCGGGAGTTATCCGACCGTTTCAATGGTCATATGCGGGCCCTCATGAGTTCCGGATCACCTGCTGAGATCCAAGGGTGCCTGCTAGTGAAGCGAAGTGGGAGGATTCTCTCTCAAGGAGGACAGTCTTCCATCGTGGGAGTCAATGGCTGAATTCTTGGAGCAAAGATGCTGGACGCTTGAAAGCGTGGACTTTGCCTTGGCTACGCATCGTCCAGTAAACGAGACGGGCCGATGTGGATCGTAAACCGATCATCGTGAATGGTTGTTAGCACTTGTTCTGCGCTGTGCACCCTGTGCGGTGTGTGGCTCACGCATGGCCAAATTGTCATATGTTCATTGCTTTGCCAATGCAATGATCATTGCTTTGCCGCTGTTTTGTTTGCCCAAAAAATGGCCATTTCGCTCGCGGATGCTAACCCACCATCCCGCTCAATCAACACTGTTGTGACCCAGGATCGCAATGCTGAGCTAGTGCTCCTGCCAACTGCAAATGTTCTCGTCCGTGGTCGATCTGGAGCGTTCCTGCCTTGCCGAGTGTTATTGGATTCCGGCTCACAAGTGCCCCTCTTCTCGTCGCGGCTCGCGTCAACTCCAGTTTCGCCGCTCTGAACGTTCTACAACGGTGGCTGGTCTCGGCGGCACAGATGGAGCCTTTGTTAATGTGTGCCAATGTGTCAAGTCCCGCCATAGTACGTATTCTGTGAAAATTGAGGCTGTAGTAGCTTCTCACATTACGGACTATCAGCACAGCCTTCACATAGGTGTTTTGAGGTGGAAGATCCACCTTATTCGGATGGCCAAATCCAGTTAGGTCTGAGGCTTCCCATTGCTCAAAACACGCGATTTGGCTGGGTGTTTTCTGGACGAGGAGAACTATCACGGGAAGCGTCGGCGTCCTGTGTTAGAGAGGACAACCCACAGAATAACGATTGGTTAGAATAAAATAAAATAATGGTTATTGAAGGCATAGCCTTCAATGGGGGGAGGATGTTGGGCTAAGCAGCCACCAGCAAAAGCATTTAAAATAATCATAATACGGTTAGCTGTAGCGGTTGTTATCAGAATTTATTCTTGTCTGTTTGTCTTCCAGTTTCGCATGCGCTTTGTAGTTATTTGTAGCGCATGGGCATTTCGGAGCTTTGGTTGAGCTTCTGCGCAAGCTCTTAGTTCCTCTTATTATTCGGTATTGTTGGAGCGGCTACACATATTGGGGTTAAATTGAACCCGCAATATATTATTGAATCATTAATTGAATTTGTTTATTTCGGCCGCTACCAAAAAGCTGGTAGCGTTATAGTTACCTATTTTGTTTATCTATCTATTATTTTTTATCTATCGATGCATCAAGTCTTTAGACGAACGAGTAAAGATGGTGAATTTTCAATTCGAAGTTCGAAGCGATACCACTGAAGGATACCACTGAAAATACCAGTAAGGGAGGAAAAAGCAACAAGGGCTAAAAGGACCGAATAGCGCCGTTAGGGCAGTTGGCCAAAGTGTATGGCGGAACGGAAGCTCTCACCAAAAGGTATGTCATTTATCATTTAAATGAAAAGTTAATCATTTAAATTTATCATTAAAAAGATTAAAAGGTGTGTAATTTTTGCAAAAATAAAAAAAAAATATAAAAAAAATAATTAAAAAATAATGAATGGCTTGGGAAAAATGGGAATAATGAATGGGAAAAATGACTTTTAATAAAAAAAAAAACAAGTTTTATTAAAAAAGGTTGTTTCAGAAAATATATTTTTTTTTCTTTGTTTTATACTCTTCAATAAGGCATAGTAATTTACGTCAAAAGTGTGGAACACAGTAGAGGAGGCCTCTCCGACCCTATAAAGTATATATATTCTATATCAAGATTACCTCTCCTGTTTTAAGGCTATCAACTTCAAACATTGCACATATTCTTATTTTATTTTTTTTTGCATGCAGTATATAAGTCGAGCAGATATATCTAATAACATAGCAAAAGTTTTCCTTTCTTGTTTATAATATTTTTTGAGACAAATTTTGATAAATATGCAGATGAATCCGTTGATTATGTGGAATAAAACCGCTGAAAACGTGGCTCAGACGTGCACAAAATTAAAAAGACTGTGGCAACCCTTAACAGCTTACGATAGCACAATCGAACTCGATAACTCACGGGAGTATAGATATCGCTGGAGACCATCTTCACCGGTGCCTACAATGGCAAGCAACGACACCACATAAGACGCCGACGTCTTTCACGATACCGTTACTCGCGGTTTCGACGCAGTTATTAACTGCATAGCTGTTAAAATTCCGCCGTTTTGGCCCGAGCACCCAGATTTATGGCTGCCGCAAATCGAAGCCCAATTCATTCCGGCAGAAATAACTACAGACAACACGAAATTCAACACGATCCTGGCGTCAATCGAAGCACAGGTACTAGCCCGAATTGCCGACGCCATCGTCAACCAACCAGGCACAGGCAAGTACGTAAACTTAAAGTCGTGCATTTTGGAACGCTTTTGCGAAAGCGAGCAGACGAAAATCCAGAAGTTGATTTCGGAGAATGACCTTTGTGACAAGCGCCCCACACAACTGCTCAACGAGTTAAACGCACTCGCCGCAAACAATGTTGACGAAACTTTCTTAAAAGCACTGTGGCTGCAGCGCCTACCAACACAAGTGCAAGCGATCTTGCAAGCATCGGACGCCTGCCTAGCAGACAGCTAAGTTGGCAGGCAAAGTGATGGAAGTCGGCGAATTTCATCATATACGCACCGTCGACGCCAACCACCGCAGCACCGTTTTCGACGAACGTCTAGACCGCATCGAGCAACAAATCAACTCGCTGTTCAAAAACCGTTACCGCAAGAACAGTTCATTAACATTACCAGATCGCAACAGCGTCACGATTTCAGGGTTGTGTTGGTACCACAGCAAATTTGGCAACGCCGCCAAGAAATATCGCCAATCGTGCTCGTTTTCATCCGAACCAAAATACTAAAAAAAATAGTTTTCGGGTTCGGCCGACAATTTCCAAGAAGACCACAACATAATTGCTTCTTTTCGCCGCCATTGGTACAAAGATACAAATTTATGGAGAAAAACGCATAACATTATCACCGCCTCGCCATCAACGACAATTTCTCCAAAACTCAATTTCTCATTGACACCGGCGTCGACATTTCAGTGATGCTACCCTGCAAAAACGCAAAAACTATGCTCACTCCAAAGCTTCTTTTCGCCGCCAATGGTACAAAGATACAAATTTATGGAGAAAAACGCATAACATTATCACTGGGATTGAGACGAAACTTCGTTTGGACCTTCGTATCAGCTGACGTCAACTGCGCTATCATTGGAGCCGGTTTCCTTCAAAATTTCGACATACTTGACGATATGAAACGACGCAACATGTCACGCGCCTCAACGTAGAATCAACGCGATTTTATCCTACGACACGAGCAACCAATACGCTAGGTTGGTTCACGAATACCGCGATCTCGCAACGATCAACTCGAACCAGCTGCCAGCAAAGTCCGAAGTAACGCACTTCATCTCGACCAACCACATACTCACGCCCGCGACCGACGACCAGCGCCCGAAAAACTTAAAGCTGCACAAACTGAGTTCTCCTACCTCATCGAAAAAGGTATATGTCGCCCCTGAAAAAGAAACTGGTCCAGTTCATTACACCTAGTAAAGAAAGCAAACGGTGAGTGGCGACCATGCGGAGACTACCGAGCACTGAACAACGTAACAGACAACGTAACGAGCATCCTACACGATAAAAAGATATTTTCAAAAATCGACCGGCAAAAAGTGTCCCTGTCGAACCGCAAGATATTCCCAAAACAGCAATAATCATGCCTTTTGGGCTATTCGAATTCTTGTTCATGACATAAGGCTTGCGAAACGCAGCGCAAACTTAACATAACGCAACCCACATAAACAACGTAATGCAGGATCTCTTGCTTTCGCATTCATTCACATTCTGATCGCTTCAGAATCCGAGGATTCCGCACGATACTTGACCGCCTTCGAAAGGCACATCTCACCGTGAACTCCGAGAAGTGCCAAATCGGTAAATCACATCTCACGTTCCTGGGACGTTACATCAGCCAGCACGGCTTGATACCATCCGAAGCCAAAGTGGAAGCCATCCGCCTTAAACCGCCTAAGCCATAAACCGCGTATTGCTAAAGATTTGAAAAAGTTTCTGGGTATAATCAACTTCTATCGGCCGTTTATCCCACTAGCTGCTGATAACCAACACATACTCCAGACGCTAATCCAAGGCAATAAAAAGAACGACCAAGTCCCGATACTCTGGTCTTCGACGCCTGCAAGAACGAGCTTGCAAACGCTACGTTGCTGGCACCTAACTCGCAATTAATACTAACCACCAATGCCTCCGATGACGCCATGGGTGCCGTGTTACATCAGATCGTCAACGAGCAGACGCAACCGCTGGGTTTCTTTTCCAAGAAATTCACACCGACGCAAAATAATACTCCAGATTCGCCCGTTCGTGCCTAGATGCCTACGCCAAACAGTGGTTCAAGCCCTGCATTCGCTGAGCCATCCAGAAGTTAAGGCAACGAATAAATTGGTCGGCAAACACTACGTTTCGCCCCGCATGGCGATGGATGTTGCTAAAATCGTACGCTCTTGCATCCCGTGTCAAAAAGCCAAAATCCAACGACACGCCAAATCGCCACTGGGAGAGTATGCCGCCAGCGACGCCCGTTTCGAACACATCAACATCGACATCGTTGCCCCACTGCCATAATCGAACGGAAACCGATCCTGCCTTACGCGTATCGATCGCTTCTCAAGATGGCCCGCAGCGATTCCCTTAGTCAATATCACAGCACAATCTGTAGCCAACGCACTGATTTCAGGCTGCTTCGCTCAGTATGGAATCCCTCTCCACATCACCACGAATTTAGGCCGAAAATTCGAGTCAACACTATTCCTAGAGCTCGCCAAAATTTGAGGTTTTAGGCAGCTGCGCACGACGGCGTACCACCCACAAGCCAACGGAATGATCGAACGCTGGCACAAATCATTAAAAGTTGCCTTAAAATTCGCCGATCCTATCAACTGGAGCAGTTCCCTGCACTTAATCCTCCTAGGCCTACGTACAACAGTTAAAAGCGACATCGGGCTGAGCCCAGCTGAAATGATTTATAGCACCGCACTACGGGTCCGAGAACGCCTTGTGCACCATCATACACCGCAAGAATTTGTGCACCCGGATTTATTCCATTGTACCCACGACTTCGTCAGAATGGATCGAGTCAAAACCACCCTGGAAGCAAACTACGAGGGTCTGTTCGAAGTGTTAGCAAAACACAACAAGTACTTTACGCTCAAAGACACACAAAGGACAACAAGATTACCATCGATCGAATTAAACCAGAATACATCTTCCAAATCGAAACGCCTCTGACTCAAGAAAAAACGACAGCGCTAACTGTCCAGCCAACCGAGCAATTATCAAGATCAGGACGACGAGTCAGATTCCCAGAAAAGTATCTTTCCTAACTGGAACTCTAGGAGGGGGGTACTGTGGCAACCCTTACCAGTAAAAACACACATTCGCCTAACTACTACGACAGCTTCATCCGCCGCTACTGCCACGTCTTTGTCATTTTTCGCATCTTTATCATTCCTTAGTTTTAATTAAATGTATATAGTGTTATATGAATAAACGAACATTAAAGGACCTTTTAACATTTATAACATTTAGAAAACGCGAAACAAAAGAAAATACGGTTCATACAAATATATCAAATTAGTGCAATATTATTGCTGTGACGAAAAAAAATCTCTCCATATGGGAAGCTAATGAAGAGGGAGTTGAGGGGGTCAGTCAATGAAAGGAACCATCCGACTGGTCAGTACAGGGGAAAGCGAAATTAGAAACCGTTGAACGTAACGATCCTTAGAGTGTGGTGGGGTAGAAACGACGTGGAACATAACGTCCTTGAAGTGCATAACAAAGTAGAAACGGAGTGGAACGTAGCGGTTGTTCAGGAGCGTCCCATGACCGGTTTTTTTGACCGTCTGTCTTTTTGTCTGCCTGTTTCTAGGGAAACTCGTACCCAACCTTCTATTTTTTAAAAACAGTATATAAGTCGGAACGGACGGGATCGGTGGACTTAACCGATAAGTCGGCATTTCCGACTTATATACTGCCTGGAAAGAAGAGAAGGATGTGTGCAAAGTTTGAAATCGATAGCTGCATGTCTCCTTGACTGCATTGCACACTTTTGGCCAAAATTATAATACCATTAACAAGGGTATAAATATAAACTGCCATATAACTGCAGGGGTATATCAACATCGTGAATGAAAAATATTGATTTTCGTAAAATCAATGACCAACTCTGTTGACCAACGCTCGATATACAGTTTAGTAGTCTTCAACTACTAAATGAGTCTCCAAAGCGTAAGAGATCCGCTTTTAGTGATGTGCTTGTGGCGAATAATCTTCAGCCTACTTAGCCGACAATTAAGCAGCCGCTCTGGCATCCCCAAGGAACACTGCGAAAGGGAGGAGGAGTGCTAATTTTTGTAGACTCCAAACTCGCTTCAGAAGAGGTAAAATCACAAGAGTTTCGGGACATACATTTCTTTGTATTAAAATCTCCACCGGTCAATCTTTATATGTTACCTGTTCTTACATACCACCTTCGTCCGGGCCCCCACATACTGGCAACATTTGTCCGCTTTTCGTGTCTTTTCGGATCGTTTGTCTGAAGGGGACCAGCTGGTAGCTCTGGGGGACTTCAATATACCAGATCTTATGTGGTCCAATGTTGAGAATTCACCGTCCTTAATACTTAATTCGCACCGCGACTTCCCAGCGGGCATGTTCGACATGTCACTTGGTCAAATTAGGCACGATAAAAATTATTTAGGTCGGCTGCTGGACTTTCGTTTCGTTTGTGATCCCGATGGAATTACTCTTTCCAGAACTTTGCCCCTTTCTCACCCTGAGGATCCATATCATCCCACTCTTGAGGTTTTAACTGAAATCAATAGCTTAATTGATCTTAAGTCTACACTTAAATCTTTATGATTTTAAATAAGCTAGTTTTGGAATTTTATTGGTCCGTTTTACTGGCATGTGAAGATATAAACATTGCCTTACATAAATTTTATTACCCCTTGAATATATTTTTCGACGCTTGCGTGCCGTGAAAATATCCGTCCGCTTCTATTAATCCGCCTTGGTATACAAAATACCTATTAAGTTTTAAGAACGTCACGAATAGACTGTTTAATAAACATAAATTATCTGGTTGTACACTTAGTTATTCGAGATACTTAGTAGCTCGATCCAATTTCACCGTACATAGCGCAGAATGTTATTGGAGTTATATTCGCTGCTGGCAGAGTAGAGTACGTACAACTGGTAGAGTATGTCCAAAATATGGTAGAGGGATGTCCCAACGTACGTCCAAAATCTTTATGGGCTCAGGTCCAAGTTGTCGGACTTGGGTTTGAAGGCAATGAAGAACAACCAAGAATGTGCAGAGCAATAGTAACTGTACCCTGATTACAGAGTACTCTGTACTCGGTATTCATGGAGGTTTCAGCCAGCGCATAGAAGAATTTGTTGTTCCCCACATTTGTTCTTTGCCATCAACCCCTTGCTTATTATAAATTTAATTTAGGTAACGAACTCTATTTCTCGCAGAAAATCTAAAAAAAAAGAAAATTGTCGATTTCGCCGAACATTTTTCAGCCTGGGGGAGTTGAAAGATTTTGCCATCAAAAGTATCATAGCACTAGAGCGACGCCGGCTTCATGGAACAATATGAAGCTTTGGGACATATGATGCTTGTTCAAACAACACATGTGCCCAATAAACTATTTTGTGGTGGATCCTTGCAGGATTTACAATTTAGAATCTATTTATGTATGTATGTTTTTTCGTAGTAGGTTCTTTTTTCCTTGAAAGGTTTTTTGATAATGATTGCCTTTATTTTTCATATTAGGGTCTCGCAGCTGCGCTGACAGCAAAGCGGGCAACGGAGAGAACTTACTACTTATGTGTGTTTTATGCTCACTTTACCTATTGGGCGCAAGAAATGGAGTATAAGCATTAGCGTGATGGCTATGTGGTCAAGCAGTGGCCATTCCCAAGTGATTATTTCTGCTTCAAATTTATTTATAATTAAAATTTATCAGCTTATGTTAAAAGGACATTATATTTATTGAATTTTTATCAAGCTCTATAGCAATATTTGTACCTAGTTGATCCTAACTCTTGGAAGTGACAATGGTTAATCTCCATTTTTTCTTTGTTGTTGTTTTTCTTTTTTTCTTTGTGGTGGCTGTATTATTTAAAAATAGAACAAGCGTGTTTTTAGATGTTGCTATGGTATTTGCGCCATAAAATACATGTTGAATTCGTTGGTTTGGGCTGAATACGCATTCTTCGTTAGAAGCAATTGAAATTTTACGGACAACTTGTATCTTGCTGGAATTATTCCCAGAACTGTATGATATCGGAATGTAGAACGGATATTTCAAGTTATTTGGTCTAATAATTAACCAGTAATGAAAACCCAACTGGCAATAAAATTTTTTAATTTTTTTTTAAGTCCATGCCAATTATTCCGTCGGTAGGAAATTTACATCTACTAAGTGGCATTTATTTGGTATTATGTTTATATCCGTTTAGTTATCAATTAATGTGTATCCTTTGGGTTTGAGAATATATTGGCTTATGCCTTGGATATTTACTATATTATAGGATTGGAAATTGCTGAACTGATCAGAATTTTCTTTAGAAAGTGATATGTCTGCACCGGTATCAATTAAAAGTGTTTTTTATACCCTTGTAGAGGGTGTTATAATATTGGTCAAAAGTGTGCAACTCAGTTAAGGAGGCCTATAAAGTGTATGTATTTTTATTCAGGATCACCTGCTGAGTCGATATAAGAATGTCCGTCTGTCTGGCTGTTTCTACGCAAACTAGTCTCTCAGCTTTAAGCTTTCGTCTTCGTACTTTTTCTCACACCCCCTCCCGGAACGGCCGGGATCGATCGACTATATCCTATAGCTGCCATATAACTGATTGATGGCATAACTTTGTTGTTTTTTGAGCTAGAATGATGGGGGTTCCTATGGATTTTACTTTGGGCAAACTTATCCAATGCCAAATTTCATAAGGATCGGCCGGCTATATACGATCCGATATATATCTAATTATATAAGATGCGTGTCGCCTCAACTGCAAGGGTATATATACTTCGGCCGGAAGTTAGCTTCCCGATGTGGGTGGTTTTTTTCACATATCCAAGCAACATGTCATCAAAATATATGCACTACAGAATCAAATCCAAAAGAAAACATAAGAAACTTTGCTCATATGCTCTGCAATGCCAACAGTAGAGAGAAGAATAACTCTGATCAGTTGTAGGGTAATTAGATGTACATTATACCCTATTATTAACCCACCCGACCTTGGCGAGATCTACGACGTTTGATTCGCCCCATATCACAATCCTATGTGATACTTATTGTGGTTCCAGCATGGCAATTCTGAAGTTTCGGTGGCCGATCTTTAATGGTGATAAGCCTTCATGGAGTTCCCAATACTTAAATACAATTTTTAGTAAAATCAAATAACTTTACCGATTTTTCCGAAATTATTCGAATCAATCGAATAATTTTAGAAAAAAACTACACTGCATTGAATGTAAAAAATACCTGGCATAAAATCACTACACACAAATACATAGTTCCCGGTAATTCCACTGGTTGGTGATTTTGAGTGCTTTAGCGAACAGATATTCCCGACGAGCGTCGTGAATTGCAGGGTTCTCAAATAGTTGACTCACTATGGTTCGTACTGATCAACCGAGTATTAATTCGGCTGGGGTTTTTTCCTTGTGCATTAGGAGTAAACATGTAGGATGCGAGGTATTTAGTAACTGCTTCACCTACTGATAACTCATCCGATAAATTTTTCATCACGGAGAATTTGAATGTCTGGACAAAGCGTTATGTCAAACCATTTGATGCTGGGTGGAACGGTGCTGTAGTAATGCACTGTATTCCATGTTACCTGCAAAATACTGCGAAGGCGTCAAAACTAAATTGAGGCCCATAGTCACTGACCATTGTCTTTGGATATCCTTCAATAGCGACAATTGATAATAGTGCAGCAATCGTATTGCTGGTTGTTGTAGACGACATTTGAACAGAAAATGGAAATTGAAAAAGGCGTCTACGCAGATTAGCCACATGGCGTCGAATATGGGGCCAGCGAAATCAAAGTGAATACGCTCCCAAGCTGATGTTGCTACAGGCCAACTGTGGTACTCTTTCGGCGGTGCTGGATTATTGCATTTGCAGTTAACGTTAATAAGATTTTTGATATCTTGATCAATGGTAGGCCACTAAGCATGTTTCCTGGTTAACTGTTTCATACTTAAAAAGACTGTGGCTGTGGGATTTAAAAAGAAAATTAAAAAGACTGTGGCAATCCTTAGCAGCTTACGATAGCACAATCGAACTAGATAACTCACGGGAGTATCGATATCGCTGTAGGCCATGGAGTGCCTACAATGGCAAACAACGACACCACACAAGACGACGCCGACGTCTTTCACGATACCGTTACTCGCGTTTCTTCTCCAAGAAATTCACAGCGACGCAAAAGAATACTGCCAGATGCCTAGATGCCTACGCCAAACCGTGGTTCAAGCCCTGCGTTCGCTGAGGAGTTAAGGCGATGAATAAATTGGTCAGGAAACACTACGTTTGGCACCGCATGGCGATGGATGTTGCTAAAATCGTACGCTCTTGCATCCCGTGTCAAAAAGCCAAAATCCAACGACACGCCAAATCGCCACTGGGAGAGTATGCCGCCAGCGACGCCCGTTTCGAACACATCAACATCGACATCGTTGCCCCACTGCCATATTCGAACGGATACCGATACTGCCTTACGTGTATCGATCGCTTCTCAAGATGGCCCGCAGCGATTCCCTTAGTCGATATCACAGCACAATCTGTAGCCAACGCACTGATTTCAGGCTGCTTCGCTCAGTACGGAATCCCTCTCCACATCACAACGGATTTAGGCCGACAATTCGAGTCAACACTGTTCCAAGAGCTCGCCAAATTTGAGGTTTTAAGCAACTGCGCACGACGGCGTACCACCCACAAGCCAACGGGATGATCGAACGCTGGAACAGATAAAGCTGCCTTAAAATGCGCCGATCCTATCAACTGGAGCAGTTCTCTGCACTTAATCCTCCTAGGCCTACGTACAACAGTTAAAAGCGACATCGGGCTGAGCCCAGCTGAAATAATTTATAGCACCGGACTACGGGTCCCTGGCGGATTTTATACACCGAACACACAAAAACATACCGAGTCCGAGATCGCCTAGTGCACCATCATACACCGCAAGAATTTGTGCACCCGGATTTAAACCATTGTACCCACGTCTTCGTCAGAGTGGATCGAGTCAAAACCACCCTGGAAGCAAACTACTAGGGTCTGTTCGAAGTGTTAGCAAAACACGACAAGTACTTTACGCTCAAAGACACACAAAAGACAACAAGATTACCATCGATCGAATTAAACCAGCATACATCTTCCAAATCGAAACACCTCTTACTCAAAAAAAGGAGTAAAGGATCAAGATCAAGTCGACGAGTCAGATTCCCAGAAAAGTATCTTTCCTAACTGGAACTCTAGGAGGGGGGTACTGTGGCAACCCTTAGCAGCTTACGATAGCACAATTGAACTCGATAACTCTCGGGAGTATCGATATCACTAGAGGCCATCTCCAGTAAAAACACACATTCGCCTAACTACTACGACAGCTTCATCCGCCGCTACTGTCACGTCTTTGTCATTTTTCGCATCTTTATCATTCCTTAGTTTTAATTAAATGTATATAGTGTTATATGAATAAACGAACATTAAAAGACCTTTTAACATTTATAACATTTAGAAATCGCGAAACAAAAGAAAATACGGTTCATACAAATATATCAAAATAGTGCAATATTAAAATTGCAAAATTGAAAAAATCTCCCCATACGGGAAGCTAAGGAAGAGGGAGTTGAGGGGGGTCAGTCAATGAGAGGAACCATCCGAGTGGTCAGTACAGGGGAAAGCGAAATTAGAAACCGTTGAACGTTACGATCCTTAGAGTGTGGTGGGGTAGAAACGACGCGGAACATGACGTCCTTGAGGGAGCATAACAAAGTAGAAACGGAGGGGAACGTAGCGGTAGTTCAGGAGCGACCCATGACCGGTTTTTTTGACCGTCTGTCTTTTTGTCTGCCTGTTTCTACGGAAACTCGCACCCAACGTTCTATTTTTTAAAAACAGTATATAAGTCGGAACGGCCGGGATCGGTGGACTTAACCGATAAGTCGGCCTTTCCGACTTATATACTGCCTGAAAAGAAGACAAGGATGTGTGCAAAGTTTGAAGTCGATAGCTTTAAAACTGAGAGACTAGTTTGCGTAGAAACAGATAGACGGACATGCTTATATCGACTCAGGAGGTGATCCTGATCAAGAATATATATACTTTATAGGGTCGGAGATGTCTCCTTCACTGCATTGCACACTTTTGACCAAAATTATAATACCATCTACAAGGGTATAAATATAAACTGCCATATAACTGCAAGGGTATATCAACTTCGTCTCCGACCGAAGTTAGCATTGTTAAATTGTTAATTTATCATTTTTACGTTTTGCTACATTTCGTATAATTTACCAGCTGAACAATATCAATGTTTTTAATTAACTTTAAATATTTATCTTTTATATAAATAAAGTTAGTCTTAGATGAACCTATTATAAACTCATTAATTTCCAGGATTCAATTTGCTCCAGTGCAAGTTGCAGCAATCTATCGGTTTCTGCACATTTTCATTAACTTAATCATTGCATAGTGTTGACCCCTGATACCTGGTGAAACGGGACAAAAATATAAAAGTAATGAATAATGATTTCTACCATTCCACAATACGGAAGTCAGGAAGACCCCTACTAAAAAAGTAATAGGATCTTTACAACATTGTCAAGCTGTCCCATCAGTTTAAGTGCGGTACCCCGCACTTATCTTGCATTCAATCAAAAGGAGTACTGCACTGCGATATTTCTGGACGTGTCACAAGCTTTCGACAGAGTATGGTTCACTTACAAACTTCTGAAGTCATACCTTTACAACAGGAAATTCTCTGTAAGATGTAATGCTGCCATGTCCCATGATTACATCATCAGACCCGGAGTTCTTCAAGGCAGCGTGTTAGGACCAACACTTCACCTCAAGGAGCATGCAACTTACCACATCCACTTTAGCTGATGACACAGCGATCTTAAGCCGCACAAGAGGCCCCAAGCAAAAACGGCGCAACTTTCTAAACACCTGGTCGCAGTGGAGAAATGGCTATCCTACTGGCGAATCAAAGTTAACGAACAAAAATGCAAACACATAACGTTCACACTTAACAGGTAAAATTGCCCTCCCCTTACTATAAAAAACACAGTGGTTCCGATAGCAAATGAAGTAACATATCATGGCGAACAACTCGATAGAAGTTTTACCTGGCGCAGCCACATCAAAGCCAAAAAAACACATTTAAAGCTCAAGACCAGCAGCCTCCACTGGCTTATCAATAGCCGCTCGCCCCTTAGCCTGGACTATAAGGTACTTCTGTACAAAACCGTTTTGAAACCAATCTGGATGTACGGCTCTTAGTTGTGGGGGAATGCCAGTAACAGCAGCGTGGATATAATGCAAAGAACTCAATAAAAAATTCTCAGAACCATCACCGGGGCACCGTGGTACGTTCGGAATGTAAACATTCACAGGGACCTACAAAAAGTTCGTGAGTGCCCTTATAAAACCGGAGCTTAACATGGAATCGAACCGAGCTAAAACATTCGCTACACATCTCCAAAGGGTCTTCCAGCCAAAAACTGCCTCAAATTCATTCCTCCTGCCAGTAATTCAGCCAGACGCTATCCCTCAGCCAACTGCACCTTTATTCCGGTCGAACAAAATCGAAAAAGTCATAAAAAAAAGAATTAATAAATAAAACCTAAAATAAAAAAAAAAATTATAAAAAATAAATAAATAAATAAAACAAAAAATAAAAAACGAAGAAACCTCGGAACCATCGAGCAAGTATATTTACTATTAGACATAGATTAACATCCGAAATACGCCCAACCTTCGAACAGCGAGAATACTGTAGCACTATTTTTCTATTTTAGACGTATTTCAAGCTTTCGACCGAGTTTGGCTTAATGGACTCATGCACAAAATTAAAACGTATTTGCCAACATACATCCACAAGCTACTGGAATCATACCTCTACAATAGGGTATTCTCAGTGAGATGCAACGCAACTACTTCGGGCGACTACTTCATCGAAGCTGGAGTTCCACAAGGAAGTGCACTTGGCCCGAGTCTATATGTTTTGTATACTGCGAATATTCCTACGAACGCCATCATTTCTACGCATTCCTTCAACGATCGCCTACGATACCGCTATCCTTAGTCGCTCCAGATGCCCAACGCAAGCAACAAACCAACTGGCTAATCATATAATAATAGTGAACAGTGGCTGTCCGACTATGGCGTCCACCTTGATAGACGACTAACTTGACGTAAGCACATCGAATGCAAGAAGATGTACCTAAAACTGAAAGCCAGCAGCCTCCACTGGATCGTAAACTCACGATCGCCACTGTGCCTGGAGTAAAAGTTACTACTCTACAATTCAGTCCTAAAACTAGTCTGGACGTATGGCTTCCAGCTGAGGGGAAGACGAGCAGCAGCAACATAGACATCATACAGCGCGCACAATCGAAAATCTTGAGAGCTATCACTGGGGCACCTTGGTATGTTTGTAACGAAAACATCCACCGGGATCTGGGCATCCTCACAGTGAAAGACGAAATCCAGAAGCAAAAAGAGTCCTACAAAGGGAAACTGTCTTCGCACCCCAATTTCCTTGCTCGGGGATTTACTCGGGTTTCTAGCGGATCTCGCCTGCAACGCAACGACCTTCCAATCCGCAATCGATTTTTAGGGCCGTCTAACTCTATATCAGTCAATATAACTGATAGTTAAGTTACAAATATAAGATTTGATGCACCTCTTGTTAATCTTGCAAAGAGAAGATTCATAAAATAAAAGCAACGTTAAAAAAAAAGAACTTTTACCCACGCGATACTTTACATTCGCACTTTAAGTCACACTTATACACATACACATTGTGTGTGTGAGGAAAGGGATGAACAATGAAGATCTCAGAGAGAGCCAAAGTTCTCTCTGTTTGTTCTCTCTCTCTCTCTGCCTAAGAAGATTTCCTTACCTTCCTTTTGTATGCTCATGCGTACCATTTACTTACTTGCTTAAAGACAACGAGAGCGTGCGGTTGTGAAAATAAAAATTAACTGAAAGGAACAAATAAAGTGTTTTACTATTTGGCAAATCTGGCTGGCGTATTTTTGGAATTTGTATAAACTCTGTTTATATAAATCTCATAATTTTTTAGTACGGATTCTATATGATCTTGGTGCACTTCGTATTGTGGACTCAAGAATCGGACGGACCAATGATGTGTATAAAGTTTTTGTAATGTATGGGTCGTTGAATTCTTTTAACCATCTTTTAATAAATCCAAGCACACCCATAGCTTTATTAACCATGGTGGATATATGGTCGGTAAATTTAAGTATCAAATCTAATAGGACTTAAATATCAAATCTAAAACGTCTACGTAGCCTGGTGAGGGCTAGATCGATAAAATGACATGAGTTTACATTTCGATCCATTAAGCTTTAGGTAATTTGCTAAGCACCAATTTTGAAATTTATCCAAATCGGATTGAAGTCTAGATTGGGCGCTAGTAAATCTATATTGAAGACAAAGCTTAACATCGTCAGCGTACATAAGTACTAGTAAGTCAGTTAAGGCAAGGGGCAAGTCATTAATAAACAAAGTAAAAAGTAAGGGTCCAAGATGGCTTCCTTGAGGCACCCCAGATGTGACGCGGACTGTACGCGAGGTAACATCTTTAAAGAAAACACGTTGGGCCTGTATAATTTAAAGCATCAGATTTTTTTCCCTCTTTTATGCAGAGGGATAATGTAAGATTCCTTCCACATAAGGGGAAAAATCGAGATCTCCAGCGATAAACTAAAAAGTTTAAGGAGCGGTTTGCACAGGGCCACGGCGCAGTCCCTCAGCACACAGCCTGGTACTCCATCGGGGCCTGGCGAATACACGGACTTAACCCTAAGAAGATCCGATAACATACCACTTTGATCAAAAGATGGGAAAAATACGGTTGGCTGATTGGATATTATAAGTGTAAGGCTGAGCTGGAATGGTGCTATGTGAATACGTTGTTTGAAAAAACTTTGCAAAAAGATTGGCCATTGCCAGATCAGTGTTCGCATAAGAGTTCTCAAACGTAAGCAGAGGTGGAAAAGATACAGATTTGCGCTGAGTGTTTACTGAGTGTAAGTTATAGGACTGCTTCGAATCCTGAGTAAACTGAATCCGACTGCGGCGAATATAACTCCGATAACATTCAGCGTTATGCACGGTGAAATTAGACCGAGCTACTAAGTATCTTGAATAAGTAACTGTACAGCCAGATAATTTATGTTTGTTTAATATTCTATTCAATACGTTCTTTAAATTTAATAGATGCCTTGTATACCAAGGCGGATTATTTGAAACCGACGGATATTTCGATGGCACGCAAGCGTCGAAAAATAAATTCAAAGTGTAATAAAATTTGTTTAAAGGCAGTATTAATATCTTCACGTGCCAGTAAATCGGACCAATCAAATTCAAGAATTAACTTGTTTAGTTTCGTAAAGTCAGCCTAACGGAAGGAACGAACTTTTTGAGATTTAAGTTTGGACTTAAGGTCAATTAAGCTATTGTTTTCGATTAAAACTCCAAGGGTGGGATGATACGGATCTTCAGGGTTAGGAAGGGGCAAAGTTCTAGAAAGAGCAATTCCATCAGGATCTGAAACGAAACACAAATCTAGCAGCCGACCTAAGGAATTCCTAACGTGGTTAATTTGCCCGAGTGGCATGTCGAACATACCTGCAGGGAAGTCGTGGTGCGAATTAAGTATTAAGGACGGTGAATTCTCAACATTGGACCACATAAGATCTGGTATATTGAAGTCCCCCAGAGCTACCAGCTGGTCCCCTTCAGACAAACGATCCGAAAAGACACGAATAGCGGACAAATGTTGCCAGTATGTGGGCGGTTCCGACGAAGGTGGTATGTAAGAACAGGTAACATATAAAGATTGACCGGACAGAATGATTTTAACGCAAAGAAATTCTATGTCACCAAACTCTTTTGATTTTACCTCTTCAGAAGCGAATTTGGAGTCTACAGAAATTAAGACTCCTCCTCCCCTTCGCAGTGTTCTATCACGTCTAAAAGTGGTGTACTTATTTGGAAAAACTGCGGAAAACATTATAATCTTTCTGTAAAGACTATAATGTGAGATACAAAGGAAGAACTATCAGAATACAGTTTGGGAAGTTTACTACGTAGCCCTCTAGGGCTACTATTCTGATAGGTAAGTGTTAGTGAAGAAATTAGTTTTTTGAGGGTGAGGAAGATGAGGTGGAAGGTTGGTCAGTGGCTCTAACATGTGGGGGTTTCACTCCCACAGTTTTGGTAATTTTTTTCTTCACCGTACTTGGCTGATGTTCTTGGACGAAAATGTTCTCTGGCCAAAAGCTGGCGGAACAGATCGCCTTGAACATCTTCACGGGCACACGTATTTTCAAAGATGACGTGTGCCTGGTGTATGAATATTTAAATTTTGTAATATCTGCCACCTTAATATCGGCTTTTGTTTTGGCTTTGATATAAGCCGAGATATCTATCTCAGAAGTGTCAGGGGCAAGCCGAGAAACAAATATGTGTTTCGATGGCGGGATCACCTGCAAGGGATTTGGTGCCGCCGTAACTAATACTGCAGCATCAGTTCGTACCGAGGGTCCGGACGGTTGAATACCCTGTTCGGTGACTCTTAAGGGGGTTTGAGTTATTGGGTCTGGTGGTATCACTTGGAGTAATGTCACAGAGAACAAATCGGACAATTGCTCATTAATACTGAGAAATTCGGAAGCCGAATTTTTCCCAGTTCCAGCCCTTGGGTCGGGCAGAGATATAAGCGGCTGAATAATTGTCGGCTGAGTTGCCACAAGTACATCACTAATAGCGGAGATCTTACGCTTTGGAGGCTCATTTAATAGTTGAAGACTATTAAACTGTGTATCGAGTGCACAGAGTTGGTCATTGATTTTACGGAAAGCGCTTATCAACTCTTTAACTCCGTTTTTAGTCTCTCTCATGAACGTTCTCATTTCGTCCTGAACAGCACGACAACCATCACAGCAAAAGTGGAGACCAGACCTACGAGAAATGGCATCCAAAACTGAGGCCGTGAACCCGGCACACTTGGCGGAGATTGGATGAGGAGATTGTCTTATTACAAGACTTGTGCGTCGAAGTCGAAGTGCCAGACGAGTTTAAGATCCATGTTAATTTAATTTATTAATATTTTTGTTTCTACTTTAGATCGTACCTTGGACCACTATACCAGGGAAACGAAAAGGGAGATTAAACATAGCGATTAGTGTGGTTGAACCGCAAGAATAGAGATAAGAACCTCTACTGAGCGACGAAGCAACACCGTATAATATGAAGAAGCAGAGCAGAGCTATTTTTTGAAGAAATTTAATAAAAATCTTATTTTACCTCCAAATATACCATAGAACACGCGAACCGATACGGATGTAAAATTTTACTTTTATTAATATAAATAAAAAAAACACCTGGTTTTTAAAGTTAATAACCAAAAGATGTAATAAAACGCAGTGCGAACAAATAAAAACGCGTCCGTTCGCTTTAAAGTAAAGAGAAGAAATTGATAATTGATAATCTTTCATTATTTTACATTCTATACAAAATTACACACAAATTTCAATTCTTATTCTCATTACATAATCAAATTCATTTTAACATTTAATTCATTCCATTTGCTTCTCAGCAATCCCTAATTCGACTCAAGATGGATCTATCTCCTTTTAGATCTTCACTAACCAAAAATTGTCCTTTAAACTTTAAATCCAATTTAGTTTGATGCCGTTCTTCATTTTTCAGTAAAACAAAATCTCCAATTTTATGTCGTTCAATTGATGCTTAATTTTTATCGAACCTTATTTTGTCATAACTAGCTTGATTTTTATATTTTCAATTGCCCTATCCCTAGCATAAACTTAATCTACCTCCATCTCTGTATCATACGGTGGAATCAAACCCAAAGGACGAGCCTCCTTGTAAGGAAAGTAACTCTAGGGACTTGCTTTGGTTGCACTACTAACTGTGCAATTCAAGGCAAGTTGTACCTCCCTTAAAGCATCCTGCCAAGATCGGTGAATCGATTCAAACGCTGACAGTAGATTCTTAAGTGTATAAGAGAAGTGCTATAAGATGAAGCCTAATCTTCTTCTAAAAATTCTGAAAATTTCCCACTAGTAAAACATTTACCCTGATCAGCTATTATACGCTGCGGTTTTCCGAATAAAGAAATAGATGATTTCATTACCTGAATACAACTTTCAGAATCTAATCTTAAAGTACAACAAATTTTGTTAAGGCATCAATTTGTACTATCACGTATTCCTTAAGATCATTACTATCCACTTAATTTTCGAGTAATGTCGATATGCAACGTGTCCCATGGCACATTCACTTGTGGAATTGGATGTAACTCGGCTTGTATCTTCCCAGATGAACCCTTAACGTAAGAGATGAACCCTTAACGAACCCGTAAGAGTTCTCAAACGTAAGCAGAGGTGGAAAAGATACAGATTTGCGCTGAGTGTTTACAAAGTTATAGGACTGCTTCGAATCCTGAGTAAACTGAATCCGACAGCGGTATCTTGAATAACTAACTGTACAGCCAGATAATTTATGTTTGTTTAATATTCTATTCAATACGTTCTTTAAATTTAATAGATGCCTTGTATACCAAGGCGGATTATTTGAAACCGACGGATATTTCCATGGCACGCAAGCGTCGAAAAATAAATTCAAAGTGTAATAAAATTTGTTTAAAGGAAGTATTAATATCTTCACGTGCCAGTAAATCGGACCAATCAAATTCAAGAATTAACTTGTTTAGTTTCGTAAAGTCAGCCTTACGGATGGAACGAACTTTTTGAGATTTAAGTTTGGACTTAAGGTCAATTAAGCTATTGTTTTCGATTAAAACTCCAAGGGTGGGATGATACGGATCTTCAGGGTTAGGAAGGGGCAAAGTTCTAGAAAGAGCAATTCCATCAGGATCTGAAACGAAACACAAATCTAGCAGCCGACCTAAGGAATTCCTAACGTGGTTAATTTGCCCGAGTGGCATGTCGAACATACCTGCAGGGAAGTCGTGGTGCGAATTAAGTATTAAGGACGGTGAATTCTCAACATTGGACCACATAAGATCTGGTATATTGAAGTCCCCCAGAGCTACCAGCTGGTCCCCTTCAGACAAACGATCCGAAAAGACACGAATAGCGGACAAATGTTGCCAGTATGTGGGCGGTTCCGACGAAGGTGGTATGTAAGAACAGGTAACATATAAAGATTGACCGGACAGAATGATTTTAACGCAAAGAAATTCTATGTCACCAAACTCTTTTGATTTTACCTCTTCAGAAGCGAATTTGGAGTCTACAGAAATTAAGACTCCTCCTCCCCTTCGCAGTGTTCTATCACGTCTAAAATCTTAGCTTAGGAGCTTAAAATCTCCGGCTTTAACCAAGTTTCTGTAAAGACTATAATGTGAGATACAAAGGAAGAACTATCAGAATACAGTTTGGGAAGTTTACTACGTAGCCCTCTAGGGCTACTATTCTGATAGGTAGTGAAGAAATTAGTTTTTTGAGAGTGAGGAAGATGAGGTGGAAGGTTGGTCAGTGGCTCTAACATGTGGGAGTTTCACTCCCACAGGCTTGGTAATTTTTTTCTTCACCGTATTTGGCTGATGTTCTTGGACGAAAATGTTCTCTGGCCAAAAGCTGGCGGAACAGATCGCCTTGAACATCTGCACGGGCACACGTATTTTCAAAGATGACATGTGCCTGGTGTATGAATATTTAAATTTTGTAATATCTGCCACCTTAATATCGGCTTTTGTTTTGGCTTTGATATAAGCCGAGATATCTATCTCAGAAGTGTCAGGGGCAAGCCGAGAAACAAATATGTGTTTCGATGGCGGGATCACCTGCAAGGGTTTTGGTGCCGCCGTAACTAATACTGCAGCATCAGTTCGTACCGAGGGTCCGCACGGCTAAATACCCTGTCCGGTGACTCTTAAGGAGGTTTGAGTTATTGGGTCTGGTGGTATCACTTGGAGTGATGCCACAGAGGACAAATCGGACAATTGCTCATTAATACTGAGAAATTCGGAAGCCGAATTTTCCCCAGTTCCAGCCCTTGGGTTGGGCAGAGATATAAGCGGCTGAATAATTGTCGGCTGAGTTGCCACAAGCACATCACTAATAGCGGATTTCTTACGCTTTGGAGACTCAGTTAATAGTTGAAGACTACTAAACTGTGTATCGAGCGCACAGAGTTGGTCATTGATTTTACGAAAACCGCTAATCAACTCTTTAAATCCACCTTTAGTCTGTCTCATGAACGATCTCATTTCGTCCTGAACAGCACGACAGCTATTACAGCAGAAGTGGAGGCCAGACCTACGTGAAATGGCATCCGATACTAAGGCCGTGAATCCGGCACACTTAGCGTGCAAAACGTTTTCACAGAGCCAGCAGTGGATGGTAGGCTGGGATGAAGAGATTGTCTTATTACAAGACCTCAAAGCACAGACATGTTTAAATTCCATAATAAATTATTTATTAATATTTTTGTTTTTATTATTGACGTACCCTGAACCACTGTGCCAGGGAAACGAAAGAGGGGAGATCAAAGAGAGCGATTAGTGTGGGTTAGTGAATAGCAAAAAAAAGAGACAAGAATCTCTAGTGAGCAATAATAGAAGCAACACCGTAAAAGATGAAGAGCAGAGCAGAGCTATGTTTGATACGGATGATTAATATTTAAAAGTTTAATTTTAAAAATATAAATAAATAAAAATAAACACCGGATTGTTTAGTGTTAATAAACAAAGTTAAAAAACGCAGTTACAACAAAAAAAACACGTCCGTTCGCTTTAAGATAAAGAGAAAGAAAAGACTAATAGCGGATTTCTTACGGTTTGGAGGCTCATTTAATAGTTGAAGACTATTAAACTGTGTATCGAGCGCACAGAGTTGGTCATTGATTTTACGGAAAGCGCTTATCAACTCTTTAACTCCATTTTTAGTCTCTCTCATGAACGTTCTCATTTCGTCCTGAACAGCACGACAACCATCACAGCAAAAGTGGAGACCAGACCTACGAGAAATGGCATCCAAAACTGAGGCCGTGAACCCAGCAGTGGATGGAAGGCTGGGATGAGGAGATTGTCTTATTACAAGACTTGTGCGTCGAAGTCGAAGTACCAGACGAGTTTAAGATCCATGTTAATTTAATTTATTAATATTTTTGTTTCTACTTTAGATCGTACCTTGGACCACTATACCAGGGAAACGAAAAGGGAGATTAAACATAGCGATTAGTGTGGTTGAACTGCAAGAATAGAGATAAGTTCCTCTACTGAGCGACAAAAGAAGCAACACCGTAAAATATGAAGAAGCAGAGCAGAGCTATTTTTGGAAGAAATTTAATAAAAATCTTATTTTACCTCCAAATATACCACAGAACACGCGAACCGATACGGATGTAAAATTTTACTTTTATTAATATAAATAAAAAAAACACCTGGTTTTTAAAGTTAATAACCAAAAGATGTAATAAAACGCAGTGCGAACAAATAAAAACGCGTCCGTTCGCTTTAAACTAAAGAGAAGAAATTGATAATTGATAATCTTTCATTATTTTACAATCTATACAAAATTATACACAAATTTCAATTCTTATTCTCATTACATAATCAAATTCATTTTAACATTTAATTCATTCCATTTGCTTCTCAGCAATCCTAAATTCGACTCTAGTTGTCGTCACTATGATTTCCTTTTGATTAAGAGCATAGTCCCGTCAAGAGCGCCACACGCCATATTCCAATTTTTGTCTTTCACTTGTGCTTGCCCAATAAAGCAGATAGCTCAAATCACAAAACCATACCTTTAAATCATACATTTCAATCAAATATTGTCATATATCAACCATGCATAAACTTTGCATCCGACAGGTTATTTCCATTCGAATTCTCAAACACATCCGCCATTCACAAAAATTTTCTTATCGAAGTCTATTTCAACTTCATTTCAATCATTCCATACTCTATATGGACATTTTGTTTTCGCATAACATATTCTCTCACTCGGATATATTATGACCATTTCAACAAGTCTCAGGCGGGCACTCCAATTCACGCGGAACATAACCATCTGGCATCTTTCTCAAATCTTCATGACAATATTTATAAGTTCTCTTATTATGTTATGACTTCAAGATATATCTATCTCCTTCTAGATCTTCACTAACCAAAAATTGTCCTTTAAACTTTAAATCCAATTTAGTTTGATGCCGTTCTTCATTTTTCAGTAAAACAAAATCTCCAATTTTATGTCGCTCAATTGATGCTTAATTTTTATCGAACCTTATTTTGTCATAACTAGCTTGATTGTTATATTTTCAATTGCCCTATCCCTAGCATTAACTTAATCTACCTCCATCTCTGTATCATACGGTGGAATCAAACCCAAAGGACGAGCCTCCTTGCCGACAAGTAACTCTAGGGACTTGCTTTGGATGCACTACTAACTGTGCAATTCAAGGCAAGTTGTACCTCCCCTAAAGCATCCTGCCAAGATCGGTGAATCGATTCAAACGCTGACAGTAGATTCTTAAGTGTATAAGAGAAGTGCTATAAGATGAAGCCCAATCTTCTTCTAAAAATTCTGAAAATTTCTCACTAGTAAAACATTTACCCTGATCAGCTATTATACGCTGCGGAAATAGCTGCCGAACAAAGAAATAGATGATTTCATTACCTGAATGAAATCAGGTATATGCAACTTTCAGAATCTAATCTTAAAGTGCAACAAATTTTGTTAAGGCATCAATTTGTACTATCACGTATTCCTTAAGATCATTACTATCCACTTAATTTTCGAGTAATGTCGATATGCACCGTGTGCCATGGCACATTCACTTGTGGAATTGGATGTAACTCGGCTTGTATCTTCCCAGATGAACCCTTAACATTTTTACATGTAATGCAGCTAGCGACAAACTTTCTAACATATTTATTCATCTTAGCAAACCAATAATATTGGTAAGTCTTGTCAAGAGTCTTTTTCCATCCCAAATACATGATAGACTCGTACACTTGATTTATTACTGACCATCGAAATGCATGTCTGAACTTTACGAAACAAGACACCTTTTCTTTTTTCAAAGGTGTCTTCCTGAATGTGATTTCTTGATAAAAAATCGAAATGCACCATGCGCTGTCCTTCTCTAACATAAGAATATGCCAGATTTTCCCGATTCGTTTATAATGGCTCACAGGAAAACAGACGGGGCGATCTTGTGGCCAAATGGGATTGTCAGATACTCATAGTGCCCAAACGCGGTATATTCAACAGAATCGGGATAAATGAAAATTTTTATATTTATATTTTCGTGAATATTTTGCACCCGCAAGTCTGCAATTTGATCGTCGATAAGTGGTAAGGGATATCTGTCCGAAACAGTATTGCTGTTCAGTTCACGATAGTCAACGCAAAGTCGATCGGATCCGATCTTCTTTTTAACCAACAGTATAGAGCTAGCATAGGGAGAACAACTATGTCGAATAATGTTACAGTTCAACAATTCCGTTATCCTTTCACGTACAATTTATTTTTCATATGGACGCCGCTGCACAGTTTTGTTTGGATCAATTAATCTAATAGTCATTTCACCCGTATTAACCTTTGTGCAAGAGACTCCATCAATAAATGCAGCTAAATAGTCTTAAATAATTTAATTAAGTTTTCCTTGTCATTACCAATCATTTCAGTATCAACATTAAGTAATTAAGTAAGTGGCTCAGATACTTTACAGTAAGATGTGTATCTGCTATGACGTGAAACAGTATTTCTACAATATTTCCATTAATATTACATTTAGATAGTTTTTGTAGCTTACTGGAAATGCCAGCGTTGCCAATACCTCATATTATGACAATATTTTTAATAAGTTTGCCATCAAATTTATCGGCAACACTACTTTGAATAAGCGAGCATTCTGCTCCAGAATCAAAACAAATAGGAAAGATCTCACCCTGGTATTTCAAAACTCCTTTTGGCTCAGCCACAAAACATTGATTACATTTCTTCTCAGTAACTGCTCCTGACTTAGCTGCATTGCTCGTGCACCGATTCGCAAGATGCCCAAGTTGTTCACACCGGTAATAGGTCACATTCAGCAATTCGCGATGCTTTCAACTCGGCCATTTTATGTCCTGGTTTCTTGCATAAGTGGCACACAATTTTGACTCGCTTGTAGCCGCCGGTATTACCATCAGTACTTCCAGCACTCCGCTTTTTGTCAAATGTAAATGCTTTCAGTTCCAGCTAGAGTTCACTTCTAGTTTGTAAATTTGACGAAAACACCATACGCTGCAAACGGTCAGAATTGGCCATCTGCGCAAGTACCGTGGATACAGATATTTCCTCGGCGTTCATAATGTGCCGGTTTGTGGTCAATTAGGTCACCATACGGCTTGCGTACACTGCAGGGCACTCGTTGGGCGATGGACGGCTGTTCAGCAGATTCAGGAATATAGCTGCCGGCGTTTCCTTAATCTCGAAACGCTGTATAAATACTTGATCACGCTACTGCCTACTTGAGACCCCTCACCAGCATTCTAGCATACCGGAAATGCCCTCCAGAAAATGCTGCAACGAATATACTTGTATCTCTGTCTCTCGCAATGGCTCAAACATACACGCACAACAGTCGTAGTGCGTATCTCTCTTCAAACCTCTAACCTCACACAACATCTCTCTCTCATATTCGCATCGAACTATCCTGACCATCTGGCGAACAGATGGAACAAAGCGTACTAACAAACAACCGTTAGAGTACAGAGACGAGAATTGTCACTTGATACACGTATTTGATTTAACTCTTTTACACTGATAAACATAATTTAAGATCCGACACATACATATATATAATACGAATTCAAAAATTTATGCCTTTGTATGTATGTGTCCCTGCAAGTGCGATATTGAATTTATTTTTTTCTATTACTTCTCTATTCCTGACGAATTTTTGAGATGGGAAAAGTTTAAGTTAAGGTCGATGTCATAGTAACTGAAGAAACCCATGGAGGAAAGAAGGACAAGGAATAAGTTGACAATATTGCTGTAACGCTTGGCTCGATGTTAAATATGCAACTTTCTACTTCTTCTTTTAAAAATCTCTCCCTCTTAAATCGGCCTGGCATTCCTCCGTCATACTTGCTGTCACACGGTTTCATTTTTACAGCTGGTTCCACTACGAATCCTTCTACGAAGTTTAAAATGATATTTCTAATTGCTAAAGACCTTTGGCGCGCGAAACCATTATCGAAACATTTTTTTTCTAGGAGATCTATGTACAGTTTAATCTTTGCTATTAGGCAACAAGACTACAATGCACCACACACCCCATTGTATTGACATAATAACACCATACCAAGCTAGAATTTCCGAGCAGAGCAACATATTGGCCACTATTCACAAATTCTTATGAATCACTTAGCATCGGACCACTCGACGACGTCTAAAATTTATATATTTACATATTTGGGTATATGTAATATTCGTAGCTGAAGATCTACGGCTTTAACCGTATCTTATATTTCACTCCCACAAGTTTGGTCATTTTTTTTTCTTCACCGTACTTGGCTGATGATCTTGGACAATAATGTTCTCTGGCCAAACACTTATCAAAAAACACTTCCCACGAGCAATCAGCGACACTAATATTTCGATTTTAGTGTCGCAGTTACTAATACCTAAGCACCAATTGGTACCGGAGTCCAGACGGTTAATTACCCTGTTGACATTAAAAAGAGTTTTAATTAATGGGTCCTGTGGTATCACTTGACGTACAGGAAAAATGAAAATTTTTTCTGAGATATTCGGAATCCGGAATTTGTCCAGCCTTTGAGTAGATGAGCGGCTGTATAATTTTCACCAGAGCGGTCTGATGATTAATCGCAATGAACAGTGATGAACCAAGAGCAGGATTATTTAACCGATACACAATCAACTCACACCCAAAGCCAGCCATCCATAGCAGGACCTCAACTTCTCAACCCGCACACTTCCGGTCGTCCCATCTCGAGAGTCACTTCGAAACGGCCGAATATGTTTTGGCCACGACAGCGGGACCTATAGTTACTCCCGTGAGTCCAAGTTCGAGTATAGTGACCGCATAACGATCTATGGAAGAAAATTTGGTGTCCCTGACATCATCCCTATAAATGATCAAAACTTGAATACAACCCACACGGAATATTCATTTTAAATCTCTAAAAAAAGAAAACCACGCCAGAATCAAACCTCATGACGCAGATGCTCATCGATGTGTATTCTCTAAAAAAAAGCAAATATAAATCTATGATCAATGAGACGATCAGCAGTTGTCGGCGGACGTCAACGTCGGAGTAGCAGAAATTAAGGCCATGATAGACACAGGGGCAACGGCTAGCTTCGTTACGGAAAAGTTTGCAGTGGGCCCGGAAATCGCCGGAGAACGAGCTGAAACGAAGAGTCTGGTGAAGTTGGACAATGGCCACACGGAGACTCAAACGATAGCTTGCTTTGATAGGGGAAGCTTTGGTAACAAGGAAAGGAGACTGAATCTACTGGTGATGCCAGGAATGGAAGACAACGTGGTGCTAGGATGGAATTTGGCACGACAGTAACATGCGCGGTCTACCAAGTCACGATCCGAGAAGAAAAAGATAAAGTGGCTGCCTGGAGGAAAGACTGTCAATAGCGGTAACAGGATCCTGAGAGGAATGGGAGAAGAAGAGCTAGCAGCTAACCAAAAAGGTTGTTCGAATATAAACCAACACAGGATTACCATGAAGGACAACATCATAATAAAACGTAAGATCCCCAAATACAAGGGGAAATGAACGCAAAGGTGGAAGAGCTGCTGGAGAAGGGATGCATCGAGCTGTCAAATAGCGTGTATAGCTTACCTATTGTTATTGTAAAAAAAAGTCGGGTCAGTGGAGAATGTGCGTGGATGTGCGACAGATAAACGCAAAATCAATAAAGGATGCGTACCCGATGCCACGAATCAATTACTTATTGTAACAGCTTAGGGAGGAGCGATTTTTAGCAGTCTCGACCAAAAAGACGGATTTTGGCAAGTCCCACTAAAGGAGAGAAGAAGGAAGTACAGTGCCCCTACAATACCGGAGAAAGGTCTATACCAGTGGAAGGTGATGCCGTTTGGTGGTACACTTGGTGTCGCCAGTAATTGCCGTGCTACGGCACGTTGGCACAAAGAAGGAGAAGAGGGCACATCTGAGTGAGCGCAAATTAAAAAAAAAAAACCCAAAAACAAAAAATTAAAGAAAAATTATAAAAAAGAAATAATAATAAGCTTTACCAAAAAATAGTTCAAACCAATCATAAAAAACAGGAAAGGGGAACGACACGGTAGTTTCCCGAAGAAAGGAAAAAGCGAATCGGGACCGAATCTTCTTTGAAAGCTTGATGTGTTGAGTTGGAGGACCGCCTTTGGTGAGTCCGATATTCAAACAGGAAAGTTTTTTGGAGGAATTAAGTGTAATAAGCTGAATGACCCCCTCAATGTGGGTAAATCTGACAGATTCAATTGCGAAATTTAAATCAAGGGCGGAAGGATCTGGGATCCGTGGCTATCCCCTGGATAAGTCCGGCGGCTGTACGCAAGTCCAACGCGAGTATAAAGGAGCGAGTACGAAAGGATCGAGGATCCTTGGCATAACTGAAGCCCAGGGTAAAACGGATCGGGTTGGTTCATTTTTCGGGCACGGCAGGTATTCTGGTATCGAAGCATATAGACGGACCGGTCTGGCGTACGCCTTATCACCGCAGCGGTTGATAGTGCCCGCATAACGCTCTACGGAGAAATGCTCTTCTGAAGACGCAAAGCTCATCAATCTTTAGAGCCGTCAAGAAAGACAGAAATCCATGGGATCCCAATCAGACCCAGTAATACAGATGCTCATTGACAAGCAATACTGCCATTCAAAGGCATATCAGAAACTTTACAAAAGATTCAGTAGGACTGCACCTCAAAGAAGGTTACTTTGATAAGCGACTGAAACAGCTCACCCACGTGTGGACCTAATTTCAAACAAACAATGAATATTTTTCAAAGGCCAAAGCACTCCAAGACCTTGTCATAAAATATGAAGCCATATTTTCAAATGCAATACTATTAGGGTCAGGCCCGTTACAAAGGCCCCAAAACTAGCGGACAAGTGCACATCAAAGATCACCTCACTGAAACGAAAGCAAGAAGGACAGCACAACGATCTTAAAGAATTTCTATGTAATACTGATCGAGCATTTCCAATTTTTCTTTTCCTCCACGCATAATTTCAACTGCTCCATAACCTTTAGGCTTCTCTGAACCAAAGTCCAAAACAATTGCGTTGACCATCATTGATTTTAGTTTATAAATTTGTTTAAATGTATGTATACCAACTCAAATTAAAAACTATCCAAATTTAACTAATGCAGTGGCAATGCAGAAGCAAAGAAATCCAAATTCAATAAAAACATGTTTTTTCAGTTATTTTTGTAGGGAAAAATTAAAAATTTAATAATATTTTACATTTACTTGTAACACTTTTTGAAATATTTCAATGCAAAGTCCCAGCAGTTCAGTTTTCAACATTTCAGTGACACCATTTGTTTTAAATATATTTCGTAAGAGAGTTCAAATCCATTGAAATTCACTATTTTTAATATCGCCTTATAACCAAAGATCAAAAGAAAAATATAACAGAAACGATGCGATTTCTAATTATTGCGAATTTCTTATTGTTGAGATACCGAGCGTTTTCGGGAGCTTTAATTAATGTTCAGAAACCAGCCTTTAATAAATAACAAGCTCTGTTTGATTTATATATATAAGCGCAATTTATTTATTGTTCGGTTTTATGATTTTTTGTTTAAATACATATAGTCTGATAAGTAAGTGAAGCGGAAGCATGTCACAACGCTTGATGCGAGCCGACAGATACCACGAGAGAGCGAGACCACGATAGCGCATGACGGCAGATGCAGGTGGCCGATCGAATGCACGAGAGCAAGCGACGAAAATAGGGACATAACGATAGAAGAGAGTGACGTCTCGAGTTCAATCAATTATTGCCGGCCAGACTTTCTGGCGGTTGCTTGACCCGACACTTATAAAATAATTATTTTCATTCATTGTCGCGTGCGCCAATAGGCAAAGAACAAATTTTTTGTTTAGCTTTTTTTTTTTCTACATTTTCTACATTTATTTTAATTAGCTCTCAACTAACGTTTAATTATTTAAAAAGGACAAATACAACATAAACAGGTGGTTAAAATGGATATAAAAAAAACTACCAAATATTTTAAAGTGATCCAAGATCACCAAGATCAATTAATAAATAATATTTGAAAATTGATTGGAGACAAATTTTTCATCAGGTTTCCCTGAAATCAGCGTTTGAAATGGTTTTTGAAAAAGTAACTGTTGTCTTTGTCGCGTGCGACAGTGCTTGATCACCAAGATCAATTAATAAATAATATTTGAAAATTGATTGGAGACAAATTTTTCATCAGGTTTCCCTGAAATCAGCGTTCGAAATGGTTTTTGAAAAAGTAACTGTTGTCTTTGTCGCGTGCGACAGTGCTTGATCACCAAGATCAATTAATAAATAATATTTGAAAATTGATTGGAGACAAATTTTTCATCAGGTTTCCCTGAAATCTGTTGTCTTTGTCGCGTGCGACAGTGCTTGTTTTGTTTTTGAATATTTTAAAAGCAAAAAGTCATCCAAAATGTATGTTTTTGCACCAATAATAGTACTTGTAGGATTCAATTTTTGAAAATAGAAAGCAGTCTATGAATACGTTTTTTTTCAGTTCAAACGAATAAGAATACCGCGTTCGACATTAGAGAATTACTCATATGCATTATGTGCTCAAATCTTTTTTCTTTTGAAGTTGTGAATTTTTGAGTCTTCTCATTAAAATATCGGACACTGAAACACTAAGCAGAGTTAAATCAAAATTTGCCAAATTTTCCTGAGTCGATAAAGTATGTCCTGTTTGTAACTTTGCAAGCATAATTCTTTCCGCAATTTTTGTATTTTTTTTTATACTTCTATTCAATATTGAAACTAAAACACTAAAAATTCACTTATATTATTCAAAATACCTTTTTAATACCAGAAATATTATAATTCCGATATATGATATTTCCAAAGTATTTTTGCGATATTGTTTTCGTTAAAAATATCGAAATATCTTACAGCCCTAACATTCATCATTGTGTGTGTCTATTTGGTTCGGCATACTCTAGGTAACTTGAATCATATATATTTACATTAAATTTATAGAATTCCCAAATGTTAGTGTTCTAATAATACTAATTAATTAGAAAAAAAAATTTTGTGCGTTTAAATAATATTGTATGTTGCAGTGCTAATTCGCCTAATGACCCTTTAATAGTAAAGCGTCCATTGTCAGCATTGCCAGATTAAAATGAATTGTAGATAATATACAGCCCGTACATTTTTCCAGTATTTTGGACGTCTGAGATTGTATAAATTGGTATTATTAAATATTTATCTCAAGGGGTTGCCATTTTTTCTGGCCTAATTAACAAAAAACATTCTTCACCTTTAAAATAATGAAATGATATTAATTAAGTTTTTATAGGATTATCTGGATTTGTGAATAGAATGTATTCTTAAACCGTCAATTAAGCAATACTGTTGTACTTCATCAAATATGGATTGTGTTGATACCGTGGATCCATCCATCTCTTCAGGAGGTGTATCAGTTGACTTAAACACCGAACAAGCTTCACAAACTGATTTGTTCCCAACATGTAATTTAGTTAATATGGATATACAAAAAAACTCCGACCAATTACCTAACAACATACCAGGATTTCGATGGAAACGTGTTCTCAACCCCACAGGACCTCAACCACGACCTAGACATGGTCACCGCGCTATAAACATAAAGGAGCTCATGGTTGTATTTGGCGGCGGTAATGAAGGAATAGTGGACGAATTGCACGTTTATAACACTGGTATTAAAAAAAACTATGTTTATATAGAATTTTTATAACCTTGCAGAGGGTACTATAAATTTGCTCAAAAGTGTGCAACGCAATGAAGGATACACCTCCGCCCCTATAAAGTATACATATTTTTGATCAGGATAATTTCCTGAGTCGATACAACCATGTCCGTCTATCAGTCTGTTTCTACGCAAACTAGTCTCTCAGTTTTAAAGCTATCGACATCAAACTTTGCACCTTTTTTTTCTTTGCAGGCAGTATATAAGTCGGAAAAGCCGGGATCGACCGATCGTAAATGCCACAACTCTGTTGTTATTTAAGTTAGGAAGTTATATATATGTTATATATCTCATTATTTATGCTGCTACTTAACTGCAAGGAGATATCAACTTCGGCTCCGCCCGACGTTAGCTTTTCTTTCTTATTATTTCTTGATTTTGGTCGTTTCTATGATCAATCAATCTGTTGATTCAAAACAATATATCAGTCATATCAAAAAAAAAAAAACAGTTAACAAATCTGCGAACGTACGTTCGCGATCGGAAATGTCAAAATTCGGGGATTTGGAACTTAAATACAATCCAAACTGATCCGACCTGTAAAATTTTAAATTTTCACTCATTTTTGTTACTCTTTTTATTTAGTTACAAATCAATGGTACGTGCCCGTTTTAAAAGGAGATGTGCCCAACGGATGCGCCGCGTATGGATTTGTCGTTGAAGGCACACGCATGTTCGTCTTTGGAGGAATGATCGAATACGGAAAATATTCGAACGATCTTTATGAGCTTCAAGCTACAAAGTGGGAGTGGAGAAAAATGTACCCTGAGTCACCAGAAACTGGAGCTTCTCCTTGTCCTCGTTTGGGACACAGTTTTACAATGGTTGGAGAAAAAATATTCTTGTTTGGTGGCTTGGCAAACGAATCGGATGACCCTAAGAATAATATCCCAAAGTAAGTTTTGGGATGTATATATATGTTTATACACATAGAACTTTATGTATATATATGTTTTCTGTATATATGTATAACACAGAAAACATATACATTTTTTTCTAATGTATCTAAATTTTTACCAGGTATTTAAATGATTTGTATATATTGGACACTAGAGGAGTACATAGTCACAACGGAAAGTGGATAGTGCCTAAAACATATGGCGATAGTCCACCACCGCGAGAGTCTCATACTGGTATTGCCTTTTCTTGCAAGAATACTGGCAAACTTAATCTTTTAATTTATGGCGGAATGAGCGGATGCCGCTTAGGCGATTTGTGGCTCCTTGATACTGGTAAATATTTTTACTCTTAATTAATCTTTTGGGTAAAGGAGATGTAATAAAAAAGTAGTTACTTACGATTTCTCGGCCAATATGAAAGTAATATACAGCTGTGTTCATTAAAAAAAAGCATTGCAACTGAATCGAAATATATGACTGTTTTGTTCCATTTTTCCAATCTTTCCCTTGCTTTTTCAATATTATTCTAGTAAAATAAAGTATGGAGATTGAAAAAAAAGAACCAAATTAGAATTACGCTAATTTGGCTTTTTATTCAAATTTTTGCTGTTTAGCTGTTCACTGAAATATCATTTATGCTTTCTTCTATGAAAAGGTCCGACATGTTTTTTTAATTTTGTATATTGGTAATTCAATTAAATTTATTTTTGTAATTAATACTACATTAAACTATTTCTATTGTAAAATGTAATTTCCGTGGGTAGAGGACCTCACTCCTCCAAGGGAGAAAGGGCAAAAATCGTTCAGCTTAGAGAGAACTAGACACTAGAGACACTTAAGCACAGTAGGTACAATCTTAGGTTGGTGTTTTTCACATTGCCGTGTGGGTCCCATACATATGACCGATGGGATCATGCTGGTCCATGATGGTCCTCGTTTCCTCAAAAACGTCATCCTGCCCTGTTCTGAGCACAGTCCAGCACAGGCCAGCACAGTCGCCGTATTTAAATCAGTTTGAAAACTTTTAGGGGACATCAAGGGTAATGTTTTGAAGAACTCCTCGACCTCTAAACCGCAGTTGTGTAGGAGGCATGCTGCTACCACCAAGGTGTGATGCTGTAATACCCTACAATGGCTATACAACAACATATAAGGTCATATCCACATTGTTGTTTAGTAGTATTAAGTTATTTAGAAGTTCAGTGAACACCCAATAGTTCGTGAATTGATGCAAATATATGAATAAAATACAAAAAATGACTAAATCTAACAAAGTTCTTGGGTTTTCTCAATTTCTATATTCCACTTTATTAGAACAATATTGCAAAATTTAGGAAAGACTTGAAAAATTTTAATAAAACAGTTATATATTAGGTTGTTTGGTAATGACATACCGGTTTCTTGATTGATTTTTGACGACGATTTTAACATAGTTAGCTTTGTCCGACTTAAGTGCTATACATATGTACCGTTGTCTTTGATGATTTTCTGCCATTTTGATGGTATCTTGTATATACCTCACCCCAAAAAGTCCTTGTTCCTACTGGAAAAAAACTCGGCGATTCGATTTTCATAATCCTTCCTTGAACTCATTTTTTGTCCATCGAAAAAATTTTGCATGGCCAAAAGCAGATGGTAATCGCTTGGGGCAATGTCCTGACTATAAGGTGGATTCATTAACACTTCCCAACCAAGCTCCCGTAGCATGTGACGCGTCACCAAAGATGTGTGTGGCCTGGCGTTGTCATGATGGAACACAACGCCCTTACGATTCACCAGTGCAATAAAGAATCGCAGATTGATACACGGTCGAAAAGGTTTTTTTTGGGATAACTCATGCGGCACCCATACATCAAGCTTTTTTCTTAAATTTTTCGTCTTTAAATGCCTATGGACGGTTTCCGTGCTTAGTTGCAGCTCTTCTGCGATGGTTCTAATAGTCACATCACGATCTTGATCCCTTATTTCCATGATTTTATCCGTATTAACGGTCACTGGTCGTCCGGAAGGATTGGGTGTATCGGTATCAAAATTTTGCGGCTTGAATCGAAAGCGTATCACCTAAGACAGCAATAATCTGTCTGCGAGATTCCGCAGCAGTTTTTCCCTGAGCGAAATAAAATTTTAAAATTACCCGAATTTCGGCGTCTGTGAACTATATTTCAATCGATTGTAATTTTTTAACGTGGAAGCTCATGTAAACAATATGTCATGTCAGATACGATTATATTTCACTTCACAAGCGAAGCGCGAAATTTGAATGTAAGAACCGGTATGTGATTACCAAACAACATAATATTTTTAATTCTGTTGCACTGCTATTTCAAATGAACACACAGCTGTATATTCAATATGGCGAGTATGTATATTCAATATATTCAGTGGCGAGCCAAATTGAGTGCATGTTTACAATTCTGACTTTGGCCATCAATAAAAACACAGTAAATCAAAACATTTTTTTTTGATTATTATTCTTAATTAATTTAATACTCATTTTAGGAAGGAAAAAAACCTAACAGATATATTCAAAGACTTAGAAAAAAAACCAAATAAAATCACATAAAATCAATTTTTCACGTTTGAAGCAAAATTTAATAACTAAATTATTGCAAATACTTAGCCCCGAGTCCATTATGGCAATCATTTCTGTAACGCAGTTTGGCATACTCTCCCCCAAATATCAAAGAATTTCCTGCGGAACTCGACTGCATTTCTCCGCAAAATTGAGGTCCTTTGTATTCTTAATAATTTTAACTAATTATAGAGATCCAATATGCCACCATGATATATGCGAAACCATAATATTTTCACCGCCATCTTTGACGTAAAGCATGTTTTGCTTTACATGGTGTCTATCTCCGGATCGAATCCAAAAATGCTGTTTTTCATCACTCTGATAAAAATTAATTTTAGACTCATCAGACCGAAATCTCGTTTCCAATCTTCAATGTTATAAATTTTGTGATTTTTAGCAAATTTTAAGCGAGCTTTGATATTTTTGTCGGATAACACAGGCTTTTTTTTTTTGGCTCGACATGTATCTGATGTCTTGTAAAGCTGTTCTAGCAGTCGATTGGTTGAATTTTTTGTTTATGGATAGACAAGCACCGTTTGGCGTTAATAGCTTATTTTATCGCCTTTCGGACATCAATAAACGAGCATCTGAGTTCTCCAATAGTTTTTTTCTGATCTGCGACTTGAGTTTTGGGGTAAGCTTTCGTCTCTCCTGAATACATGCTGATTGGCTAATTCCAAATCTCGGCAATTTGACGAAGGAAACTGCCCATTCCGGTCAAGCTGACAAAATTTTTTTTTGAATTTCCCCCGATAATTATCCCATTTATTGGCTTTTATCAATGAGAATAATAATAATAATAAAAAAAATGTTTGACTTTGCTTGTGTTTTTCTTGATGGGCAAAGTCAGAGTTTTGAACATGCATGGTAATTCTTCAAGAGACAAAAAGACGCAAAAATTTCAAATTCTATAAAAGTATGTTTTTACACCATTGCAGAGGGTATTATTACTTTGGTCAAATTTTCCAACGCAGTAAAGAAGACATCTCCGACCCTTTAAAGTACAAATATTCTTGATCAGGATCGGCTCCTGAGTCGATATAAGCATGTCCAATTGTCTGTTTGTACGCAAACTAGTCTTTCAGTTTTAATGCTATCGACTTGACACTGCACACGTCCTTTTTTTTGCAGGCGCTTATATGTCGGAATCGGTCGACTATATCTTATAGCTGATCGGAAATGTTATAAATATTATTTTTTGAGTTAGATGGATGGGACTTTCTTTGGATTATACTTTGGGCAAATTAATCCGATCTGCCAAATTTCATAAGGATCGGGCGATTATATTCGATCCGATATTTATGCAATAATATAAGCTGCTACTTAACTGCAAGGGTATATCAACTTCGGCTCCGCTCGAAAAACAAATTTTCAACTAGTCCGTAAATTTTCCAGTGCGCGGCGCTCTGAAAGTTCTGCTTGACTTTTCCTAAGCGCACCCTTCCCGGATCTGTGCAAATAGTATGAAAGAATCACGAGAAAAATTATGGTTAACAAAATTTTTCCTCGATTTTTGCATTGCTTTTGATTTAAGTTTTTCCTGTCCATGCCCATTGATTTTTACTTAATACGAAATGCGTTATTTATCGTATTTGCCGAAGTTTATATACTCTTGCAGCTAAATGGCAGCATATATTATTAGATATTTATTGGGTTGAACCATATAGTCGGCCGATCCTTATGAAATTCGGCAGATTAAATTAATTAGCCAAAAGTAGTATCCATAGAAAGTTATATCATATTAACTCAAAAAACAACTGCGTTGGACACTTTGACCACAATTATTATACCCTCTGCAATGGTATAAAAAAGGAATCGTTCAAAATATTTACTGATGAAGATATTAATTGAGACGTCCAAATATCTAATACAGCGAGATCTGAAAATATTTAATAAACAGTATTAAATTAATAAGTAGGAGTAATTCAATAAACAAAGCAATAAACTTACCCTTTCCCAATAATAAGCAAATACGACGCACTATTGCGACCACAATGTGACCGTTTCAATTACGGTTTATTTAAGATAAAAACAAGAAAGGAAAGCTAACTTCGGGCGGATCCGAAGTTGATATACCCTTGCAGTCAAAACATGTACATTAGCCTACCTATTCTAATGGACTGAACTTCTTGAATTGATTGGCGGTGCAATTCATTGCTTCTGACTGGTTTCAACTGCTGTCAACATACTGTAAAGTGTGCTCTACCTAGTCGTTTGACCTACTCGCGACTGTGGCAATTAAGTGTAGCTCAATCTTTTGGGAGGAACAATATTCACGGAATCCTGAGCTTGCAAAATTACGACCCCGATCCGCTATAATGCACGTTGGCACACCAAAACAAACCCACGACGGCTTTAACAGCTTTGATTGGAATTCAGTGTCAACATTTAAGGTGTGATTAAGTAAACAAATTTCGTGAACGCATCTACCAAGGCAATTACGTATTCATTCAGGTCATTCTATCCGTTCATCTTTTCTTTTATGTGTATATGCACTGTGTCCCACGGGATTTCTACCTTAGGAATCGAATGTAATTCAGATTGAATTTGTTCATTTTGGTGGCTTTGCTAGTTTGCAAGTAATGCAATTTTCAAAAAATCTACGATCGTACTTTGACATATTTTCAAACCAATAAAATCCTAGATCTAGATGCATAATGGATTCGTGAACGTGATTAATCACTGCCCATCTAAATGCCCTAGGGATTGCAGGCAAACATTTAGTCTTACCATTTCGTTGTATCATTCTATATAAATCTCCTTTCCTTAATTCAGGTTTTTTATAAATGTTCTGGCAATTCGTTATTATTGAAATTAGCTAATAAATCTCCTACCTCAGGATCACGTTGTTGTTTAGAAATGAATCAGTTGTCAGTTATGTACCTGGGTCAAATTTAATTACTGCTAGCGTTTCTAACTCGTACGAATGATATTATGACTCAGCAGTGGATGAGCGTTTACTATAATACTCTACCACACGTGGTTTGTTATTAATTTTATGCAACAATATAGCATCATAGCCCATCGAACTTGCATCGGTGTGCAATTCTATTGCATGTTTCGGGTCGAATATAGTCAACACAGGTGCCGGCGTCTGGCACATAGGTACCTTATTTGCTCATGTTGCTGTTGCCAAATGAAATCATCATTTTTCTTTGACGTGAGTTGATACAACGGCTTAAGCTTTTCCGAGAATTTTGGAACGAACTGTCTAAAATACGCAGCCAATCCTATGAATTGTCGTAATTGCGACACAGATTGTGAAGGCGGTAAATCAATGCTTTCACTTTACATGCGTTTGGCCTAATTTCTCCGTTACTCCAAAACCTAGGTACTCTATACGAGTTTTAAGAAAAGAGCACTTGGTCCACGTTAAATTAAAATCCCGCCTTACTCAAAGTTTCCATGCTAATGCTTCTTCTTTGGTTTCGGCTGTAATCAACACGTCATCGATATAGACGACAGCGCATAAGTGTACCAGTGATCCCAATTCTCTTATTATGGCCCTCTGAAAAACAGAAGGTGCATTTTTCAAGCCAAAGGGCATGGTCAAAAATTCGTACAGACGCTCTGGAGTCACAAATGTGGTTCCATTGAATTTTCGTGTACTGGAATTTATTAGAAACCTTTCCAGAAATTCCAGTAGCTTTCTAATAAATTCCAGTACACGAAGTTTCCAGTTTCTAGCCATATCTAAACACGAGATATATTTTGCACCGCGAAGCTGGGCAATCTGGCCTGCGATAGGAGGCAAAGGATACATATCAGCAATAGTATTATCATTTAACATCCTATAGTCCACACAAAGACGATCAGTGCCATTTTTCTTTTTTACTAACATCATTGGGCCGGCGAAAGATGAGCTACTTGGACGGATAATCTTTGCTTCTAACAACTCCTCGATTTTACAACGCATCAGGTATTTTTTCTTCCTCGCCAAGCCTATAGGGACGTCGTTACACTGTCTTTTGTGGATCTATTAACTTAATTTCCAACAGCCGTGTCGACTCGAGTTTTTGGTATTCCGCTAATAAACCAGAGTAGCATTTAAGGATATTCGTTAAGACAATTTTATCGGAGTCAACTAAATCTCTATCAGAACTATAGCGACCAACTAACACATTGTATTTCAAATACTTGTCTAAAATTACGTGTAACAAAATCTCAAAGCAATATTGTTCAATATTTATTTTACATATACCATTGATTTGTACAACATTATTCACACTTTTTCCTCTAAATTTATGGGCGACACTTTCTTTGACAAGTGAGCATTCGGCACCAGAATCAAAACAAAATGGAACAGACTCACCGGATGCCTTTATTGTTCCAGAGGGAGGAGCTACTGCGCAGATATCCACACGCTTCTCAGAAATTCTTTCGTTTTCACCTGATCGGCCATTAAGACATCCGGTTGCGAAATAACCAATTTCGTCACATTGAAGCATTTGACACCAGGTCGGCAAAAGTGTCCGACATTCGGCATATTTATGTCCAACCATTCCGCAGTAATTACATTGCACCAGGGTCGGAGATTTGCACTTCTTGCGATCTGAACCAGTTGCATCGTGTTCTATGCTAGGCTTCATGAAGGAGTGTGCCTGGAACTGTTGTTGTAGCTCATTGCGAGTTTTTACATTGGTAGTAAAAATCCAGTGCGCCAACTTGCTGTCAACTTGAGCCATGTGAGCCAAAGTTACAGACGCAGCTATTTCTTCTAACTTCTTGGCTTCCCATTTAGACATAAGCATCGTGACAATCCGGCTGCCGTATTCAGCAAGGCCTTCTTCTGGTTTCAGTCGACCATTCCATACATTGAGAATCATGCCAACAGAAGTTTCAATTCTAACAATACTCTAAGAAACTGAAGTTCCCTGAACTGCGCCCAAGTGATGTCGGCATAGCATATTTATGAAAGCCACTGTGATGCGGTGCCTTCTTATGCCTTACTTAGTGCTTTCATTAGATTGCTACCTTGGAGAACGTTATCAGCAAATATGTGGTCCACCGTGCTACACCAAGATGAGGGCTTCACTCCAGCAACGGCAGGGTTAAATTTCGGTAGACTAATGTTTGACGCTTTACCATCGAATTTCGGCGCCTTTGGAGTATGCATATTTTAATTATTTTGTCAGGTTGCTATTTTGCAGTTCGAACGCTAACAAATATGGATCAGTAGGCAAAGCAGATCCTACTTATGATGTCGGAGAATGCTCATTTATTTCCATGTTCAAGTTCTATCCCGCAGCAAGTTCTGTTCGTCTCGGTGGCGCAACTTAACTAAACGGCCCACGCACATTCTATGCTATTCCACAATTTTGGCAAATCATAATGCAGCAGAGTGTTTCTTTCCCTGAGCCGATGTGCGTTCTGAGAACCGTTAGCGAGACATCGTGCTGCCACTCAAAATGTACATGCATGCACGATGGTCAAAATCAGGATCAGGATCACCTACTGAGTCGATATAAGCATGTCCGTCTGTTTCTACGCAAGCTAGTCTTTCAGTTTTGTCACCACACTCAGAGAAAATCCAAGAATTTCGAACTTAAATCAAGTACGAACGCACTTTAAAGTCGACCAAGAAGGACTTTACTTCAAGAAAAAGAAAAAAATAAATTCAAGAAATAAATAAATACTTTTAAAATTTTTTTTATTTGATTAGTTAAACTTTTTATTTTTAAGCCTTCTATTGGACTGTTCTAGGAGTCGCACGTTTATAGGCGACGTTTTAACCAAAATATTTCCGAAAAATATGAGCGCTCTCTGGAGCTCGAGTCGTTTGAAAAGCGCTTCTAGCGGTGAAGTCAAGAAGCTGCAAATTGAATATTCCAAAGATTCTTTTTTCTCAATTTTTATTGTTGATTCATTGCGAAAGGAACTATATCTGCAAATTTGCCAAGATTATATTCCTGGAGTAATGGCCAATCGCATTCGAATTTGTTGGTCAAAAACTGGATTTTAAAACAAAAGTCCATGAAGTGGTCACCACTTCAATCTCCAGATATGAATCCAAATGTGAAGTCGCAGTTGGCGAAATATCCAGTCCCTCCAAGTGGAATGATGGAGCTGTGGGAGAGGCCAAAGGGCGTATGGTACGCCATTCCCTCTGAAATGGTGAAATGTTATACCCACAGTATGCCAAATAGCATTGGAGATCTAAAAAAGGCGAAAGGGCTGTGGACACATTATAAAGAAAATATTTAAATTTACTTTCTTTACAGTTTTCTTTTCATTTTTCGTCTCCACATATGAAATGGTACCAAGTTTTCAAGAAACAATAAATTAAAATATCAATAAAACAAGACTCAGTTAGTTTTCCAGAATGCGTACATTAGAACCGGAGATACAGATCTTAGAATTTAGAGGGCTGAATTTGTGTTACATTTTTGTTAACTTTCCTTTCTTGTTTTTATACCCTTGCAGAGGGTATTATAATTTTGGTCAAAATTGTGCAACGCAGTGAAGGAGACATCTCCGACCCTATAAAGTATGTATATTCTTGATCAGGATCACCTCCTGAGTTGATATAAGCATGTCCGTATGTCTGTTTCTACGCAAACTAGTCTCTAAGTTTTAAAGCTATCGTCTTCAAACTTTGCACACACCCTTCTTTCCTTTGCAGGCAGTATATAAGTCGGAACGGCCGGGATCGGCCGACTATATCCTATATATTCTAGGATTTTCTATGGATTCTACTTTGGGCAAAGTTATCCGATCTGCCAAGTTTTATAAGGATCGGCTGACTATATACGATCCGAAATATATCTAATAGTATAAGAGGCGTGTCGCCACTTCAACTGCACTCAACTGCAAGGGTATATCAACTATAGATATTAAGCTTATATAAATACAATCCATTTGTAGACGAAGATGTGGTTTTCGGGGAGGGGGTTGCACTGTCGTTATAGTTGGTATAAAATCGATAGTAAGGCAGCCATGGAAACGGTTGGAATAGTGCTTGGGCACTATAAAGCAGGGGAGAGCGAGCATGTTCTCTTCGTGTTGACTTACAATACACTCTGCTCACTTTGTTGTTGGGTTGGATGTACGTGTTTTTGTCAGTTATGATAGCCGACGCTCATCATGTTGCTGTTGCTGATCCCAATGGGACAAAAAATTGAAAAAAAAGGCTAAATTTTGGTCATGCAGTTAGATGAAAGTTTAATATATATATTTAATATTTATGCATGGGCTATATATAGCAATATAAAATGTAGTTAGCCGTTTCGGCCAATTTGGCTAAAAATAGTTTAGTATCAAAAATTTTTCAAAATACCTTCGTAAAATTGCACTGCATTATGGCATTGTAGTATGAAATTTGATGGCAAATTGCATTACAGAAATATTGGGTTATAGGAAATATTGGCTCTACAAAACCTGTATCTCTTATAATCCCAGAGATGGACAGACGGACATGGCTGCATCGACTCGGCTGTGAATTCTGATCAGGAATATATATTATTTATAGGGTTGGAGATGAGATGCTTCCTTCTCCACATACATAACAAATGTCATATTTAGATATACTAGATTTAAATTAAAAACAGTAGCAAAATGTACTCAACGCACCTCAAAAAATTGATATGACAAAAACAAGTAGTTTTTATTATTTGGTCCAAAGACCCTTGAGTTTGTTAGTTTTTTAGTCTCTTTGACATGCTCTCTCAATTTTTAAAAATTTCTTTTGGAATTTGTTTCCATTTGTAATCTACACGCCTTCAAAGCTAGTCTAGATTGCAAGGGGCTATCTCATACGGGCCTAGCCGTCGCTTCACAATGGCCCATAAGTTTTCCCAGAAGTTTTATTGAGATCGGGACTTTGAGCAGGCCAATCCATAAGTATTAAATTTTGATTTTTTAGCCAATCTTTTACGATTTTGGCAGTATGTTTGGGATCATTGTCTTGTTGGAAAATTAATTCCTATTCGGGAAAGGCGTATTTTTCTTTGTAGGTACCATTATCTATCCCTTAAACCATCACATTTCACCCCATCATGCTTCACACTTTAATGGGTTCTATTTAAGTTTTCCTCAGGTCTACGCCAGCAATTCTGCTTTCTGTCCGATTGAATTCAATTAAATTTTGATCCGTCAGACCATATAACACGTTTCTACTCTTCTGGGTTCCAATTTTTATACTCTCGTCCAAATTAAAGGCGAGCCCTAGCATTCTTATTTGAAATGGATGGTTTATTTTTCCTTACCATTTTTCCATTTTTTGCTCATCAACGCACAGGAACTGCTCCATCGGTATTTTACCGAAACATGTGTTCAGTTTCTCCACAATTGTGCTTATTATAAAAAGTCGATCATGTCGAGGATCGGATTGGTTATAAGTATATTTTTATGTATAAAGCTACTTTGATGCATATCTGCAACAAAGCGAAATCACAAAAACTGTACAATATACAACTAAATATAATATTTACCTGTTTATAAATATGGATTGAATCAACTATACAACTTCTTTTGTTATGTATATTTGGATGAGAAACTGCACAACCAATTCAGATTACCACATCAGCTCTTGAGTATTGGACAGAATTCTGATTGACTAACACTTGTTATATAAAAAACGAAAGTGGCTGAACTGCATCAAAAAGATTTTAGACAGTTTTGCAACGCACGTTGAAAAATAATTGAATTTAAACGGTATGATGCAGATATGCATCACCACCATGTAAAGGGTTAAAGGCCCTTCTGTCCATTGACTCGCATTTTTTTTGGACTTCCGTCGAAGTCTCCTTGGTGGTTATAGTTTTTATTTTTCAAAAAATCGGCTTTCTGCATTAATTTGTAAAATTTCAGTTAACAAAACTTTAACTTTTTCAGATTCCATGACATGGTCGAAACCACGAACGCTTGGGCAGCCACCATTACCCCGCTCTTTGCACAGCTCGACGATGATCGCTAACAAGATGTATGTATTTGGTGGCTGGGTGCCCTTGGTTATAAATGATTCTAAATCGACAACAGAGAGGGAATGGAAATGCACAAATACGCTTGCTGTTCTTAATCTAGGTATGTAAAAGGGTTTGACCCCACTACAGGAACAACATTTTTAATTATTATAATTATTATAAGAGGATATTATAATTTTGGTCAAAAGTGTGCAAAGCAGTGAAGGTCATCTCCGACCGCACATCTCCGACCCTAAAAAGTTTATTCTATTAATAATATATAATTATAATTAATATATAATTAAGTATATAATTAAGAATTTATAAATATTCTTGATCAGGATCAACTCCTGAGTCGATATAAGCATGTTTGTCTGTCCGTCAGTCTGTTTCTACGCAAACTAGTCTCTCAGATTTAGAGCTCTCGACTTCAAACTTTGCACACATTCTTCTTTACTTTGCAGGCAGTATATAAGTCGGAACGGCCAGGATCGGTCGACAGTATCTCATAGCTGCCATATAACATCTTGATCGGAAAATCCATAACTTTGTTATTTTTTAAAATAGAAGGATGGGACACTCTAGGGATTCCATTTTGACTTAACTAATTTGAGCTGCCAAATTTCATAAGTATCGGCATACTATATCATATAGCTGTCATCACTAACCATACAGCATATAGACTAACCATTTCATACAACGAAAATGAACGCAAAAATTTCTTGCTTCATGCCCCAGAGAGAATCTTACTCTCATTCTTACGCTCATATTCTCATTGAAAATTTTCCGTTGTTCAGTCGTTGAGAGGTGCTTCATCAAGATGGTTAATCAGCGGTTAAATTCATCTTTATATGTATGCGTGCTCACATATTCACATACACGGTTTCATGTGTGTGCGTTCAATTTCATTTTAAAGCCAGCAAAAATGTAAGATTTTTGTAACTTTTCAGTAATATTTTAATGTATCATTTTTTATACATATATTTTATTTATTCTTTACCAATATTGATATCAGATATTTTGGGAGTGGCATGCGGGTTCGCCACCGTTATTTGACCTCGTCAATAGATTTTTTTATTTGATATCAGATATTATGGGCGTCGCATGATCGTTTTGAAATAATCGGTTTCGTTTTCATATTAAATAAGCCCGTTTTCTGAGTGTTTCCGTTTGACTATGGAGATATGTCGATTGCGACAATTTGATTGCTGCAATTTCTTTGGGAAATTTTTTTCAGAGTGCGGTTGCCGGCAGGCTGCCTCAGCTGTTTGCGGTCGCGGCCAGTGGCCAGTTCTTAACAAAGAACTTTATTTAAATTTAATAAATTTATTGTTTGGTTTTTATGATCGGAAACTACAAAAAGCCAATCGGCAACCGAATATGTTTCTTGAGTATGCGACTTATCCCAAATATAAACGATATATCAAAATATGCGTTATCTCAAAGGCGATCTCCACATTAAATAGGATCGTTCGAGCCAATTTTGAAAAAAAAAATGTATTTCTCTTTCTTTAAGATTTTATCATTTCATCTTAAAAAAAGTGAATAAGATATTTTAAAAACTTTTCTAACGAAATATAGCATGTGAAGTTAGCTGCATTAGTTTAAAAGTTATGCGTTGTTTTAATTTAAAAGTCCTTTTAATTTTTAAAGGTAACCTTAAGTAATTTACAAAAATCGTAGAACAAACGTTGTTCAAATTTTAATAAAATTGTGAAAAATTGGTACTTTTTTTAGAGAAAAATTTTAAAACATCTTCGTTTAGGAAATTGTTAAAAAATCGTTTTTATACCCTTGCAGAGGGTATTATAATTTTGGTCAAAAGTGTGCAACGCAGTGAAGGCGACATCTCCGACCCTATAAAGTGTATATATTCTTGATCAGGGTCACCTTCTGAGTTGATATAAGCATGTCCGTCTGTCCGTCTGTCTGTTTCTACGCAATCTAGTCTCTCCGTTTTAAACTTTGCATACACTCTTCTTTCCTTTGCAGGCAGTATATAAGTCGGAACGGCCGGGATCGGCCGACTATATCCTATAGCTGCCATATAACTGATTGATCGGGAATGCCATAACTTCGTTGTTGCTTATGTTAGAAGGATGAGACTTTGTCTGTATTCCACCTTGGGCGAAATAATTCGACATGAAATTTCATAAGGATCGGCCGACTATATCCTATAGCTGACATATAACTGATTGATCGGAAATAACTTTGTTGTAATAACTTTGTAAGATAGAAGGATGGAACTTTGTATGGATTCCTCTTTGAGTAAAATAATTCGACATGCCAAATTTCATAAGGATCGGAACACTATATCCTATTGCTGCTATATAACTGATTGATCGGGAATGCCATAACTTTGTTGTTTTTTAAGTTAGAAGGATAGGATTTTCTATGGATTCTACTTTGGGCAAACTAATCCGATCTGCCAAGTTTCATAAAGATCGGCTGACTATATACGATCCGAAATATATCTAATAATATAAGATGCGTGTCGCCACCTAGCGGACTGCCACTCAACTATATCAACTTCGGCTCCGTCCGAAGTTAGCTTTTCTTATTGTTTTTAGATGTTTTATAGGGAAAATTTTAAATTTAACAAATTTAATAATATTTCCATTTACTAATAACACATTTTGAAATATTTCAATGCAAAGTCCGACAAGTGCGAACGTTCAGAGTTCAACATTTCAGTGGCACGATTTGTTTTAAATATATTTCTTAAAGAGAGTTCAAATGCTCACTATTCCACTATTTTTAATATTGGCTATTAACCAAAGATTAAAACAAAAATGTTAAAGAAACGATGCGATTGCTAATTATTGCGAATTTCTTATAAGATTATCAGTTTTATTCATTGTCGCGTACTTCATTGAGCTAAAAAAAACTTTTTGTTGAGCTTGAAATTCTTTATTTTCTTCTAAGTATATATATTTTTTTTATCAGCATCTACAGCCGAGACGATTTAGCCATGTCCGACTATCCCACCGACCATCAAATGATCTCATATAGTATAAAAGATACAACTATTTTGCATGTAAACTTCTATAAAAAAAATGTAATATTTCTGTAGCGCCAAATCAGAAAACGTATTCTTAAGTAGTTCTTTATGCCAAAATTTTCCTATGGCTCATTTATATTAGGAATAGTCACTCTCGCAGATGAAGTTTGTGTTAAAATTGTGCTTCGTCCCATACTTTTTAGATCCTCTTAAGGAGGATCCCCTTCTTAAGTTATTTAACAAAATTTATTCATGTCTATAAGATCTAACAAAAAGAAATAATAGCACTACTTTTTAAAAAAGGATGTTAAATTATAATTACCGTATTAGATTCAATAGTTAATAATATTGATATATTAAAAATGCGTGAAAACTAATCTGATCTGCCAAATTTCATAAGGATCGACCGACTATATACTCAAGGATTTCTATGGGTTCTACGTTGGGCAAACTAATCCGTTCTGCCAAATTATCTTAAGGATCGCCCACCTATATACATTCCGATATATGTCTAATAATATAAGCTGTCACATAACTGCAAGGCTATATCAACTTCGGATCCTACCGAAGATAGCTTTCCTTTCTTGTTACTACTATGATCATTTCAATATAAAAATTTCAGATACAATGGCTTGGGATAATATTACAATGGACACGATAGAGGAAAATGTACCAAGGGCTCGAGCTGGGCATTGCGCCGTTGGTATTCAAAGTCGACTCTATGTATGGTCTGGCCGTGATGGTTATCGAAAAGCATGGAACAACCAGGTTAGGGTGAGATATTCTATATTTAAAAGTTCTAAATAGAAGTTTGTAAAATACTAGAGTCATAACCTTCTTTAAAAAAAAAAAAACGTAATAACCTTTTGATCATTCAGTTAGATGGTACGTATAGGATAGGCAGACCACCATGCTTACACCAACGCAGAAGGTGGTCCTGATGGCTGACTGTTGATAATATTTATAATCGGAAGGAAATTCCTTAAGAGATGATTTAGGTGATGCGTAATTAGCTTTAGTACGATGGCAAGATCCAAATCTCATTGTAGCCACAACTAAGAGCACTGAAAGAATAAGTTTATAAGTAATAAAAAAAATTAGAAGTTGGCTAAGAGCTTACAAAAATAATTGTTCTCTAAAAGTCGAATATCCCAATTTTTCACAACTGCGTGGCATCCGTATTAAATAGGAGATAAGAGAAGAAGTAGAGATAAGATAAGATGAGTGAATGAGGAGAATTTTGACCTGACCTAGCTACTAAATATCTTAAAAATGCAATACTACAGACAGTTTTTTATGATTATTTATAAGCCTGTTTTCATTATTTTATGTTATTATATTGGTGAGGTGCCTAATAAAACATGAATTTACAAATATGTATTGTAAAATTTGTCTATCGAAATAGAGCATTTTATTTGCCATACCATGAGACTTACGCGCGACAAAAGAATATGTCTGCATTGAAATCATGATGAGTTGAAAGAGATAAAAATGGTGAGTCGTCACTATTTGACCAAACGAGTTTCGGTAGATAAAAGCACTAACTATATAGACTACTTTTTTCATGCTACGAAAATGGACGCTAAAAAGGTCCCTGCGAAAGGCCGCAGAGAGCATCTTACGCTCATTCTTACACTTATTCTCATTCAAAGTTTTTGGTTGTCAAGTCGCAGAGAAGCGCATCATCAAGAAGATTGCTCAGCGGTTAAATTGTCTATCTTTTTATGTATGGGTTGTATGGGTGCTTCACATTACATACACGGTTTCATGAGTGTGCGTTTAATTTCGTCTTAAAGCCACAATTTTTCAGGATTTTATTTGCCAGAATGTAACTTTACATTGTTGGGTTATAATTGGAGCAGAAATTATGGGAATAACATAAATAGACGCACCAAGAAAGTCCTTTTACCTACTGCAGAGCGCCGAATTGTTCGAAAATGCATTAAAAATTACATTTAAATTCATGTGTGGACCCAGTACGGAGAGTTGTACGATGCTGATCATCTGAAAACATTAAAACTAAAAAAACCTCCATTAAATAATCAACGAAAGGGTTCTTGCCTCATCTTTGCACGTTATCATATGACTTGGCAGAAAGAATGGCATACCGTTATGTTTTCGGATGAAAAGCGCATTAACGTGTATGGACCTGATGGTTTTTCCGATTACTTTCATGATATGCGAAAAGAAGAACACTTTTTGTCCCGTCACCATAGCCGTGAGACATGTATAATGGTATGGGGTGCTATAACATACTATGGGACATGCAAGCTGCAGATTGTGTCTTCTAAAATGAACGCAACGCATTACAAAGGCTTGCTCGAGAAAGCGTTTCCTGAGGCAAACAACATCGTTGGATCATTATCATGGACTTTCCAACTTGGATGAAACTTGGTGAAAGCTTGGATTGGGCAACAAAACGTGGATCTTATGAAGTGGCCCCCATATTCTCCGGATCTCAATATAATTAAGAATGTGTGGGGATGGATGAAATAAAAGTGTATGAATCTGGGAGACAATACGAAGACTTACAGGCATTAACAGATGCCATCAACACAGCCTGGAGTCAAATATCCTTAAATTACATAAAGGCGCTATATTACTCTATTTCTAATAGGATTTATGAAGTTATATCCAACAATGGTGGCCACACACATATTTAAAATAGTTTCATTGACACATTCTTAATAAATAAGCTTTAAAGTTAATAAAATTTTATATATTATTTCTTAAACACAAATTTTTAGTTCCTGTCCCTATTCAAGTGCATGCAAAAAAGTACAGCAATCTTGGAGTGGTCAAAGCAAAACCGAAAAAAAATGATAACGGTAAATTGTCGCGACATCTGTCTTATTTCCATAATTTGCATATTCAAAAAACAGCCAAGCACATGCCAATAGCTATAGTAGATTAGGAGAAAACTGAAACGAAACATAAATAAATTATTGTCCCTATTCAATTCAATCTATACTAAACAATATATTTTTATAAATATAACTGATTAAGGTGCGTGTAAATTCAGCACATTTTAACTCAATAGTTATTTCGCGTTTTCTTTGACGCGACAGATTACGACCACTTTTTTTCGGCGATTTCCTTGACTGATTTGTATCACTGCCGTTTTTTGCTACATATCTCCAAAGCTTTATATTATCGCATATGGTTGATGTCCCATTACGACCTTCAGCATCTACGGCACTCCTCTCGTCGTATCTTCCGTCGTCGTCTACGTTTGTTACCTCGTAAGGACCTAAAAACGAGCTAGCTTGGCATGCACGTGCATATTCATTGCCTTCTGCACCTGAGATACAATGTGGTACCACTTAGCAGGTTTTCTTGCTGACAGATTTGAAATACTTAGCAAAGTCCGCCGATTAAGGCGCGTTCCACTTGTCCGTTACCCCGTGAAACTGCAGTGGTAATCCGAACATGATCCACTTTATTCTCCTTTACAAACTCGCCGAATCTGTCGCGCATTATAAGTCTGGGAAATCCAAACACCTTTTACCTTTCGCTCAGCTTCCAGATGACCTCCTTGTGTCCAGTTGACATCGTCGGTAAGAGCCATAAAAACTTAGAGAATGCGCCAACCACTGGATGTGTTTGTACTGCTTGCTTACGCATACATCGGCCCCAAATGATCTATTTGGTATTCGATCTATTTGCAGTGTTTGCTATTCGTGTCGTCCTTCTCGATACAGTTCAACAGACCTTATTTTCTCAGCTTCTTACTGAAAATTATACATTAAATGCTGTTTGATATCAACATAATCATCTTCAGATAAGGGATAAAAAACTGCTGCTGAACTGCAGAAATAGTTTTTCGAACAGATAAATGTCCCACTTCATTGTGCGCTTTGAATAACTTCTCGCACCTGCGTCTTCGTCTGATTACGTATTGCTTATGCGATTAGTACATGAAAAAATTCGTGATTCCATGAAAATCCGCAGAAATGATTGCAAACCAATTTGGTGTGTGTAGTTTTTCCTGCACCTCATTCATGAATGGTATCGGAGAGCAATCTGTCAAAACCATGCTATTTAGCTTTCTGTAGTCAATGCAGACTTTTATTGCGCCATGTGTTGCTATGTTAAATGACTATTTTCAAACGATTTTCTTCTGCTATCAATCTTGCACCTGCTTCGTCACAGCAACACCTTCTTCCTCTGCCAATGTAGGAAGGGAAATTCCGAAAAGGTTGGACAAATCCGTTAGGCAGTATCTGCAACTCCACACGACATAGCTTGACCTCACCCCACGCGACTTTTGGCTGGTTTTGATAATTTTCTCAATTGTTTGAAATTGGAATGGAACTTCAGAGGATAAGGATTTCACAATGTTATAAACATTTTCCTGAAACTTTAGTGATCTAATATCCATGTCCTTTTGTAAGAACATACATACATCCACCAAAAGGCGACACTAGCTAACTACTATGTTCTGTCTTTGTATGTTTAGTTGTTTTTGAGTTTGGCACTTTTGACATTGCGTTATGTATTCATTAGTATATGGGGTTATACCTTTCCAATAATAATATCTTTTGATTTTTGCCAGTTACAAGTTTTTATTTCCAAGGTGAAGTAGTGACGTACTTCGTCATTTTTGATGACTCCATATACATTGGGCTTTAAAGTTATTCCTATAGATTGGCTAGGCAAATCTGTTCGTACGCAGGGCATGATATAGACACTACCATCGAACTTAAACCCACGATAGTAACGATAAGTCCCGGGGTCGTTGTCAAACCTATAGAACGTCTGACTAAAACTGCCTGGTTTGTGCTGGCGGGGTTTGATATGCGGGAAACGGGGAGCTGAAGGTCTGTTGACTGGCCTCAGCTGTGGTGGGGATATTAGGATCCTCCGGCGGTCCTTTGATCTGAAGCACCACTCGGAGGTCAAGGGGGGTTCTTACCAATGGTCCGATCACGGGAGCAATCGACGTGCTTCCGCAACGGTTAAAAAGGTCACCTACTTCTGAGTGTGCTGACTCAGACAGCTTGGTCATTGGTTTTTGCATTTCATGATTCCGCTGGTTCTCGTCGTGCCCGCTGTTGACAATGCTGCTCGCTGGCCCTTGATTCCGATTGTCTGTAGCTAGGTCAGTGGATCGGAATCAAATTATTATTTTAAGTTGACGCTCTTCTCGGACTCAAATTCCTATTACTCGGTGTGAAGCGTTATCATATGTTATATATCGTACATTCTATGTCAAATTCCTATTACCAGTGCAGCGTTGTGTGCATTATTATATGTATGTCTTGGCAGGTGCCAGGTGCCAACAAAATCTATTTGATTTTCTCCTGCGCAGGACTTCTGCCTACTTTGATATCTAGTAGTGACTTTATTTATATTTCTGGTAATTTTTTTAAGTCTTGTATTGTAGTTCTTGATAGCGCATCAGCTACATTATTGCCTTTACCTTTTAAATAATCTACTGTGAAACTATATTCCCCTAATTCAAGCCTCATGTGTGTTAATTTTGAAATTTGGGTAGGTCATTGAGAAAAATATAAAGGTTTCGATTGTAAAGTGAATTCCGTAAATACACTGTCTGAAATAGGCTATTGCCAAATAAATTGCTAATAATTCCTCGGTTGTTCTTTTATTACTTTCCCCTTTTGTAATGATCTTGATGCATATGCAACTGGCAACTGGAACTGGATAATTTTTAATTACGTTATATTTTTCGTCATCTGGCAAGATTCTGTGCATTTGTCTCGCAAAAATGGGACTTCATGCTTAAAAAATGAATAATTTTCTGGATGTAGTTTAAGATTAGGCTTGGCCACTATCTGGGCAGCTTCACCGCTTTTCGACCACGACCGTTTGCTCTTCACGTTGTCGTAAGTGATCCACTTTTCATCACCAGTCACCATCCGCTTTTGTTGCGATTCAGAAGCGATTCGCATGCATCCATACGGTCACAAATGTTTTTTTGCGGCAAGTCGTCCAAGTTGGAATCCAAGCTACTTCAAACGGTTTATAACGGTTTGATGACTCATGCTCAGCTCTTGGCCGATGCTAAGGCTACTACAATGCCGATTTCTTTCGATTCAACGATTTTATCGAAATTTTCGACGTCAGGCCTTCCTGACCGTGGCGAATCTTCGACCACCTCTGCACCAGAACGAAAACGTTAAAACCATCGTTGTGCGGTGGAAATGAAAACTGGACAACTTTTATAGGCATCATGAGATGCATTTTTGCCTTTATGGTAGTAGTACTGTAAAATATGCCATATTTTCTCTATATTTTGCTGCATGTTTCCGACGCTATAACTCACCAACGACTCAAAACAAACAACAATAAATCGAACACGTGTTAGCGCGTGATAGGAGCTTTCCAAGATGGTATAGCATGCGACGAATAAAACTAGAACTACGCGCTTGCAAGACTATCGGAAATACCGCAAGACTTTTTGGACAACCTTATATAAAGGAATGCTTGTGGCCTCCAGCCCCGAGAATGCTATGGTATTCATTCTCTGGAAAGAGTTGGGAGTAATTTTAATACCAAATGGTTACCGCGTGAAGCGGTAAGCGCCATTGTTTGTTGAAAAGGACGTTATATTTTTTGCATTTTTGTCAAGATATATTTTTGATGAAATCCCGACATTAGGTCAGGCATGAAAAATATTTTGCTCTGCCTAGTTGATCCAATATGTCATCAATTTTTGGAAGTGGAAATTTTTTGGATAACAACTTTTATTAATTTGGCGATAGTCAATAACTAATCTCCATTTTTTTTAGTTTGCTCTTTGGAAGGGATTTTTGGGTACTAAAAGAAGGGGGGCTATTATATTCTTAGACTGACGGCTCTGCTATTTCGTCGTTTATTAATTTAAGCACTTGGTCTTGAATTTCTGCTACTTGTTTTTTAATGAGAGTTTTTATAATTTTTTATATAGACTGTTGTTTCATCATTTAATCTTAGTTTTTGTTTGTAGATATTATTAATGGATATTGGCTCGGTTTGAATCGGATATTGACTGGCCACATTAACTTTTCAGTTGAGTTTGGAATTGTGGTTTAAAGTTTTTGGATAATTGAGATAAAACAATTTTTTTCGGGACTATTGATTTGTTTGAACTACATAATACTTCGAAACTGATTCACGTTTGAGTTTATTTATTTGGACTAACTGACCAGTGTCAGTAGTGTTCAAAAATAAGTTTCTAGTCCTTCTACTAGGAACGTTAAAACTTAAGCGTGTTAGTAAATGCTGACTGTCTACATTGCCATTAATAAGATTAAATAGAAACATGATACCCAGCATCGTTCTAAGGTTTTGTTAATGATGGTAAGTTGATTAATAAAAGTCTATGATGGGAGGAAAGGCATCTCAATTAAGTCCCCTAAGTGCCAAAAAAAAGGAAGTTTTTTTGTACAGATTCTATGTGATCTCGGTGTATTGAGGACCCTAGACACACGATCCATATTCCAGAGTCGGACGGACCAATGATGTGTATAAAGTTTTAGTAATGTAAGGGTCGTTGAATTCTTTTGACCATCTTTTAATAAAACAAAGTACACCCATAGCTTTATTAACCATGGTGGATCCCAGATCGTTAACCTGAGTTGAACTTTCTAAGGCGTTCCAATAGAGAAAGTACGTAGCCTGGTGAGGGCTAGATCGATAAAATGACATGAGTTTACATTTCGATCCATTAAGCTTTAGGTCATTTGCTAAACACCAATTTTGAAATTTATCCAAATCGGATTGAAGTCTAGATTGGGCGCTGGTAAATCTATACTGAAGACAAAGATTAACATGATTAGCGTACATAAGTAATAGTGAGTCAGTTAAGGCAAGGGGCAAGTCGTTAATATACAGCGTAAAAAGTAACGGTCCAAGATGGCTTCCTTGGGGCACCCCAGATGTGACGCGGACTAAACGGGAGGTAACATCTTTAAAGAAGACGCGTTGGGTTCTTCCTGATAAGTAACTCGAAATCCAGATAAGGAGATCAGTCGGGAATCCCAAAAGACTGAGTTTACTTATAAGAAGCGAATGGTTAACAGAGTCAAATGCTTTACTGAAGTCAGTGTAAATGACGTCTGTCTGTAAGCCATTCCGGAACCCATCCGTGACAAAAGATTTTAGCTCCAATAAGTTAATGGTGGTGGAGCGGCGCTTCATAAAGTCATGTTGGCACGGGTATATTATTGAACTACAAGTGTTGCAAATGTGGAGTGATAAGTTTTTCGAAAAGCTTTGGAACTGCCGACAATTTAGATATGCCTCTATAATTTGAAGCATCGGATTTTTCCCCTTTTTTATGTAGAGGAATAATGTAAAATTCCTTCCACATAAGGGAAAAAATCGAAGTCTCCAGCGATACATTAAAGAATTTAAGTAGCGGTTTGCACAGTGCCTCGGCGCAGTTCTTCAGAACACAGCCTAGTACTCCATCGGGGCCTGGCAAATACACGGGCTTGACCTTAAGAAGGACCGATAACACACCACTTGGATTAAAAGATGGGAAAAATATAAGGCTGGCAGATTGGATATTATAAGTGTACGGCTGAGCTGGAATGGTGCTATGTGAATACGTTGCTTGAAAGAGATCGAAACTTTGCAAAGAGATCGGCCATTGCCAGATCAGTGTTTTCATAAGAGTTCACAAACGTATGCAGAGGAAGAAAAGATACAGATTTGTGCTTAGTGTTTACAAAGTTATAGAACTGCTTCGGGTCCTGAGTAAACTGAATCCGGCAGCGGATATAACTCGGATAACATTCAGCGTTATGCACGGTGAAATTAGACCGAGCTACTAAGTATCTTGAATAACTAACTGAACAGCCATATAATTTATGTTTGTTTAATATTCTATTCTTTAATATTACGTTCTTTAAATTTAATAGATGCCTTGTATACCAAGGCGGATTATTTGATACCGACGGATATGTCCATGGCACGCAAGCGTCGAAAAATAAATTCAAAGTAGGTAACTTCAATAAAAAAATTCAACTGGTAACGTATAAAGATTGACCGGACAGAGTGATTTTAATGCAAAGAAATTCTATGTCACCAAACTCTAGTGATTTTACCTCATCAGAAGCGAGTTTTGAGGCTACAGAAATTAGGTCTCCTCTCTATCACGTCAAAAAGTGGTGTACTTATTTAGAACAACTTCAGAGCTTAAAATCTCCGGCTTTAACCAAGTTTCGCAGCAACCAAGACGCAAAGGAGATGCAAAGGAAGAACTATCAGAATACAGTTTGGGAAGTTTACTATGTAGCCCTCTAGTATTCTGATAGGTAAGTGTTAGTGAATAAATTAGTTTTTTGAGGGAAGGAAGATGAGGTGGAAGGTTGGTCAGTGGCTCTAACATGTGGGAGTTTCACTCCCACAGGCTTGGTAATTTTTTTCTTCAGCGTACTTGGCTGATGTTCTTGGACGAAAATGTTCTCTGGCCAAAAGCTGGCGGAACAGATCGTCTTGAACATCTGCACGGGCACACGTATTTTGAAAGATGACGTGTGCATGATGTAAGAATATTTGAATTTAGTAATATCTGCCACCTTAATATCGGCTTTTGTTTTGGCTTTGAGATATCTATCTCAGATGTGTCAGGGGCAAGCCGAGAAACAAATATGTGTTTCCATGGCGGGATTACATGCAAGGGTTTTGGTACCGCCGTAACTAATACTGCAGCATCAGTTTGTTCCGGTGGGATGGACGGTTGAATACCCTGTTCGGTGACTCTAAAGGGGGTTTGAGTTATTGGGTCTGGTGGTATCTTTTGGAGTGATACCATAGAGGACAAATCGGACAATTGCTCATTAATACTGAGAAATTCGGAAGCCGAATTTTCCCAGTTCCAGCCCTTGGGGTGGCCAGAGATATAAGCGGCTGAATGAATAGCGGATTTCTTACGCTTTAGAGACGCTTTTAATAGTTAAAGACTATTAACCTGTGTACACAGACACCTGAGCGCACAGAGTTGGTCATTGATTTTACGAAAACAGCTAATAAACCCTTTAAATCCTTTTAATTGGTCTCATGAACGATCTCATTTCGTCCTGAACAGCACGACAACCATCACAGCAAAAGTGAGGCCGTGAACCCGGCACACTTAGCGTGCAAAATGTTTTCACACAGCCAGCAGTGGATGGTAGGCTGGGATGAGGAGATTGTCTTATTACAAGACTTCGACGCACAGACGAGTTTAAAATCCATGATAATTTTATTTATTTTTATAATATATTTTTGTTTCTATTTTTGATCGTACCATGAACCACTGTACCGGGGAAACGAAAAGAGAGATGAAATATAGTGATTAGTGTAGGTTAGTGTAGTTAAGCCGCAAGAATAGAGATAAGAACCTCAACTGAGGGAAAAAAGAAGCAACACAGTAAAAGATGAAGAAGCAGAGCAGAGCTATTTTTGGAAGAAATTTAATAAAAATTTTATTTTACCTCCAAATATACCACTGCACACGCGAAGCGATGTAAAATTTTAATTTTATTAATATAAATTAATAAATAAAAATAAACGCCAGGTTTTTAAAGTTGATAACCAAAAGAAGTGATAAAATTCAGTGCGCTCAAAAAAACAAATGCGTCCGTTCGCTTTTAGATAAAGAGAGGAAGTGATATCGGAACGTAGATTGGATATTTCAAGAAATTTGGTCTAACTAGTCTTCTTTTGGTTTGGAAATCCAACTGTCAATTAAATCTTTTAATAAAGTCCATGCCAATTATTCCTTCGCACGGTATAGAAAAATTTAAATCACCTGACATCTCAATTTATGATGATCCTTTTGATTTTAGAATTTCTTTACTCTATAGATATTAATGTATGTATATATACTTTATTATTGGATTGGACATTGCTGAACTGATCTAAATTTTCTTTAAGGACTGATATGTCCGTACCGGTATCAAATAAAAACGTTTATTTTTTTCCTATATTAACATAATTGAATGTTACAAATATATTTTGACTCAGATCGATGTTGTAAATCTTAGTATTGTCTAGTTTTTGTTGGCGTTGTTATTATTGTTGGTGTTATTATTATAATTACCATTGTGGTAATATCTTCGACCGTTTCCTCTACCCCGTAGTTTTCCCTAAAATTATGGGATAGGGTTGTCTTTTATTGTAATAAAATACAGTATTTATTACGTATACAGTATACAGTATATATACAGTATATACAGCTTAACCATTCGGTAACCTTCGTCAATATATGCCGCTTCGATGTTATCTCACCTCACCTCAACACCTATTTGACCTCAACAGCAATATTTTCGTATGGCCCTTTTGTTATGTTGGCCAGTTTTAGAGCTGTGATAAACCTTTGTAGGCCGTTAAATTCAGGAATGGAATTTTAAATGTCTATGTGTTTTCTATCTGTTATACTGATATCTGAATATAACTGTTCTTCTATGTGTTACGGTAATATTACCGCGGGAATTATCAGATCGTGTAGATCTTTTTCATTAACATCAATTTCCTCGCTTGATTCGGAATCTCCCGTTGAATTTATTTTTATCTGTGCTTTGGTTCCTTGCCATTATCTATTGTCAAAGGGGTAGTTAATATTGTTGGTATCGATATATTTAGGTTATACCTTTTCTTAGACTGTTATTAAATTTAAACGTATCTTGCAATTTTTATATTTTTTACCAGTTTGTTTTATGTCCATATTTTTTTACTCTTGCAGAGGGTATTATAATTTTGGTCAAAAGTGTACAACGCAGTGAAGGAGACATCTCCAACCCTATTAAGTATTTATATTCTTGATCAGGACCACCTCCCGAATCGATATAAGCATGTCCGTCTGTCTGTTTCTACGCAAACCAGTCTTTCAATTTTAAAGCTATCGTCTTCAAACTTTGCACACACCCTTCTTTCCTTTGTAGTCGGTATAAAGGTCGGAACGGCCGGGATCGGTCGACTATATCCTATAGCTGCCATATTACTAATTGATCGGAAATGCCATAACTTCGTTTTTAAAGTTAGAATTGGGATTTTCTATGGATTCTACTTTGGACAAAATAATCGGATCTGCCAAGTTTCATAAGGATCGACCGACTATATACGATCCGATATATATATAATAATATAAAATGCGTGTCGCCACCTAGCGGACTGCCACTCAACTGCAAGGGTATATCAACTTCGGCTACGCCCGAAGTTAGTTTTCCTTTCTTGTTTAAAACCTCGATTGCTCTTAAGTTGTTGTTCTGAAAGCGGATGGTGCCTGTATACCCTACTGATGCCCATACCAACAAAAAATATTTCCGAAGTCACGGCAAGCCCCGTTGAATAAATGCGTTTTGCTCGAAATGTCATATCTTTGACAATTATCAGTATTTTACCAGGTCTAGCATATGAAACTGCATTTTTTTTTTTACAACTTTGAAGATTTATTAAAAAAAAAAAAATATGGTGACAATTTCAATCTTCAAAGTATGCCCTTTCAGAAGCCACACATTTTGCCCATCTTTCGGGCAATTAAACTGTCGAACAAATGGTAACCTGATGGAGCCAAGTCAGGTGCATAAGACGCATGGAGTAAGGACTCCCAGCCAAACGTGGCTACCAATTCCTTGGTGCCTTTTGCTGGTGTGATGACGCGTTTTCGTCCTGAAGAATGGCTTTGTTCTGCCTTTTTGCGTATTCTGGGCGTTTTTGGAGCAGCGATTCTTTCAATTCTTCCAATTGTTGCTGATAGCGCTCGCCATCAACGGTTTTACCCGGTTTTATGAGCTCATACCAAACGATTCCGGCCTGATCCTTGTTTGGTGGTCTTTCACGCTCTTCCTTCTCAACTTCAAATTCACCGTTCCGGAATTTGTTAAACCAGGATTGGCAACTTCTAATGCTAGGGCATGCACACCGTAAGTTTCCACAACCATTTTTTGGGCTTCCACAGCAGTATTTTTTGAAAGAAAGCAGAAAAGAAATGATGTCCGCGAATCGTGGTTTGTGGGTATAAAACTGCACATTTTCAATATTAGCAAAAAATTCCTATTGGAAAATAAGTCGCAAATAACGTTTGAGCAGTTTTGCCAGATGTTAAAAGATGCAAAAAAAAGTTTTACCAAAAATTTATCGATCACATTTGTTACCGATAATTAACAATAAAGTACAACGTACTCTTATGCATAGACCTGGTACCTCTACAAAAATTAAAAATTTTCCGACTCGAAAAATATACGAGTCGATCGGGACCGGTCGACTATATCCTATAGCTGTCATATAACTGATTGATCGAAACCATAACTTTGGAGTTTTTAAGTTTTTTTTTAAGGATGTGACTTTTTTTATTTGGCTTTTTTTATTTGATTATAATGCAGCTGCAGTAGAAGTAAATGTGAATTAGTAATCTGCTTTATATATCTCATAACATAATATATATAATATATATTCCTGTATTCAATTTAAAATTAAATATATTTCATTTTATTTAAGGTATGCTGCAAAGATTTATGGTACCTGGAAGTGACAAAACCTCTTTATGCTGTTAAGGTTGCACTCGTGCGCGCTTCTACTCATGCTCTCGAGCTTTCATGGTCTGCAACAACGTTTGCTGCTGCATATATTTTGCAAATTCAAAAGATAGATCAATCAGTAAACACAGTATCCAAACCCTCAACCCAGAATCTTGTACATCATGGACCAACTGCAACTGGAGGAGTTGAGAAAGTAGGAATCGAAGCAAACGCTTCCGCAGACGTATGCTCAAAAACGGTAAAGAGTCTTCATCAAACCACTGGATCAATGGTTAAACCGCAAACATCTTCAAATTGTACTGGCTTTGGTGATTTATTAGATCCACAGTCAGTGTCATCATCAGCAATCGCTCAGTTTCAAACGAAATCAATTAAAAATGAAGGTAACGACTCATTTTCCATATCGACTTCGGTAGCTTCTGTACAACCGCAAATATCTGTATCCAACAGTACTATTAGTACAAACAGTACAATGTGTGGTAGTACCGTTAGTGGGTTTCTGCAAAAGTTTCGTCCCAATATTACTACATCTAGATCAATAACAACGAACTCGACCACTACAACTTCGCCTGGAACCGATTCTGCCTCTTTACGAGTTACAAGTTCCATAGCGGCAAATGTTGTTTTAACATCAGTTTCCTCAAGTGGAGCTTTGCGACTTGTTCCAAGTGCGGCTGCTACACCAACAATTCGATTAGCTTCTGCTCAACCAAATGCTGCAAGTAGTGGCTCTACATCAAATTTATTAAAAACACCAATACCTAGTGCTTCTGCACAATTTCAAACTGCCAGTTCGGGTACACCAATTGGTGGAAAACAGTACTTCATCCAAAAGCCACTTACCTTAGCTCCAAATGTTCAGCTACAGTTTGTAAAAACCAGCAGTGGCGGAATGGCTGTGCAAACTTTACCGAAAGTTAACTTAAACATCGGAAAAAATGCTAACGCCCAAACTGATGGTACGACAAATCAACCGTCTGGGACCAGCCAACTTCAGGTAAGTTTATTTTAAACTTTTTCCGCTTATTTTAAATATATTTACTGATTATATTTTTCGATTTGGAGGTTTAGAGCGGACGGTAGTCCGATAGTTGACAACACGCATGCCCTAGCTTGTAGCTGGTTTCACTTGAATAGCACACAAAATTTTTCATAATTACTTGTTCATCTCTCAGCAATTGCTTGATCTAATGCAGTGGTGGAAAAATGCACACATGTAAACTTTTAAATGTGTGCGTAAAAAGCGAAAAACAAAGAGTATTCCATTCACTGAGCGAAAAAAGTTACGATCTTTCGACTACTTATTTACTCTCTCCCAACAAAAATTGGAAGTCTGGAAGTGTACCGTTTAAATTTAACGTAATTTTCTTTTCTACTTGCTTTAATAACTGGCACCTATTTTGTATCACTTGAATCACGCGGGAAGCCTCAAATTCTCATGACTCTGTGATCAAGATAAGGGCAAAAGCAGGTGTTGACGCGAGCAAAACTACTGTTTGGCGAGTTATTTCGAAATCTAAACATCTTAAGCGTTCGAAACAAATATATATACAAATATGTATACACATTAATATTCACTATTGAATAAAAACACATGTCCTTATATTTAAGTTCGTTAAATATTCTATAAAAAATGTGCTTTTCATGTGAATAAAAATGTTGTGGAATTTATAAATTTTTTTTGTTAACATTTATTAATTGTTAATTTAATTTAAGTTTTGTTACTTTTCGTATATTTAAAATTGATTATACTAAAAATATAAAATTAAACGTCAGCGAGTTTTCTTTTTGGTTAAAAAAAAAAGATTTTAAATTGCATAGAAAAGTGTGCTATTCAAGTGAAACGCAGTGAATGTAGCCGAAGAACTAACAATTTTCTGGTTGCGTTCAATCTGAATGAATGATATACCAAATTAAAGGTCTTGTTTTCATTAGAGGGGTTTATACCAAAAATTAGCAAAAGTAGTTTGACTTGGGAGAATTTTGCGTAAATGTAAAATACTTTTGATTCATTAATTAGAAATTTATTACTTAAAAAAAATTTGTATACACTGATTCTGATCCAAGAGCACTACCTATTGGTACCTCAACCATTTGAAATATCTATTTTCAAAGAATTTCCCAAATGAAGAAGTCTGTCAAATTTTTCTCCGAAAAAAATGTTCTGTCCGCGTTTGCCTTATTTGGTCTTTATAAAAATTGGAACAACGTTTGCTCTACGATTTTTTTCAAATTACTTCAGGTTACTCTAAAAAAATTAACAATCTTAAGGAAAAATGTATACACTGAATAAAAACACTAAAAACCCCGTTTTTATGTGAAGCAATGTTGCTTATCTTTTTTTTTTTTTTTTTTTTTTTAAATTGGCTCTCACGATCTTTTTATATTAAATGTGGAGATAGCTTTTAAGATTTACGGTACTTTTAATACCTATGTGCTAGCCTTTTAGAAATGTTTTCTCCATAGACAAACGGTAACACTCTGAAGAGGAATCTTATTTGAAAACGAAATAATTATATTTCCATATGAAAAAAATTATATTTTTGGTTGGCAAAAATCTATTTCCTGAACCCACCCCAAGGATGCTGACTGGAAATGACGCTACAGTGCCCAGGACGTAAAAAGTATGTGTTTTGATTTGTATGTGATCGAACATATGAATATGAATTACTTTTATATGGGTACAAAAAAAATTTTGATATCAATTGAAACACCTCTTGACGATGTAAAATACCGGTGACAAACGTTCATGCAACGTCAAAAATATCTGATATCAATTAAAACAAGAAAGGAAAGCTAGCTTCGGACGAAGCCGAAGTTGATATACCCTTGCAGTTCAGAGGCAGTCCGCTAGGTGGCGACATGCATCTTTGTTATTAGATATATATTGGATCGTATATAGTCGGCCGATCCTTATGATATTTGGCAGATTGCATTAGTTTGCGCAAAGTAGAATCCAAATCCAATCGCAAATCTTCAAAAACAACGAAGATATGGCATTCCAGATCAATCAGTTATATGGCAGCTATAGGATATAGTCGGCCGATCCTTATGAAATTTGACATGTCGAAGTATTTCACCCAAAGTGGAATCCATACAAAGACCCATCCTTCTAACATAAGCAACAACGAAGTTATGGCATTCCCGATCAATCAGTTATATGGCAGCTATAGGATATAGTTGGCCGATCCCGGCCGTTCCGACTTATATACTGCCTGCAAAGGAAAGAAGGGTGTGTGCAAAGTTTGAAGACGATAGCTTTAAAACTGAGAGACTAGTTTGCGTATAGACAGACGGACAGACGGATATGATTATATCAACTCAGGAGGTGATCCTGATCAATAATATATATACTTTATAGGGTCGGAGATGTCTCCTTCACTGTGTTGCACACTTTTGATTAAAAGTATAATACCCTCTGCAAGGGTATAAAAACGTCATCCTCCCCTGTTCTGAGGAGGATATGCCCTCAAAATGGATTTTTCAGCAGGACAAAGATCCCTTACACACATGAAAACGGGTCATGGAATGGTTTAGCCAAGAGAAGATTGAGAATATGTCATGGCCAGAACAGTCGCCGTATTTAAATTAGTTTAAAATCTTTTAGGGGACATCAAGGGTAATGTTTTGAAGAACTCCTCGACCTCTAAACCGCAGTTGTGTAGGAGGCATGCTGCTATATAACCCTTAAACGTTGCCATGACTTTGTGGACTCCATGCCAAGGTGTGATGCTGTAATACCCTACAATGGCTATACAACAAGATATAAGGTCATATCCAAATTGTTATTTAGTAGTATTAAGTTATTTAGAAGTTATTATGAATATTATTTGATGCAAATATATAATTATAATTTATTATATTTTTTATATTATAAGTATAGGAAAAGACTTGAGAAATTATAATAAAACAGTTACATATTTTCAATTCGGTTGCACTGCTATTTCAATGTACACAACTATAGCTTTGGTATGTAAATCGGGGCGAATGCTTGTTAAAATAGTAACAAAGCTGACAAGGTAATCAAGCCCTTTTTGAATAGATACATTGAGATCTCTCAACGCAGACCATTTTGGTAGAAGGTGTGCAACGCAACTATAAATTTATCTATTACCCAATGTAATATAACCGAACTTATATACTATAATATAAAATTCTCATGTCATGCTGTTAGTCATTGAACTCTATCGAAATTGATCGACCGATTTTCCGAGGGCTGAGGATCGAACAACAACCTTTGTTTTTTTTTCGACAAAATTCTTTGTTTTTTTTTATGGTACATCATATACAAATACTTACACCTTTTTTATTTTATTTTCAAATCTGCAACAGCGTTTCTATGTGGCAATCGAACATAATAATTGTAGTACCATAAATTCTAATTCAGAGCAAATAATTTCGATTTCCTTTAATGACGATTTTTTTTATCAGCCACGAGTATCAATCGAAATATAGTCCCCCCCCGGGTGTCTCCACTTGTCACTGCGGTCTCCTATCTTACTATACATTTTCAAAAATTTTGTATTGTGTATCAATCGTAGCAGTGACAGTCAGCAATGGGACTAATTTGAATCGTCTAACGGTCAATTCTACAGCCGCGCGAGATAGAAGAGCACGAAGATCAGGCGAACAAATCGAAGAAGGTAATGAATATGTGCGTGGGAGCATGGCAACGAAGAGAAGCGCGCAGATTCATAGTTAATCGACTTGAATTGACCAACAATGCCACCAAGATCATCGATCATTTACATCTGGGCGAATACAGAAGATATAGGAAAATATACATGACAAAACAAAGTTTTCCGGGTTACCTTGTATACTATAATATATTTTCAGGATCACGATCACCCTCTGAGTCTATATAAGAATGTCCGTCTTTCTATATATCTGTTTCTATGCAAATGTGTTTTTCGGTCAATTCCAAACATTATACATATCTTTCTTATTTTCTTGCCCGCAGTACATACCCTAAAAGAGCAAAACTGTTAATACAAGTCATACCTCTAACTTCTAAGGTCTATATCTTTGGTTCTAATGTAGGCATTCTGGAAAACCTTGTCTTGTTTTATTGATAATTTAATTGATTATGTTTTCTGAAAATTTGGTGTCATTTAATATGTGGCGATAACAAATGAAAAGAAAACTGTAAACAAAATTATAATACAACAAAAAAGGAAAGCTAACTTCGGGCGGAGCCGATGTTGATATACCCTTGCAGTTGAGTGGCAGTCTGCTAGGCGGCGACACGCATCTTATATTATTAAATAAATATCGGATCGTATATAGTCGGCCGATCCTTATAAAATTTTTCAGATCGGATTAGTTTGCCCAAAGTAAAATCCATAGAAAATTCCATCCTTCTAACTTTAAAAACAACGATGTTATGGCATTTCCGATCAATCAGTTATATGGCATAGGATATAGTCGACCGATCTCGGCCGTTCCGTATATACTGCCTGCAAAGGAAAGAAGGGTGTGTGCAAAGTTTGAAGACAATAGCTTTAAAACTGAGAGACTAGTTTGCGTAGAAACAGTCAGACGGACAGACGGACATGCTTATATCAAATCAGGAGGTGATCCTGATCAAGAATATATATACTTTATAGGGTCGGAGATGTCTCCTTCACTGCGTTGCACACTTTTGACCAAAATTATAATACCCTCTGCAAGGGTATAAGGGGAGACTAAGTTTTGCAGAATGCATACATTAGAAACGAAGATGAAGATCTTAGCAGATAGAGGGCTGAATTTTGTTACAGTTTTGCTCGTTAGTGTATATACAACTGCGATGTTAAAAATAACACCACCACCAGATTAAATTTTTTAATAGTTACCATAATCATATTTTTAACTTTAAGAAAACGTTTTATACGTTTTTCAAAATCGCAGACCGTGACAACAATAGAAATGAACAAAAATTTTGTAAATGTAGTTAAGTTATTTGAAATAATTTATTTAAGTCTATAACATTAAACAAAAAAAATATAGCACCCCTTTTCAAAAATGGATTTTAAATTATAATAATGACCAAATCGTATGAGATTCATTAGTAAACAATATATCAAAAACATATCTATATGCTTTTATTAATATTTGGTAGCGCATCCTTTGTTGGCTAAAACAGATGCACAAAGTCTTGGCATTGAATCTACTAAGTACTGGCAGCGTTTTTTGGGAATATTATTCCATGACCTTTTAATAAAACATCAAAGGCAATTTATAATCGATGGTTTGGTATCAGCAACGGCCTTTTTAACATCGGACATCAAATTCTCAATTGGATTTAGATCCAGCAACTTCACAGGTCACTCAAACCTTTTACAAAATTTTTGGATAACCACTCCTTTTGTCTGTATGTTTCAGGTCGTTATCCTGCTGGGTGACCCAAATAAGAGGCATTTCATCCTCTGCGAAGGGTAACATTACAGTTACAATTTGTATGCTCCTTAGCATACTTGATACGATTAGCAATATGTCTGACATTTAAAAGTGGGACTTTTCTTGGGATTCAGGCTTTCAGATTATGTTGTCTGATATATGTGCGCCCTGTTTGATCCGTTGCAGCAATATTCAGGTCCTTTTTCAGGTCAATAGCGAATCAACTTATTGACCTATAGAGGGGTCAGGGAACGCTTTCTATCGCGTGTTTCTTTACCTTTTTTTTTATAGAAAATGGCGTTTCTTATTTGAACATCCGAAAAGTCGACCCACTTTTCGAAAGGATTGTCCATTTTTGATCAACTTTTTGATGAGATCACGTTTTTTCATCGCTGCAGTGCTTTTCACGACCCATATTAATGTTTTTAATACCCTTGCAGAGGGTATTATAATTTTGGCCAAAAGTGTGCAACTCAGTGAAGGCGACATCTCCGACCATATAAAGTGTATATATTCTTGATCAGGATCATCTCCTGAGTTGATATAAGCATGTCCGTCTGTCCTTCCGTCTGTCTGTCTGTCTGTTTCTAAGCCAACTATAGTCTCAGTTTTAAAGCTATCGAGTTGAAACTTTTCAATCATCAATCTTTTATTTGCAGGCAGTATATAAGTCGGAATGGCCAGGGGTTATCTACTATATCCTATATCTTCCATTTAACTGATTGATCGGGAATACCATAACTTCGTCGTTTTTTAAGTTAGAAGGATGGGACTTTGTATGGATTCTACTTTGGGCAAACTTATCCGATCTTCCAAATTTCATAAGTTTCGGCCGACTATATACGATCCGACATATATCTAATAATATAAGATGCGTGTCGCCACCTAGCGGACTGCCCCTCAACTGCAAGGGTATATCAACTTCGGCTCCGTCCGAAGTTAGCTTTCCTTTCTTGTTTTTCTTATTATTTTCATAATATATATGTATATATCTGAGTATACACACACAACATTTCAAGTCGTCCGAAGTTAGCTTTCCTTTCTTGTTTTTCTTATTATTTTCATAATATATATGTATATATCTGAGTATACATACACAACATTTCAAGTCGATCCGAAAAATATTTTCAACTCTGTGTAAGTTGAAAAAAAAAATTAACTACATGTAAAGATTTTTTCGAAACTTTATTTTCTTTTCTCGAACCGTTGTTTTAAAAGTCGGTGATTTTTTAAATACGGCTGAGAACGATGCTGGAATTTTGGAAGCAAAGAATCAGAGTCTTAAGCTCAGGAAAGACCATTTCTGAGCTTATCATTTAAAAGGATAATTTAAAAAAAGAGTCAAAATAGAGCCGTTCGCGTCCAGTACGTCAGAAAGGAAATCATTGTGCTACTTTTCAACTTTACTTCTTACTACTTTCCAAATCACGCGTTATATAACTGTGAGGAGTTCGCAAAAACGGTATCGGAAAGATACAAAATAAATAATGGGTAAAAAAAATGTGTGTCAACTGTTTCAAGACCGACTACAAATCAAAGGAATGCAAAGGAAGAAATAGTTTCAAGTACGACAAAAAACATCACACCTTGTTGCATCTTAAGCCCTCTTTCTACAACTGTGGGTGCCGCGGCTAACAAGAATAACAACCTTCTTGCAACAGCAAAGGTAGCGGTCCAGGCAGAGAACGGACAAGTAGCTAAATTTCGAGCCCTGCCAGACTCAGGATAACAGATAAATTTGATTACTGAGCGATTAGCATCAATTTTGACACTAAAGCACCACTATACAAAGCTTTCGATCGAATGAATTGGAGGACAACGAAGAACGAGCAGAGCTAGAGTAACTATTCTCGTTAGCTCTCTTCATGGGAATTTCACCCAGCGCATAGAAGCCTTTGTTCTTCCCCACATCATATATGGCCAATCAGCCCATCCACTTACGCATTGCGCATTAAAAATACCCAATGAGTGTCCATTAGCAGATCCTCAGTTTGATAAACCTGGAAGGATAGATCTACTAATCGGCACCGAGCACTATTACTCACTACTCCTTCCAAACCAGCAGAAGGTCGGAAGAGATAGTGCCATGCTATAGAAAACGCAGCTTGGATGGATTTTAGCAGGTAGAATTAAATCCAAAACTCAGCCAGACATAGCTTTTGGTGTCGGCGTCGGTAAAAAAAATTACGCATTGATTGAAAAGTTTTCGACAACCAAACGAAATATCGATCTCCCTCAGAGGTACATTGTGAGAAACACTTTGTAGAAACTCTGACAAGAGCAGAAGACGGAAGATTTATTGTGAAACTACCGTTCGCCGAACACCCTTCAGCTCTGGAGGAGTCGAAAGATATTGCTATCAAAAGGTTCTTAGCACTAAAACGACGAATAACCGGTGAGGTTCGGAAAGGGTATTCCGACTTCATGAAGGAATATGAAGCTTTGGGACATATGAAGTTTGTTCCAACAACAAACTACGCAGATGGTTTGTTCCAGCACATAATCACTGTTTCATACCACATCACTGTGTTCTGAAGAGCGAGGAAAAGACACGCTCTTGTCTTTTCCTGACCCTTTACGAAACGACTCCGAGAGCAACCGATTTATGGGTTCTTGAATGTGCAGAACTACTGCAAGGAATACCCCAAGAGGTATTCCTGTGACCTTAGACCAATACAGTGTCAAAACCCTCGGCCTCATATGAATGTTCACTTAGGACAAACTTTACAGACAGACGCAACAAAGCGAAGCTCTGGTTATCGCAAAGTGAGTGGTTTCATCCGAGTTGTCACAAATCTTTGACCCAATAGGTTTGTTTGCGCCAATTGTTGGGATGATGCATTGCCTTAGGACCGTCAGTCAGACTGGAAAAACTATCATTCTGACTTGCAAAGTCTAAATAAAATGCAACTTTCAAGTCTATATTTGACGGAAAGGATCCGGTCACCCAAGAGCTACACTCGTTCGTGGACGCCTCAAAAAGAGCCTATAGCACATCAAATACAAGCAACGTATAAAAATAAGCAAACATCCAGAGTGGTGGCCCCACGAAGCAATCCTTGCCCAGACTGGAGTTGTGCGCAACAGTACTAGGCTCAGAACTCACCCACAGAGTCAGACAAGATTTACGCTTGTCTTTAGACCACGTTTCTGGGTTCTTTTGGACTGATTCATCCGTCGTGTTAGGGTACATTAATGCAACGGTTTCTACTTACCACACGTTTGTGGCAAATCGGTAAGACAAGATTCAAGAAGTGATGGAACAGTCTCAATGGCGTCACGTATCATCCGCCAACAATGCAGCCGACGTCTTGTCCAGACGAATAGCAGCTAGCAAACTTTCAAGCAACAGTATGTGGTTTTATGGACCCCTGTTCTTAGATGGACCCAGAAAGATCTAGACAATGATGCCAGCAATTATTTCGACGAATTAAGAACAAAAACGAAATTTGTCAGCATGGGGGCCACTAGGGACGCATTCGGAGGAGAGGTTTTCAACTGTAGGCACAGGAGATCCTTTTACAAATTGCAACGGATTGTTGGGTACATGCTGCAATTCTGTTATAGGCTAATAGAGCCCCATCGAAGACTCTATGTGTGGGTGAGCTTAGCCAGGCACGCCCCATTAACTTGCGCACGGTTCAGCAAATCGAATTTAACGCACAGTTCAAACAGCTCAAACCTTACAAAACAGTGCACAAAAAAAAGTTCCCTTGTGTCTTTAGCTCCCATCTTTGGATCTGATCTGAGTTAATTCGAGTCGGAGGCAGGTTAGAAAATTCAAACTTGTCCGATGACGCAAAACATCCAGTCTTGCTCCCTTACAATGACACAATTATAAAAATTATCCTTTAAGAACTACATGAAACTAACATTGCTCGGCAACCATATTGGATCATCAATGACTAAACAATGGCGAAAAGTATTGTACACAACTGCGTGCAATGTACCAGAGTCAGGCCAAAATTAATGAGTCAAATTATGGGAAATCTACCTGCCGAGAGAGTCAAGCAAGTTCGCCCGTTCTTTAATTCAGGAGTAGATTACTGCGGCCCCATATGGATTCAACACAAGATCCGAGGCAAACGACCTGGGAAGGTCTATATCGCAGTGTTCTGATATTTCTCCATGAAATCAATTCATTTGAAATTGGTAAGTGATCTCACAACAGACCCCTTTTTGGCAGCTCTGTGCCGGTTCCTTGGACGTTGAGGGAAGTGCCAGACGTTCCATTGAGATTATGCAAAAAATTATATTGGAGCTAACAATAAATTAAAAGAGCTCGAGACCGCCATTTTCTCAAACAATCCGAAGGACACCATAGTTCAGCATTGTAACAAATGAGAAATAGACTTCAAATTCATTCCCTCACGAGCACCATCTTTCGGTGGCCTTTATGAAGCTGCGGTGAAATCCGCGAAAGTCCTGCTTGTATCAATTATAGCCACGGCGTATTTAACTTTTGAAGAACTCAACACTATGGTCGTTGAAGCCGAGGCGATCCTCAATTCATGTCCTATCACTCCCATGTCATCAGACCCCACTGATGAGTCAGCTTTAACGCCAGGACACTTCCTGATTGAAGAACCATTAACTGTTCCTCCTGATACCAACATAATTCCGTGCGGCAAACTATTAATAAAAAGATTGAAACTGGTATCACGACTGAAGCACGCTCTTTGGAAGCAATGGTCGTGTGATTACCTGCAAGAACTTCTCAATCGACACAAATAGAAACATGCATCCCCAAATATTAAAGAGGGATTGCTAGTCCTGATAAAGGAAGACAATGTGCCTGTAATGAGTTGGCCTATGGGAAGAGTCTTTAAAACGTATCCTGGACCGGACAACCTTGTTCGGGTTTAGACATCAAAACGTCATCTGGGGTATTCAAGAGACCAGTGACTCGGCTAGCTCCACTCCCATTTGAGGACAGAGTTCAAAAACAAGCCAGGAATATTAAACGAACGTCTGGGAACCACAAGAATGGTAGTTTCATAATGTACAATGATAGTATATTACGACTTGGAACCCTACTGGAATAATATGAAGGTTCTTTCAGTTGGCCTAACAAAGCTTTCACTCAAGCATCAAGTTCCATTCTGGACCATTTTAAACATCTATTTGCCGTTCATCTCATTATTTGCCGCCATTTTAAACATCTATTACCGTTTAATAGTGTTGGAGCCATAGCCACTTCATTGTTCCACTTCAGCCACTTCATGTATACTCGATTGCACATACGCAGAAGATATGGCCAAAACTGTCTCAAAGGTTAAAGTTAACTAAGACTTACTCCTATAGACACTTCAGAGCCAAACATCCACTGTAATATCTCTGGAATAACAGATGACTCTCATAACACGATGACCCGATACTCACGCCATTTTTCGAATAACAATACCACTGTTATCGTCAAAATTATTGGATGTGTTCACTATCGTACCCATTCCAATATGGTAATTTTAAAGGTTGAACGTTGTACAATCTTCTGGATTCCAAGAAGTAAATGCGCCACAGGAAGATCAACTCCAGAATCTACCCCAAAACAATTTACTATAGAGCTGGGAGACGGTTGAACACCAGTTCAACGGCCGGGAGAATGTTAAGTCATGATAATTTAATATTAAGTGATAAATTTAATATTAACACATGCCCCATAAACTCATAATAAAGAAAATTTTAGGTCATAGCTTACATCAAATCGATGACTTAAACACTACAGAAACATTTAACTGAAACGGCAACTAAAACTGCTGACATTTCAATTTAATGCAATCGACAAAATATTGCTAGATATTACATTTTTAAATTGTTAATTTATCATTTTTACGATTTGCTATATTTCCATTAATTTACCACCTAAGCAAAATCCATGGATCAGATTAGCTATATGAGTGCAGTCCGATAAGTTCTTGACCTCACCGCCCGAAGGCGTCACTATTGCAAGAGAAATTTACTATTGTGTAGTATATACTCGTAGACGGCTACTGTCGAAATCGAAGCGGACGCGTAGTTTGGTTTTGACATCGTGTGGAATCGGACGTGTCCGCGGATTTTAGAAAAATAGAGAAAGAGCAATATCGGTTTATGATTCGATACTTGTTTTTGGAAGGGAAATCGTGCAGCGAAATCTAAGAGCGCTTGGATGCCGTTCTCATTCGATGGCGACGAGAAAAGTTTCAACGAGTATCAACTTGGTCCCACATTTTTGATGAGCCACGCTCAGGTGGCCCGAAAACGGCTACCACGGAGGATAACGTGACAAAAATCCACTATGTCGTATTGGCAGACCGCCGATTGAAGATGCGTGAGATAGCTGAAACAGTAGGCATCTCAAAAGACTGCGTGGGTCATATCCTGTGAAATTTTCGGCATGAGCAAGCTATCGGAGCGATGGGTATCGCGTTTGTTCGAAGAAAAAGTGATCTTCCATCATGACAACGCACCGGCTCACACTTCCGCTCTCACCACGCCCAAATTGGTCGAATTGGGCTACGAACTGCTACCTACCCCACCCACCATATTCTCCAGATTTGGCCCCGTATGACTTATTTTTTTTCCAATCATGAAAAAGTCACTCGCTGGACAAAAATTTGCGTGAAATTAGGAGATCGTCGCCACCACAGAGGCCTATTTTGCAGACCTCGAGAAAACATATTTTTTAGACGGGTTAAAGAAGTTGGAGCATCGCTGGGTCAAGTGTTTCGAACTAAATGGAGATTATGTTGAGAAATAAATCGCCACTTTTCTAAAATTTTCGTTTTTCTTATGAAGGCTAAGTACTTATCGGGCCACCCTCGTAAATATTGAACTTTTATATTAAAAAAGTCAGTCTGAGGCAAACCTATTCTGAACTCATTTATTTCTCCTCGTCCAATTTGTTCAAGTGCAAGTTGCTGCAACCACTAACCATACAGCATATAGACTACTCATTTCATACAACGAAAATGGACGCAAAAATTTCTTGCGACAGGCCCCAGCAGGCCCCAGAGAAAATCTTACTCTCATTCTTACGCTCATATTCTCAAAAAAATTTTTTGGTTCTTCAGTCGCGGAGAGGCCCTTTATCAAGATGGTTGATCCGCGGTTAAATTCATCTTTATATGTATGCGTGCTCACATATTTACATACACGGTTTCATGTGTGTGCGTTCTTTTTCGTTTTGAATCCAACCAAAATTTTAGATTTTTGTAACTTTTCAGGCTTGATACCCTACGAAAATTGGGGTATGCATTATTAGTTTATGATGATGAAAGAATATATATTTTATTTATTAATATTTCAGAATAAATTGTTTTTTTGTTTGGGAATACAATGCAGTGGTAGCAGTAAAATGATTTTCATATATAATTAATACGAATGAATAAAAATCTTTATACTATGATAGAAAGAGGGTACATTTGAGTCGATATCACTTAAAACCCCGATTTAATTTAAGTTGTTTTATTTTCTGCAAGCGGATAGTGCTAGCATACCCTTTTGATAAATGATTTTTAAGGGAGTGAGCATAAACAACAACAGCTGATTTTTAGTTTTTGTGGGCGTATGCAAGCACCATCCGTTTGAAAAATATCAACATAGAAAAAAATTTGGGTTTTAAGCAAAACCGACTGAAAGATACCCTGTTCCAATCATAGTAAAAGGATTTCCATTATTTTTTAAATATTTTATATATAAAAATTTTTCTGCTACCACTTAATCGTTTTTCTAAACATTTATAAAATGAATGCTGAAATATTTAAAAATATAATATAACATAATACAATTTTTTGGTCATGAACCCAACAATGAGTAGCCCCCATTTTTAGGGTAGCAAGCCTGAAAAGTTACAAAAATCTAAAATTTGGTTGGTTTCAAAACGAAAAAGAACGCACACACATGAAACCGTGTTTGTGAATATGTGAGCACGCATACATATAAAGATGAATTTAACCGCGGATCAACCATCTTGATAAAGGGCCTCTCCGCGACTGAAGAACCAAAAAATTTTTTTGAGAATATGAGCGTAAGATGAGAGTAAGATTTTCTCTGGGGCCTGTCGCAGGAAATTTTTGCGTCCATTTTCGTTGTATGAAATGAGTAGTCTATATGCTGTATGTTTAGTGCGGCAACAAACCAGAAATCGGTTTATGTACCCTTTGTTTAAACTAATTATTAAAAATTAACAGGATTATAAGTAGAAGAACAACTAGAGGATTTTAAATAAATTTATCATTCGAGAATTTAAATATAATTTAGTACCGCATCCTTTATTGGCAGTAATAGTGGTGGTATTTCAGATGTTCTTAAGGTTAAGCCCGTGTATTCGCCAGGCCCCGATGGAGTAGTAGGCTGTGTTCTGTAGAACTGAGCCCAACATAGAAAAAATGAAAAAATTCGACGCAGACAATTATTGAGGCATTTCTAAATGATCAGCAATTCCAAAGCTTTTTGAAAAACTAATCACTTCACATACACTTCTGACCAAAATGATAAGTACACACGCATAAGAATTCTACTACATCACGTTAATATTTTTTTAATTACCCTAACGACCCAATTCTAATTTCTTTTAGTTTCCTGGCATAATGTGGATTATAAAAATAGTTAACAAAATAATGTGTCAGTAAATAGATAAAATATATTCTCGATTAAGCCTAAAAAACGTAAATTAATTTACGGCAGGTCTCCAAAGGAATCACGTCTCATGCCTTTTCTACGAATTGCCACAGTTCTTCTCATACATAATTTCACTTTTTGGAACCCACTGGTCCAGACGACCGTGCAGAATGATTTTTAGAAAACTGTTTCTCTATAAAAAATTCTCTCGAAGGAGAGGAACTTTTCTGACTATGCGTCCTTGTAAGCCTGCATTGGTTAGTCTACGACGAAATGATCTTCATTGTCAATATGACCAGCTATGGACTTGGAAGACATGAAGGGATGCTTATTTGCAAGACATCGGATACGGGTGTTGAGAGGATTTTTTCTTCCGACCTCAAGTTTCGGTTTAAACCTCCTTTTTTTATGTTATGTACTTAAATATGGAAGGAAATAATAAAAACCAACATACCTTAACCCAATATTAGGTTTAATCCTTTAAAATTTATCAAATTATACCCTTAATTTATTTATTACTCGTGTCACTGTCTTCTCTTGTACCTACATATATACGTTGATGCCGCTTTTTATGTTCAGTATAGATTCTCTAGCGCCCAAACTGGACTTAGATCCGATTTGGATAAATTCAAAAATTGGTGATTAGAAAAAAATTGGAAAAAAAAATAACCTAAAGCTTAATACATCGATAAGTATACTCATGTCATTTTATCGATCTAGCCCTTACCAGGATATGTACCTTCTCTATGGGTACGCCTTAGAACGATTAATTCATGTTAACGATTTGGGTGTCTTATTAGATTTAAAGCTTAAATTTACCGACCATATATCCACCATAGTTAATAAAGCAATGGGTGTGCTTGGTTTAATTAAAATATGGTCAAAAGAATTTAATTGATCCCAACATTACAAAAACTGTATACACATCTTTGGTCCATCCGATATTGGAGTATGGATCGTGTAAATATAAGTATGGATAACAAATCTTAGAATGATTCTGGGTGTCGCGTTTCTTTTTAATATTATGAATGGTAATACAGACCACCAGTATCTACTAATAAATTTGTATTAAATAATTCTTTTTATAATATAAATAATTTCAAACGTTATTTCTTTCTTGAAGTACCTATGTTTTTTGTTTGTTTGTTAAATGAATAGTCAGATCCATTTACACAGGTTTTAAAAATAAATAATATTCTTGTTTTAATGTTGCAGGGACCAGTGCTCTCTGGAAGCCAAAAGTCTATCGTTTCCGGAAATGTTTTGAAACTGGTGTCGCCACATAGCATGACTAGCGGTAAGCTAATTATGAAAAATTCAAATATTTTACAAATGGGCAAAGTAACGTCGAATGTAATAGGTGGAAAGCCAGCATTTGTTATAACAAATAAGCAGGGGGCCCAGATAACAAACCAACAGATAATCATAGTCACTACCGGTAACACCGTACGAACTGTTCCAACTAGTGCTACTGTGAGTACTGCAGGTGGGACTACGTCTGGAACTAATATTGTAAGTCTAGTAAGTTCCACGTCGACAACTAATACCCATCTGCAAGGAGCTGGTGCGCAAAGATCTGCTTTATCTAACCAGACCGGTTTAAAGATGTTGCGTAATATATCACCTGTACAAACACCAACATCAATGCAGAAAGCAAGTGGTACCCCAATTCAACAAAAAACAGCAGTTTACATTGGGGGTAAAGCTGTCACAGTTATGAGTACCAATACCAATATGACTACTTCTGGCGCTATCTCCAATAAAGTAGTAGTATACCCCGCTTCAACAGCCGTCACTGCTGCGACCTCAACATCTCTTAGCACTAAAAAGAGTTTTGTGTTTAACACTGATGGCAGTCCTCGTGCCGTGACATTGACTTCTAAAAATTTACCGACCAAAATTTTCCCCCCAAAGGAAATTCTAACAGAAACACCAGTTACTATTGTCAGTATGAAAGAAACAGATCCAATGGACGATATAATTGAACAGTTGGATGGAGCTGGTGATCTGTTAAAGCATTCTCAAAATAAGGCACAAACAGAATCTGTTGAAAATACAAATAACGAAAACGCTGCAACGTCAGAATCAGTGGACCAACTCGCAAGTGTAGAATTAGATGTTTCAAATAACCTAAATTTGGAAGAGCCGTCTGCAATTATCGACGATATGTCAGGAGTAAGCAGCACCACGGACGTTAAACAAACAGAAATCTCAAAAATTGAGAGTTCAAAATTTCTACCTATTACTGAAAAGAATAAAAGCAATGAAAATTCTATGGTAAGTATTTTATTCAAATTAAAATGAAGAAAAATTTTAAGTAGAGAAAAGTTAGTTTAATACCATATTGATATTATTTTATTTGAAAACTAGAGACTTTATCCAAAGAATGTACTATGTAAAGATCGGACATCTTATAGAAACAATCAAGCCAAACACATCAACTTATTTTTATACCCTTGCAGAGGGTATTACAATTCTAGTCAAAAGTGTGCAACGCAGTGAAGGAGACATCTCCAACCCTATAAAGTATATATATTCTTGATCAGGATCACCTTCTGAGTCGATATCCATCTGTCCGTCTGTCTGTTTCTACACAAACTAGGGTCTCATGCATGCAGTATATAAGTGAGAACGGCCGGGATCGGTCGACTATATCCTATAGCTGCCATATAACTGATTGATCGGGAATGCCATTACTTCGATGTTTTTGAAGTTAGAAGAATGGGATTTTCTATGGATTCTACTTTGGGCAAACTAATCCGATCTGCCAACTAATCCAACTTCAGGATCGGCCGACTATATATAAAATCCGATATATATCCAATAATATAAGATGCATGTCGCCACCTAGCGGACTGCCACTCAACTGCAAGGGTATATTTGGCTCCGTCCGAAGTTAGCTTTTCTTTCTTGTTTAATATTTAAATATATAATAATTAAGTCTATTTCCATAAAAATCCACATGAATCCACATGACATTATCAGACCGCATATTGAAACCAGCTGTAAAAATTAAAGCGTATGTCAGCGGGTTCCATGTCTGCTAACATGACATCCATATCCAAGACTTTCTCAGCTTCTCCTAAGTCCAGTTTAGGCTGGGTTGGGGTTGACTCTCCATTTAATGCGTTTAAGACTTCTGATGAATTGGATGAATTGGATGAATTGGACTGGTATTAGTTTGGCCGCCTTTGACACTTTAATAGCTTCCTCTTCGTCGTTTAGACTGTCTATATAATCTTCGACGTAATGAGCTTGGATGTTGGCTTCATAGGCTCTTAGATACTGCATCTTGTATTCCTTCGTGAAGGAATTGGAATTACGGGTTCTACGTTGAAGCTTTCTTTAACGGCCTTATCAATTTCAATCCAGTTGCATTGACAGTGGAGCATAGAAAAATTTGTATATTCTTCTCCGGATCCCTGCACACCCCAGCCTAGCATGCACTTGGTAGCGATGGGACAACCCACCTTCCTGCTTTTATTTTCCAGGGGAACTGCTAACTTCCAATTGTCTATTCCAATCAGCAACATTGGTTCAGCATCAGTACATGATGCAATCGGTAATCGTTGCCGGTGAGTGTATTTATTGGTTAACTCCTTAATGTCGGTTTAATGTTGGTTTAGTAATCCTAAATTTTTCTTTCGGTGTATGTTGTTTAGCCAATATGTTCTGTTGCTGTCTATGCTAGATACTTTTATGGATTTGTTCTCCATCTTTGTCGTTTAATTCGTCCACTGCATGCAGATCAAATCCGGAGTACCTTGGATATTTAACCTTTTGAAGAGATTTTCGTCTATAAGTGTGACCGATGAGCCTTCATCTAGAAATGCAAATGTATCAATATAGGAGTTATGAGTGTACATTTTAATCTGAACAATTCGAAATATTGTTCTCCTCCGGGTGGATTAGTTCGGTGCGAAAAGACGATGTTAGGATTCGCACGGCCTTTGTGCAACAGAGGGTGGTGTCTTGATTTGCATCCTCCGATCCCACACAGCTTAGTTCAAACACTAACCATACAGCATATAGACTTCTCATTTCATACAACGAAAATGGACGCAAAAATTTCTTGCGACAGGCCCCAGAGAAAATCTTACTCTCATTCTTACGCTCTTTCTTACGCTCATATTCTCAAAAAATTTTTTTGGTTCTTCAGTCGCGGAGAGGCCCTTCATCAAGATGGTTGATCCGCGGTTAAATTCATCTTTATATGTATGCGTGCTCACATATTCACATACACGGTTTCATGTGTGTGCGTTCTTTTTCGTTTTGAATCGAACCAAAATTTTAGATTTTTGTAACTTTTCAGGCTTGCTACCCTAAAAATGGGGGCTACTCATTGTTGGGTTCATGACGAAAAAATTTTATTATGTTATATTATATTTTTTAAAAATTTCAGCATTCATTTTATAAATGTTTAGAAAAACGATTAAGTGGTAGCAGAAAAATTTTTATATATAAAATATTTAAAAAATAATGGAAATCCTTTTACTATGATTGGAACAGGGTATCTTTCAGTCGGTTTTGCTTAAAACCCAATTTTTTTTCTATGTTGATATTTTTCAAACGGATGGTGCTTGCATACCCTACTGATGCCCACACAAACTAAAAATCAGCTGTTGTTGTTTATGCTCACTCCCTTAAAAATCATTTATCAAAAGGGTATGCTAGCACTATCCGCTTGCAGAAAATAAAACAGCTTAAAATAAATCGGGGTTTTAAGTGATACCGACTCAAATGTACCCTCTTTCTACCGTAGTATAAAGATTTTTATTCATTCGTAATAATTATATATGAAAATCGTTTTACAAATCATCATCAAATCTACCACTGTATCGTATTCCCAAACAAAAAAACAATTTATTCTGAAATATTAATAAATAAAATATATATTCTTTCATCATCATTATCTCAATAATGCATACCCCAATTTTCTTAGGGTATCAAGCCTGAAAAGTTACAAAAATCTAAAATTTTGGTTCGATTCAAAACGAAAAAGAACGCACACACATGAAACCTTGTATGTGAATATGTGAGCACGCATACATATAAAGATGAATTTAACCGCGGATCAACCATCTTGTTGAAGGGTCTCTCCGCGACTGAAGAACCAAAAAATTTTTTTTGAGAATATGAGCGTAAGAAAGAGCGTAAGAATGAGAGTAAGATTTTCTCTGGGGCCTGTCGCAACAAATTTTTGCGTCCATTTTCGTTGTATGAAATGAGAAGTCTATATGCTGTATGGTTAGTGGTTCAAAGCACCTGCATGGATCTTCAAACATTTGAAGCAAAACTTGTATTCCCTAACCATTTCCTGTTTCTTTTCGTAAGAGAGCTTTTGGAATACCTCGCATTAAGTGATAGGATGGAGTGTACTGTTGCAGGCGATACAATGGATAGCTTCCCTTTCTGAAGCGTTGTACGTTGGTGGGTTGAACTCCTAGGTATCTTGTATAGAGCAATTCGCTGAACGACTTGATCAATGCAGCGCTTGAGTCTTTTAGGTGCATAGCCCAGCTCAGTTTGAAATGGGTAGGCAGTTTATTTACTAACTCTCTTAACAGTAAAGGGTTGTTTAGGTGGTTATTAAGCTGATAAGCCCTCATGGTGGCACAGATATTTCGTACTGCTAAGGCATAATCTATGAGAGTGTCAAGTCGTTCCTTATTGATAGATGTTTTTCTCACCTTTAAAATTAATCTGTCTAGTATCTAATCGGGACGTCCGTAAAACGTCTTGAGTGTGTTTATGACGTCAGGGACCGTAACTGGAAGCAGAAGCTTATCTCTTTCTAGTTCGAGTAAGAACTGCCCTTTCTTTGAGCCATTTTTGTAGTCGTAGCCTATTTTCAACATTTGAAAATAGTAAAAATGTTCAAACATTTGAAAACCCAGAGACTACTACAAATTTACAAATTAAAAATTACTATTTACAAATGCACTGAGGAACGCAGGCCAGTCATCCGGATTGTCGTTGAATGTCGGTAGAACGGGTGACAATATTTGACGAGCTGACAGCTGTGTATTTGTAGGCCCGAAGGATGATGTGGTTAGTGCGGCTCCACTTTCTTGATTATAGTTTAGTTCGATGTAGCTTTGATCGGCCTGTCGCTTATCCTCTAGAATTTGTAGCATTAGAGTATTATTTTGTATCAAAATAGGTTCATTGGCACGTTCAGCTTCTAAAGAAATCGGCAGTTGCTTGTCCCCTGTTATTTTACAGCACCGGTTGAGCGTCCGGCTATCGGATCAATGTTGGTTGGGTCTTGCGAAACGGCTCCTTGGGCAGCGGCTGTGTCGGCGTCAGTCAGCGAGGTTGGGTCAGGTGGCTGTTTAATGCAGGAGACGCACTTCCATCCTTTTGTATTCTGGGTGTTTCGTCTCGAACGTAGCCTAAGTGGTACCACGTCATGCAAATATTGCAATGCACCCATATAATGTCTTTGCCGGTACTACTCTTTTTGCATGCACTGCATTCTGTTTGGTTGTATTCACGGGATATCATGGTTATTACTTCTGTTCTTCTTGTCTCTGTTGTAGCTATGCATGTTTTCAGTCTTCTTAGACAAGAACTGAGCTGTATTTTTTGTTCACGTTAATTGCGCAGCGAGTTTGTTATGTTTTTTAGGCATACTTCGTTTTTTACGATACGTACCGGCAATAAACCAAAGATCAGACACGGAGAGTCCGGCCCAGGATTGCAGCCCAGGATGTGTTAAGGTCAAATCGATAGCACGCTTTTAGGATGAATTTAAATGTTTATTTAATCAAAATTTTACAAGCTTTAAAAAATCTTGTTCGTCGCTATCGGCTGCTTTTGTGACTGGCGATTAGAGATGATATATATGAATTCGGGGTTGCTCTGCTACCTCACAACTCGTTCGTTATTTTACCATATGTTGTCGTATTGCCACTAACAGACAAGGTTATTTTAAATTGCCGTAAGAAAAATATTCAAGATGAATTATGAAAGCAAATAGGACTGCACATAGATCTACCAAAATAAAACGGCAGCGGTAAAACTAATGATGGCAATACTGCTAGAAGGGCGTTTGCAAATAACAAACTATGTTACAAACGCGATAGAATATCTCACGCACGAAAAAATAGTCGTAGTAGTCGTAGGAGGACATATTTCACCGAGCTATGGATACTTCGGATCCCTTAATATCGAGCCTTTATTTAAATAAAAAACTTAAAACATCAATAACATCCACAAGGACAAGCTGCGTTAGAAGTAATTGATCTTTCCGCTGAGCCATGCGTTATAGTAGATGACAATCATATTGAATCTGATATCGATTCAGATTCTGATAATGCATATATATATTCCTCATCTTTTAAGATAGATGCTTAAGAAATAATACAAAAAAATATATATGAATAAATATCAAATTCAAAACATTTTAATATGGGGGCTAAGAGTGGGCGTGGTCCGATCAATCTAAAAAAACTTCCAATTTGTATATATATATTATAACCGTCAACTGTACCAATTTTTAAATCACCGGGAACTGTATTTTATTTTATGCCTCAACTTTTAGTAATTCGGCCACTGAGCAGTGCGTGAAAATCCCCAAGGACATCAAAGACTACCTAAAATGATTATAAAAACCAACGGCCGAAAGTATTAATAAGGATGAACATCTGTCTACTTTTCCAATTTATTGGAATATTTCCAAATCGGCATAAATCTTTAAATCACTTGAGTCCCACATAAAATGGATTAGAAACAATATAATTCAGATCCTGATGGATTTTCTGTTTCCAGAACTTTGCCCCTTTCTAACCCTGAGGATCCTTAACCTACTCTTAACGTTTTAATCGAAAACAATAATTTAAGGAGTTACATGGGTTTCACGGTTTCAAAAAATGGAATATTTTAAATTACTAAAATATTAAATCCTAAGTTTTCAAGTTGATCCGACTAATAGTTTCGGAGATACAGCGTAGAACATTGAACAGCCTTTTATTGTCTCTTAAGCCCTTAAATGCGTTTCTCTCAAAACTATGTTTTTAAAGTCGGTTGTCAAGATTTGATGATCTTAATGAAATTTTACACAGGTCTTCGAGTTATCATTTACAAGGTATTGAACGGAGGATTTGTTTTTAGTTACAACTATTTAAAAACATAAATGAAGCGAAATTTTCATCTAAATTTGGATTTTTTTTATAAAAACGTCTGCCAAAAATCCAATTTATTCCATCTTACTTACTAAATGACGTATTTTTATACCCTTGCAGACGGTATTATAATTTTGGTCAAAAGTGTTCAACGCAGTGAAGGAGACATCTTCGACCCTATAAAGTATATATATTCTTAATCAGGATCACCTCCTGAGTCGATATAAGCATGTCCGTCTGTCTGTTTCTATATCCTATAGCTGCCATATAACTGATTGATCGGGAATGCCATAACTTTGTTGTTTTTGAAGATAGAAGAATATGACTGATATCTGATCTGCCAAATTTCATAAGGATCGGCCGACTATATACGATCCGATATATATATAATAATAAAAGCTGTCACTTAACTGTAAGGGTAATATAAACTTCGGCTTCGCCCTAAGTTAGCTTACCTTTCTTGTTATAATTAACATTATGCCAGAGTTCTTCGCTTTTGTTCTGAACAAAAGACTTTTTCTGTGTTCATTTATGTTTACTGTTGGATGGAAGACGGATTAACCTAAAAACACAACGCAAACGGTCTTCATTCACACACACATTCACGATCCAATTTATGTATTTCATTTGCAAAACAGACGCTTAACGATTTGCTTGCCTATGCGTGTGAATGTTTACCAATAAATACGCAAAAGACGGTTTGCATCACTGAAAACTACAAAACGGTCTTGGCACATCCAGAACAAAACGGAATAAAAAAAAACGGTTTCGCTCTGAGCGTGAGCGGGCGCATTCAAAAACCCATAAATCGGTTGCTCTCGGGGTCTTTTCGTAAAGGGTCAGGAAAAGATACTTATTTGCAGACAACGAGAAACGGTCGACGATTTGCAGGCTCTGGCTTTAACACAAAACAATTCTTTACCTCTAATCGGAAAGGATCTTTTATCTCTAATAAAATAAAAAAAAACTATGATTTAATATCGGTAAACGTATGCATTGCCCAAAATATAATTTAAATTTTTTTTGACGAAGAAGCACAACATAGATATTGGTCCCTTTTATACCATATTCTTCCAAGTATTCTAATATGTATTCTTCCAAGGATCGGCCAACTATTTATGATCCGATGTATTCCTAATAGTTTAAGCTACTGCTTAACTGCAAGGGTATATAAACTTCGGCTTCGCCCAAAGTAAGCTATCCTTGTATCCTTGTAATTCGCGTCAAATGTGCCCCAAGGAAGCCATCTTTCAGCCAAGGAATCTTTTATCTTTTATCTTTATCTTTTATTCTGTTTATTTAAGTTAGTCGTTACATGCTCGATTTCTTAACTTCTCCGGGCGGAGCCGATGTTGATATACCCTTGCACTTGAGTGGCAGTCCGCTAGGTGGCGACACGTATCCTATATTATTAGATATACTGATCCTGAGGTGATCCTGATCAAGAATATATATACTTAATAGGGTCGGAGATGTCTTCTTCACTGCGTTGCCCACTTTTGACCAAAATTATAATACCCTCTGCAAGGGTATAAAAACAAATCTGGGGAAAACCAAGATACGCGAAAAGACGCTAAGCCACAAAAAAAAGATATACCTAATCCAAAAACAATTGCGACATGTTTATGACTGCTGCATAATTGTTCTATATATGTATATATATGTCATGCAAAATAGCTCTAATAAGAAGAATAGCTCTAATAGCGAAGAACAATAGAGTGAGCGTACAAGCTCAGTAAACCTAAGAAACAGCTTTTACTTTTAATACTCAACTCTCCCACGTCATGGAGCTCGCAATGTGAAACCCCCTCCTATTGATACAAAAAACCGCGCATCAACAAGCAGTGCTACAATTTCTGCAGTCACAGCAAAACCAACTGCAACGATCAACATCTGTCTGAAAGACAGAATGGAATAGATCGCAGGGAAAAATAACTTTAGCGGGGAAAAAAAATTTAAAAACCAAACAACTTAAACCGTATTCAAAAAATGGTCAAAGAACCATGGAATTCCATTAACAACACATTTGCAATCCTGGCGGAGGTTAAGGAAAACCAGCCTGCGCATGACTCCATAAAAAAAACCCAACAAAAATTGTCAATTATGTCAACAAAATTGTTGTGCTGGTCGGGAATGATAAGTTTTATGTTGTTCCGCTGATCGAAGGGAAAATCTACGAAACTAAGCTACAAAACCAAGACAGAAGGACACTTCCAAGCTGTGTCCATATATTTAGACGAAGCTAAGTTCCTTTTATCGTTCGCACTCTATCTTTTCGTCTACGGCCGCAAGATTACCGATCTGGTAAAACGTGGAATGCGCGCGTATTCCTTGTCATTAAGCTCATTTTTGGCGATGGTAATCTTATGTTGTGGGGACGTTTGAGGTTAGATGGTCACATGGAGGTAGAGATGGAGGCTTATGAGCTCAAGTGAGATTCCTTTTGATTAGAAGTGAGACTTCCTTTTGCATCTCCTAGGTTATCCTTTCTTGGAAATAACCTGCGAAGCGATAGTTCGTGCTTCTAGAGAATCGCAGCTGAATGCCGTTCAGTGTCCGTTCGCAGTTGTGATATACCCTACGTTAGGCGCAGTTTTTGAAAGAATGTTCATAGCTTGCACAGGTGCTTCTGTTTACCTTGTGCAGCTACTTATTGTAATGCGCAAGGATAGATTTGTCGGCCTTCCAAGATTTTATTGCAATTCAATAGCGGGTCTCAGTGCTTTCCTACAGATAGGGACGCACCCTATGATTAGCTCGATTTTCTTACATTCGCTGTCTTTCATGAGCTGCCTTAGTAGCAGGTGTGGGGGCTGCATCCTGATCATGTTCCTCCATATACGCCGAGCGGTATTTTCGTTTTTTTACCCTTGCAGAGGGTATTATAATGTTGGTAAAAAGTGTGCAACGCAGTGAAGGAGACATCTCCAACCCTATAAAGTATATATATTTTTGATCAGGATCACCTCCTGAGTCGATATAAGCATGTCCGTCTGGCTGTCTGTTTCTACGCAAACTAGTCTCTCAGTTTTAAAGCTATCGTCTTCAAACACACTTCTTTCCTTTGCAGGCAGTATATAAGCCGGAACCGCCGGGATCGGTCGACTATATCCTATAGCTGCCATATTATTTATTGATCGGAAATGCCATAACTTCGTCGTTTTTAAAGTTAGAATTGGGTTTTTTTATGGATTCTACTTTGGGCAAAATAATCCGATCTGCCAAATTTAATAAGGATCGACCGACTTTAATCTAATAATCTAATAATATAAAATGCGTGTCGCCACCTAGCGGACTGCCACTTAACTGCAAGGGTATATCAACATCGGCTCCGCCCGAAGTTAGCTATCCTTTCTTGTTTCCCCCAATTTTTGCCGAGTACATTGCTGTACACTGCAAATTAAGTTTTTTTCGCGGCTAGAGATACACTATAACTAGGTCAGTTTTTTATATTTATCAATTAAAATGTATAAGATTATTTATCAATTAAAATGTATTCTTTTAATGTTGTTTTACTAAATAAATATTTAGTTATTCAGGCACGCTACCAGTATCTCAAAAAGTGGTCGCTTCTGCACCGAATTAATCGTTAACTAACACCCGGCCAAAACATAAATAGCAGATATTAGATAATATGCTAAAGATGTTATATATACATATGTATATATTTATAAATATAATTTTATAAGCTATACATGTCATAGTGGGTTCATAGGCATTTAAATTTTATAAATTTTATCTTAAAGCCCCTAAATTTCTTCTTATTTTTTGTATAGATATACATATTTTTAATACCACATTTATAGGCCCAGTCATCTCTATCAGCTGATGACAGTAATCAACCAATGAGTACATCGGAGACAGAAGCTGCCACTATACTGACCACTATCAAGACTGCTGAAGTTTTAGTTCAAGGTACTGCCAAAGAATCTTCCCATTCAAACCTAGATCATGAAACTAATAAAAAACGGAAAAGTGAATCTAAATGTGGCCAAGAAACTCATTTTGCTGGTGTTTTATTACCCCAGAATTCAAATCAATGTCAAAACGGTTGGTGTTTGAATAGATTGTAGCACAGGACACAAATTTATTATTTTTTTTTCCATTTTAGTAGATGGTTCCCATTTGGAGGCACTGGCTTCAGCTGCTATGATGCAAGCCGCAACCGTACACGCCACACATGGTCAAGGGGATAAAGTTGTTGTTGAACATACTCACAGTCAGAGCAGTGGTAACATCCATGAAAATGTAAATGTATGTCATGCTTCTGTAATTTTAATGTTGACGTATAATAGAACCTTTTTATATGTAAATAAGTGAGTTTTGCAAAAATGGTTATCCGACGTTTGTCTCCTATGTTAAAAACTTTTGTTTACCTGCGATGATTTTTTATCACAAATAATTGTACCATTCTTTTTCTTGAAAGATAGTTTATGCATTTTAACTTAAAATATTCCTACAAAGTCAGCGGAAGCGGAAGTTTATACACCCATACAGTTAGGTAGCAGCTTATATTATTCGCGCGGTTCCCACTGCATTCGTACAGCCCACCTCCCGTCCAACCGACCGAGGGACGCCGCCGCATAACGTACGGCTCGAATCGCGGGGATAGATCCGAGAGAGTAAAAGAGAGGAATAGGAATATGAAATCACAAGGAAGAGTATTGCAAAGATAAGGCGTTTAGTATAAAGAATTTAAGATTGTTAGTAGAGCAAAGTGACCAATCGTGGTAGAGACCATTGTAGTCCGAACATAATACCCTGAACGAATCATGTTGGGCATATGTCGAGCTACAATGGCTAAGGAATAGAGGACGAAAGTTTCTAGTCCTTCTACTAGGAACGTTAAAATTTAAGCGTGTTAATAAATGTTGGCTGTCTACATTACCATTAAAAAGATTAAATAGAAACATAATAAATAGAATAGACTGAGTTTGCTTATAAGAAGCGAAAGGTTAACAGAGTCAAATGCTTTACTGAAGTCAGTGTAAATGACGTCTGTCTGTAAGCCATTCCGGAACTCATCCGTGACAAAAGACTCCAATAAGTTGGTGGTGGTGGAGCGGCGCTTCATAAAGCCATGTTGGCATGGGGATATTATTGAACTACATAGGTGGAATTGATGAGAGTTGCCTCCATACTTGCAGCATCGGATTTTTTCCCTTTTTTATGCAGATGAATAATGTAAGATTCCTTCCACATAAAGGGAAAAATCAAAGTCTCCAGCGATAGGTAAAAGAGTTTAGGGAGAGGTTTGCACAGTGTCTCGGCGCAGTTCTTCAGAACACAGCCTAGTACTCCATCGGGGACTGGCGAATAAACGGGCTTGACCTTAAGAAGATCCGATAACACACCACTTTGATCAACAAATAGGAAAACTATAAGGTTGGCTGATAGGATATTAAAAGGGTACGGCTGAGCTGGAATGGTGCTATGTGAATATGTTGTATGAAAAAACTTTGCAAAGAGATCGGCCATTGCCAGATCAGTGTTTGCATAAGAGTTCTCAAACGTAAGCAGAGATTTGTGCTTAGTGTTTACAAAGTTATAGAACTGCTTCGCGTCCTGAGTAAACTGAATCCGACAGCGGCGAATATAACTCCGATAACATTCAGCGTTATGCACGGTGAAATGAGACCGATCTACTAAGTATCTTGAATAACTAACTGTACAGCCAGATAATTTATGTTTGTTTAATATTCTATTCTTTAATATTACGTTCTTTAAATTTAATAGATGCCTTGTGTACCAAGGCGGATTATTTGAAACCGACGGATATTTCCATGGCACGCAAGCGTCGAAAAATAAATTCAAAGTGTAATAAAATTTGTTTAAAGGCAGTATTTATATCTTCACACGCCTGTAATTCGGACCAATCAAATTCCAAAATTAACTTATTTAGTTTCGTAAAGTCAGCCTTACGGAAGAAACGAACTTTATTAGTTATAAGTGTAGACTGATGTAGTGTAGATTAAAACTTCAAGAGAGGGATGATACGGATCCTCAGGGTTAGAAAGTGGCAAAGTTCTGGAAAGAGTAATTCCATCAGGATCAGAAACGAATCACAAATCATGCAGCCGATCTAAGGAATTTCTAACGTAGATAATTTGGCCGAGTGACATGTCGAACATACCCGCAGGGAAGTGGTGGTGCGAGTTAAGCAGTAAGGACGGTGAATTCTCAACATTGGACCACGGTATGTGGTATGGTGGTATGTAAGAACAGGTAACGTATAAAGATTGATCGGACAAAGTGATTTTAACGCGAAGAAATTCTATGTCACATAACTCATGTGATTTAACCTCTTCAGAAGTGAATTCGCAGTGTTCTATCACGTCTAAAAGTGGTGTACTTACTTGGAAAAACTTCGGAGCTTAAGATCTCCGGCTTTAACCAAGTTTCTGTAAAGACTATAATGTGAGATGCAAAGGAAGAACTATCAGAATAAAGTTTGGGCAGTTTACTACGTAGCCCTCTAGTATTCTGATACGTAAGTGTTAGTGAAGAAATTAGTTTTTCGAGGGTGAGAAAGATGAGGTAGAAGGGTGGTCAGTGGCTCTAACATGTGGGAGTTTCACTCCCACAGGCTTGGTAATTTTTTTCTTCACCGTAATTGGCTGATGTTCTTGGACGAAAATTTTCTCTGGCCAAAACTGGCGGAACAGATCGTCTTGAACATCTGCACGGGCACACGGATTTTGAAGGATGACGTCTGCCTGGTGTAAGTATATTGAAATTTAGTAATGTCTGCCACCTTTATGTCGGCTTTTGTTTTGGCTTTGATATAAGCCGAGATATCTATCTCAGAAGTATCAGGGGCAAGCCGAGATACAAATATGTGTTTCGATGGCGGGATCACATGCAAGGGTTTTGGTGCCGCCGTAACTAATACTGCAGCATCAGTTCCTACCGGGGGTCCGGACGGTTGAATACCCTGTTCGGTGACTCTAAGAGGGGTTTGAATTATTGGATCTGATGGTATCACTTGGAGTGATGCCCCAGAGGACAAATCGGACAATTGCTCATCAATTCTGAGAAATTCGGAAGCCGAATTTTTCTCAGTTCCAGCCCTTGGAGTGGCCATAGATATAAGCGGCTGAATAATTGTCGGCTGAGTTGGCTGAAGTTTAATCGCCACAAGCACATCACTAATAGCGGATTTCTTACGCTTTGGAGACTCATTTAATAGTTGAAGACTACGATACTGTGTATCGAGCGCACAGAGTTGGTCATTGATTTTACGAAAACCGCTAATCAACTCTTTAAATCCACCTTTAGTCTGTCTCATGAACGATCTCATCTCGTCCTGAACAGCACGACAGCTATCACAGCAGAAGTGGAGGCCAGACCTACGTGAAATGGCATCCGATACTGAAGCAGTGAACCCGGAACACTTAGCGTGCAAAACGTTTTCACAGAGCCAGCAGTGGATGGTAGGCTGGGATGGGGAGATTGTCTTATTACAAGGCCTCAAAGCACAGACAAGTTTATATTCCATGATTAATTATTTATTATTTTTATTATTATTTATTTATTGTTTTTATTTTTGACGTACCTTGAACCACTGTGCCAGGAAAACGAAAGCGGTGAGATCAAAGAGAGCGATTAGTGTGGGTTAGTGAACAGCAAAGAAAAGAGATAAGAATCTCTACTGAGCAATAATAGAAGCAATACCGTAAAAGATGAAGAAGCAGAGCAGAGCTATGTTTGGATGAAAATTAATAAAATTATTATTTCACCTCCAAATATACCACTGCACACGCGAAGCGATACGGATGATTGATAAAAAGATGTAAAAGTTTAATTTTATACATATAAATAAATAAAAATAAATACCGGATTGTTTAATATTAATAAACAAAGTTAATAAACGCAGTGCGCATAAAAAAACACGTCCGTTCGCTTTAAGATAAAGAGAGGAAGTGATACATAAAGAATCGTATATAGTATACATAAAGAATCATATACATAAGAACCGTATATAAGTTTTTTTTTTGCAAAAAAATAAGACTGATTGACTACCTGATAATTTGCCTAATTCTTTCACTCACTATTTCCGTGTGACGTTCGTGATTAAAATACTTGTCTCTTTGTTACTGGTTACTGCTTATTCTGTCGGAAAAATCATACGAAAAACAAGAAAGGAAAGCTAACTTCGGGCGGAGCCGAAGTTGATATACCCTTGCAGTTGAGTGGCAGTCCGCTATATATTTCGGATCGTATATAGTCAGCCGATCCTTATGAAACTTGACAGATCGGATTAGTTTGCCCAAAGTAGAATCCATAGAAAATCCCATTCTTCTAACTTCAAAAACAACGAAGTTATGGCATTCCCGATCAATCAGTTATATAGCAGCTATAGGATATAGTCTGTCGATCCTTATGAAATTTGGCATGTTAAATTATTTTACTCAAAGTGGAATCCATACAAGTCCCATCCTTCTAACTAAAAAAACAACGAAGTTATGCCCTATCCGATCAATCAGTTATATGGCAGCTATAGGATATAGTTGACCGATCCCGATCCCCGTTCCGACATATATACTGCCTGCAAAAGAAAGAAGGGAGTGTGCAAAGATTGAAGACGATAGCTTTAAAACTGAGAGACTAGTTTGCGTAGACGGACATGCTTATATCAACTCAGGAGGTGATCCTGATCAAGAATATATATACTTATATAGGGTCGGAGATGTCTCCTTCACTGCGTTGCACACTTTTGACCAAAATTATAATACCCTCTGCAAGGGTATAAAAACTGTTTCTTCAGCCAAAAAATTTTTATTGAAACCTAAAAAGTGTATTGTTTGTAATCGTGAGTTTGACAAAAAAAAAATTTTTATATAAAATATTTATATATTTATAAAAAAAAATATTTTTATTTTTTTGCTTTAGGTGCGCAACTAAGTTTGCGCTGTTTGACATAAACTTAACCTAGACATTTGAAAAAGAAACTGCGTTTTCATATTTGTGACTTTGTTTATGTGTCATGTACTTTTGGATGTGCGAATATGTCCGATTTTGTGCCAAATATTCGTCATTTGCGGGAAGTATTGATTTTCTTATTTCATTCAAAGAAATCGGCAGAGCATGGCAGAATCGTGAACTCCAAAAAGTTTACGGAGGTGTTGCCCCAAGTGAAACAACGTGCCGTGATTGGTTTCGTCCATGATTGATGGTTTCGTCCGTGATTGGTTTAGAAGGAAGGCCACAGGAAGAATTGGAGACGTTACTCGATGAGGATCCATGTCAATCGCAAGAAGACCTTGCAGCATTGGGAGTCACCCGCCAAGCCATTTCAAAGCGGCTACATGCTCCAAATAATTAATTAATTAAAAAAACAGCGAGAACTTACTTGCGCACCTAATAATTATAATGTTTTTATTTTTATAAAACATTGGTTCCTTATGTTTAATTCTTATTTCGCGGATTAAAAACATGGTTTATATTTATTTTTGAACAAAAAACATCAACAAATTTCGTGCCACTAACTTTATGGAAATCTTGTACCGTTCTCAATGTACCGATAAAAATCGGAAAAAAGCTTGTTAAATACTTAATCTAATATTTTTGATTGAAACTTACTCTAGACATGGGAAATTTCATTATATTATTATGGCCTAACAATTTTTTCTTTAAAATAACTCTCCACAATGCGGAGAAGTTTGCAATTTAACTTTGAGCAACTATTTTCTAGAAGATAGAAGTAAACATGTTTTTAATGTTCTATATATGAATCCAATTAAAAAGTTTTTTGTTTTTTCAGAACCAATCTCATTCCTCGTCTAATGTCTCTCAAAACGACAACCAAAAATGGCATACTGTTGGAATATTTAAGGATCTTTCACATACAGTTACCAGTTATATAGAATCAAATTGTATTAGTGAAGGTCTTCTTAACGGTATTGATTTTGAAAATTTTCCCGATTTAAGTAAGCATCCACGAATCAGTTTGGAACCAGGAACAGCTTACCGTTTTCGACTTGCGGCTATTAATTCGTGTGGCCGTGGCGAATGGGGAGAGGTACGTATAACACATTTATTTTTTCTAGTTGTGTTTTGGTTAACAACATACAACATATAGACTACTCATTTCATACAACGAAAATGGACGCAAAAATTTGTTACGACAGGTCCCAGCAGGCCCGAGAGAACATCTTTGTCCTATTCTTACGCTCATTTTTACGCTCATAATCTCATTGAACGTTTTTGGTTGTTCAGTCGCAGAGAAGCGCGACTGAATCATTAAGAAGGTTGCTCCGCGGTTAAATTGATCTTTATATGTATGCGTACTTACATATTCACAAACACGGTTTCATGTGTGTGCGTTCGATTTCGTTGTGAAGCCAGACAAAATTTCAGATTTCTGTAATTTTTCAGGCTTGCTACGCTAAAAATGGGGATACTTATTGTTACCCAATAACGACGAACAAATTTTATTATATGTAATATTATATTTTTAAATATTTCAGCATACATTTTATAGATGTTTAGAAATACGATAAGGTAAGGTGGTAGCAGAAACACATTAAATCATACACATCAATATTGTTGTGTTTTTTAATTGCAATAGCTACATGTATTAAGAATACAATAATTAAGAATATATTCGGCTCCCGTGATCATCCAAAAACTAATTCGAACTACACACTTGATCGTCTTAATAGAAACATTTTAAAACTTTTCAATCGGAAATTGTTTTTATCAACAACAATCATTTATTAGATAATTTTTTTCCTTTCTTCTTTTTGAAGTCAATATATGTCAACTACTCTGGTACAAATATGATTTAGGAAACCCACCGTATATCCGATATTTTGTGCATATCGCGAAATGTTTGAGGTGTTTTATTCGCTGCTAGGTTTCTTTGCTTTCAGAAATTTTATTAGTTTGCTTTTCGTTTGCGGCCCCGCCTCTCGTTTGTACTAAGTGCAGTGGTGAAGTTACTGCTACGCAGCTTCGAGGGTGTGAGGCCATGACGTGCTCGTCGATTTGCCGCCGTGCCTACCCTACAGAACATTTCACAAATGTGAAAATGTCATTGCTGCTTCATTAGAAGCGACTTGCTCTCGAAAATAGATGAGCTAAATCAGAAAACCAGCAGGATCTGGATCTGAAATCCCATTACCAGATTCTTAATACTTAAATAGAGCATGCTCTAGACCCATGCCACTTTGTCAGGAGTATGGATCAAGTGGTGTAGCCCCCTTAAAACCCCATACTAATTTTACCAGCACTAACTTTAAATCGTGACTGTAGAGTGGAAGAGGCGGATCAATCTTATTAGGCGCATTATGGGACAAGCGCGGCTTCAAGTTCTTCCTACCCTAAAATACCTTCCCATTGGGAAATTTGGGTTTTTCGCTGAAAAACTGAACCTGGGGCCCAGTGATTTGCCAGTGCCAGGCTGATAATGCCCTCAAATTCGTTAATTTTAAGTTGGGAGTTACGAATTACGAAACATTAACCCACCGTCTCCAATGATGACTTTTGGACCATGTCGGGGCCGTTTTGTTCATAAAAAACATGCAAAGGTTATTCTTCACCAGTAAGCGGTGACTTCAACTTCTCATCATATGTGTTTCCGGCTACGTTATCAACAACATTCGGCGGGACTTCTCTGCACTTCTTATTTGGATATGCACAAGTCCGATTTGGAACTTTAGTGTAGTGGAGTGGTAAGCAAACTCTCATTTTCCATAACTCGCGAGCATAGGGCCAAAAATGTTGCTGCCGGTACACGCACAGTATGAGCGCGCTCATGCCAGTAAATTTAAATAAGAACGATTTTAAAATGTGTTCTTAGTCAGTAGTTTATTGAATGAAGGCATTTCTCATAATGAATTCTTATTCTATATTTCATCGGAGTCTCGTTGTTGCGCTGCCCCTGAAGCCGGCAGCGGAGAGACTTTATTACGTGTGTGTGTATACATATATATTTCTATGCTCGTATATATGGCTGGTAGCAGCGCGAGAGCAAGGGTGTAGCAGACATAGCTCACTTGTATGCATTGTCAACTCGTGAGAATTTTCTGACCAATACACTTCCCATAAGTATTACTCTTAAATGTTTATTCACTGGCTCTTTGGCCGAGGCATTATGTGTATGTAACAACACTGTAACACAATATTGTATTGTTACAGTGGATGCCTGCTATAGTGAGCCATGCGTACTACACTAGCAAGACATTTGCGCGCTTTATCAGCAAAAAATGGCAGATAAAAATTTTTCTAGAATTTTTGGGAGGAAACATTTTTTCATTTATGCCGATTTATTTCTCAACATAATTAGTATAATCTCACTTGACCCAGCGATGCTCCAACTTCTTTCTCGAGGTCTGCAAAATAGGCAAAATAGGTGGCGGCGAAGACCTCCTCATTCGACGCTAATTTCTGTCCAGCGAGTGACTTTTTCATGTTTGGAAACATAAGGAAGTCACACGGGGCCAAATCTGGAGAATATGATGGGTGGGGTAGGGGTTCGTAGCCCAATTCGACCAATTTGGGCGTGGCGTCATGATGGAAGGCTACTTTGTGTGAACTACTGGATGTAGTTAGTATATGTTTCGTCGACGGTCACGAAACGACGCAGAAACTCTTTCGACACTGCTCACTGTTGCATCCACACGGTGAGACGCGAACTCCGGAAACTTCGCCGCTGGCTTCAAAACGATGAGGCAAGCCTCAGCCGATTACCAGAAGCTTATCCTAGGGCGATGGAGGACAGCTGGAATCGCTTTTTGGGAGAAAACGCACTCGATCCCTGGGGGCGCGACTACAAGATCTGCTGAGGACGCAGAAAGTGCACCGAGATTGGATGCGTCCGCGTTGATGGCGAGCTGATCACCGATTGGGGTCGACGGCGAGTGTCCTCCTCCGTAACTTTTTCCCAGTTGCGGAGTCTGATGCACAAATTGCCGGAGCGGCTGATGCAAGAGCAGACGCTCTCCCGCCATGGATGGCATCAATGGCACTATCTGCAAAGCAGTGTGGCGCTCCGTACCTCAGTATTTGACGGCGCTATATTCCCGTTACATCCAGTTAGGTTACTTCCCCCGAGAGTGGAAGTGGGTCCGACAAGGATAGGTGCGAACCCTCGCCGTACCGTGGGAAATGCCTGTTGCCAGTATTTGAAATTGTGCTTGAGGGCATCATGGTTAATCGTGTGAGAGAATTTCTTCCGGATGGATACAGATGGCAGTTCGGATTCCGCCAAGGACAATGTGTCGACGACGCTTGGAGGCACGTGAATAGCAGTATCGCAGCCAGCCCGGCGCGATACGTGCTCGAGATCTTCGTCGACTTCAAGGGTGCGTTCGACAATGTCGATCGGAGTGCTGCACTGCGCCGGCTTTCTGAGAGTTGAGCTTGTGGCACAGCTTCTCAGACAGAAGAGCAGAGATCCGAAGCAGTCCTGGAACCGTGAGCGTTCTAGTAACTGGAGGTTGCACGCAGGGATCCATTTATTTGGAATCTGCTGGTGGATGTTCTGCTCCGGCGCCTCCCGCCATACTGTGCTTTTAGCTCGTATGCGGATGACCTGCTCCTTTTTGTTTAGGAAAGGAAATTCACGAGCCGTGCTGGAGAATAAAGAAGCGCAACTGATGTCCATCGTTGAAGCGTGGGGAGGGAAATCGGTGTTACCGTTCCCACTAGCAAGACGATAATTATGCTGCTGAAGGGTGCCCTCGCCCGCACCCCTTTGGTGAGATCTGCTGGAGCAAATTTTCCATACGTTCGCAGCTGCCTGTACCTTGGCATCACGGTGAGCGACCGTATGAATTTCTTCATGCATATCGCATCGCTGCGACAGCGAATGACCGCAGTCGTAGGAGCATTGGCACGTCTGCTGCGAGTCGACTGGGGATTCAGTATATGGGCCATTGTATATATATCAAAAATACCATTGCAATTTCTTAAAAATCGTTTTGCCTATTTTTAAATAATTCTGACACCGATCAGTTAATCAAAATAACTAAAATCAAACACGAAACTGTTTCGAATTATAATGTAGTTAGAGCATATCACGAATCCAGGAGAAAAATAGTCTTGTATTAATGGTTCAAAAATTGTACGATTTGAAAGTCTTTTTGGTCAATTTACGGATATACTTGGAATTGGAACCGAGCCCCATATACACAAATAATTTCTACAAACAAAAAATTAGATATACCAATGTATATAACAAATTATAGAAACGCTCATAGTCAAGTAGAAGAAATTCAGGACCAGGCTCAAAAATAAATAGCAGTGAAAAGATAAAAATGGAGATTAGTCATTGACTATCGCCAAATTAATAAAACGCTATTATCCGATAAGTTATCCTAACTAGGAGAGCAAAATATTTTTCATGTCTTGACTTAATGTCGGGATTTCAAGAAAAATTCATTAAAACAAAAATATAAATAAAGTCACTACTAGATATATACATATATAAATAAAAAAAATCCTGCGCAGGAGAAAAAAAAATAGAATTGCCTAGACAGCTAAAGCTTTAAAGCCCAACGTATAGATGGATATAATCTATTATTGGATCACCAATAATAAAGTATTAAGTAATGTTGAGACCTTGTACGTAAAAAAATATGATTTGTTTTTTTAAACATGAAAATAAGTGTACTACCAGATATAATGCTAGCGATTTATTTACCAATAGACTAATAGACTAAAATAAAAGTGGCATAGTGTGAAAAGCTGTTAAAACAAGTTTCAGTTGATAATAACAAAAAATGGGCAATAAAATACTAAATTCATTCAGTAGCGCTACTCAACCCGGTAACCGTAATAAATAATGATAAAGAAAAGAAGCAATACTGTCTACATTTCATAACGATCCAAAACAAGGAGGTCAGTGTCATTACTAAAACCTTGGCCAAGGTCAAAAGATATTATTGGAAAGTTATGACCCGATATGGGGGATATGGGGGAGAGTATATAAGGTAAAGTGTCTGATTGCATTCAACTTGGTGAATGCCAGCATGATCCTTATCACTGCTCTCCCCAAGCCGACGCACTACCTCCACGTGGTTCTCCCTGGATTGCCATTCAACACCCGTTGTTTGACAAACTAAAGCGCGCGACGAGAGTCCTAGCTCTTCAAACTAGGTTGTGGCGTAGGACTTGAAATCCACCCATGGAAAACAAACTTTCAGTGAATGAAGCAGATGAAGCCTCGGAACGGTACCGATCTAACGTCGACGACCATGGCGCACGTAAAAAGGACAATGATTTGAGAGTATGCACTTGGAATGTACGTACATTGTACAGACCAGGTGCTGCTCAACAACTGGCAGATACCCTCAATAAATGTAGGGCTGACATCACTGCTATCCAGGAAATGCGATGGATAGGACAAGGTTGTATTAAGAAGAAGAACTGCGACATTTACTACAGCTGCCATCCAGAACGGCATGAATTTGGCTGTGGCTTCGTTGTAGGCGCCAGACTGCGGCGTCGGGTCTCTCAATTTTTGCCAATAAACGAGAGACTTGCAACGATCCGAATTACTGCCAAATTCTTCAACATCAGCCTGATATGCGCGCATGCCCCAACCGAAGAAAAGGACGATGTCACCAAGGATGCCTTCTATGCGGAGCTCGACCGGGCTTATGGCCGCTGTCCTTCCCATGACATTAAGATCCTCCTTGGGGATTTTAATGCCAAGGTAGGGCGAGAAGACATCTTTGGTGCCACCGTCGGGCAATTTAGTCTACATGAGACCACCTCGAGCAATGGTCTCAGATTAATAGGCTTCGCTGCAGCGCATAATATGGTAGTTCGTAGTACTGGGTTTCGTCATTTCGACATACATAAGGCATCATGGCTCTCTCCTGATCGACTGACCAGAAATCAGATCGATCATGTTGTGATCGATGCAAGGCATGCATCTAACGTACTCGACGTGCGATCCTGTCGGGGTCCCAACATCGACTCCGACCATTATCTTGTTGCAGCTAAGATTCGCACACGGCTATGTGTTGCGAAGGTTGCACGTCGAGGACTGTTAAGAAAGCTGGACATCGGGAAGCTGCAATCACAACGGACAAGGGATGCATTCTCCACCCAAGTCTCAGGCCTACTGAGCCGAGCAACTCCAACACCTGAAGACATCAACAATATGTGGGCGCTCATATCCCACTCCCTGTGAACTTCTGCAGAAGAGGTCATTGGATTCCAGCGTACCCCAACGAGGAATCCATGGTACGACCAGGAGTGTCGCGACGCTACAGCTGCAAAAGACGCCGCCTACAGAAGAACACTGCAAGCTGGGGCTACAAGGGCTGTTGTCGAGGTCTACAGGTCAAGGAGGAGAGATGAGAAACGCCTCTTCAGACGCAAGAAGAGAGAACAGGAGAGGCGTGAGTGTGAGAGCATTGAGAGCAGCAGATGCCGGAATGAGGCTCGTAACTTCTATCAGAGGGTTAAGCGTCTGACCCAAGGTTTTAAGACTGGAGGAGTTGCGTGCAAGGACGATGACGGAAACCTAGTCACAGATGCAGAGATTGTGCTGAGGTTATGGAGGGATCACTTCTCAAGTCTATTAGCTGACTCTAGCTATGATGACTTTGTAGAGTATGATCCACAAACCCCAATCTATGGTACTGATGTGGACGTACCGACCCCAAGCCATGCCGAAGTCAAGGATGCAATCCAACGACTTAAAAACAATAAATCCGCAGGTGCTGATGGCCTGCCGGCTGAATTGTTTAAGGCTGCTGGTGATATGTTGGTAGGGAGCATGCACCAACTAATCAGCAAGATATGGCTTACGGAGAGCATGCCCGACGATTGGAACCACAGCATAATCTGTCCTATCCTGAAGAAGGGTGATGCCACATTGCGCACCAATTACCGTGGCATTAGCCTTCTTCCAGTCGCATACAAGGTCCTTACGAGCGTACTGTGTGAAAACCTGAAACCCCATGCTGAAGCATTGATTGGACCCTATCAGTGCGGGTTCAGGCCTGGCAAATCCACTATTGACCAGATTTTCACCTTGCGCCAAATCCTGGAGAAGTCCTATGAAAACCAAATCGACACATATCACCTCTTCGTCGATTACAAGGCTGCATTCGATAGTCCACGGCGAGATCGCCTACATGCCGCCATGTCTGAACTTGGTATACCAGCAAAGCTGATACGGCTTTGCATGATGACATTGAGCAACACCATCAGCTCTGTCAGGGTAGGAAATGACCAATCCGAAACCTTTCATACCAAGTGTGGTCTCAGACAAGGCGACTCGCTTTCTTGTATGCTCTTCAACATCCTAATGGAGAGTATTATAAGGAAGGCTGGTGTGCATCGGACGGGCACAATTCTGACAAACAGATGTGTCCAACTCCTTGGCTACGCCGATGATATTGATATCATTGGCCGAACCAAGCGTGATGTTACAGCAGCCTTCGGGGCTATTGAAAAAGAGTCAGCTAAAGTAGGACTAGCAGTGAACATGGACAAGACAAAGTTTATGGTGTGCTCTAGCAGAGAATCGCGGCGTCTTGATTCCCAGCTAGCTGCAGGCAGCCATAGCTTTGAGTCCGTCAAGGAATTTATTTACCTTGGATCTGCAATAACTAGCACAAATGATGTCAGCCTGGAGATTAAGCGGAGAATCACACTTGCCAACAGGTGCTACTTTGGGCTCAGTAGGCACTTTAACAGTAGAGCCCTCTCTCGACAGGCAAAACTAACACTCTACAAGACGCTCATTCTTCCAGTACTCTTATATGGTGCGGAGTGCTGGACAGTGGTGCAATCCGATGCAGCTGCTCTTGGAGTGTTCGAGAGAAAAATTCTCCGCAAAATCTTTGGCCCAATCTGCGTTGGCGATGCTTATCGCATCAGATGGAACCACGAGCTGTATGAGCTGTACGGGGATGTTGATATAGTTAGCCGAGTCAAAATTCAAAGACTCCGCTGGCTGGGTCACATCGCCCGTATGGAAGAAGACGCTCCGGCTCGTAAAGTATTTGATGCGGTAATCGTCGGGAAACGGAGGAGAGGACGACCCCGGATACGTTGGCAGGACCAGGTGATGGAAGCCCTGTCTGCATCTGGTGTTACCAACTGGCGAGGGCGTGCCCAGGACAGGGAAGCGTGGAGGCAGACTGTGCAACAGGCTGTGACCCGATAGGGTTGGGATGGCCAATAATAATAATAATGACCCGATATACTACTATGTACTTACGAAAATATCAAAAATGTGTAAGCTTTCGACAGAGTGATAGTAGACACTATTGTTCCTTTATCCAAAACGAAAAATGGTAACTAATGTAACTAACTAAACAGCATATAGACTACCCATTTCATACAAGGAAAATGGACGCGAAAATTTCGTGCGACAGGCCCCCAGAGCAGACCCCAGAGAGCATCTTACTCTCATTCAAGAAGGTTGCTTCAAGAAGGAAGCGCATCATCAGAAGGTTGCTCCGCGGTTGATGTGATCTTTATATGTATGCGCCCTCACATATTCACATACACGGTTTCATGTGTGTGCGTTCGTTTCGTTTTAAAGCCTTTCTCCACTTCGGGCTATGTTTATATACCCTTGATGTTAAGTGGCAGTTTTAATTATTAGATATATATCGGATCGTATAATCGTATAATCGAAGTTATGGCATTTCCGATCAATCAGTTATATGGCAGCTATAGGATACAGTCGACCGATCCCGGATGTTCCGACTTATATACTGCCAGCAAAGGAAAGAAGGATGTGAGCTGGTGGCGCCGTCTGTACTCAGTACTGGGTCAGTCGATCGCCGTCTGTACTTAGTACTGGGTCAGTCGATCGGCATCAAATTATTATTTTATTAGTTAAATTCATATTACTAGGTGTGACGCGTTATCATGGCATTCGGTGCCAAGATACTAGGTCTTGGCACTAGGTGCCAACATAATATTTTTAAATTCTTTCCAGCTTTTATCATATATGCTGCTGTATCTGATAATAGCAGCAAAACTTTTTCTTCATTGCCGCGTTGCCATAATAATCAAATGCTGTCGTTAACGAAACGAGATATTGTTTCATTTTTTACCTTATCCAGTTGTTTAACCAAAAATGGGCTTGAGTGTTCATCTTCGCTTAAGATTCCATTATTTAAGGTCGCGACATAACGGCCTTTTTTATCGATTGTTTCGTTAACCAATTTCCAAACGTTTTCGTCCTTAATTTCTGTGCGAATTGGAATTGATTGCTGGCAGTATCTCTAAAATACCATTTTGGAATCAATGTTGGAATTTGATTTTCCATTATTTGTGGTTTCTTCATTGCACTATGGTCCCAATACGGCATAAAATCGAAAAAATTATGAAACTATTTTTTGAATATGAACAAAATTTTGATTAATAGAAATCCCAAATAAATATAAATATACATTTGTTTGAGCTTTATTGAAACCCTGTTAATTTAGCGCGGTCATTTAACCAGCTGATTCATTGCAACCCTGAAACTTGCAAATTGGTGGCAACTTTAAGGCAACTTTTAATTGTGTTACAATTGGCTTAAATTGAGTGAAAATACCAGATTAAATATGGAAAACAAAGATCAAGGTATGAAAAATCAATAATAAAACTATTTCGTGTTATCATTATATTTGTGTCTGTGTTGTCAAATGTTTCGTAAGTGTCTATTTAGCAGGAATGTGTAACAAAAGTAGTTGCGTTTTGTGGAGTGTTACTTTTTCAGCGCATATCGGCGCAAGCAACTAACCAGGTATATAGGAATTAAAATTTAATTGGTCTTCTTTGTTGGTTTTTGCTCGTTTTTGAAAAACGGTACTAGAATTCAGTAGAATTCGGTACTAAGACAGTAGTATTCATCGCAAAACAGATGTATTTAACAGAGCTTTGGACTCATCGGATCCTTTGTTATCCAGCGTTTGCATTGCTGAACGAAAGCGATCTAATAAATTTAAGATCTTACCTAAAGAAGTATTAAGCCTACTAGAAGAGCCGAAAATAATGGACGCATCAAATACGTACAGCGACACAGATACTGACGAAGATAGCGAATAAAATAAGTATAGTATATCTATATACCTACATAATAATAATATATAACAAATACACATGTATATATAGATATTTAAGTCATTCCTGAAGTAAATGTAAATCTATTGTTTGAATTCAGCGTCATACGTAATTTCTACTAATAATACTACGAATTGGTTTTTATGGGAGGCCATAGAAGGCATAGACGCACAGATTCCAAACATTTACATACTTATCTTTCTAAAAAAACACAATGTGCAAAGTTTGAGGTCTATAACTTTATTTTTAGAATTAATGACAAAAAAACGACCTCTGGATCCATAGTGCATTGGATGAATGAATGTTTGATGCTTTTGATCTGTTATGAAATACAGAGGCAATGTGTTGCTGCGATTTGAAGTTTTTTGCATTCAACCTAAATTATAAAAAAGATTGAATGACACCAAACTGTGACATTCAACCGTTTCCAATTATTTTGAAACTCTTCTCGGGATGGCTGTTGAACCATGAAATTCCTATTAAATTTATTTTGTGAATATTTATTTTGGCATGGCTCGAATTTTTAAAATTAATATAAAAATACGTTAAGTAACTTCTTTCCTCCAGCGTTTTTTTTTAAAGCACAAATGAACACCCAAATCACTTAGATGACTAATATTCAATATATTACGTATCTTACGTTACTTTATCCACATGTTTTATTCCCGGTTGGTTAATATCTAGGTAGTACATAGATATACCGTTTTCTACGAAATTTAAAAGCATATTTTTTGAATATTTTTAAAGCTAACATCGGGCCGAGCCGAAGTTGATATACCCTTTTAGTTGAGTGGCAGTCCGCTAGGCGCCACGCATGTTATATTATTTAATATATATCGAATCGTATATAGTCGGCCGATCCTTAAGAAATTTGGCAGATCGGATTAGTTTTCCCAAAATAGAATCCTTAGAAACTACCAACCTTCTAAATCAAAAAATCATTATGCCATTTCCGAAAAAAAAAACTCAAAAATTTGTTTTCCGCGGAAAATAAAGGTGATTTTACCTATGGGGATTTGGTTTAGGGGAGACTAAAGGTTATGAAGCAGGTGAAATTATGCGTGGTAAATTTTTGATGATGGCCTGTTTCAACATTTGAGAATTCGATAAAAGTAAAAATCGATACTTTGTGTATAAAAATACATTTAATGTAAACATTAAAGTTCAATTAAAACAACTTTCAAAATTACTCAATTTTAAAAAGTAAAATTTAAATAATACCAAAAAACATTTTTTTTGTGCGGGGACCCTCTGGCTTCTCTGTCTGCCATTCGCAGATCCTCACCCCCCTATCTATAGCAAGTTAATACTGTAATAATATTACAAATTTTTTTCGCAGATATCAAGCTTTAAAACTTGCTTACCTGGCTACCCTGGAGCACCCTCGGCGATAAAAATATCTAAGGATGTAAAAGAAGGGGCTCACTTAACGTGGGAACCGCCACCAGCACAAAAAACAAAAGAGATAGTTGAGTATTCAGTATATCTTGCTGTAAAGCCAACTTCCAAGGACAAAGCATTGTCAACTCCACAATTGGCGTTTGTTCGGGTTTATGTTGGTGCGGCCAACCAGTGCACTGTGCCGAACACATCATTATTAAACGCACACGTCGATTGCTCTAATAAGCCGGCCATTATATTTCGTATCGCTGCTCGCAATCAAAAGGGTTACGGACCAGCTACCCAAGTGAGATGGCTGCAGGGTATGACTCTTAACGCATATTTCTAAAATGTTAATTATGTAAGATATTGAAATTTTTAAATTTTTAGATCCAACGGCTTCAAAATTACAGTCACCGGCAAACTCACAAAGTTTAAAACGATCACAAGATAAAACTTCTAGTGGGACAGGTAGTTCATCAAATTCCTTCAGTATGCCAAACAAGCGTGGGCGTAATGGATTACACGAATGACCATTTAACTAATTTTTTAAAATTTATAAATACGTATAGATATAGTTTCATTGATAATTAAACTTATAAATAAAATGCATGAACAAATTTTTAGTTTTTAAAACTCTTTTGAATTTTATAGTTACATAAGTTTCATTATGGAATTACCACTATAAACTGATTCGGTTGAATTAAAAAAATGTTTATGGTCTTGTTGTGGAACATATGTTACATACATACAAGTCAAGAACTCTCTTCTTTTTTAAGGGCTCGTTTCTCCCTCACCTCCCTCACATGATTACTGCTGAGTTGTATGTTGAGACTCAAGGACGTAATTCATCGGATGGTTGATATCGCTTTCGTTATACGTTACTTTCGTGTTTCCGGATAAAAAAGACTGCGTTGATATTCGTCACAATTTATTTTAATATCACTGTAGACGGCATTCTACATAGGTGACCAATAGGCCTTTCTAAACTGAATTTAAAATTTTCTGTGTGAGTCCGATCTGATACGATTCACCAATCCAAGATATTGTTTTAACTAGATAATGTTCAGTTCTTAACAAGAAACTTTTTATTTAAATTAAATAGACTATGTCCACATTTAATATAAATAGGATCGTTAGAGCCAATTTTGAAAAAAAAAAATGTTTACTGGTGTCTTATTTTCTGATTCAGTGTATTTCTTTTTCCTTAAGATTTAGACATTTGATCTTAAAGAAAGTGAAAAAAAACCCTCCAATGAAATATGGCATATGGCGACATACATCTTATATTATTAAATATATATCGGATCGTATATAGTTGGCCGATCCTTATGAAACTTGGCAGATCGGATTAGTTTGCCCAATGTAGAATCCATAAAAAATTCCATTCTTCTAACTTCAAAACAACGGAGTTATGCTATTTCCGATCAATCAGTTATATGGCAGCTATAGGATATAGTCGACCTATCCCGGCAGTTCCGACTTATATACACTTCTTATAAAGAAGGGTGTGTGCAAAGATTGAAGACGATAGCTTTATAACTGAGAAACTAGTTTAAGTAGAAACAGACAGACGGACAGACGAACATGCTTATACCGATCAGGAGGTGATCCTGATCAAGAATATATATAATTTATAGGGTCGGAGATGTCACCTTCACTGCGTTGCACACTTTTGACCAAAATTACACACTTTGACCCTCTGCAAGGGTATAAAAATCCATAATTTGAATTGAATTTCAATAACGAACACACTCAAATTTTTTCAAATTTTTAAAAAATAAAATAAGGCAAACGAGGACGGTACTATTTTCGGAGAAAAATTTTACAAACATCTTCATTTGGGAAATTCTAACAAAATCGTTTTTCCTGAATAACTTTTGAAAGCAATGTCGGATAGGGAAGGTTGAGGTATATTGGAGTAGAATCTTTGTATATAAAAATATTTTGTATGGTGACATCAATCGATCCACTATCATCAATTTAGTGAATCACAAATGTTTTACATTTACGCAAATTTCTCCAAAGTCAAACTACTTTTGGCTAATTTTTGGATAAAATCCCTCAGAGGCGAACCAACGCAATGTTTCGGTTGGAGGGAAGCATTAGAAACAGTAATGAGTCTATATAAAATGAAGACTCAAGGGTTAGTTGTTAATCTGATCTTTGATATTAGCTTTTACTTTTCGCGACAAGCTAATATAGATTGAATAATTTTCTTTGTATATTTGACCTATATAGCTCACTGAACCAAACACTTCTTATATACACAATTATTCTTCAAAGTAATTTCTGCCGCGGTTTAAGAATATTCATAAATATATTATCTTCCTGAGTTACATCATTGTTACTCTGAAGTTGTTATTCATCACGGCGTTCAGCATTACTCGCATATCTCTTTTGTTACTCAGAACGTGCCTCTCTACCACAGAGTTTCTAACTTAGCTCTTCTCGCCCTCACTACAGTGGACACATCTCCATCAATAATAAGTCTCATTTGCACTGCTAAAAAAAAAGAGTTTGCAGGATCCATTACAGGTGACTCTTACCTGTCCTGCTGGTTTTGCAATAACTGCTTACATATTAAATGTGGTGGTGATGGACAAAATGGTCGGATAAGAGATCTTATCATAAAGAACATTGGCCTGACATGGTCTTGTATTGCATGTAGGGAGATTGCGAATGGAGATTTGAATTTTCATAAACCAGACCAGAAATGTTTTTTAGATGTCCGTAAGCTAGATGCTTCCCTTGTGAAGCGCCGCACCCACGGTAATCGTTTTCAACTCTTCAGCGAAAGCAATGGCTTGAGCTTGCTTGCATTGAATATAACCGCTGATTTCGTATGCGTCGTCATCACATAAATCTGTATTTCTAAAGTATCGATGATGCTCCCCTGCTTCGTCGGTGTTGGCCAATTGCTGGATTTAATTTTTAAGAACTTCGGGCCCGTTATCCAGGTCTTTTGCTGGGTTTGGCCTGATACTGTATATTTTCGTAAAAATTTACCTTATCCTTAACAATCTTGGAAGATATCTAGACCTTATTTGCTTTAATATGATATCGTCTGTGACTGTAATTTAGTATTGACCATTCCATCGCTTCCTAAGGACTTATACCATCCTAAACTATCGGTTTCTGTGTAAATTGGTGTCCCTAATATTCACGCTAACTAAAAGGCTCAGCCTCGAACTAATTGTTTTTGAATAAAACATTTTATCTTTCTTTGCAATGCACTTTATAAATTTCATTGCAAATTGTAAGGTAAACTTCCCAAATGATCCGCACTCCTTCTATTCGTTTGTTAATATGAAACCAGATCAGATCAGACCATATAAAATATAAAAATAAAAATTATTGTAAATTATTTTTGAAGACCTGTGTAAAATTTCATTAAGATCGGTTGAGTAGTTTGAAACCCATGTAAATTCTTAAGTAGTTATCGCACAATCGAAATAAACTCAGTGGTAGACTATGTTCCTACAACTACAGCTTTTAATCAATGAAAATTTAACGGTTACTTAGGATACATTTATAAGTTTAAGTAGATTAAAACAAACCCTCACGGTGTTTTTTTGCACTATAATCTTGCGAGTCTGCTTTCACGTAAGTATGCTGAAATGTCTAGATTTATTGCGACACCTTTGGTGCTCTTCAGGTATTTCCTGTGGGCCACTTTCTATAATTTACAAAAGCATTATACTCTGCGGTGATTCTCGAATTTACCTCACCTTCCTACGATATGCCCCAACAAACGCTAAGCGGGGTTCGTTGCTAACAGATTGATCTTAGCTGATCAATGAGTCCCACCAGGAGGTCATCTACCCTAAGTTATGGTGCCCGGGAAAACGTTATTAAAGGCTCCTTCTATGTTTGAATTTGTGGTAATCTCTCCTGCTTTTTGGATTAGTGAAGGTACATCTTGTCTGGACCGGCCGATTTAAAGGGCTTGAAACTGTGCATTGCCCCTTGTAGGTTTTTCTGGTCAAAATCCAGCCTTAAGTTTGTAGCCTTCGCATTTGTATTGGGCGAAGCTTCGGGTTTCGGGGTGGAACCTAGAAGTGAGTGTCTAGCAGTGTAGCTAGAGATTCCTCACTTGTATTGATCTAAGTGCAATCTTCTTTTTTAACATAGCCTAGAGTTGTGGGTGATTGGGATAGAATTTTCCTAAGCCTCGCAGCTTGGGGTGTGCTGGTTCAGTTCTTTTGAATTTAAGGAATGTTTCTAACATAGAACCTGTGGTCGGAGAATTACCTCCCAGAGAATTACATGGCTAAGTATCTGTTTCGATACAAGTTTGATGTCAATGGATTCCCTGCGATTTGCAATATGGCCTATGAAAGGTTCCGGCCTTTCATAGACCTTTCATAGGACGACAGTACCCGGATTCGAGTCGTCTGGGACTCCAGGGTAGCTGCCGCGTTATCTGAGTCGCTGCAATTATGGAGTAAAAATATGCTAAGGTGCTATGTAGCTAAGATGCAGGCTCAGATTTATCTTCTTTGTTAGCTACTAGTAGATTGTACTCTCTGGTCGCTAGTCCAATCTCTGCGAAGGACCGCTTTGGCTGTGTGCGCAGCCGCTTTGCCATAGGATCTCCAGGCACATCCTGGGATGTTTCGGAGCTGGGGCTCTTAGCGTTTCACCATATTCTGGAAGGACTCCTTTAGCCTATTTCACCTTTATAAGCCACTCTGCGGAATTTTTTGCAGATTTGGCCCTTCAATGGCTATGAAGAATCTGCCCTGCAGTTATCTTTTTGGCGTGGTGTACTTGTTTTGGCCAATTTGCTACCCGCTTCAGGTTCGCTACCCTTTTGCACGAGGCATCAAGGCACTAGGACCGAGAGATGCCTCCATGGTGGCGGTAGTGGGTGGCTTGCCGTTGGAGATCCGCGACACCCGGGTAAAGCTTAGAACAGGGGTCGCCAGGTACCCTGAGCCCTCCGTTTGAGACTGGGCAGAGCTTAGACCAGACCTTAGTCCGGCCCGGTGTGAGATGGAAAGGGGGAAGAGGGATAGTGTGTGAGGTTACTTTTTTAGAGGTGGCAAACTGGGATCCGTGCGGTATCCCTAAGCTAGGCATCCTAGGAGTCATCTCACAAACTTTGGACCAAAGGCATTGGAGTCCCCAGACAACATATTTTTATATGCAAAGATTCTGTGCGACACAGATTCTGTCCGTCGTTTCATAAAAAGCTATTCAGGAAAAACCAATTTCCCAACCTCCCAATTCCCAATTTCCCAAATGAAAAATATTGTCAAGTTTTCCTTCAAAAAAGTTTTCCTTCACCTCCAAATTGTTTTTGCATAATAACACATACTACCACATAAGTTGCTATTTGAATCCTGTTGTATCTTGCTAAATATGATCCAAAAAATACAAATATTTTAAGGTTAGAATCAACAAAACTACTGTTAACGTATTTCATTAAAAACATTACAACGGAAAAGCACATGTTATTAAACACTTATACAAATATTTCCTTCATGTCATGCAAAACATTTTTAATTTTAAGGTATTTTAATTGGTTAAACTGTTAAAAAATACAAGAACGCGAAAATTAAGAAACTTGTCTAATCAGCAAGCTGGCAAGCACCACGTCGCAAGAACGGCTGACTTTCAAGTGGAAGACAAGGCTGTTGGAAGACAAGGACTGCACAATAAAATAGCAATTAAATATTTTCGATGACTAGGGACTTTTGTTAGCTTAAAATAATTGTAACATTATTGATATACTAACACGAACTTTTTAAGATGTGGCCAAAATAAAGTTATATTTTGGTTAATAAAATAATGTGCGATGCTGGTGCATGTGAATGTAAGGTGCATATTTATAGCATTAAATAAACGTTACAAAAAATGCATTTAATTTATTTAATTTAAATAAGAAGTTCCTTGTTAAGAACTGGCCACTGCAGTGAACAGACCGCACTCCCAAAAACAAAATATTCACAAACAGCTGATGGGGCCTTGCACTGGCCGCTACCGCACTCCGAAAAAAATATATATAGAAATTAGCAGCTTCTTTTTTCTTCCGGAATGGAGAAAGGGAGGCTTTTCAGGCGACACGAGCGCCAGGGATCGTCAAGCGGACGGCAGTCTCGAGAGGCAGTCTAGCTGTGGCGCCCCCAATCGAGGATGCCACCTGGCGTTGCCGAAAAAAGCGGACAATACGGGATAACCGATAACTCATCCTTAGATAAAATATTAACGGTAGATCAATTCTCTTCGACCTGTTACGACATCAAGCTGTGTATTAATCTTAGTATATTAATAAATGGTAATACGAAGAACCTGACACTAAACAAACATATACGTTAGTAACATTTGATCAAGTTATTGAATAGCTCCTAGCTAGAGAGGGGATATTTGATGTAGGCGGCGATAAGCTAAGATAAGAAGTAAAAAATATTTGTTTTGATTTTTATGTGATCAAACATATATGGAACACTCTATATCGTGGTATGCAAAAACTTTATTTTAAATAAATATCAAATAATAACAATATCAAATAAAAACGATGTTAAATACCTGTGAGAACATTCATTCATTTGATTATAATTTTAGTCAAAAGTGTTCAATGCGTTGAAGGATACCTTAACCCAGAGTATACTATAGAGTATATACCCAGAGAATATGCGCCAGAAATCACCGGAATCGGCCCAGAAACCGTCTACACGTAATCGCCGCTGAATGTTGCTCCCGTGGAATGGACCGCCAGCAGGATCACCCGATACGTAAGCCTCCAAGTTTTGCTCCCGCCGGTAGGAACCGCCCTAACCTCCGTGTGTTGCGCCAGCCCCAAGACCGCCGGCGGAACCGTGTACCTAAACATCACCACCACAGCTGAGGATGTCAAAAACCACTGCTCCCCGTTCCTGCATATCCACCTCCGCCTGCACAAAGATAATTTTAGTCAGACTTTCTGTAAGTTTTAACTACGAATGCAGGACCTATCGTTACTCCCGCGAGTTCAAGTTCGAAGATAGTGTCCGCATAAACGCTCTGCGGACGAACCGGTATATCAACTTCCGTTGCGCCCGAAGTCAGCTGACCTTTCTTTTTCTTGCACGATCCGAATAATAATATACTTAATGTGTAATTTTGTACATCTATATAACATTTGTCCGTCACCAAAATTAATATTAGATATTTACGGGGTGGGACGTGAGATCGCAACCGGTATTTTAGTGTAACAGGTTTTTTATTTGATATCAGATTATTTTTGGTATATATATAATGATAATAAATAATTTTAAACATTTGCATGATGTGAAGAATGTTTCTATAGCTTCAGTGGTTTGAAGTTATAATTATATATTTTAAAAAGATTTTTGAAATTTTGAATTTTGGCAAATAACGCAAATAAATATCCTAACTTTTTTATGTAGTTTAGACCACAATTCAAACAAGAATATATATTATTTTATACTATTAAAAATATATCGGTTCGGATATATTGGACTGATCTTTATGAGCAAAAAAAAAAAATTGAAAAAGAATAAGAGTAAGTATTAATCTGTAATGATTAGGATTGAGAAAAGGGTACATAAACCGATTGCTTGGTTGTTGTCGCAACTTGCAGTTGGACTGACTTTATATTTATAGCTAATTTGGTACATGGATATTGCTTAGATGGTAAATAAATGGAAATATATTAAATCGTAAAAATTATAAATTAACAATTGAAAAGTGTAATACTTAGCAATATTTGTCAGCAGTTTTTGTTGCCGTTTCAGTTTGGTGTTTCTGTAGTGTTAAGGTCATAGTTCTTTATGTAGGCTATGACCTAAAATTTTCTTTATTATGTGTTTATAGGGCATGTGTTTTTGTTGTGTGTTCTTTTGACTTAATATTTAATGCTCATGACTTAACAGTAAGTATTTTAACGTTTAATTATATAAAGTTGTTCATTTTTTAGTAACAAACTTCTCCAATTTTTTCAGCATTGCCAACAATCAAATAGTGCAAATCGACAAACTACTTTCATTTGGGAAAAGCTGTAAAAATCGATATTTTTTTTTTTCTGAAAAAATGTTCACACTTCTGGCTGTCGAAAGGGTTGGTTGACAACCAATAGCATCATTTTTAGAGTAGAATTTTTTTTTTTTAAGATGACTTTGGAAGTATCTTCTCAACAAAAAATATATTTATTTCTTATTTACTGCAATGGCTATTGCGTGACCTAATATTTTCCCTCCAGTTGGGGCATATACTCCAACTTTATTCATAAGGGGCAACAGGCACCATCAGGCTCCATCCCGATCCGGAAATTTGGTTATTCTCGCAGGCGGCCACTTCATCGAGGATCGGTTCTTGTCCTTGACTGGCACCACATCGTTTATTGCCATGGCTCCGAAGGCACGTCAATTGGAGTGCTGAAGGGGTCTTAAGTATACTTAATTTCATCTGTCAGAAAGATTGCTGCTGGAAAGACATAATTTGCCTGTCCATACGGTAAAAGCTCATCTTGTTCAGCATCAGGCTCGATAAAGGTGTCTGACGGGACCATCAGTTAAAATATGTGCTGGCATAAGAACATTAAAGCCTGAGCATCAAGAAGTTTGGCCGGGTGAATCGATATTAAAAAAAAGGTGAAATCGTTTGCTTATTGTGTAATAAACAAGTAAGGAATGCTAACTTCGGGCGGAGCTGAAGTTGACTCTTCCAGTTAAGTGGCAGCTCATATTAATAGATATATATCGGATCGTATATAGTTGGTCGATCCTTGTAAGACTTTCACTTTCAAATCATTTTTCTTATAAAAATATTTTTGGAAATGTTGCATAAAATTGTTATAAAGATGGCTCCTTCACTTGCACTTTTTTCACCAATTTTTATACCCTGTGCAAGGGTACTTGTTATTGCGCTCTGCGAATACTTGTTATTGCGCTTGTTAACCAAAGACTTTATTGCATAACTATCACTTTCCAGGATCTCTGTCATCAGGAACGCGCCTTAAAATTTGTGATCTAATTTACGGTTGTGTCGCTTCTCATTTTGAGTAGAACGTAGCCGCCAATTTTAAAATTTTTAAATTTAGTATAATTATAATTTATTGTACTCTCTTATATCTTTATGTCCCTATACGCGTCGCTCGCTTCGTGCATTCGACCGGCGCCCTGCATCTGCCGTCATGCGCTATCGTATCTCTCGGTCGCTTCGCAGCATTAAGCGTTGAGCCGCGCTCCTTCGTCACTGACTTATCAGACCGGTCTTCAACCTTACGCTCAGTTCCCATATTTGTATATGAACAAGAAAATCATAAAACCGAAATAATAAATAAATTGCGTTTATATAAATAAATCAAAGAGCTTATTATTTATTAAAGGCTGGTTTCTGAACATTAATTAAGCATTAATGATCATTAATATAAAAATATAATTAGTTGAATTATTTTTCATTGAAAATATGAGCTGCGCGGCTTAAAAGATAAAATAAATTAAAAAATTAAAAAACATTATTTGGCTTGTGCGAAATATTGACATACATACGCAAATTGCATCCGTTATTTCCAGAGTGCTACAATCGCTACGTTAGCCGCCAATTTTGATGCATTGTTCGGCAGAACTTTCCCGGCTTTGCCGCTTCCATTTTTAGTGGAGGTTATGCGGAGTGGCTTGAATTCCGATCACTATTCTCGACCATGGTGGACACAAACCCATTTATAAGTCGTGTGGAGAAGCTTCAGCGGTTGTGGTCCTGCCTTCGTGAGTCTGCCTTATAGACTGTGCGATCGTTGGAGCTGACGGACAAAAACTATGAAGTCGCCTTGGAGCTGCTGAACAAAAAGTTTGTTAATCGCAGGGTTATTGCGCATCAGCGACGCATATCCGACCCTGGCAAGCATGGGCACAACGAAGCAGATTGCTAGCTACATCATAATCCAAGTGCTGTTGGAGAAGGATGATGATGTCACGCAGTCTAAGTGGAAGGAAATGCAAGCTGACTCGGATTCCTTGGATTCCATACCAACGTGGGAGTCCATCGCCAGTTTCCTTTAGCAGAGATGCTTGACTTTGGAGAGCACGGATTTGCCAACAACATCATATCTGCTTCTAACCCTGCTGTAGGACTACGTAGACCCTTTCATCCAGGTAACTCTGCATTTATGGTTAAAAAATCGTTCGCATGCATGGTCTGTGATAGCCATTCTCACATCATAAGCTCCTGCCTGAGGATAGTTTAAGCGACTGGATAAGAATAAGGCGACTGGATTTATGCCGTAAGTGCCTTGGATTTAGTCACCTATCTCAACATTACAATGCTTCAAACTGCCGTGCGTGTGGACGCAGGCATCATAGTCTACTGCATTTTCGCAGCAACTCTCCAGCTGGTATTTAAGGCCAACACCCCGCTCCCGAGGTTTCCGCATCTAGTGACGCTATTATTAGCCACCGCCAAAATTCTAGTCCGGAACCGCTCCCGAGTTCTACTGCCCTGCCGAGCGCTGCTCGATTCTGGCTCGCAGGTACACCTTGTCACTTCAAGCCTGGCGAATCAGCGGCAGCTGCGGAAGATAAGGTCCCCGGTTTCTGTATCCGGTATAGGTGACGCAGGGTCCCCTACAGATGGCAGTGACGTAGCCTCCAACGTCACTGACCTTCAGCCCAATTTTCCATTAGACGTCAGCTCTTGGAAAATGTCCGCCAATGTACAGTTAGCGGATCCTCATTTTCACCAGCCTCAGCGAGTTGATTTGCTAGGAGTTGGTTGGAGCTGGATTATTTGACCAGCTGGTTTGTGTGAGGAAAATTCATCTGTCTCCTGGTTTGCCCTTAATCCAAAAATCTCGGCTCGGTTGGGTTGTTTTGGGCGGAGGCCATGATAATGGTAAAGTCCTAAGGCAGCTGAGCGATCGGGACTGGTCTGCCCTCAAGGCTCTACAGATGAGCAGCTCGATCAACTCCATCGACAGTTCTGGGAAGTGGAAAGCTGCACCGATCCGATTGTGAAGGCGTCAAAGGAAGAACTGAATTGCGAGAGTCACTTCGATATAAACTTCTTGCGGTTAGAAGGTGGTGCCTATACAGTCAGGTTGCCAATTAAACATAACTCTGGTGTATTTGGCGACTCATACTCACAGGCTCTGCGTTGTTTCCAGTCGTTGGAGAGGGAACTGTCTCATCAGCCCGAACTGCGCGCTCAGTATTCGGCTTTTAGAAAGGAGTATCTTAGCCTAGGTCATATGTCCCTGGTTCCGCTGGAGTTGCATCGAGATTGCAAATATTTTCTTCCACATCATATGTGCTCAAGAAGGACAGTACCACGACAATGGTGTTTGAGGTTTCGCTGTTACTACCTCAGGTTACCTACCAAGCTTTTTCACATCCTGCTGAGGTTTCGTTCGCATCCGGTAGCGCTGAGTTTCAGCTGCGGATGTGGTGCTCCAATATCCCTAGTGTGTTGGCCAGCGTACCTAAAGAGGATCGGAAGTCCTATTTAACTTTTGATGACGGCAGAAACTTGACGAAAACGTTAGGATTGCTCTTCAGCCCACATCAAAGCCGTCCAGACGTTCGGTATTATCATCAAGAGCGCGGTTGTACGATCCGCTAGGCCCTGTTGGTCCAGTCTTGGGATGAAAGCTTACCTCAGGTTTTTTACACAAACTCAGGTTTTTACTCAGGTTTTTTTACGCTGGACATCTGCCAGAGCTTCAGTCATATCCAACGTGCAGGATTTCCTCTGCTGGCGCTTACTTCTGGAGCACTCGTGGAGATTCATGGGTTCTCTGACGGTTTATTGAAGCCTACGTAGCATGGGTCTACATAGTTTTCAGGTAGCCAGGGGCGGAGAGCCGACTTCTATGTGAGAAGTATCGCTGAAGTTAAAGGGAAGTATTTTTGTTGGTGCGACTTTAGTTGTGTTATCATGGATTCGAGATGAACCGGCCAGGTTTAACGTTTTTGGCGCCAAACGCGTGTCAACCATCCAAAATCTGACTCATTCCATGGAGTGGCGTTATGGGCCTACGTCGAAAAATCCGACGAAAAATCGACGTTGCGGACAAAAGGAATTGGGGGGAATTGGCCGATTGGGGCGAGAAAGACTGCTCAAGGCGACAAATAAATCCGTGAGATGTTTTCGGACAAAGCCTAGTTTGTTGGAGCATGTGATGGGCGATCTTCCAAAGGAGAGAGTGGAAGGTTACCAAGTCTTCAATGTTAAAAAGGCGGTCCTTTCATCACATTTCGTGTATAAGTCGGAGGTTTGCAACAAGGCCCCATAAAATGTTACATCAGTGATTTTATCTGGAATGGAAGTTCATCCCTCCCCGTTGTCTCCACTTTGGTGGCTTCTGGGAAGCTGCTGTTAAGACCACCAAGTAGGTATAGCGGCTCATTTATCGTGTCAATATTTAGATCATTCAGGAGTCCGCTTTCGATGAGAGTTACTGATGAGCCTTCATCCAGAAAGACAAATTTATTGATGGAAATTCCCTTTCCATACAGAGTGACTGGCAGAATTCGGAAGTATAGTTCTTCCATATTGCCTTCATCATGATGAGCACTAACAAGCTCTGATTGAGGTAGATCTCTGTGAAGTAACGGATGATGCTTGGACTGGCAGTTGTCGACTCCGCAGTCGCGCCTGGAGAAACATTTACAGCGATAGGCCATTTTTGAAGCCGGAGCATGTTTTCTGCGTTCGAAAAGCCGGCTATTGCACATCTGTTTTCGTACATACTTATAAACATGGGTCATCCCTCTGGATTACCGCTAAATGGGGGAAGATTCGCTGGCAAGACTTGTCTTGTGAAACCATAGCTTGCATGTGTCGCATTGTACCCCGGTTTGGACACTGCTATTTAGGCGACTATTTTTCATATATTACACACCGTGGTATCTTGCATCGTAGGCATTGTGGATATGCTCATATAATTGTGTAGTGATGTTGACGATTCTATTATGGTGTATTTGCGTTTGCCTGTTAGGATCTGTTCGTGATGTTATACACGAGGTTGCACTGGGATGGCCTTATACACGTGTGTATGTGTGGGCGTCTATGCAGATAACTCCGGGTATTTCACAATTTGTGATGAAATTCAAGCGTCTGTTGGCTTTCGCTTATTTGGTTTATGTTGAAGTAAAGTTTTTAAAGAAATGTTGCGGCACAAATATGATGGCTCGACCGACCACTTATAAGTATTGACAACATTTTGAGTAATTCAACTTTATTGTATTTTATAAGTGTTTAAATTAAAGAAGGAAAAGTCTTTGAAAAACTTTGTCTTTTTGCCGGTCGATAGTATCGAAATGTAACGGTAGATCAGTTGTGTGACCGTTTTTCCATATTAGTTAAAATCTCTTTTTATGTAATAGGACCACGTGTTAAAGCGATCGAAGCAGTAGCTAAATATCGGCGGCAACAGCTGGAATTCTGAAGATTAATTAAAGCTTCAGACAACACTCGGTAACTTAACATATGTGTTAACATCGTCTCCGTGTTCGTTTATGCGCGTTCGTTTAGTATGGGGTTATGCAATACATTAATGCAAAGTAACAGTAATGGGCCAAGATGGCTTCCTTGAGGGACTCCAGATAAAGCACGGACTAAGCGGGAATTTTAATTTTTACATAAGACTTCTGTGTTCTTCCATCTAAGTAGGTGGAGATCCTCGTAAGGTGGTCTGTTAAGAATCCTAACATATTTAGTTTACTCAACAGAAATGAGTGATTAAATGCTTTACTTAAGTCTGTGTAAATAACATCAGTTTGAAGTCCCTTTCGGAAACCATCTATGACAAAGGATGTAGACAATTAATGTTGGTGGAGCAACGTTTAATGAAACCATGCTGACATGGAGAAATGATGGAAGAGCAAAGGTGTCGAAAATGAGAACTTCTCTGTAGCCTCTGTAGTTGGGAGCATCGAATTTTTTCCCTTTTTTATGCAGTGAATTATGAAAGATTTCTTCCAATTTAAGGGGAAAATCGGAGATTACCTTAAAAAGTTTTTACGGCCACGGGTTTTTTTTACGGCCACAAGTTTTTATGCCACGGGTGGCACGTTAACTCTAGGGCATTCCTTAAAATCACTTGGAGTGATCCCATGGGAAACAAAGCGGACGGTTTTTTTACCGTACCTACTCTTGGAGTAGCAAGCGATATGAGTGGCTGCATCATTGCGGGAGGATCAAACGGTCCCAGATTTTTCCGCTTAGAAGATCCATTCAACAGCTGAAGACTATTGAATTGAATACCCAGTGAATTGAGTTGATCCGTCGCAAGAAGGATCGCATTTCATCTTGAACAGCCCGACACCCACTGCAGCTATAATGGAGGCCGAGACAGACGCAGTAAGGCCAGCACATTTGACATGTGAAACACTTTCGCACAACCTAGAGTCACGTAGCAACGCTGCCAGTAAAGCTGGCAGCGGAGAGATTTTAGTACTTATGTATGTATGTGTGTTTATGCTCTCTTTCTTAAGCTATTGGTAAGCGGTAGCGCGAGAGATGGAGTGTATGCATAAGCGTGATAGGTAAATGGTTAAGCAGTACGAAAATGCTGACGCTTGCACTTTATATGCACAGTCTGAACCATTCCCAAGTGAATAAATTTCAACTTGAGTTTTTCCTCTGACTTTGTGCTTAAGTTTATACAAAAATACAATATATATACATGTTGTATAAATTATACATGTGGTACAGTGGGTATTAGCTATATGTGTATTACACTATACCCAAGATGAAAATTCCATGGCATATGTCGGGTCAGGCAACAGCCACGAAATAGATTAAAATATAATAAGTATAGTTTGTCGTATTTTTGTTTTAAAATGCGGTCCTTTTTAACATTGAAGACTTGGTAACCTTCCACTCTCTCCTTTGGAAGATCGCCCATCACATTTCCTGTATAAGTCGGAGGTTTGCAACAAGGCCCCATAAAATGTTACATCAGTGATTTTATCTGGAATGGAAGTTCATCCCTCCCCGTTGTCTCCACTTTGGTGGCTTCTGGGAAGCTGCTGTTAAGACGCATATGAAACGGAGCGAGAAAAGCTCCAATATATGATGCGTATGCACTGAGATAAAAAGCAAATATGAGGACGCCGTAGAACATAGCCTGACCGAAAGCCCGCTGGCTTAATGCTAAACATAAATCACGATGAAGACGAGAGGCCGAGAAGAGTCGGCTTGCGACCAACAATAGAGATTAAAATATAAACAAAAATACGACAAACTATACTTATTATATTTTAATCTATTTCGTGGCTGTTGGTTGACCCGACATATGCCATGGAATTTTCATCTTGGGTATAGTGTAATACACATATAGCTAATACCCACTGTACCACATGTATAATTTATACAACATGTATATATATTGTATTTTTGTATAAACTTAAGCACAAAGTCAGAGGAAAAACTCAAGTTGAAATTTATTCACTTGGGAATGCTTCAGACTGTGCATATAAAGTGCAAGCGTCAGCATTTTCGTACTGCTTAACCATTTACCTATCACGCTTATGCATACACTCCATCTCTCGCGCTACCGCTTACCAATAGCTTAAGAAAGAGAGCATAAACACACACACACATACATAAGTACTAAAATCTCTCCGCTGCCAGCTTTACTGGCAGCGTTGCTACGTGACTCTAGGTTGTGCGAAAGTGTTTCACATGTCAAATGTGCTGGCCTTACTGCGTCTGTCTCGGCCTCCATTATAGCTGCAGTGGGTGTCGGGCTGTTCAAGATGAAATGCGATCCTTCTTGCGACGGATCAACTCAATTCACTGGGTATTCAATTCAATAGTCTTCAGCTGTTGAATGGATCTTCTAAGCGGAAAAATCTGGGACCGTTTGATCCTCCCGCAATGATGCTGCCACTCATATCGCTTGCTACTCCAAGAGTAGGTACGGTAAAAAAACCGTCCGCTTTGTTTCCCATGGCATCACTCCAAGTGATTTTAAGGAATGCCCTAGAGTTAACGTGCCACCCGTGGCATAAAAACTTGTGGCCGTAAAAAAAACCCGTGGCCGTAAAAACTTTTTAAGGTAATCTCCGATTTTCCCCTTAAATTGGAAGAAATCTTTCATAATTCACTGCATAAAAAAGGGAAAAAATTCGATGCTCCCAACTACAGAGGCTACAGAGAAGTTCTCATTTTCAACACCTTTGCTCTTCCATCATTTCTCCATGTCAGCATGGTTTCATTAAACGTTGCTCCACCAACATTAATTGTCGACATCCTTTGTCATAGATGGTTTCCGAAAGGGACTTCAAACTGATGTTATTTACTTAAGTAAAGCATTTAATCACTCATTTCTGTTGAGTAAACTAAATATGTTAGGATTCTTAACAGACCACCTTACGTGGATCTCCACCTACTTAGATGGAAGAACACAGAAGTCTTATGTAAAAATTAAAATTCCCGCTTAGTCCGTGCTTCATCTGGAGTCCCTCAAGGAATCCATCATGGCCCATTACTGTTACTTTGCATTAATGTATTGCATAACCCCATACTAAACGAACGCGCATAAACGAACACGGAGACGATGTTAACACATATGTTAAGTTACCGAGCGTTGTCGGAAGCTTTAATTAATCTTCAGAATTCCAGCTGTTGCCGCCGATATTTGTCTACTGCTTCGATCGCTTTAACACGTGGTCCTATTACATAAAAAGAGATTTTAACTAATATGGAAAAACGGTCACACAACTGATCTACCGTTACATTTCGATACTATCGACCGGCAAAAAGACAAAGTTTTTCAAAGACTTTTCCTTCTTTAATTTAATAGAATCGTCAACATCACTACACAATTATATGAGCATATCTTGATCTTCCACAATGCCTACGATGCAAGATACCACGGTGTGTAATATATGAAAAATAGTCGCCTAAATAGCAGTGTCCAAACCGGGGTACAATGCGACACATGCAAGCTATGGTTTCACAAGACAAGTCTTGCCAGCGAATCTTCCCCCATTTAGCGGTAATCCAGAGGGATGACCCATGTTTATAAGTATGTACGAAAACAGATGTGCAATAGCCGGCTTTTTGAACGCAGTAAACATGCTCCGGCTTCAAAAATGGCCTATCGCTGTACATGTTTCTCCAGGCGCGACTGCGGAGTCGACAACTGCCAGTCCAAGCATCATCCGTTACTTCACAGAGATCTACCTCAATCAGAGCTTGTTAGTGCTCATCTTGATGAAGGCAATATGGAAGAACTATACTTCCGAATTCTGCCAGTCACTCTGTATGGAAAGGGAATTTCCATCAATAAATTTGTCTTTCTGGATGAAGGCTCATCAGTAACTCTCATCGAAAGCGGACTCCTGAATGATCTAAATATTGACACGATAAATGAGCCGCTATACCTACAGTGGACCGGCGGCACCACCAGGATGGAGGATACTTCAGAGAGAGCGCAACTTCAAATATCAGGGATAGGAAATTTGAAAAATATGTGGCTTAACAAAGTGCACTCTGTTTAAAAGCTGTCATTACCAAAGCAGACTGTTGATACACACAAACTATGTCAAAGATATATATATTTAAATGGATTGCCTCTGACATCATAACGCAGAGCCTATGGTTCTTATTGGCACGAACCACTGGGCATTAGCAATTCCCCCAGAAAATCCGTGAAGGAAGACGCAACGAACCCATCGCCTTAAAATGTTCTCTTGGATTGATCATCCAAGGAACAGGAATCTCAAGAAAACATGTTTCTCTACTTCACTGCGAATGCAACTGGGGCGAACTCGACAATGCCATCAAAAACAGTTTTGATGTAGACCTTATAGATCCACGAAAGCTTCAATCGGAAGATGAAGATAGGCCATACGAATTCTTGAAGACACATGCAAAAAGGTAACTGGCCGTTACCAGGTTGGTTTTCTTTGGCGAGATGAACACGCTACGCTCCCAGAAATCTATTCAACCGCTTTAAGACGTCTGGTATGCCTGCGGTCAAAAATCAAGAAACATCCAGGATTTTTCGGGCAAATTCAAGACCCAATAAACAATCTCGTGTCTAAAGGATATAGAATCGAACTAGAACCTGCCCGTGTGCGCCGACATTGCAGAGATGTTCCATCAAATTACCAGACAAGAAAGCGATATGCAAGTTCAAACGTTTTTATGGTTCCATAAAGTCAAAAAAACTCCAAGGAACTTCGTCATGGGTTCGATGACATTCGGAATTTGCTGCGCACCTTGTATTGCTCATTATGTACGCGACAAGAACGCAGATGTATTCAAAGACACAAATCCACGAGCATACGAGTCCATAACCAAGGCATGGACGATCTATATCGACGATCTCATCGAAAGCTATAATAATGATTCCGAGTCGGTATCAGTGGCATCAGCAGTCAAGGATATTCATGTGAATGGAGGATTCACAATAAGAAACTGGATCTCAAACTCTAGCGCGATTATACATCATTTTGGAGGGCGCCCATTAAACATTCACCATCCTAAATAACTTGGTGGACCCGAAAAGGTTCTCGGTATGTATTGGATCCAAAACACGACGTTTTCTAGTATATATTTAGGTTCGCAAGACTTAAAAGAGATGTCCTGATCGGACACGCCACACCAACCAAGCGAGAAATCCTGCAAGCACTTATGTCTGTCTTTGATCCACTGCGCCTACTCTCTTGCTATACAATCGGCCCAAAGATGCTACTTCTGGGACGAGCAACTTCTTGAAGAGCTACTTCAGTTTTGGATGCAATGGAAAACCTACAAGCTACTAAATTGATATTTCCCCGTCACTACTCAAGTTTGCTGCCAGATGCAGAGCAAATTGATCTACATACCTTTGTAGACGTCAGGAAATACACTTATTCCGCAGTTTCATATCTTCGTAAAAAAAAGGAAAACAACGTCGATACAGTATTAGTAGCCGTCAAATGCATGGTTGCCCCGCTGAAGCTCGTATCCGTTTCACGAATGGAACTCTTAACAGCCGTTATACGAGTCGGACTAGTAAACAAAAAAAAAAAGACGTGAGCTTTACGAATCGATAACTGCACTTACTGGTCCGATTCTAAGACTGTTCTTCAGTGGCTCACCATCAACCCACGCAATTCCCAACCCTTCGTTATGCACCGAGTAGGTAATATTGATATTGATAGTTGATAGCACTACCATTAATCAGTGGCGCTGAGTTCCAACAAAAGCAAACATAGCAGACTTAACTACAAAATTTTCGAAAGCACCAAATCTCGATGGATTAAAAGACCCCACTATCTTATCCAGCCGGAGATTCTATGGCCAGAACCGGACGTGTCCTTCGATGAGCAAACAAACAAGATTGAATAACGTAAGCATGTGCTCCTAACAACCAATTTAAAGCATTTCGAATTTGAATGTTTCCTATATATCGGGAAGCTACGTGTCAAATGCTGTGGCAATCCTTTGCTTAAACGTCTCAACCCTGACATCGTTCGCTCAGCGAAGACATGGGTATATAAACAGGCGCAGTTCGAATTGTATGCTGCCGAGATCACCTCCTTAAAATCCGGATAAAGCAATAATATCTAGCCCGTTTATCGCCCTAAAGGGCAGAATGGATCAATTGAACCCAGCAGATGACGCCATCGTACTGCCCAAAAAATCACGGATCACGGATTACCTTCTTGATCGCCAAGAAATATCCCGAAAAATCCCATCACATGTTCCATGAGACAACGATTAATCAAATACGAAGCGATTTCTACATTCCACGACTAATGGTCCTTTTTAAAGGAAGTCCGAAAGTGTTGCCAAAAATGCAAAATCGCAACCGTCTTACCTGAACACCCACAAATGCACCTCTACCATCTGCCAGACTTGCTTCTTTTGAGAGTCGGGAATAGACTTCTTTGGCCCGATCCTCGTCAATATTGGAAGTCATAAGGAAAAGCGTTTGGGAGTTGTGTTCCCGTGTTTCACTTTGAGAGCTGTGCACATAGAAGTAGCCCACAAGCTCGACGTTAGTTCGTGCATAATGTGCCTAAAAAAATTTTATGGCGCTTCTAGGAACACCAAAATAAATTTACTCAGATATCAGAACTAATTTTTTAGCCACAGAAAAGGTAGTGAAGGAGGAACTAAAAAGGATTAAAGGAAAGGAATACACGCCTACACTCACCAGACGATGTAAGTGGTTTACCAAACGCCCACCGTTACCCATTGGGGACATCGTAGTCGTCGTCGACGATCATCTACTCAGGAACTCATGACCCAAAGGACGCATAACTGTCGTAGTGCTTGCTAAGGATGGACAAGTACGCAGAGCAACAATATGGACGCGAATTGGAATCATGATCCGTCCAGTAGCCAAAATAGCAGTCGTGGACGTGGACTTAAAACAAAGTGAAGACCCGAAGGACGTTCACGGGGTGGGGAATGTTGCCGCTGATATTTAGGTACTGCTTCGATCGCTTTAACATATGGTCCTATTTCACAAAAATGTCAAAAAAATTAATAAAAAAAAATTAGCCAATATGGAAAAACGGTCACACAACTGATCTACCGTTACATTGCGATACTATCGACTGCCAAAAAGAGAAAGTTTTTTAAAGTCTTTTCCTTCTTTAATTTAAACACCTATAAAATACAAAAAAGTTGAATTATTAAAAAAGTTGTCAACACTTATTGTTGGTCGGTCGAGCCATCATATTTGTGCCGCAACACCAGCCTTTAATAAACAAAGAGCTCGGATAGATTTATAAATAAGCGCAAATTTATTTTTCTTGATGATTTTTGCTGATATACAAATACGGGATCTGTGCGTAGGGTTCAAGACCGATCTAAGAAGTAAAGACTCGATAGTGCGGCTCAACACTTGATGCTGCAGAGCGAGACAATAAACGCGTTGTTGGCACCTAGTGCCAAGACCTAATATCTTTCCACATCTTTCATACCTTTCAGCGGAGTCATGAAATATGAAACTTATGACCAAATGGTCGGAGTCAGCAATCAGAGTCAGCAGTTAACCGGGTTAACCATCACGGAAGCACGTCGGTGACATTGACCTAGTAACTTTAGACCTAATATAATAACATCTTGGATATAGAGATACTTAGCATCATATATAAGAGCAGTTATTCCCTTAATAAAGATAGTTGCGAATACAGAATAAATCGTCTCAACCAATCGTACTCTGTGCTAACTATAGCACTTAGACGTAATCGCCTTCGAGCGCGCTCCTATGAACGGACCATCGTAGGACCCTCGATACGTCACTTGCCGCTGAGTGTTGCTCCCGTGGAACGGACCGCCATCCAGCAAGCTCCATAAGTACGCGTCGCAGAGTGTTGCAACCGTGGAACGGACCGCCAGCAGAGCCGCTGATACGTAATCCTCCCAATACCGCTCCCGTGAAACGGACCTTCGGCAGGAACTCCCTTATACCTCCGTGTGTTACTTCAGACCAAGGATCAACGGAGGAAGCTCCCTTTCCCACCACAGCTGAGGTACGTCAACGAACCCCCGGCCATCCCCGTATCTCAACCACTGCCTGGATCAACCAGGTAGATTTTAGTCAGACGTTCTATAGGTTTGACTACGACTCCGGGACCTATCGTTACTCCATCGTGAGTTAAATTTCGACGTTAGTGGTCGCATAACGCACTGCGTACGAACACGCGTATAGGGAGAGATCAATAAATTATTGCCGACCTGACTTTCCGGCGGCTGCTTGACCTTGCATACTCACCCATTTGGAAGATGAGCTTTTAACACTTCATGAAGGACAACTTCATACAGCAAGCACAATTGGTTAACTGTCCGCCTTGTAGCTCCGACGCCGTGTTCAGCAGCGCCACCCTACATACTTCGTCGTCTTCCACTTCATTGGAGGTAAGTTTTCGTCCTTCATATTTTGGAGTCGCAGAGAGGCATGGACAAAAACCCCCGAGATGGGCAGCAGAAGAGTGAAGGTGGTCAACAGCACAGCGCTGATCTCGTGTACTCGTGTAAGGTACTCGCCAAGACGTACCACTTCTGCTGGGCGTTCTGCTCCGCGGAGATTGAATATCCGCCGGTCAAATGGCTAGCAATGAAGTTCGACTTGGACTATCCACTGAAGAACTACCAGATCACAGCGATGATCAAGGGCTGGACAATCAGGCCACTGATGATCTTGGCCGGATGGTTGAAAATCAAAAGGACGTAGATGGTCAGAAAGATCAGAAATCCGGACCGGAAAGATCGGCCGCACCATCACCCACGGATGAAGTTGAGGGTGCTGACATGGAGTTCGGGTTTCTCTTTATCTTCGTTTGATCCTTCATAATCGGATCGGATCAAGGGCCTTGGGGGCTGGAACTTACCATTATCACAGCCTCCGCCTTTACACACAACTCATCCGAGATGAGTTTTTTGGATTGAGAGCAACCAGGAGATAGATGAATTTGCCCCACACAAACCAGCTCGTCAAATTATCCAACTCCAAATAGCAAATAAACTCGATGAGGCTGGTGAAAATGAGAATCCGCTAACTGTACCTTGGCGGTAATTTTCCAAGAGCTGACGTCTAATGGAAAATTGGGATGAAGATCAGTTACGGTGAAGGCTACGATCGCAGTTAATTAAGCCGAGTAGTCAGAACATTGGGATTTCAAGCTGACGAGTAAAGAAAAGCCATCCGTAGGGGACCCTGCGTCACCTATACCGGATACAGAAACCGGGGACCTTATCTTCCGCAGCTGGTTCGCCAGGCTTGAAGTGACAAGGTGTACCTGTGAGCCAGAACCGAGCAGCGCTCGGCAGGGCAGTAGAACTCCGGAGCGGTTCCGGACTATAATATTGGCGGTTGCTAGCAGCAACACATCACCAAAACACCAAACCGCAGCGGACGCTGAACGAGAAATAGCGTCACTAGATGCGGAAACCTCGGGAGCCGACTAGCTGGTGAGTTACTGCCAAAATGCAATAGATGAAAGGGTGTACGTCGCCATACTGCAGGGTTTGGTGGATATGATGTTGTTGGCAAATCCGTGCCCTCCAAAGTCCGGCATCTCTGCTAAAGGAAACTGGCGATGGACTCCCACGTTGGTATGGAATCCAAGGAATCCGAGTCAGCTTGCATTTCCTTCCACTTAGACTGCGTGACATCATCATCCTTCTCCAACAGCACTTGGATTATGATGTAGCTAGCAATCTGCTTTGTTGTGTTATCATCGCCTCCGGAAATGTCTGCACTTCTTTCAAGAAGAATAGTAATCTTCGTCATTTTCGCAATTAAATATTTAATTTAGTCCACGATTCACTGTGCAACTGCGATATATCGGGGTATTATATGTATGAGTGATTGTAGCACTCGGGAAACAACGAATGCAATATGCGTCTGTATGTCAATAAATCGGACAAACCGAATAATGTTTTTATTTATTTTATCTTTTAAGGCACGCAACTAAAATTTTCAATAAAAAATAATTCCACTCACATTTTTCCCAAGCACAAAACAAGATACTGCGAGAGAGCAAGATAATGATACCGCATGACGGCAAATGCAAGTGGCCGATCGAATGCACGATAGCGGATGACGTTAAAACGTATTTATTTTTTTTTTCTTCTTGTGTTCTTATCGTCAACGAAAATTGTAATAAAAGCAGTGCAAGCTCTAAACAACAACACACAGTGAGCGAAAAGACGCTTAGTGCGATGAACTTCGTTCTTTTTGTGTAAATAAACAAGAAGAAAATCTAAAACATTAAGCTATGAGTGAATTTGACACTCATACGATGCTCCTACGCCAGCAAGACGACCGTCGGCTCTGCAGCGTAAAAACGCATATCACTCACCGGCGCACTGAAGGAAAATGGTGAAGGAGTAATGTTAAAAGTGTTATAAACATTTTGAACAGAGAAAGAAAGCCTCAACCTCTTTTCAAGGTAGAACTTGAACCCGAAACCAAATCCAAGCCTCTGAAAACAAATGAAGTGTACCCAATTTTTACTCTCCAGTCCCTACAACACCGGCGAATAACCGTAGAAGAGCCGGATAAAAGAAATGGGCCGGTGCAGTGTAACAATTGGCATGAGTATGGCCACCCAAGGTCTTATTGCACGCTTCGTCCCGTATGCGTTGTTTGTGGAGACCTTCATGACTCCCACAAATGCCCAAAAAATAAAGAGGATCCCAGCAGCAAAAAGTGTGGACACTGTGGAGGTAACTGAAAAGTCGTTCACACCAAAGAGTGTGAGTGCTCGCTCACATATAACTCCTATGAAATCTACGCGTGATGTCTTCCCCCCTGCAGCCGTAAAATCTTCAGCCAATAATGAGTTTACCGACAAACCCGTAAGCTTTGCAACTGCTTTAAAAATGGGTCTGGAAAGTACCGCTCCCACCAAGCCACGATCATCAGTTTCCCCTCATCAACCAGGTGAACCGTCTACGAACAAAATTGAAACAATAATATGTAATCTTCAACAAAGTATGTATATATATGTATATATATATATATGTATATATTGCAGGCATGCAGACAACTATGCAAGATCTTATGCGAAACCAGAACGATTTGATTGAGCTGCTTGTTGCTTAAAATCAGAATAAGTAATCAATGGCTCCACTCCGTATAGCACTGTGGAACGCCACCGGCGTCTCACAGCGCAAACTCGATTTAACTCAATTCCTTAATAATAACCATATCGATTTTCTGCTACTTGCAGAAACTCATCTTACAAATAAATACAATTTCCAAAATCGAGAGTACTTCTTTTAAAACACGAATCACCCAGACTACATGCAAGCTACATCTATAGATGTACAAATGGAACACCGTTCCTTAAAGCTTCCCACCGTATACTGTCCTCCTCGGTTTACAATATCTGCCAAGAGAGAGACTTTAATGCCAAGCATACGCACTGGGGATCTCGACATGTGACCCCAAAGGGAAGGCACCTGTACAATGAAATAATACAAGCAAGCAAAGCTAGACTGTGTGTCACATGGGACACCTACATATTGACCAACAGAATCTGTGACTGCAAAATCTATCAAGTCTGGCAGTTTCCTGGGATCTGTTCAACAGGATCTGTTGCGAGGAATGTTTTTTGTGACTGCAAAATCTATCAAGTCTGGCAGTTTCTTGGGATCTGTTTACACTTCCTTACATTCCATAAGTGCTAACTCCTTATCAGATCTTCAACTAAATCTACATCCAGTTGCGGTAGATTAACCATTCAGACTAACAACGAATAAAACCAACTGGCTTAAGTAAAAAAAATATGTAAGTTCGCATATTGAGTTGAATCCACGTTTGAATGTCGAAGCTGATATCAACTCATTCACAAACAATCTCGAATCCGCCTTGGTCGCAGCAAAAAAGCAAAAAAAATCGTACAATCACAGATTCACGAACGTTGAAATAGAACAGCTTGTTCTAGCAAAGCGTCGCTTCGCTTTCACGGCAAGACTGGCAATCCAACAGATCACCATCTGCAAAACAAAGGTTAAATGATGCTACACGAAGGCTCTCAGCTGCATTACCTTATCTTCATGAAAGGTGCCAAAAACATTACTTTGGAGAGGATACTCATCACTCATCGCACCATTAGAATCTTCAATGTCAATTAGGACATCCACAGGCAACTGGTCGCGCAGCGACGGAGAAAGAGCCAACAGATTTGCAGAACATCTTCAAAATGTATTTCTGCCCAATACAGCATCATACGGGATCTCACTGCCATCAACATCAGATATCGACACATCTACGTATGAATCAATTGTATTTAGACCACATGAGTTACTCAAAATCATAAATGAACAACTCAACCCAAAAAAATCTCCAAAAAAATCCCGACTCAACAATTCGGTTTTCGAGAAAAATATGGAACCATCGAGCAAATCAACCGCATAACTTCAGAAATCCGAATTCCATTTGAACAAAGGGAGTACTGCACTGCGATATTTCTAGACGTGTCACAAGCTTTCGACAGAGTATGGTTAGAAGGTTTAATGCACAAAATAACAGAATAGCTCCCAAGCAACACTCACAAACTTCTGAAGTCATACCTTTACTACAGGAAATTCTCTGTAATATGTAAGGCTGCCATGTCCGATGATTACACCAGAGCCGGAGGTCCTCAAGGCAGCGGTTAGGGCCAACACTCTACCTTATCTACACTGCGGACATCCCAGCGAGCACGCAACTAATCACATCCACTTTTACTGATGACACAGCGATCCTAACCCGCTCGAGATGCCCCAAACAAACAACGGCGCAACTTGCTAAACACCTTGTGGCAGTGAAGAAATGGCTATCCAACTGACGAAACAAAGTTAACGAACTAAAATGCATACACGTAACGTTTACACGGACTGCCCTCCCCTTACTCTAAACAACACAGAGGTTCCCATTGCAAATGAAGTAACATATATTGGCGTACACCTCGATATATGTCTTACCTGGCACAGCCACATCGAAGCCAAAAGAACACATTTAAAGCTCACAGCCAGCAGCCTCCACTGGCTTATCAATTGCCTGGACTATAAGGTACTTCTATACAATACCAATCTGGATCTACGGCTCTCAGTTGTGGGGGAATCCTAGTAACAGCAGCGTGGATATAATGCAAAGAACTCAATTAAAAATTCTCAGAACCATCACCGGGGCACCGTGGTACGTTTGGAATGTAAACATTCACAGGGATCTGACATACCACTCGTCAGAGAAGAGAAAACACAATTCACAACAAACTACTACAACAGGCTATCAGTACATCCAAATCATCTCGCGAGAGCCCTCACGCGAGTTTCCAGCAGTTCTCATCTTCGCCGCATCGACCTTCCAATCCAGCCCTAATTATTAGGACCATGTAGTCTCTATTCAGTTAAAATTAAACTGTTAGATAATGTATTATTTTAAGATTTGCAACCTTATTGTTAGACTCATAAAGAGATGATCCATTAAATAAAACCAAGCTTTAATAAATTATTGCCGGCCAGACTTTCCGTTGGCTGCTTGTCCCGACAACAGACTTTAGTCTAAAAATTTTGTATAAAGTTAAAATTGTGTTTAGCTAATGACTTAATACTTAATAGATCAAAATTCAAACTTATGTCTTTTTTATCGCACTAGTCCTCACCAGGCCACGTACTATCTCTATGGATATTTGAAAAATTAACTCAGATTAATGATCTTGGTATCCTTTTAGACACAATTTGCCGCCCATATTTCCTCAATGGTTAATAAAGTAAACGTGTTCTTGATGTTATCAAAAAATGGGCAAAAGAATTTAACGACCCTTATATTACTAAAAGCTTATTTATATCCTTGGTCCGTCGATACTGGGGAACGGTTCATGTGTCTTGTGTCCCCAATGTGGTGTTTATCAAGACCGCATAGAATTCGCACAAAAGAAATTTTTATTATTTTCCCTTAGAAGACTTAAATGGGATGAAAATATTCACCTTCCTTCGTATCATAGTAGACTCTTACTAATAGACTTACCGTACTTAACAAATCGTAGAAAAATACTGGGTGTCGTTTTCCTACACAACCTTATTAATGGTGATGTATATAGACTGCATTACTAACACGCTTAAAGTTTAAAATTCCGAATAAAAGTACTAGAAACTTTGGCCATCTATTCTTAAGCCATTGCAGATCGACATATGCACAGCATGATCCACTTAGATTTTTTTGTTCGAACTATAATGGTCTCAATCGCATTATTTCACTTTCATCCCTTTTAAATATGAAAACCTCTTTTTTAAATTACCTACAAGACCACACCAATTCTTCCGCGTTATCTTTATAATCTTTCTATATACATTTACGCCAATTTATTTCCGCGAGCCGAGGCGTACCTTATGCGGCAGGCGCTCCTCGGTCGGTTGTGCGGGAACTAAGCTGTTCGTATGCAGTAGGAACAGTAGTAGAAAAAAAATATATATACATATATAATTAATCTACAAATTTACGGACCTTCTTGGCATACATTTTGTCCAACGTCTTTTTCCATTTTAGGTGTATAATTGCTTTATTGAGATGATTCTCTTTAATTTCTTCTAACAGAATATGCCTTTTGGGGATATTCCAGTAGAGTGCAAAAACAATCGTCAGGGTTAATTTGGGGATGATATCCCACTTTTGAGCCCTATCGGAGCCCTATTCTCGGAATTCGCCTCTCCATTTTTGGGGCGAGCCATACGGTCCTTGGCTTTCCGTTCGTGGCAAGGGCTTTTTGTCGACTGTAACACTTTTCATTATATCATCATGCATCTTCGATCACGAATTCGCTGTTATAGATCATCTCTATCTAATACGCTGTCAAGCCAAGACTTCGCGAAACAGAGATTTCTGCTGGACTCGCTCCAACAAAAAGAAACCGAAGGAACCTGAGAAATAAGGGAAATTACCAAAGGAAAAGATCACATACACATTCATTTATAAAAGACGTCATATTTTAACAGTGGATAAACATTATTTACTGTATCAAAATTAACAACGATACGACATGTATATTGATTGGGAATTTTTTTTTTGAAGCTTGTGCATTCATGTATGTGTGCAGTAAACTAGGAAACTCGACTATGTCCGTCCCTCCTTTTTTGATTTACTTTAATTTAATTTTACACTTATTTTATATTTTTAATTAGACACTAAATTTTATATTCTAAGATACTTACTAAGTGTGCATCATATTTTCTAATTCATATCATTGCTCCACTTTCAGTGTCGTCGCATGCAGACGTGTATTTATTGTGCTCCGGGAAAAAGTATAGAATAAAATCATATAAGTGCAGTGACCTGTTTAACAAAACTAAAATAACGCGAAAAGACGCTTTCTGCGATGAAATCGCGAATGTTTATATTAATTAATCAATTAATTTAAAACCTAAAAACTAACTAAAACTCTAATTAACTCAAACTCGATTACAATGAGTCAAAACGACGCTCGAACACAACGTTAACGTCAGCAAGACGAGAGACGGCTCTCAGTACAAAAAAACAACGCGTACATTTCTATTGGCAGAGGCGTGGCAGACGCGTACGGCAGAATCTTGACAGACGCGTACGAGATTGAGGAGGCTGAATCTACTGAAGTCGAGAAAAGGAAGCCAAAGCCTCCGCCTATTTATATACGAGAAAAAGATCCAATGTTCTTGTCAACAAAATTATCGAGCTTATAGGCAAGGAAAACTTCCACGTCATAACCCTTGTTAAGGGCAACATTCAGAAAACAAAAGTTCAAACGAAGTCTGAAGATAATTACAGATCACTAACGAAATATCTCACAAAGACTAAAAAGAACTTTTACAAGTATCAGCTCTACTTTTTAGCTTTAGCTTTTAAGGGCTTGCAAGTCGTACTTAAGAATTAAAGAAGGCGCTACAATAGAAGGGATATAGCGCTGAGACAGTCTTCAACATTCTTAAAAGAGATACAAAGCCGCTCTTTAAGGTGGAGCTCTCACCAGAAAATAAGCCCCTGAAGAAACAAGAAGTGCACCCTATATACAATCTTCAGTTCCTGCTGCACCGCAGAATTACAGTTGAGGAACCGCATAAACGCAATGGCCCGGTACAATGTGTGAACTGCCAAGATTATGGCCATACAAGGTCATACTGTAAACTGCGCCCGAAAACTGCCCAGCGAGCAAAGATAACTGCAACTCGAAAAAGTGTGTCAACTGCGATGGCAATCATACTGTTAACTATAGAGGTTTCCCAATCTACAAGGAGATGAAAAGTCGCATCCTCCAGAGAGGAATTACTCCGCACGCCCAAAATAAACAGTTTATAGCATCCAGATCAAACCCTGAAGTCTTCTTCAGGAAGTGGCATACGCAAGCGCTTAAAAAAAATGGGACTGGCTACCTCTGCCTCAAATAGTTCATTTTTGCAATCAGCATACCAAGAACATGATGAACAGCCAAAAAGCCACTTTGAAGCTATGATATGCAGCCTACAACAAAGCCTTACGGAATTTATGTCGTTTATGCGCACAACTATACAAGATTTAATGCGAAACCAAAATCTACTTCGCTACGGATATCTACGTGTAACGTTAACGGCGTTTTACAGCATTAATTTGAGTTAGCTTAATTCCTACTTGACAATCGATGTAATGCTGCTTTCAGAAACACACCTTACAACAAATATAATTTTCAACTACGAGGCTATACATTTTATGGAACAAATCATCCAGATGGTAAAGCACATGGTGAGCAGCACTATCATAACAACTTTGCTAAAAACTACCCACAGGCCACATCTATAAATGTACAACTAAATACTGGCAATAACTTACACTAGCCGCCGTATACTGCCCACCTCGATTCACAATAGCTGAAGATGATTTTATGCAGTTTTTCAACTCTTCATAGCTGTAGGAGACTAAAAAAGGAAAGCAGCTCTATAACGCAATCATCAAAGCCAAGAACAAGCTCGACTAAGTTTCTCTTGGCACTCCAATATGCTGGCCGGCAGATCCAAAGAAACTACCCGACTTAATAGAATCGAACAGCTCGTCCTCGAAAAGCGACGCTTACGTAGAGAGTGGCAGTTCCACTAAGCTAAGCAAAGCTTAATACATGCCTCACGCCAACTTACTTACTAAAAGAAGTAGAAGCATATGTTCACCGCCGATAAATAGAGTAATTGTAAACTACTAGTACAATACTTTCACTATGGAGGGCTCACCCAACTCTGAGCTCACCGATAGAAACTGTGACGCCTATTAGAAATCCCACAGGCGGCTGGGCGCGCAGCGATGCAGACAGAGCCAGCACGTTTGCCAACCACCTGAACCACCCATATCCTGCCACTAGTTTATGCCGGCTATACCTTATGAGCCTCAGCTTCAGCATGAGCAAATTGAATTTCGCCCAAACGAAATCGCTAACATCATCAAAAATTAACTGTATCCGATAAAATCCCCAGGTTGCGAATATGAGCATTGAGCTCCCATATAGCGCCGTTTGCACTATCAGTCAGCTCTCCACTCAGCACTCAGTTGCGCAGCTCACTCAGCTCAGAGATGGAAAAAGTCAATTATAATAATTATAGCAAAGACGGGAAAAGACCTTACAATCCCAACGTCGTATAGACCTATAAGCCTACTTTCTTGCTTATCTAAACTCTTTGAAAAATGCGTATTGACGCGGATAAACACATACCTAAGAATCCAGAAAGGAATCTCGTCACATTAATTTGGGTTTCGTGAAAAACGCGGAACAATTGAGCAGGTCAACCGGATAACATCAGAAATTCGGAACGCGTTCGAAAAACGAGAGAACGTAACTGCCATATTTTTAAACGTCTCTTAAGCATTTGATAGAGTCTGGCTAGAAGGTCTAATGTCTAATCAAGACAATGCCCCTCTACAACACCCACAAGTTGTTATAGTCTTCCCTTTTTGACAAAAGAGAAGGCTCACATAGCGCCGGCATATTGAAGCCAAAAGAACACACCTATAGCTAAAAGCTATCAGACTCACTTGGCTCATCAACGCTCGGTCTCCCCTTAGCCTTGAATACAAAGTCCTGCTGTACAACTCGGTACTAAAATCTATATTGATGTATGGCTCCCAGTTATGGGGGAATGCCACTAATAGCAATATTGACATAGTCCAGCTATCTGAGTCGAAGATCTTGAGAACAATCACCGGGGCACCGTAGTACATTCGCAACGAAAACATACATCGAAAACATACACTCAAAGAAGTGATTGCAGAACAGAAGAAAAAGTACTTTACCAAGCTATTGTTGCACCCTAACCACCTGGCGAGAGGTCTAACAAGGTTGAGCAACCAATCACGACCTTCGCGGAATTAATATAGAGCCAAGGAATTAAAATTTTCCTGTATGATTCCCATCTAAATAAATTATACACCAATCGTAGGAAATTTGTATAGGTTTAATTTTTCTAAAAAATTTGGAAACTATTATTGTTTTTGAGAAATTTGGGTGACAGTAAAAGAAATGTATCATTAAATTGGAGCTAGTGTAAAAAAGGGTCCAACGGACAAAATTTTTTCTTTTTTCCTTTGATTAAATATAGTCGATCTAATATTCCGTTCAGGATTTATTTCGCGTTTTTAAGCCTTTGCAGAGGGTATACTAATTTTGTTGAAAAGTGTGCATCGCAGTAAAGGACTTTATAAAGTATATACCTGCCATATTAGTGAACGATCGAAAATGCCACAACCTTGGTGTTTTTGAAGATAGAAGCTTGGGACTTCACTAACATTTTTTTAAATTTTTTATATAGTGAAACTCTCCAATGATCGGCTCCGTTATCGGATCTGATTCGGTATATATCTAATAATATATACTGCTACTTGACTGCAAGGGCATATTATCAACTTAATAAAAAAGAGGTCTAGTTAACCTATATGTTGATCTTTTCATTTGTTAGAACTATTTGGTTTCCCAAAACTACGAAAAAAATTTAGATGTCAATTTGAATTTTTTGCGTATTATAGAAAAACGATTACACCCCAGTCATCTGGACTGCAAAATGAGATACAACATTTTAACAATGGCAATAATTCCTTAGCACAAGCTGCGCTATTGGCATATCGTGCACCGAACACAAGCCTCTGGCTAAGTCCAGATTTTTTTTAAGATTGGATTTATTCATTGCCCTGCAGGAAAAATTCGCTAATCTTTCTATTACTATGATAGTAGGTTAGGTTAGGTTGGACGGCTAGCGATTTCCTCCTATGGAGGCAACCACCACAAATATACCGTATGGTCCCTTGATTTGGCTGGATCTAATTCCCTTTCTTCGCAGAAAGGTCTCATGGTCTTCCCCCACCCTAAGGCTTTGATGAATCTTCTATTTTGTTAGGATATATTCTGACATCATTGAGATGTTGTTGAGGAAACTGTCACCCAGGTGTTAAAGTCTAAAAGACTGCAGGGCTGGGCAATGGCATAGAAGATGCTCGACAGTTTCATCCTGTTCTTCGTCCCTGCAGCTGCGGCTATTCTCGATATGGGGTGAATTCACTCGCCTAGAATGAATTCCAAGACTAGAATTCCAAGATAGAATGAATTCCAAGACACCTTGTCTTGGAAAGATAATCTGCTGTCTGAGACTGTTTTGGAGTTACTGGTGACCGAGCTGATCGATTTTATAGTCACTTGGCTGTTGTTCGGAGTATATTCCTGTAGAAGCTTCGGGCGTTCTCTGGGTCTGGAATTTTGTCTCCCCATTTCTTTCTATTAATAATGAGTGTCTGGAAAGGTGTTTGTGGATAATCCCGTGTAAAAGGGGCTCCATTGCTGGGTTTCCCTTAGCCTGATTGCCGCTACACACGCTTGCTCTATTACAGCTAGTCCTAGGTTTCGTATGCTAAGTGTGAAATTTAGGGCTTTGTTTGGGCTGGCAACCATACCAGTTCTCCATACGGTAGTACGGATCTGACTATGGCGGTGTAGATCCAGCTTACAATGTAAGGGGACATGTCCCACATGATATCCCTAATACTTTTGGGCAGGTAAAGAGCTACAGAACCATTTTGAACTTTCTTCAATGTTGGAGTTCAATATTAGACCTTGCTGAAGGAGAGCCTTTAGTTTGTTTAGTATCGGGGGACGAGGGACGGGATTTGTGTATTTCCTGCTGAGAAAAACTTACCCAGTATCCAGTGAGTATCTGCCTATGAACAGGATTGCGACATCGTCCGCGTATGCTATCCTTAGGCCTCCTTCATCCATTTTGCATTGAATCTAGTTGACAGCTATATTCCATAGGAGAAAGGAAAGCACTCCACCTTGTAGTGTGCCTGAGAATGCTGTGCATTAGAAATTCGGATGGGGCTAAGTGTGGATCTTAGGTAGAGATCTATGACTCTTTCTACTTTCTTAAGAAGGATGAAGGCGATTCGTGATTTAAGCCACAGTTGTGAAGTTTTGCTTAATGCAAGGGATCTGTCAAAGATATTGAGGCCCTTTTATAGGAGGCCAAAAAGACCTTGTAATTGGTGCAGAATGTCTCCTCGTTTTAGGCTTTGGCTCGATTGAAGTGGGCTCTGCTTGCCTTCGAGAGAGTTGCTAGCTCTGTAGACCACCAGGGTGGTTTTAAAAAACTGCAGGGGCTTTTAAAATTAAAGGATGTTTCTATGTACCTATGGTCTTCCAATTATCTGTTACGATACAAGCGTGAGGTCAATAGATTCCCTGCGATTTGCAATAATAAAGGTGGGGTCATCTCCCCTATGAAAAGGAAAAGCTTTAACCTAAGAATAAAATTGAAGAGACTCACCGCGGTCGTTAGTGTTCGACCTCCCCCGTTGTGTGTGGAACGTTGGAGTCACTATGATGAGGTCTATGTTGTGCCTTTCGCAGTCTTGTGCTATTTTTTGTACTAGCTCGTCTGGGGGTTCCTTTCGTAGGCCATGAAGGACGAAACTGGAGTTCTACAAGGAAGCGCACTCGGCCCGAGTCTATATGTATTGTATACCGCGGATATTCCTACGAACTCAGAACTAACAACGTCAACGTTCGCCGACGATACAGTTATCCTTAGTCGCTCCAGATGCCCATCGCAAGCAGCAAACCAACTGGCTAATCATCTTATAGTAGTGTTAAGGTGGCTGTCAGACTGTCGCATTAAAATAAACTTTCACTAAACGGTATGCAGATCCATCAAGCTAACAAAGTAAGGTACCTTGGTGTCCACCTTGATAGACGACTAACCTGGCGTAAGCACATCGAATGCAAGAAGATACACCTAAAACTGAAAGCCAGCAGATTTCATAAACTCACAATCGCTACTGTGGCTGGGCTACAAGTTACTACTTTACAATTCAGTCCTTAAGCCAATCTGATCGTATGGCTCCCTGCTGTGGGGGAACGCGAGCAGCAGCAACATAGACATCATTCAGCGCGCACAATCAAAAATCTTGATAACTATCACTTGATGATAATCTTGATTATATCACTGGGGAACCTTGGTATGTTCGCAATGAAAACATCCACCGGGATATGGGCATCCTCGCAGTGAAAGGCGAAATTCAAGAGCAAAAAGAGTCCTACAAATAAAAACCCTTCCAACCCAGCAATCGATTTTTAGGGCCGTCTAACTCTGACTGATAGTCAATTCCAACAATTTTGTTGCGTCGTTCGGCAGAACTTTACAGGCTTAGAACCCACTACCGCTTCGCAGTTTAAGGTCTTTAAAGAATTCATCAGTGGCCTGATTGTCCAGCCCTTGATCATCGCTGTGATCTGGCAGTTCTTCAGTGAAAAGTCCAAGTCGAAATTTATTGCTAGCCGTTTGACCGGCGGATATGCGAACTCCGTGGAGCAGAACGCCCAGCAGAAATGGTACGTCCAAATGGTAAACGTTATCACCACCTTTACTCTTCTGCTGCCCATCTCGGTGGTTTTTATCCATGCCTCTCTGCGACTCCAAAACATGGAGGACGAAAACTTGCCTCCAATGAAGTGGCCCCTGGCGAGAGTAACGGAAATGGTCTTTAGAGATGACGGTGTGTGTCGGGTGGCGCGGCTGAGAATGGCGGCGGAGCTACAAGGCGGCCAGTTAACAAATTGTGCCTGCTGCCCCTTCATGAAGTTGTTGAGAGCTCATCTGCCAAATCATGTCGGGTCAAGCAGCCGGCGGAAAGTCTTGTCGGTAATAATTTATTGAGCTCGTGACGTCACTCGGTTCTACCGCCTGTTGGGTGCCGTCTCTTTATCTTTATGTGACGTCACTCGGTTCTACCGCCTGTTGGGTGCCGTCTCTTTATCTTTATGTCCCTATTCGCGTCGCCCGCTATCGTGCATTCGACCGGCCACCTGTATCTGCCGTCATGCGCTATTGTTGTCTCGCTCTCTCGCAGTATCTCTCAGTCGTTCTGCAGCATCAAGCGTTGAGCCGCGCTCTCGTGTCTTTACTTCTTAGATCTGTCTTCAACCCTACGCACAGATCCCATATATTTTATATGAACAAAAATCACCAAGAAAAATAAATTGCGCTTATTTATAAATATAGTCGAGCTTGTGGTTAATTAAAGGCTGGAATTCTGAAGATTAACTAAAGCTACCGAAAACGCTCGGTAACTTTACATCTTTGTTGGGCAGGCGGGGATTTGTATTGCAGACAAAGCATAACATCGTCTGCGTGTTCATTTAGGTGCGTTCGTTTATGAAGGGGCGAATAAATTAATTAAAATAGTGAACATTAATGGGCCGAGATGGCTTCCTTGAGGGACTCCAGTTGTAGCACGGACTAAGCGGGAATGTTCATTTTTACATAAGACTTTCTGTGTTCTTTCATCTAAGTAGGTGGAGATCCATGTAAGGTGGTCTGTTGAGAATCCCAACAGATTTAGTTTATTCAACAGAAATGGGTGATTAACTGAATCAAATGCTTTACTAAAGTCTGTGTAAATAACATCTGTTTAAAGTCTCTTTCGGAAACCATCTATGACAAAGGATGTCAAGTCCAATAAATAAATGGGGGTGGAGCAACGTTAAATGAAACCATGCTGACATGGAGAAATGATTGAAGAGCGAAGGTGTTGCAAATGAGGAGTTATTAATTTTTCGAATAGCTTTGGAATAAGTTGGGAATAGCTTACATCGGAAAATAAGTTGGCATCGGATTTTTTCCCTTCTTTATGCAGAGGAATTATGAAAGATTTCTTCCATTTAAAGGGGAAAATCGAAGATAACCTTGAAAAGTTTTTTAGTACACAGCTTGGTACTCCATCGGCGCCTAGCGAATAGACTGGTTTAAACTTTTAAAGATCTAATAAAAAATAATTTTCAGAAAGAAATGGATCGAATATACGACTTGTTGGTTGAATGTTGTATGCGTATAGCTGATCTGAGGTTTAAGGAGTTGAATAAGTTGTTTGAAAAAATTTTTCCAATAAATCGGCAATGGCCTGAATTTTTAACGTAAGTACAGGAGAAAAATATTAGTGTTTACATAGTTATAAAACTGCTTTGGATCCTGAGTGATCTGAATCCGAAATGAATGACCCAACTTGGTCACAGTTGCCTTCAGGCCATCCCTGGCCAGAACGCCTTTTTTGATATGGATGTCTGAAACTTCATTCAACTGGAGTTGAATGAAGGCTAAACGGCACGACCCTTCAGGGCAATGTGCTCTCCCGACTGTCTCCGGGACTGTGAAAGCAGTTCCCTCGAGACTTTGTAATGCCATCATAATTTTTCAATTTTCAGTTGTTCCCGGTATCCACGTTTCTTTTGTCTCATCGGCTCTGTTATCGGTTTTTCCGAAAAAAAACCGCAAGGGAGTGAGTTTAACTCTCATTCCGGAATGCAAGGAGATAGCGAAGCAGACGACATTACCTTTTCGGATTATTCATGTTTTTTTTTTAAATTTCTGTATTAAATAATATATTTTATACAAATAATTGCCTCCAACGATTTTGACATAATATAAATAAATAGTAAAGGGACCTAGTCGTCTTTGACCAAGAGTCTACCGGCCTCTAGCCTAATGTTCCACCACATTTCTGCTCCTGAGGAATAATTACGATTCAAAATATTTTAATTGAAGACACAGTCTCTCCATGACCATGGAGTTAAGGATTAAAGAAAGTAGACAATATTTTTAATCGATATTTAGCTATCCCGTGCGGAATCCCGCTATAGAACTCATTTGGTCCTATAAGAAATCTCTTGTTATCTTAAAGCATACAAAGGCTTTTTTTTTTTAATACTGTGTTTTTATTAAATACTTTTTTTTTAACTCCCTGTAAAATTACCGTTGTTTACTTATTTTTTTGTATAACTACCAAGCAAATTTGTGCAGTTGTTAATTTTCTTAGGAAATGAAATCGATCATGAGACAGACATATAATGGATTTAAAGAAATAATTAGTAGTTTTCCCAACATCAATGACCAACTCTGTGCGCTTGATTGACAGTTCAGCCGTCTTCAGCTGCTAAATGAGTCATCAAACCGTAAGAAATTAGTGATGGGTTTGTTGCAAATAATCTTCAGCCTGCTCAGCAGCCGCTCATATCTCTGCCCACCCACAAGGCTGGCGGAGGAGGAGCGTTTATTTCTGTAGACTTCAAATTCGCTTCTGAAGGTAAAATGGGGTAAAATCACAATTGTTTTGTAACATAAAATTATTTTAACGACTTCCCCAAATTTGACATGTTACTTCGTCATAATAACTACGCTAGAAATTCTGTAGGTCGGCTGCTGGACTTTTTTTTTGTTTAAGATAATGAATTTATTCCTGATGGAATTACTCTTTTCTGAACTTTGCCCCTTTATAATTCTGTCGATCTATATCATCCCACTTTTAAGGCTTTAATTGAAACCATTTCCTTAAATCTCCTAAAGTTTGTTTCTTTCGTATGGCTGACTTCATTAACTTAAACAAGAAAGGAAAGCTAACTTCGGCCGAAGCCGAAGTTGATATACCCTTGCAGTTAAAAGGTAGTCCGCTAGGTGGCGACAGGCATCTTTGTTATTAGATATATATTGGATCGTATATAGTCGGCCGATCCTTATGCTATTTGTCAGATCGGATTAGTTTGCCCAAAGTAGAATCCATAGAAAATCCCATTCTTCTAACTTCAAAAAAAACGAAGTTATGGCATTCCCGATCAATCAGTTATATGTCAGCTATAGGATATAGTCGGCCGAGCAAAGGACGAAAAAATACATTTTTGCGCTAAGTGTTTACAAAGTTTCAAAACTGCTTCTGATCCTGAGTAAACTGAATCCGGCATCGGTAAATATAACGCATATACTTAGACCCAGATCCTAAGTATCTTAAATAACTATTTGTACAGCCTGGTATTTAAAAGTCTTCTTTTGATATTTTATTAATTTAATAAGTGCTAGGTAAGGCAATGTTTTTTCGTCACATTCCAGCAGATCAAATTCCCAATAAAATTCCAAAATTATCTTATTATACCCTTGCAGAGGGTATTATAATTTTGGTCAAAAGTGGGCCGGGATCGGTCGACTATATCCATTAGCTGCCATATAACTGATTGATCGGAAATGGCATACCTTCGTTGTTTTTTAAGATAGAAGGATGCGAATTTCTATGGATTCTACTTTGGGCATACTAATCCGATCTACCAAATATCATAAGGATCGGCCGACTATATACGATCCTATACATATCTAATAACTAAGATGCCTATCGCCACCTAGCGGACTTTATCTCAACTGCTAGGGTATATCAACTTCGGCTCCGTCCGAAGTTAGCTTTCCTTTCTTGTTTTTACGTAGACATGGGTGTTTTTAAAACCACAATTATTATTTTTTTCTTCTTCTTCACATTCATATCTACTTTTTGTATGTACACTCCAAAATGCAAAGCTCTTAGAATAAGAAAAAACCGGGAAGCGCTGTGCAGTTAAAAATTAAGAAAGAGGTGCAAGTATGTTTCTAAACAAAGCATAAAAAAATGTAATATGTAATATAAAGATGTAATATAATTTCCTCGACCCAATTATTCCCATAACTATTTCATACTAAGCAATGTTGATAATTCACCGTCTTTCAAGCTTAACTCGCACCACGACTTCCCCACAGGTATATTTGACATGTCACACGGTCAAATTAACCACGTTAGAAATTCTTTGGGTCGGCTGCTGGACTTGTGTTTCGTTTCATCCTGATGGAATTACTCTTTCCAGAACTTTGCCCCTTTCTTACCCTGAGGATCCATATCATCCCACTCTTGAGGATTTAATCGAAAACAATAGCTTAATTGACCGTATGTTTACACTTAAATCTCATTAAGCTCGTTTCTTCCGTAAGGCTGACTTTATGAAACTAAATAATTTTAATTTTAATTTTGGAATTTGATTGGTCCGATCTACTGGCATGTGAAGATATAAACATTGCCTTACATAAATTTTATTACACCTTGAATATATTTTCCACGCCTGCGTGCCGTAAAAATATCACTTATTAGATTTATAAAACATCAAAAATAGACTTTTAAATAAACATAAAATAACTGGCTGTACAATAAGTTGTACAAGATACTTAATACCTCGGTCCAATTTCGCCGTGCATAACGCCGAATGTTATATGAGTTACATTCACCGTTGCCGAAATCAGTTTACTCAGGATTCAAAGCAGTTTTATAACTTTGTAAACACTAAGCTCAAACAAATATCTTTTAGCCTTCTGGTTACGTATGCGAACACTGATCAGGGAATGGCCGATCTTTTGGCACAGTTTGTTCAAACAACCCATTCACCTAGTACCAGTGCAGCTCAGCCTTACACTTATAATATCCAATCAGCCAAAAATATATTTTCCCATCTTTTGATTAAAGCTGTGTATTATCGAATCTTCATAAGATCAAGCCCGTGTATTCGCCAGGCCCCGATGGAGTACCGGGCTATGTTGTGAAGAACTGCTCCGCAGCTTTGTGCAAACCGCTTCTTAAACTCTTTAATCTACCGCTGGAGACTTCGATCTTTTCCTTTATTTGGAAAAAGTCTTATATTATTAATCTACATAAAAAAAGGGAAATAATCCGCTGCCAATTAAAGAGGCATTTCTAACTAGTCAGCAATTCCAAAGCTTTTTAAAAAACGTGTAACTTTACATTTGCAACACCTATGTAGTTAAATAATATCTCTATGCCAGCATGTCTTGATAAAGCGCCGCTCCACCACCACCAACTTATTGGAACTAACATCTTTTGTCACGGATGGTTTCCGGAATGGCTTACAAAAAGACGTCATTTACACTGACTTCTGTAACTTATTTGACTCTGTTAACCATTCGGTTCATATAAGTAAATTCAATTTATTTATCTCCTTATCTGGATTTCCAGATACTTATCTGGAAGAATCTAACATGTCATCTTTAAAGATATTACCTCGCGTTTAGTCCGCGTCACATATATATGTGCCCCAAGGAAGCCATATTGGACCCTTACTTTGTAAACTGTTTCTTACCGAATTTCCACTTTCCTTAACTGATCAACTAGTACTTATGCACGCTGATGACGTTAAGCTTTGTCGTCAGTATAGATTCACTAGTGCCCAATCTAAACTTCAATCCGATTTGGATAAATTTCAAAATTGGTGTTTGGCAAATAACCTAAAGCTTAATGGATCGAAATGTAAACTCATGTCATTTTCTCGATCTAGCCCTCACCAGGCTATGTACTTACTCTATGGGAACGCCTTAGAACGATTAACTCAGGTTACCGATCTGGGTGTCCTATTAGATTTGAAATTTAAATTTAAAAAAAAGTTGTAATAAAAAAATTAAGCTTCCCGGGACTTAGTAGCTTCTGGTTTTTCCAGGTACGTTAAACTCGGTCAATAAATAATCCAAAAATTAAAAATATTGTCAAGCCCTTTCATGGTGGCACAAGGCCAAACCAGGCCCTTTTTGAACATCTATAGAATGGTCTAACAGCGCATGATGACCCGTCCGACAAAGACGAGCCACATGCGATTGGATTAATTACCCCTTTAATAAAGAATAATAACACAGACCGACATAATAACATATTATTGTTAATGGAAGCTGTATTTGTTCTGAACTTTTGTGAGCGTAGCCTAAAGGTTATGGAGCAGGTGAAAGTATGCGTTGATATTTTTTGCTGTCGGATTGAGTAAATATTATAAGGTGCAATTTAATCTTACAAGGTCAACCCAAATCTGAGATTTTCAGATGAGTGAGTGGCTTAAATCCTGTGTTACCATTGAAATGGGATTTTATTTTGTCCTGAGCTTTGTAATACATAATATGAATCATCTCTGACCCTATAAAGAAAATAAATTATTTAACAAGAAAACGAGAGAAAATGATTAAAGAATATCTCTCTGTCCGTCTGTCAATCTGCCCGTTTGCAAGTCTGTTTCTATGCATTTTACCCAATTACCTTAAAAGCTACAGAGTTCAAATCACGGAGAGTGAAAGGAACGCAAAAACATCAAAATGTTCGATGCGGAAGAATTTTCTTTTCCCAGTTCCATTTAAATGCGTTTATTAGTATTTTATTCGCATTTACCTTTTTTTCTCATTTTGAAGGAAAAATAAAGAAGGGAGATTCTTTAATACAAGGATTTATGTGCCAGTAATAACGTGAGCTTTTATATTGCACAATGAATAGGTTATAGTTTACTGATTTCGGTGTTACGGTATAATCTTACATACAAACATAATCTCAATTATATCAATCGTTTCGCGTAAATAAATTAATTTTTATGCAATCCAATGTATTAAGTTATGCTATTTTTTTAACTGCAGGTAATGCAATTATGACATCGTTGTACTTTTTTTTTTAGATCGTACCCACCACCGCCGTAGCGGATTTGATACATGCGGCTCAGGAGTTCGAAGGAACTTGGTGTTCCTGCTGATGTGATGAGAAGCGATGCTGCTGGTCGTTTCTATTAATACTGGAGTTTGCGATTTCATTTATATTGACAGTCTGTATATCCGACTCGCTTTTTACACCCGCACCAGAAGCCAACCTGAAGGCTACTTCCGTGTGGGAACGCAAAATCGCTTCTGCATGATGTAACCGGAGGGCGGCGTCCGGGTCTTGTTGGTGAGAGCTAGGGTGCAAATGAGGATGCGTAAGCTGAGATGTAGGAGTCACTGCATGTTGTGAATAATTAGATGCTGGGTGATGTTGATGTTGGTGTTGGTGCTGCTGATGAAGAGAATCTATAGAATGCATCCCAGCCAGTGCGGAGTCTGAGTCGAGGGAGGCGCGCATCATATGTACATTCATGTTCATGCCGACTGTCGCAGCAGATGTTGATTCATTATGCATGTGCAAACTTGGCACGTTTATTGGCGGCGAACGTTGAGGAAGAGAGTTGGAGTTGGTTGGATGTGAATGTCCCAGAAAATGTGACAATTGAGGCTGTTGATTTGACGTGCCTTGTGGCTGGTGATGGTGTTGCGGATGCAAATGCGTATGTGGATGCGTTTGAGTGTGATCACTTTGCTGAAAAGTAAAGAATATTCCAAATTTTAAAATTGTATATACAAGAAATGGATGATTTATGTGTGGAAACCAAAACAAACGACAAATGGAAATGTAAAATGCCTATTTGACCAGACTGTTTGTCTATTTGGGATCATTAAACAAAGCACCTTATTTGATTCTAAGGGTCCATTATTATTATAAGATTTTAAAATGTATTATTTATTATAGCTTGTGCGTCTCTTTGATTCGAATGTTTCTCAGCTTTAAAGCTATCGCATGGTAAATTTTCACAAATTCCACTCTCACGCACGCAGTGTATAAGTCGGAACGGATGAGAATGGCCAACTACATCCTATAGGTTTTTATATGACTAAACTGTCTGAACTTTCGGAGTTATTCAGAATGAAGCTTAAGACTTTTTTTAAATTTATATTGAACGAAAAAAATAAATTAAAAATTAAATATTATTTATACAAATTGTATATACAATGTATACAATGCTTATGAATGAGCTTCTTCCTAAATAGAATAAAGGTTCCTAACTGAATTTAAACAGAATTTTTATCAAAGTTTATTTACTTTTATTTATTTATCTTACTTGTTGCTGATACCCGGTGGAGCCATTGCTGGAGTTGTTCATACGCATAGCAGCAGCGAGATTAACTACAGCTGCCTGGACTGCCGCATTGGGAACTGCTGTCGCGTCAGCTCCGTCCTGTGGTCGTGATGCAGCAACTGCTGCTGCAGCTGCTGCCATTAAGGACATTTGGTTTGCCACGTGCAGATCTGTTTCTATGTTGTATTGGCTGCAAGTAGGAAGACGAAACTCTGTCGTTTTTCCAGAACTACAATTGTTATTATTGGTGCAACTATTGTTATTGTTTGTGCTACTTATGGTATTCTGGTTACTGTTCTCGTTTTCACTAAGTCCATGCTCAATATCTTGATCGGAAGCAGTTGATGATGATAACCGTCCATTAGAGGAACATTCAGAATTCGCCAATGGAGAAGGGCACTTTGAGTTCGATCCTTCCGAGTTGCGACCCATAGATAGAAGATTTGCCGTATCTCCCACACCAATTCTTCCACAAGAGCCTCCACTACTTGCCGCTAATGTTACTGCTAGGATGGATTCACGCTCTCGCTGCTCGGCTGCTGCACGAGACTGAAATTGTATCATTTTATGTAAAATTTAGTGCCAAAACTAAAAAATTCTATCTAAAAACAAGAAAGAAACTTCGGGCGCGTCCAAAGTTTATATAACATTACAGTTAAGAAGTAAATTATTTAATATACACTGTATCGGATACAGTTAGCAGATATTATAGAGAATTTCATTGGAAAATAGATTGTTTAAAAAACTAATTTTGAAAAACGTTCCAATTTTTAAAAAAATCAAGAGTTTGTTATTTTCGGATTTTTTCATATCTAGGCTTACCATGACATGCGGTCTATGCTATGGATGACAATCCTCTCCCCCCTATTGGTGGGACAAACCAACCAATCCTATCACCCTCTAAGCAGTTAGAGACCAAGGATCACAGGGAGGGTGAAGCTCCTTAAATAGGGACTACATCAAACGTGGGTCGTGCCGGTGTAGCAGGATCAGCTAAGGCATCAATCTCCAAAACGGGACATCTCTCATAACTTCCAACAGGCAAAACCGACCAGGAGACAGACCTGAAGGTGCGCCCTGGAAGGGCAGCGGAGGTGCGCCCTGATGAGGTGTCGGATGAAGAAGAGGTCATTCTGGAGGGGTACACCTCGAAGGAAAGTGACTTTGATATGAAGGAGGAGTCAATATGGAGGAGCGCACCCTTCTGAGCTCTGATACGGAGGCGGATAAGGATTACGGTCTGATAAGGATTTCTGGGACATTTCTGTCGATCAACCTCCACTACAGTAAAGCGGTGTCCGACGCCCTTCTTCTCCACCTCGCGGACAGCTCTTTATGAGATCACAATTATCGCCAACATGGCGCTCAGGGAATACGTGCTCATTGCTATTCTAGACATCGGAAATGCTTTCAATATCATCATACCATCATCCTTTCCATCATCCATCAGTTCGATTTTGTGAACGAATATTTATGATTTTTGATTATACAAAAATCATTATAATTTTGTTTTCAGTAAAATAGGGAAAAGAAAAAACAAAAACAACTAACTCAAAATCCAAGTGCAGGTCGGCTGCCCGAAAACAACTACAATAATGGACAAACCACCGGACCTAAGAAGTGGTACACCAATATGCAACAAAAACCCATGCGTACCAAATTCATTATTATTAACGGACCAGACAAAAATCACTCGAAAATCTTAACCCTTTCATATTTAAAAAAACGATTGACTTTACGTGAGATGGAGAGGCGCAGTCTTGCAAAAACACTCGTTTCGGATACCTTTTGATTTAATCAAAAAACACTTTACAGGCAAACAAATTACTTAAATTGAAAAACATTGAAGTCACTGTATCTGAGCACATAACGCTAAAATTCTCTAAAGGCGTCATATATTTCAACCTACTTCGCAACATAAACGAAGCAGAAATCTTAGACGTATTAAAACTACAAAAGGTCACCAAAGTACGAAAAATATTGTAAAAAAACGATCAGTCCACGATTGAAACTGGCCTACTCATTTTCACATTTGCCTCGCTTACCTTCCCAGAATACATGAACATTGGATATAAAAAAATACGCGTACGCCCATATTTCTCGATGCCGTTATGGTGCAAGAGATGCTTAAGCTATGGACAACCAGCCACAACCTGTAAGAGCCCAGATGAACTTTGAAGGAACTGACAAACAACTCTGACAAAGTTCACACAGACAAAAATGAGCCATATTACTATAAAAGTAGCTGCATAAACTGCAAAAACATCCCCGATGACGACTGCAAACACAGCCGACTAAACCCCAACGGTCCAACATTCCAAAATCAACAAGAACTAACAAAAATCAAAATATACCACAGACGTCATAACCATCAACTCCCATAAGCTTCGCCTCAATTGTATCAAAAAATCTAACCAACACTATTACATCAAGCAAAACAACACCCTCAACACTCAGCAATTAAAATAAAAATTCGCAAACAACCCGCCAAAGAAAACTACCTACATCCTACGACATCTTATCCACGACATCTTATCCAACTCCCACACAAGACCAACACTAACTCGATAAACAAACAAATCTTCAACTGACCACTTGGACATAGCCACATTTAACATGGATTTCGACACTTCCACTACCTCTAAACATATGACAAACGTAAAAATAACGGACCTTAAACTCCGAATTTTTTCTAACGAAAAAAACAAATCACTATCTACAAACCTAAAACCCTCAAAGGCTAACCAAGCGAAAATAAAACATTTACCTCTTTTAATATTATTACAAGAAACACACTTAAAATACCCAATATACCAATACCTGTTAAGTACTCCCTAATAGAGAAAAAAACATCTCATCGTCACACGTAGAAGCGTGGCCATCACGGCTCATAAATCTCTGCAAGCTGAAGAAATAACCCTTAACAATGATTTTGACGGCGAATGCTTAGAAATTACCTTGAAAATAAAAATCAGACTTATTTCAGCATATATCACTCCAAACAAATCGCTCAATACAAAACTTCAGGCTGTATAAGACAACTCTCCCACACCCACAATTATTACTGGTGACTTCAACGGCTGGTACAAAAACTGGGGCTCAAAGCAAAACAATTCTAGGAAAAATATTAGAGAAATATATACTACTAAACGATACTTCTCCAACACATTTTAGCACACAACTCACTAACAAAAGTCGATCTGACCTTCAGCAGCCCACTCCATAAAATTCACTGTACAAGGCACACAGAAGATAATCTTTTTGGAAGCGATCACTTCCCCATCATAATTAACCTCTTCACATCAAATACTGCCAACTTACAATCAACCACACTATGGATAAGGCAAACTGGCATAAATTTGCTTAATTAACAGAAAACTTCTCTGCGCAACGACCACCCAGCACAAACATAAACATAGAAGCTGCAACAATACAAAAAATTATCGTTTCGAGCGCTCACAAGGCAATGCCACAAACACACCTAACGGGAAAGCCTCATAATGGTAGCCCCACCCTTGGTAGCTTTTATTATTAGATATGTATCGGATCGTATATATTCGGCCGATCTTTATGAAATTTGCCAAATCGGATTAATTTGCCCAAAGTAGAATCCTTAGAAACTCCAATCTTTCTATGGCATTTCCGATCAATCAGTTATATGGCTGCTATAGGATTTAGTCGGCCAATCCTTATGAAATTTGGCATGTCGAATTGGTTTTCCCAAAGTAGAACCCATAGAAAGTCCTATCCTTCTAACTCAAAAAAACAATGAATTTATGCCATTTCCGACCAAACAAACAGACAAACAGACAGACGGACATGCGTATATCGACTCAGGAGGAGATCCTGATCAAGAATATATATACTTTATAAAGTCGGAGATGTCTCCTTTACTGCGTTGCACACTTTTGACCAAAATTATAATACCTCTGCAAGGGTATAAAAATGGAACGAGCCTAAAAGAGACATATCTACAAAAAACATTGTACAGTACAAAAAGGCCAATGCCCTATCTAAACTAACACTCAAAAAAACCAAGTTATTTTTAAGTCAGTTATTTTTAAAAATGCTCAGAGCTGTTAACAACATTTTTATTGGAAAGTTAATTTGATAGTAAAATTCTGCCATAAAAGTATGGCATTCTCTCTACCCTCAAGTGTGTAAAAATAAAGATTATTCAATCGCTAGATTTAAATTGCATTTATTTGCATTTATTCGTCGTCTTCCAATAAAGTTCGGTTTGCAGGACGAGAACAATATCGTCCAAAGTGTTCTGACTTAAACGATTTCAGTTATCCCACATCAATCACACAGGAGCACATGAAAAATTTAATTTGTTCTGCTGTCATCTTGCTCCCAAATTTTTACTATTGCTACGGCTACGGGGAGCACAGTATTACATTTTTGACTATTGCTATAGTTTTTTCTCCGAGAAAACTCGGAGCAGAGCAGAGTACATAATTTTACATCAATCTGCTAAAGCTCCGCTCCGATTGTCAAAAAAGTGAGAGCAATAGCAGTAGAAAAATGAGTTACTACGGGAGTAGCATAGTTTTTCAAACCCTGCCTATAACTGCAATAGAATTTTCAGCAGCATTAACCACATAAAAAAGAAACACACCAGGACTTGACAGAATCAACGACACAATGATTAAAAACCTATATATAACAACAAAAAACAGAATTATTAACATCCATAATAATACCAATCCTAAATCCAAACATAGACAAAACCTCGCTTAACTTATACCGAACAATCTCACTAAAGTCAAGGCTTGACAAAATAATAGCAAAACGGCTGTGGTGGTTTGTAATAAACTAATCCATAATAGTCAAACTGGCTTGGCTGGTGGAAAAGCCGCATGCCACGCCCAAAAATCTGATATCAATTTTGGTGACGAATAAATGCAATATATAAAGATATTCTTACCGGGCATGTGTTTATATTGTTTATTGTTATTGTTCCATGTGCCTAATAAGAATATTTTTAATTTACAATTTATTATACATATATTGCATTTTTTCGTAGTTACAGATTAAGGTATTGTTCGACATTTTACTGTCTGATGCAAAAAAAAAATATATACATATATATATATTCAGTCCTCATCCTCTCATCCATTCATCCTCTGTGCAAAATTGTAACTCTGTAGATTTTATGATGACCAAGTAAAATGCATAAAAACTTCTATGAGGATTTTACTGGGAACGTAAAGGTAACTAAAATGTCTAAATCGCCACTGTGAAAAGAAAAGATTTTAAACTATTCTTATTTAACCATTCCGGTTTTGCGCGATTTTCATCATTATTTATGCAAGTGGCATTGATTGGTAAGTTGTGTGTAGTTAGGAGCGGTAAAAAAATTGGTTCATTTAAACAAAATTAGTTTATTTATTTTATTAGTCGACCTTAGTCGACTCGACCTTAACCCCTTAGCCCACTTGGAGGATTACACTAAGCTTAGTAAACTCTCTGAAAATTAACAAAAATCGTCAATGGTATAATAGCTTCGTCTGAGGCCTACGTTAAATTTTCTTTATCTTTTTTATATTTATTACGACTTACCAAAACATACTGAGCAGCAAATTGATGTTTGGGATCCATACGCATTGACTCCATGTGAGTAAGCAGTCCTTTTAAGTAAATTTATAGAATATATAGATCATCCCATTAAAATATTGTATGAAAGGATTACCGTTTTCATGAGTAAAGACAGCTTGACAAACGCTACAGGGCCACATGCGCAAGCTGTTTGTAAGCTGTGAGGTCTCAGCATGGCAAGCTAGATGCTTTCTTAAAGAGCCCTCATTAACGTAATGTTTTCCACACACTGGACAAGGATGATTGGCGGTTCTTCGTTTTCCAATGTAGCTGTCAATCAAATTAGGGACACTGGCGGTAGCAGGATGGCTTACTTGGGTACAATTTGAATCAGGTGCGCACTGGGAAGTAGTGTCAGTTCCAGAATGTAAATTTCCTTTTTCCGTTTCTCCCTGATTTAATTCACTAAATTGTGATAAAGCTAAAAAGATTACAAAAAATATTTAACTTTTTAATGGCACAAGTTATTTTCAATTAATGGAATCGGGATATTTAAATCATTTTTATACTCTTGTAGAGGGTATTATAATTTTGGTCAAAAGTGTGCAATGCAGTGAAGGAGACATCTCCGACCCTATAAAGTACGTATAATCTTGATCAGGATCACCTCCTGAGTCGATATAAGCATATTCGTCTTTCCGTCTATCTGTTTCTACGCAAACTAGTCTCAAAGTTTTAAAACTATCGACTTGAAACTTTGGAAACATCCTTTTTTCCTTTGCAGGCAGTATATAGGTCGGAACGGCCGGGATCGGTCGACTATATCCCATAGCTGCCATATAACGGATTGTTCGGGAATGCCAAAACTTTGATGTTTTTTAAGTTACAAGGCTAGGATTTCAGTGGATAACATATTAAACAAACCATCTCGATACGCCAAATTTCATAAAGATCGGCCTGTAATTCCACTTTGTACAAAATAATTGGATTGGCCAAATTTTAAAAAGGGTCGGCCAATTATATACGATAGCTGCCAATAACTGATTGATCGAAAATGTCATAACTTCGTTGTTTTTTAAGTTAGAAGAATGGGACTTTGTATGGATTCCACTTTGGGAAAATAATTGGATATGTCAACTTTCATAAAGACCGGACTATATACGATCCGATATATATCTAATAATATAAGCTGCCACCTAACTGCAAGGGTATATCAACTTCGGCTCCGCCCGAAGTTGGCTTTCCTTTCATTTTTTTTTTTATTATTTACGAAAAAACCTAAAATTATGTCTGGGTTGTTCTTTTTTGTCACTGTGAACGCCAGTCCACGAGAATAATTTTTATACCCTTGCAAGGGTATTATAATTTTGGTCAAAAGTGTGAAAGGCAGTGAAGGAGATATCTCCGACCCTATAAAGAATATATATTCTTGACCAGGATCACCTCCTGAGTCAATATAAGCATTTTTAGTCTCTCAGTTTCAAAGCTATCGACTTGCAACTTTGCACACATCTTATTTTCCTTTGCAGGCAGTGTATAAGTCATAACAGCCGTGACCGGTCGACTATATAGTCACATATACATGAGTCACAATTTGCATACTCTTAATTGTAACCTACATGTATAAGCTTAGCCTAAGAATAGAGATAAGAAAGAAAAATATTGAAATAAAGCTCGGAACTGGCAGTCGTGTACTGACCGCACAAGCAACAAGAAGCGCATCTCTTTGAACGGATTCAAATGGGATTTCATTAATCTTTGCGGAACTTAACCAGCAATTAGAATGGTAACGACTCGATCGAAACCGGCTTATCGAATTGGCTAGGAATGCCGTTCTACCCGTCTCGGTACTCTCAAGAACATAAGCGACGGTACCGAGTACACTGGGCCAAGCCGCGATCTAACTATATCCCATAGCTGTCATATAAGAAAGATGGGACTTCCTATGGATTAAATTAATTTCATCTGCCGAATTTCATAAGGATCACCCCACTATATCCTTTAGCTGCCATATAACTGGTTGCCCGGGAATGCCATAACTTTAGTGTTTTTAAAGTTAGAAGTGGGTTACATATTGGGCAAACTAATTCAATATGCCAAATTCCATAAGGATTGGCCAACTAATCCGGCAGTTAAATCAAAAATAGCTGCCATAACTTCGATGTTTTTAAATTTAGACGAATGGGACTTTCTATGAGATCTAATTGGGCAAATTTTATAAGGATCGACTGACTATATCCTAAAGCTGGATTTTTTGAGTGTTAGTCTAAATAGGGCATTGGTCTTTTTGTACTGTACAATGTTTTTTATAGATATGTCTCTTTTAGGCTCGTTCCATTTTTATACCCTTGCTAAGATATTATAATTTTGGTCAAAAGTGTGCAACGCAGTAAAGGAGACATCTCCGACCTTATAAAGTATATATATTCTTGATTAGGATCACCTCCTGAGTCAATATACGCATGTCCGTCTGTCTCTTTGTCTATTTGTTTGGTCGGAAGTGGCATAACTTTATTTTTTTTTCTTGAGTTAGAAGGATAGGACTTTCTATGAGTTCTACTTTGGGCAAACCAATTCGACATGCCAAATTTCATAAGGATCGGCTGACTATATCCTATAGCTGCCATATAAGTGATTGATCGGAAATTCCATAACTTTGTTGTTTTTGAGTTACAAGGATGGGACATTCTGTGGATACTACTTATGGCAAATCAATTCAAATCTGCCAAATTTCATAAGGATCGGCCGACTATCCGATATATAATAATAATATAATATATAATCTAATAATATAAGCTGCCACTAGGATTCGATAAAATCCTTCAACTGATAGAAAAATGGGATCTAAATATCAACAGAAAATTCTTAAAACAAAACTGAGGCGTTCTGAAATCAATACTGAATTCGGAATCGAAATTATAACGAATTGGTTATCGATAACACTTTGTTGGCAGGGGGGCTGAGCGGAAAATTTGACGCAACTAAAAAAAGATAATAAATTAGCAATTGAGGGTTAGAAATTTTTTCGCGCGAAACCAAATCAGGGATAGCCAAACGGTAGAGTTCTCGACATATGTGAAGGGTACCGGGTTCGAGCCGAGTTCGAGAATTCAACTATTTGTTTATTTTGTTATTTTACTCATTAATTGTTTTTTTTTAGTTTTGTTATTAAAATACCGGGTATTCACGAAACATGAGGCAGCACCAAAAGTAACTGGTCGAAACACTTTTTAGGTATAGCTAACAGAACGTCAGGCAATAATACATTTTAACGGATGATAACCACATTTCATATTTTGAAACTATTATATTATCAATTCTTTCTCTTTATCTTAAAGCGAACGGACGTGTTTTTTTTGTGCGAACTGCGTTTTTTAACTTTGTTTATTAAGACTTAACAATCCGGTGTTCATTTTTATTTATTTATATTTTTAAAATTAAACTTTTAAATAATAATCATCCGTATCGCTTCGCGTGTGCAGTGGTATATTTGTAGGTAAAATAATAATTTTATTAATTTTCATCCAAACATAGCTCTGCTCTGCTTCTTCTTCTTTTACGTTGTTGCTTCTATTATTGCTCAGTAGAGATTCTTACCTCTTTTCTTTGCTGTTCACTAACCCACACTAATCGCTCTCTTTGATCTCCCCTCTTTCGTTTCCCTGGCACGGTGGTTCAAGGTACGTCAATAATAAAAATAAAAATATTAATAAATAATTTATCATGGAATTTAAACTTGTCTGTGCTTTGAGGTCTTGTAATAAGACAATCTCCTCATCCCAGCCTACCATCCACTGCTGGCTCTGTGAAAACGTTTTGCACGCTAAGTGTGCCGGGTTCACGGCCTTAGTATCGGATGCCATTTCACGTAGGTCTGGCCTCCACTTCTGCTGTGATAGCTGTCGTGCTGTTCAGGACGAAATGAGATCGTTCATGAGACAGACTAAAGCTGGATTCAAAGATTTGATTAGTGGTTTTCGTAAAATCAATGACCAACTCTGTGCGCTCGATACACAGTTTAGTAGTCTTCAACTATTAAATGAGTCTCCAAAGCGTAAAAAATCCGAAATTAGTGATGTGCTTGTGGCGAATAAACTCCAGCCTATCAGCCGACAATTATTCAGCCGCTTATATCTCTGGCCACCCCAAGGGCTGGAACTGGGAAAAATTCGGCTTCCGAATTTCTCAGTATAAATGAGCAATTGTCCGATTTGTCGTCTGTGGCATCACTCCAAGTAATACCACCAGACCCAATAACTCAAACCCCCTTCAGAGTCACCGTACAGGGTATTCAACCGTCCGGACCCCCGGTACGAACTGATGCTGCAGTATTAGTTACGGCGGCACCAAAACCCTTGCAGGTGATCCCACCATCGAAACACATATTGTTTCACGGATTGCCCCTGACACTTCTGAGTTAGATATATAGACACTTCTGAGTATAGCTTATATCAAAGCCAAAACAAAAGCCGATATTAAGGTGGCAGATATTACAAAATGTAAATACTCATACACCAGGCACACGTAATCTTTCAAAAAACGTTCAAGGCGATCTGTTCTGCCAGCTTTTGGCCAGAGAACATTTTCGTCCAAGAACATCAGCCAAGTACGGTGAAGAAAAATATTACCAAGCCTGTGGGGGTGAAACTCCCACATGTTAGAGCCACTGACCAACATTCCACCTCATCTTCCTCACCCTCAAAAAACTAATTTCTTCACTAACACTTACCTATCAGAATACTAGAGGGCTACGTAGTAAACTTCCCAAACGGTATTCTGATAGTTCTTCCTTTGCATCTCACATTACAGTTTTTACAGAAACTTGGTTAAAGCCGGAGATTTTAAGCTCCGAAGTTTTTCCAAATAAGTACACCACTTTTAGACGTGATAGAACACTGTGAAGGGGAGGAGGAGTCTGTAGACTCCAAATTCGCTTCTGAAGAGGTAAAATCACAAGAGTTTGGTGACATAGAATTTCTTTGCGCTAAAATCATTCTGTCCGGTCAATCTGTTCTTACATACCACCTTCGTCGGAACCGCCCACATACTGGCAACATTTGTCCACTTTTCGTCTCGTTTCGGATCGTTTGTTTGACGGGGACCAGCTGGTAGCTCTGGGGGACTTCAATATACCAGATCTCATGTGGTCCAATGTTGAGAATTCACTTAATACTTAACTCGCACCACGACTTCCCTGCGGGTATGTTCGACATGTCACTCGGGCAAATTAAACACGTTACAAATCCCTTACGTCGGCTGCTAGACTTGTGTTTTGTTTCTGATCCTGATGGAATTGCTCTTTCTAGAACTTTGCCCCTTTCTAACCCAGAGGATCCGTATCATCCTACTCTTGAAGTTTTAATCGAAAACAATAGCTTAATTGACCTTAAGTCTAAACTTAAATCTCAAAAAGTTCGTTTCTTCCGTAAGGCTAACTTTACAAAACTAAACAAGTTAATTCTTAAATTTGATTGGTCCGATTTACTGGCATGTGAAGATATTAATATTGCCTTAAATAAATTTTATCACACTTTGTATTTATTTTTCGACGCTTGCGTGCCATGGAAATATCCGTCTGTTTCAATTAATCCACCTTGGTATACAAGGCACCTATTAAATTTAAAGAACGTTATGATTAGACTTTTAAATAAACATAAATTATCTGTCTGTACAGTTAGTTATTCAAGATACTTAGTAGCTCGGTCTAATTTCACCGTGCATAACGCCGAATGTTATAGGAGTTATATTCGCCGCTGCCGGATTCAGTTTACTCAGAACCCGATGCAGTTTTATAACTTTGTAAACACTAAGCGCAAATCTGTATCTTCTCCGTCTCTGCTTACGTTTGAGGACTCTTATGCGAACACTAATCTGGCAATTGCCGATCTCTTTGCAAACAACGTATTCAACGTTTTTTCAAACAACGTATTCACATAGCAACATTCCAGCTCAGCCTTACACTTATAATATCCAATCAGCTAACCTTATTTTTTGCCCATTTTTGATCAAAGTGGTGTGTTATCGGATCTTCTTAGGGATAAGCCCGTGTATTCGCCAGGCCCCGATGGAGTACCAGGCTGTGTGCTGAGGAACTGCGCCGTGCCCCTGTTCAAACCGCTTCATATACTTTGTCTTCAATATAGATTTACTAGCGCCCAATCTAGACTTCAATCCGATTTGGATAAATTTAAAAATTGGTGCTTAGCAAATGACCTAAAGCTTAATGGATCGAAATGTAAACTCATGTCATTTTATCGATCTAGCCCTCACCAGGCTACGTACTTTCTCTATGGGATCGCCTTAAAACGTTTAACTCAGGTTAACGATCTGGGAGTCCTATTAGATTTGAAACTTAAATTTACCGACCATATATCCACCATGGTTAATAAAGCTATGGGTGTGCTTGGTTTTATTAAAAGATGGTCAAAAGAATTCAACGACCCATACATTACAAAAATTTTATACACATCATTGGTCCGTCCGATTCTTGAGTATGGATCGTGTGTCTGGAGTCCACAATACGGAGTGCACAAAGATCACATAGAATCCGTACAAAAAAACTTTCTTATTTTCGCACTTAGGGGACTAAATTGGGATGCAAGCCTTCACCTTCCCTCCTATCATAGTAGACTTTTATTAATCAACTTACCACCATTAACAAACCGTAGAACGATGCTGGGTGTCATGTTTCTATTTAATCTTATTAATGGTAATGTAGACAGCCAGCATTTATTAACACGCTTAAATTTCAACGTTCCTAGTAGAAGGACTAGAAACTTTCATCCTCTACTCCTTAGCCATTGTAGCTCGACATATGCCCAACACGATCCGTTCAGGGTATTATGTTCGGACTACAATGGTCTCTACCACGTTTTGTCTCTTTGCTCTACTAACAATCATAAATCCATTATACTTAACGCCTTATCTCTGCAACACTTTTCCTCGTGATTTCATACTACTTTTCCTCTCTCGGATCTATCCCCGCGAGCCGTACGTTATGCGGCAGCGTCCCTCGGTCGGTTGGACGGGAGGTGGGATGTACGTATGCAGTGAGAACCGCGCGTATATCTATATTTCTTAATATATCATCCATTACCCCGAGGTTAGCTTTCCTTTCGTGTTAATGTATGATTTTGTATGCATATATTGCCATTTATTCGTCACCAAAATGAATACCATATATTTTGGGCGTGGCATGAGGGTTCGCCACCATTACTTTACTTCATCAAGAGGTTTTTTATTTCATATATATATTTTTGATCAGGTTCACCTCCTGAGTCGATATAAACATGTCCGTCTGTGTTTTTCTACGCGAACAAGTCTGTCAGCTTTGAACCTATCGACTTCAAACCTTGCACACATCCTTTTTATCTTTTCGGACAGTATATAGAAAAGGGTGAAACCTATATCGGTTGACTATACCCTATAGCTGCCATACAACTGATTGACTGGAAATCGCATAACTTTGGTGCTTCTTAATATGGAAGATTGGGACTTTAAGCAGATTCTCTTCTTAGATAATAACAGATTCTGACCTACCAAATTGTATGAGCCGTCTATATCTTATAACTGTAATGTAAGCTAACCATTGGAAATAAACAAACTTTGATGTTTTTGAAGATAGAAAATGGATGATTTATTTATTTTATGAAACTTTTCAAGGATCGGACGGAAACTTGTAAATGTCGGCAAAAAATACTAAAAATGTGGGCCTCTACATTGTTTTTTTTTAACATCTTAAGTCTTTAAAGTCTATCAAATGACTAACTAGGACATTTTTACAAACGATCTAACCTACTAAGGCAATTAGAAATTTAAGCACAAAAAATAAATAAAATCATGAGGCAATCGTTTTCTATAAATCTGAAAACTAAGTGAGATTCCTTGATGCGATCAAATTGACAAATACCGAATTGATCAATCAAACAAAAGGGTTTTTTTTTTTTGTTTTAAGGAATGTAAAAAATATTATATTGCCTTTAAAGAAAGGCGTTGAATCCTCAATTTATCAAAGAAAAACCATTAGAGAGAAATTGACTGGTAATATTTTCCCTTTGTATGGCGTACAGGTATTTTATGCCAAATAAGTTTCAGGTCCGCCCTATGTTTGGTTTTTTTTATACCCTTGCAGAGCGTATTATAATTTTGGTCAAAAGTGTGCAACGCAGTGAAGGAGACATCTCCGACCCTATAAAGTATATATATTCTTGATCAGGATCACCTCCTGACGGACATGCGTCGCCATCTGTCCGTTTGTCTGTTTCTACGCAAACTAGTCTCTCAGTTTTAAAGCTATCGTCTCTAAACTTTGCACACCGTTGCAGGCAGTATATAAGTCGGAACGGCCAGGATCGGTTTCTTGTTTTATTTCATACCTGATACACCCGGCGCTGGACTTTTTTCCTTATGAAACTGTTTCATGTGGTCCACAAGGGCCTCAGTACCAAGGAAGAGCTTGTGGCACACTGGACATGATGTGGCGTTTGGACCACCAATAAGAGCTGCGTGCTGCTGCAAGACACCAAGATGCAACTGTAGCTCCTGTTAAAAAATTACGGTTAATTTAAATTCAATGAAATAAAATAGGACCTGATTTTAGGCCATAAGAGACAAATTTTAAAGATATAATTATAAGACTAATTAAAAAAGGGTTATAGTTACTTTAGATGTATGGGTGCGCAGGCTAGATTCGGTTGCAAAACCTTTTCCACAGATGTTGCAGTGAAAGGGTCGATTTTTGGCCCGTTCGACTTGAGCGTCGTGGTTTCGGAGGTGCTGTTGCAAATTGGAGAGCTGTATAAAGGCTCGACCGCAGTCTGGCAAGTGGCATTTATAAGGACGTTCCCCTGAAAATGAATAAAATTCGTTTAAATATTTTATATTTCATATAAAAAAATAAAGCTTAAATAATTTTTGTTGTTGCTCCCACCGTTCCACTGTCGGGGGAAAATACACTTCCAATTTCACTTAAGAAGTTGCTAGAGTTGAAAGATTTTGAAATTCTAAGCGCTAAAAAAATTGTTTGTTTCTTAAATTCCACCATATTCCTCCATCATCTAAATTCGCTAAATACTGGCTTCGCTTCTTTGCTATCTTATGCCTGATTAAATAGTGAAAACTCACCATCTTTATTTCTTCAAACTCAACATGATTTTACTGCGGACATATTTAACATGTTCCTAGGTAAAATCATGTAAGAAATTCTTTATTTTAGCTACTCGACTTTTTTTTGTATTTTATCCGGATGGAATAATTCTTTCAACTTCACAGAAACCCGGCAGGTGTTTATATTGCTAATTGTTATTGTTCCACATTCCGAAAAAGAATATTTTTAATTTATAATTATACCCTTGCAGGGGGTATTATAATTTTGGTCAAAGGTGTGCAACGCAGTGAAGGAGACATCTCCGACCCTACATAGTATATATATTCTTGATCAGGAGCACCTCCTGAGTCGATATAAGCATGTCCGTTTGTCCGTCTGTCTGAATGTTTCTACGTAAACTAGTCTCTCAGTATTAAAGCTATCGTTTTCAAACTGTGCACACACCCTTTTTTCCTTTGCAGGCAGTATATAAGTCGGAACGGCCGGTATCGGTTGACTATATCCTATAGCTGCCATATAACTGATTGGTCGGGAATGCCATAACTTCGTTGTTTGAAGTTAGAAGGAATGGGATTTTCTATGGATTCTACTTTGGGCAAACTAATCCAATCTGCCAATTTTCATAAGGATCGACCGACTATATACGATCCTATATATATCTAATAATATAGGATGCGTGTCGCCACCTAGCGGATTAGTATCAACTTCGGCTCCGCCCTTTCCTTTGTTTTTTTATACATATATTGCATTTATTCTTCATCACAATTGATATTAGATATTTTGGGCGTGGCATACGGGTTTGCCACCTTTATTTTACGTCGTCAAGAAGTTTTTTATTTGATATCAGATATTTTGGGCATAGCATGAACGTTTGTCCCCGGTATTTTGCATCGTCAAATACTTTTTTAATAAATATCAACATCCCCTATAAAAAGTCGTCATATATGTTTGATCACATACAAATCAAAACACATACATTTTATTTCTTATGTTAGCTTATTGCCTCCTGACATTGTAGAGGTTCTGTCAATTCAGGTCGGCACACTTTCTATGGGTTCAGGAAGATGATTTTTGCCAACCAAAAATATAGAGTTTTTTTTTTATGGAATCATAATTATATTGTTTTTAAATAATCGTTTTCGTTTTAAAATAAAATCGACTCGTTTTCTGGGTTTTACCGTTTGATAATGGAGAAAAAAATGTCAATTGCTCCAAATTTGTAATCGATAATCATTATTTAACAGCTGCAAATTGCTAGGGATATTTTTTTTGGAGTGCGGTCGCGCCAGGCAGCGCTTTGCCTCTGCTGTTTGTGGTTTTACCCAGTGGCCAGATCTTTCGGCCAGAGATACGTACAGCCCACAAATCGCGGGGATAGATCCGAGAAAGTAAACGAGAAGAATAAGAGTATGAAATCACGAGGAAGAGTGTTGCAGAGATAAGGCGTTTAGTATAAAGGATTTAAGGTTGTTAGTAGAGCAAAGTGACAAAGTGTGGTAGAGACCATTGTAGTCCGAACATAGTAGACTGAACGGATCGTGTTGGGCATATGTCGAACTACAATGTCACAAGAAATTAGGACTCCTCCTCCCCTTCGCAGTGTTCTATCAAGTCTAAAAGTGGTGTACATATTTGGAAAAACTTCGGAGCTTAAAATCTCCGGCTTTAACCAAGTTTCTGCAAAGACTATAATGTAAGATGCAAAAGAAGAACTATTAGAATACAGTTTGGGAAGTTTACTACGTAGCCTACTAGTATTCTGATAGGAAAGTGTTATTAGAATAGAAGTATTAAGTAAATAAAATATTAGTTTTTTTAAGCTGAGGTGGAAGTTTGGTCAGTGGCTCTAACATGTGAGAGCTCACCGTACTTGGTTGATGTTCTTGGACGAAAATGTTCTCTGACCAAAAGCTGGCAGAAGAAATCGTCTTGAACATCTGCACGGGCACACGTATTTTGAAAGATGACGTGTGCCTGGTGTAAGAATATTTAACTTTTTTAATATCCGTCACCATTATTTCGGCTTTTGTTTTGGCTTACATGATACGTTTTTCGATGGTGGGATCACCTGCAAGGGTTTTGGTGCCGCCGTAACTAGTACAACGGCATCAGTTCGTACCGGGGGCAGGACGGTTGATTACCCTGTTCAGTGACTTTTAGGGGGTCTTGAATTATTGGGTCTGGTGGTATTACTTGAAGCGATGTCACCGGGGACATGTCGGGCAACTGCTTATTTATGCTGAGGTATTCGGAAGCTGAATTATTCCCAGGTCCGGCCCCTGGGGTGGCTAGAGATATAAGATGCGTAATTGTCGGCTGAGTAGGCTGAAGATTATTCGCCGCAAGCACATCACTAAAAGCCGATCTCTTACGCTTTGGAGACTCATTTAGTAATTGGAGACAACTAAACTGTGTATCGAGCGCACAGAGTTGGTCATTGATTTTACGAAAACCACTAATCAACTCTTTGAATCCAGCTTTAGTCTGTTTTATGAACGATCTCATTTCGTCCTGAACAGCACGACAACCATCACAGCAAAAGTGGAGACCAGTCCTACGAGAAATGGCATCCAAAACTGAGACCGTGAACCCGGCACACTTTGCGTGTAAAACGTAACAGGGAAACGAAAAGGGAGATGAAATATTGCGATTAGTATAGGTTAGTGTGGTTAAACCTCAAGAATAGAGATAAGTACCTCTACTGAGCGAAAAAAGAAGCAACACCGTAAAAGATGAAGAAGCAGAGCAGAGCTATTTTTGGAAGAAGTTTAATGAAAATCTTATTTCACTTCCAAATATACCACTGACACACGAAGCGATACAGATGTTTGAAATGTAAAATTTTAATTTTATAAATATAAATAAATAAATAAAAATAAACACCGGGTTGTTAAAGTTAATAAACAAAAGATATGATAAAACGCAGTGCGCACAAAAAAAAACACGTCCGATGATGAAGAGATGAAGTGACAAAGAACTTTTTTAACAAGGAATTTTTAGTTTAAATTTAAAAAATTAAATGCATTATTAATATTAACTGTTTGGTTTTTTTATGATTGCAAACGACAAAAAGCGAACTGGCAACCGAATATGTTTCTGTTGCTATATGGCTATTTTTGTATTGAACTATATCTTGATTATTGACTGTTCCGATATATATTCGTAGATATAAACGATATATAGAAAATTGAGTTATCGCAAAGATTATTCACATTCAATATAAATAGACTCGTTTGAGCGAATTAAAAAAAAAATTATACAGGTGTTTTTTTTTCAAAGTATTTTTTTTTCTGTTAGATTTATAAATTTTAAACCCATTAAAAAAAGTGAAAAATATATTTAAAAAAAAACTTTCTAACGTGATATAGCATGTGAATTTAGCTGCATTTGTTGTAAAGTTTTGCGTTGTTTAAGTTTAAAAGAATTTTTCATTTTTTAAGATAACCTTAAATAATTTTCAAAAACTTTTAGAACAAACGTTGTTTGAATTATAATAACGAAATACTCAATTTTTTTCTAAATTTTAAAAATCAAAATAAATTTTAAAAATTTTCGGAGAAAAAATTTACAAAGATTTTAATTTGGGAAATTCTTTAGAATTAGTTTTTCCTGAATCATTTTTAAAAGAATGTCGGATCGGGATGGTTGAGGGGATGAAAGATCAGGTAGGAAAATCGACGCGTATTTTGGGGCAGAGTCTGTGTATTTAAAAACATTTTGTCTGGTGACACCAGTGGCAGATCTAGGGTTGCTGGCGCCCGGGGCAAAGCGAAAAATTCCGCCCCCTCCCTATTTGCTGTACGAATAACATTAGGAGTATTTTAAGTGTAAATAGGTTATTAATTATAAAAAGCTTATATGTTTGAAGAATTGTATTTCATATCGATTCTTTTGTCAGTTACAACGGTAAAAAACATTATTATTCGTGTTTATGCAAGACAAAAAATATTACTTTTAGAATATAACTTTTCTGGCCTTGATTGCCGCAAAGGTTCAGTGAATAATATTTGATGAATAACATCGAAGCATAAGTACCTTGATTAAATGTTGCAATAGAAAAACACTGCCTTGATTGGAATGTATGTAAACAAACACGCTCATAACCTAAAACGTATACTGCTCGCTCTCTCTCTCTCTCTAAGCAAGAAAGTTTAATATGACGTTTCGAGCGTCGTTATGATGTTGATCACATCATAAAACACTTACACTTGTATTCTATTGGGAGCGTTAAATGCGCAGCGCCGTGGGAAAATATGAATTCTCGAAACATATATTGCTAGTCGGACTCGATTTAGCGCCTCTTAGATTTGGCGCCCGGGGCGCTTGCCCCTTTCACACCCTCATAAATTTGCACACACTCTTCTTTGCAGGCAGTATATAAGTCGGAACTTATATATATCCTATAGCTGCCATATAACTGATTGATCGGAAATGGCATAACTTTGTTGCTTTTTGAGTTAGAAGGATGGGACTTTTTATGACATTTATGAATTCGACATGCCATATTTTCAAAAGGATCGGCCGACCATATCCTATAGCTGCCATATAACTGATTGATCGGAAATGCCATTACTTCGTTGTTTAAAGTTAAAAGAATGAAAGTTTCTATGGATTCTACTTTGGGAAAACTAATCCAATCTGCCAAATTTCATACAGATAGGCCGACTATATACGATCCGATATATATCTAATAATATAAGATGCGTGTCGCCACCTAGCGGACTGCCACTCAACTGCAAGGGTTCATTAACTTCGGCTCCGCCCGAAGCTAGCTTTCCTTTCTTGTTTCTTTTTAATTTTTTTTAAAGCCTTTAAAGAATTCACTGGCTGAGTATACCTATGTTGTGGCTCACTTAATGGGCTATGCTATTAACCAACGAGCTGAAGTCATTTTCAGTTACTTCGACTGCTGGTTTGAGAAATCAGCACGGCATTGCCTAATTACCTTACTCAAATTTTCAGAAAAGCAACAAAAAAAAATTTAAGGGTATAAAAAGCAAAAAAAAAACAAAGCAAAAAGTAAAGTGTTTTTTTTACTTGCTTATCCTTCCATTACCTAGTCATTAAGTAAACTGGTTTTCAATTAAAAAGTATTGACATTTGCACTGAGTTCCCACTGAAAAAGAAAAAAAACGAAACAAAAAATACAAAAAAACAAAAAAAAGACCAAATGAAAGAAAAAAAATGCATTTGGGTTTCGATCAGGTGTGAAAAATAAGATGATGATGAGATGAGTTTTGGAACACAACTAGAGCCAGGTATTTAATGTAAAAGAGTTCTGCTAATGACGGTAAATTTCTTTATTATTTTTCAACATTTAACATTTTTTATACCCATTCAGAGGATATTATATATATAAAGGTCTATTGGCTGCAATTATAGCCAATTCTATCGATATGTATCGTATCCGATCCAATCAACCAGATTTTAATCTCATTAAATAACTTCTCACACATGTTCAAGGGTATATCAACTTTGGTTCCACCCGAAGTTGGATTTCGTATCTTTTTATTCATCCCTTAACAAAGACACAATACGCCTAAAATAATTTTTTTTTTCGAAATAAACATGCATACATATACAAATGTATTATTTTTATATATTTTTACCTATTTTTATTGAAATTTTTTTTACATATTTCTTAATTTCGGCCTGTCAAAAAACACCTGTAATTGTGTAACACCTGATTTAAATTGATGTAATCACCGCTACCTCTAAATTGATTTTCCCGGGTGATTGGATTATTTAAAAACAAGGAAAGCTAACTTCGAGCGGAACTGAAGTTTAGAAACCCTTTGAGTTAAGTGGCAGTTTATATTTTTTAGGTTGGGTATAGTTGAGCGATCCTTGTGAGAATTTAATCAACAATTTTTAAAAAAGTTCCAACCTGCCAGTTTAAAAGTTGTGTCATTTCCGATGGTTCCGATCGTATGACAGCAATAGTAGAGCAATAATAGAGTAAGAATTTCCCTATCAAATCAATTTTCTAGTTAAAATGTTGGAAACCGCCCTAAGCATCTTTAAATATACTACATTTGTGTCAGCTCCGATTGTTCAGTTATATGGCTTAGCTATATTGGCTGGATTGAAATACGGATTGGTAAAAAAATATAACCCACAGAACCCCATCCTTCTAACTTAAAAAACACCAAAGTTATGTCGTTACCGTTCCATCCATTATATGGCATCTATAGATAAAGTCGACCGATCCCGACTTATATACTGTCTGCAAAGTAAAGACGGATGAGGATAGCTTTAAAACGAAGACAAAAGTTTGCGTAGAAACAGACAGACAGACAGACGCACATGGTTATATAGACTCAGGAGGTGATCCTGATCAAGAATATATATACTTTATAGGGTCGGAGATGTCTCCTTCACTGCCCTGCACACTTTTGACCAAAATTATAATTCCCTCTACAAGGGTATAAAAAGAATATATTTCTCATAGTACATCTTTTCTGCTGGGAATCGAACTTGGTTTTATCCATGATTAATTTTCAAGCTAAATGTGTTGTTACGGCACAAAAACGGCGGTGACTGGAATTTAAGTAATGCAGTGTTTTATTTATTTGCATTTTTTGCTTATAAAGCTTTTTGATCGTAAAGTTGTGAATTTCTTAGTCTTCTCATTGAGATATACTGAAACCCTAAGCAGAGTTACATCAAAATTGGCCATGAAACAGCAAAGTGCAAAATTAGCCGAGTGGCGAGCGTTTTGGTTTCTGACAAGGAGGGCCCTGAGTTCTAGTACTAGTTAAGTTGTTTTTTTTTTACTTCAAGCACTTTATTTTAAATTTTATTTATTTAAATAAACTAAAAGCTGAAAAAATAAATAAGATATTTTCTAGGGTCTGTACACATATATGCACAGACTATGCAAAAGTTTCTCATATTTTGTTAACAATCTTCTCGATTTTTTTTCAGGATTGTCAAGAAAAAAATAGTGCAAACAGACAAACATACAAAAAGAGCAAAAAACTGCGTTCATTTGGAAAGAGCTGTAAAAAATAATTTGAATAACTTCTGAACGAAATGTCGGATCGGGTCGGTTGAGGTACCAATTTAGAGATTCAAAATTCTTTTATTTTCACCCTAATTTCTCCCAAACGAAACGTTTTTTGGAAAATGATTGGAAAAAAATATCTAATTTAAATAAAATCTTTCAATTGGTATATGATTCATTTAAATCGGATGCATAAGAAAAATTTTTAATTCTTCGGCTATATATAGAGTCTCCTCGCGCAGGCCAAGGCATGCAGTTCGTCACCTCGAGGTGACGCAAGATATAAAAACCTCTAGGCGATGTAAAATAATGTGACTAACGTGGATGCCACGTCATATATGTGCCTTAAATTTTGGTGACGAAAAAATCCAATGTATGTACATAGATATACAAAATTACACAAGTTATAAAGTTATAAATGTATGTATGGAATTAAACTGATCACAATGTATATTTTTTTAAATGTGCATATATCAAATTTACTTACCTGTGTGCAAGCGGGTGTGCTGTTGAACATGTGACAGTTGCTTAAATCTACGATCACAATAGGAGCATTTATATGGTTTCTCTCCAGTATGAACCCGAATATGCTGAACGAGCTGGTGATTGCTCGAAAAACTCTTCATGCATTGCTGGCACTGGTGTGGTTTAGTGTCTGTGCCTGGCGTTACATTACCACCAACTAAGTTAGCCGCTACAGTAACGCTTGGGGTCCCTAAGCCAACGCGGGGAATCTGCTGCTGAATTTGCTGCATGGCGCTTTTGTGCATAAAAAGCTGCAATTACAAAAAATTCGTTAAAAATATGTCATTTAGACGTATAAAAGGCGATTTATTTTAGGCGGTTTTATTCTTTCCAGTCTCAAAAACCCATTAATGACACACTGGCGTAGCTGTGATACTTGCTGGTTGTATTTATAGATTTTTAGAAATTTGCCTTTTACTTTCTCAGTTACTTATTTTTTGTAAAGCTTTCTTTTAGCTTATTTTAAAAGTGTGTACCTGTGCATGTTCTACAAGTGCAAAACATGTCAGCAAAATTTAAATTTTATGAAAAAATTAAAAAAATAAAGAATCAAACTTTTTAAATGTAAGTAATAAAACAAATTTTTTATAGTGCTTGTGACAAAGTTTCGAGGTCAAAGGTTCTTTTTGCTGAGTTTCAAAAATTTTATTGAGGGGAATAAATAGGCGGCAGAAGAAATATATTTAAAAAAATAGTATATAAATTGTACATGCAAGAGATAATTTTAATATAATTGCATGAAAATAATTATGGCATGTACACAATAGACTGAAAATATAGCGGCTATAATGTTTGAACCAAGTTTTAAAATGTTATACTTATAATATATGTATGTACACGCACATGATATAAATGTTTTATAAAGCATTATTAACCATCATTGACGATTTACCTCGACAAGACTCATTTATAACGGGTATTCGTAGAGCATACAGGTATAGTCGAGCCATATCGATCTGACTCAGTCGTACCCACAGACGTTTGGGTTTGTTACATTTTTGGTCTATAAGTTTTACTTTTAGACTCCTATTATATATAGTTTTCCTATAATATCCTATATTTATTTTAACAAAAAGTTGGAATGATAGATTACAAAAAATTTATTTTTGTTGCAAAAATTATTAGCTCACAAAGACATAATATAAAACATACATAATAAAAATTATTTCGTTTGGACTTATTTTGAAAACAATTTTTTTTTTCAGATTTGAAATTTAAATTTAGTAAACAATTTAAAATGCTATGAAATCTTGTTTGATCTACTTTACAGACTTTAAACTAAGAAGTGGCGCGTCCTTTATAAAGAATGTAGTCTGTCAAAATAAGGGATCGTCTGAACATCGGAGCGAAGTAAGATATTTTTATTATTCTTCTGATTAAGGGGCCATTTGGGTCCCTCTTTGACGCAAATATATCTTCACAATAAAAACATCAATAAATTTTATTGTATCATGATAAGATGAATAAATTTAATAAATCACGGACTAATTATTTTTATTTACTGAGGAATTTCAGTCTATCGGTTGATTTTAATTAAAGTTAACATTAACATTAACATTATAACCTTGCAGAAGGTATCCTAATTTTGGTCAAAAGTGTGCAACGCAGGGAAGGAGACATCTCCGACACTATAAAGTATATATATTCTTGATCAGGATCACCTCCTGAGTCGATATAAGAATGTCCGTCTGTCCGTCTGTACGTCTGTCTGTCTGTTTCTACGCAAACTAGTCTCTCAGTTTTAAAGCTATCGTCTTTAAACTTTGCACACACCCTTCTTTTCTTTGTAGGCAGTATACGACGACCGGGATCGGTCGACTATATCTTATAGCTGCCATATATCTGATTGATCGGAAATGACATAACTTCGTTATTTTTTAAGTAAGAAGGATTGTTTTTTAAGTAAGAAGGATCCATTTTCTATGGATTCTACTTTGGGAAAACTAATTCGATCTGCCGAATTTCATAAGGATCGGCCGACTATATACGATCCGATATATATATAATATATCTCAACTGCAAGGGTATATCAACTTCGTCTCCGTCCGAAGTAAGCTTTCCTTTCTTGTTTTTTGACTGATTTCGTACTGTTGGAATCCCCAAAACTATGCAAAAAAAAAATTGGTGAAGTTTCTTACTAAAATGTGAAATTTTTTGCCTATAAATGAGAGGTAGAGGGTATTATAAATTTTGCCAAAAGTGTGCAACGGAGGATATATATTCAGGATCCCCTCTTGAGTCGAAATAAGCATGTCATTCTGTCCATCGGTCCCTCCTTCTATCTGTCAATTTGTTTCTACGTGAACTTTTCTCTCAAATTTTTTATTTATATTATTTTTTCTTTCACAAAAATTTCTCCCGAATCAATGTTATCAATCAAAGTTAGCAAATATTTCGATAAAAATTATCCAATTAAAAAAATACCTGTAATTTAAAAAGTTTATTTAAAAATTACAAACAATGATTATTTTTTATTTTTATTTTTTCGCTCGGAGAATTATGATTACACATGCTGATAGCAAAAAATCAGCACAAATAATTTCACCTGCTTGCATAACATAGGTCCACAAACATAGGTTCCTTCCCCCACAGTTTCCACGGTATACCTAATGGAATAAAACGATAAAATTTTACTATATATTGAATTATGTAGGCTATGCAATTCCGCTGACCATCATTATTTTTAGTACATATCGTTTTTGAAACCGTTTTGCCCACTAACTAAAATTGAAAAATCTCATATAGCATTAACCATAACTTTGGAATACTCATTCAAAACTCAAATATCCGATTTTATACAAATTTACAAAATTGTCCAAATTCTTCTCTAATATGTACCGCGGAAACTTTGGGTGATGGAACCTTATTTGTTCTGGACTTTGGTTCAGTAGAGCCTAAAGGTTATGGAGCAGTTCAAATCATGCATAGAGAAAAAAAAAAAATTGGGAATTGTCGCCCTTTTTTTATGATTTTTATTTTTTTGCTCAGAAAATAATAATTATTTTGTGATTTTTAAAATAAAACTCATAATGTTTTCATTTCCTGATTACTATCTATTGATAATTTATATATCCGATTTTTAAAAATAAATTATGATGTGCGCTCGTTATAAAGTTTTTGTGTACATGTACGTATGTATGTATGTATGTACATGTGTATAAACATTCCCTACGTTAGGAACAAAGTTGCCGTGTGTTACAACCCCTTGTTGGTTGGTCAGTCTGAGATATTTGACTTCCACCAAGAGCAAATCGTTTTGCGACTCTGCCACTCGGTTTCTGGCCGAGACAGAGTGCACTTTTTATTCACTTGTAGCTTTTAGGTATATGGACTGCAGGGGCAAGCACTACCACTGTTTATGTATTTTCCCCTTTTAATCCTTGTAAAAAAGCGCACAAGCACCACTAGCAGCTGTGCCCAGAATGGGCCAACAGCAGTTGGGAATCGGCAGCAAATGAAAATGCAACAATAAGCGAAAAAAAGTCTTTAAGAACAAGTGGGGTTGACTTTAATTTAGTTAACGAGAAAAAATGAGGAAAAAATGTGCAGGAAAATATATATATACAAACTGACAAACCTAAAAAATGTCACCAATGATATGTTACATTGCGAATCAGTAGCTTTTATCCTGCTAATAACTTATAATAGATATATATTCTTCAAGAAAACTAGCAAATATGTCGGTCCGTTCACCAGTCTTTTAAAATGTTAATGTCAGAAACTGTCATAGTGATGAATATGAATCATCATATTTATAATAACAATATCGTATATAAAAAAATTTCAGACTTATTTAGAAATATTTTGAGTATTTCAAAGTTAGTTAAAAGTAAATCGGATTTTGAATGCTTACTTAAAACAAAAGCATTGAAAGAGGCCTGGAATGGCCGACTAGGGTACCAAGATCACATAGACGAAAAAAATTAACTAAAGTTTAATTCAGTTCGTGAATTCCAAGCAAAAAACCAGAACGGAAGCCGAAGTTAATATACTCTTCTAGTTAAGTAACGGATCATATTATTAGAAACATTTCGGGACGGTATAGTTGGCCGATTTTTTTAAAATTTCACTATTAAATCAATTTCCTAAATAAATGTTGGAAAAAGTCCCATCACCAAATCAAACACCAAAGTTGTGCCGTTTTCAATCGTTCACATATATGGCAGCTATAAGATATATTCGTCCGATCTTTATAAAATTTTTTTACATCGATTAGTTTGCCCATTATAGAATATGTGATAGGAACAATTTTCTAGCTTAACAACCACTAAAGTTACGCCATTTCCAATCAATATGCTATATGGCACCTATAGGGTATAGTCGACTGATCCCGGCCGTTCCGACATAAAAACTGCGTGCTGGAAAGATAATGTATGCAAAGTTTTTAAACGATAGCTATAATAGCTATATGATAGCTATATCATATATATATATGATAGACTAGTTAAAAACAGACAGACGGACATACTTATAATGACGCCGCAGGTGATTCTGATCTAAAGTATATATACCTTATGGGTTCGGAGAGGCCCCCACTGCGTTCCAAAATTTTGTAGATTATCAAAAAAAAAAAGATATTTTTTTTCTTTTTACCTCTTTACCTCTTATAGCCCCAGGGATCCACGCGTTCGTAGAAATGGCTATATCGACTCGGCTGTTGATTCCAATCAAGAATATATGTCTTTATGGTGTTGGAGGTGATTTTTTCTCCCTGCATATGTATATTCTCACGATTACAATATACCCCTGTACTCTACGAGTACCGGGTATATAAAGTGGGTAATGTACACTTAGACAAAAACCAATAATTGCATACTTAAACCAAGTACGAACACCGGCAGTCAACCCAGATCGATTTTACTTAATTCAAGAAAACATAAGTTAGATTTTGACAATGAAAATTATTAATTTAAGAGTGAAATATTCTTTTCGTTAAAACGAAAAATACTTAATATAAATCCGACAAGCTTTCCAAATTATCAACTAAAAAAAAAACAAGAAAGAAAAGCTAACTTCGGGCGGAGCCGAAGTTGATATACCCTTGCAGTTGAATGGCAGTCCGCTAAGTGGCGAAATGCATCTTATATTATTAGATATATATCGGATCGTATATAGTTGGCCGATCCTTATGAAATTTGGCAGATGGGATTATTTTGCCCAAAAGTAGAATCCCATCCTTCTAACTTAAGAAACAACAAAGTTATGGCATTTTCGATAAATCAGTTATATGGCAGCTATAAGATATAGTCGACTTATATACTGCCTGCATTATTGAACTGCTAGGAGTCGGACCCGAGGGCGCCATCTGGCAAAAATAATGCGACAAATCGATATATTACTGTCTAAATTACCCCTCGCGTTTACTGTCGCGCCTTACATATTCATAGTCTTATAAAAAATATAAAATTTTGAAATTAAAATAATAAAAATAAATATATCCTTGACGATGTTTCGCGCGAAAAATTGTCTAAAGTTCAGTAGTTGCTCCATGCTGCTTTAAAGTTTGTTTTTACTTGCTTCATATTTCCCCCATAGACCCATTTCCCACAAAGTGTTATAACCATATTTGTATAGCCATATAACCATATATATTCATATATATATAGATAACCAATTCGTTCTAATTTCAATTCCAAATGCCGGTATTGGTTCAAGAACGCCACAGTCTTGTTTTAAGAAATTTGTGTTGTGAAATTTAGCTCTATATATATTTTCTTGAGAAATACCATTAGAACACAATCTTAAGTTCCAAGTCCAGAGAGATCTTAGAATCTTGGACTATACAGGATAACACGTGTCTTACCGAAAATCTGGTTGCAGACTAAGCCCATTACAAAACAACACTCTTTCACCCCAGGAATCTTTATGAACGGCATGAACCGCACGCTGTAGTGAACTCCAGGAGGCTACTTTAAAAGTTACATTTTTACATTAAACCTAAGTTTTCGTAATCAAAAAAATTTAAAAAAAAAACACCGGGTTTTTGAAGCTGGGTCTACTTCAAGATTCAATTGGAAAATTTTGACACAAACTTGATGTGCGTAGATATCAAAAGTGCCAAAAATAAAATAAAGTTTGTAGGTGGATATCGGCGGGATAAATATTTCTTGGACATTGGTCAATACAAATGGTCTCGACTGCTTGGCGCTTTCGAATACAATCTTAAGTATACCGGTATACCGCGAAAACTAAGTGGGATCAAAGCTATTTGGTCTTTGAACTTTGGTTCATGGAAGCTTAATGGCTAAGGTGCGAGTGAACTCCCATTTTTGTTTTAGTTTTCTAGTGAATGTATTTATTTACTCTCATTATTAATCGTATTAGTTTTTATCGGGACGTTGAACATTTTTCTTAGGTATGTGCTTTCTCAGGCAAAAATAGTAAGTTTGTTGTTAAGGGAGGATTTAAAATATATCAGCAAAGATAGAAGTGGAAAACACAGAAGTGAAGAAGTCCTTTAAAAATATACTTGATTATTCATTTTTATTCCCTCCCCATTTGTATGATTTCTTTTTATCCATGTTAGTTTTACCATATATTTGTCCTCGAATAAATTTTTTTCTTTTGAGCAACACAAGCAACATAAAAAGAGGGATGGACTTTTGTTCAGGGTCATACATGTATAGATTTTAGGGGTAACTGGAGGCGTCAACCACCGTGTGGAAGAGAAAAAAAATGGCAGAAAAATGTTTTGTAGTTTGAGTCTACCAATACAAATACAAGCATTAATTTACGTTTTTACACTATAATTTCTATTCCCTTACAGGGGAGACGCCCCGGATTCAATATACCAAGCTTTGAAGGAATGATTTTCACGCTCCTTCCTTCTTGTATGATATATTTACATAAGGAATATATAATTATTTTTTCTTTACACGCAGTTATTAGTCGGAACGATTTGAACTTCAGAACTGCAGAAGGATTATGACACAACCTGTTTTTAAAGACAGTTGAGGCTGCTTCCAACACTTTTATTAGAACTTTATTTGATAGTGAAATTCTTATAAAAATCGTCATTTATATACGATCCGATATATATCTAATAATATAAGCTGCCACTTAACTGCGAGGGTATATCAACTTCGCCTCCGAAGTTAGCTTTCCTTTCTTGTAAATCTTATTGTTGTTATTTTATTACAGTATTTTAGTTATAATGAATAGCTTCTCATTCTATTCTTACTTTTCTTCTATTAGTTGATTTTAATCAAATATGCTTTAATAAAACAAAAAAAAAATATATAAATATATATATATATATATATATATATATATATAAGCAAAAAATATATTTAATTAATACATTTTTTTACATTATTATGAACATACAATAAATATTTTGAGGAGAAAACAGAAAGCACAACTTAAATGTAAAAAGAATTAAAATATAAGTAATACTATATAATATTTATTAGTGTCAATGCAATTAATATTTTTTTAACATTTAAATTTTGTTGATGTTTACTTGTTGACTTTTTAGTACTAATATATGTATACATGCAAATTTATTTTTATATTTTATTTATATGTATATAAAATATATCATATATACATATTTATTTTATACATATATTACATGTGTAGTGCAGTGTTTGATGTAGTGTTGCTGTATCTATGAGTCTTTGACGAGGAAGAGTACTATACACAACGGAACAGATGCCAACTCACTCGTTGCAGGGTTGACCAACATTCTTCAAGGGTGCGTTCGCTGATCGCGGCTGCGCTGCTTGACCGGGATAGCTGAAGCTGCAAAAAAGATTACATTTTAAATTAAAAAGAATAGCTTTCGATCGGCAGAGCAGAGTTTTATATAACCTTTTAGTTAAAAAAAGTTTTTCTTATCCATATGGTAGTTTTTAGTGCGGGTCAAGAAAGTTACGGTTTGTGCAAACACTAAATATGATCATTTTACTGAGAGTTTAACTGAGAAACGGACAGACAAATTTGATCAAGACGTGACCGAATACATAATAAGCATATATAAGCATATAATTCAAATAACAATAAGATAAGAGCTTAAGAAAAAACATAAGTAATAATACATTTGTGTATTAAGAAATAAAATCGAGCATAAGTTTCTACCTACGTACAAATAAAATTGAAAGCATTTTTAATTTTAAAAACTATCATTAGTTATTTGTAACATTTCTTAGTTAAGCTAGCATTAGAAATTTTTTTTCTAACATTTAAATTATTATAGTTTTTATGTAAAAAAAAATTAAAATATTACATCATGTTCCTCTTCACAGTCTAGGGTCATTGTAAAAAAACGATACAGCCGATCTTAAAATACAAACAATCGGAGCGCAGATCAGTTATTTTTTAAAATCTTTTGACTGCAGGTCAAATTGGTCTTGGTATAGTATATTTTTACACCGATTATTTTAATCCGATTTATAGTTTCGCGAAAATTAACAACACTTGCAAATTGTATTATCTGAATAAATCTGTTACACGAAAATAAAGCTAATGTATCGATTTCTTGCACTATTCAAGCAATTTAAACTGGAAACGGGAATAAGTGACACCTTTTTAAAAAATTTAATAGAGACAGAGTGAGGCAAATATCAACATTTAGAAGTAATCATTATTATCGCGCATTTTGCGGTCAAGCACAACTAAACATATATTTTATCATATTTGTATTTTAGTTTTATTTCCAATTGTTGAAATCTTTAAAATCGCGGAGGAAATCGGAGCACACAACCTTACGGGCTGCTGTCCTTTGAACTTCTGTCGTCGCTGGTCTGCCGCGCTAACGTCCACAAACGGGACACTGCGTCCGGGCTAGGGGTTCCTTCTTACACTATCCTGTTATTTCGTCATCGTTTCCGCTGCCACTGCCTCTGCCCTAGTTGAGCTTTACGTGTTTCTATATGCTATTATTATTTTCTTAAAGAAAATAAGCGCGAATGGAGTTATAAAAAGATAGACAGAAAGAAAAAGCTCCCAATAGAATGGCATCTTGCGCTCTTGTCTCTCCTTTTAAATGCATAAAAATGAGGGAGACATTTCAAAGCAAGCTGAAACATCGCCAGGCGCTGGCAGAGAAATGTCTACAGTAAAAACATCGGATTGTCTTTGCGTCTTGTGTGTGTGAGTTCTAAATACGAAACCAAAGTTCCCGCCCCATTCCATTCCATTGCTTTTTGTATTTGAGCCAAAAATTTAACACACAGACATGCTTAAAAGAAGGAGAGTAAAAATTTTCAATAAGAATATATAAGGGTTACTTGAAGAAAAATTATAGTATAAAACGGCAGGAATAAGACTAAATTCTCGGCTTTGACGCTATCCTTTTCTTTTATCTCTCATTTCCCTTTTTATCACATCTCTCTATTTTTCCTCTTTCTATGTATTTTATGTTTCCTTTTTTCTCCTTTTTCTCTCCTTTTATGTTTCTCTCCTTTTAGCGTTAGCATCAAACATTTTTCCCCTCACTTGTTTTGAAACTGTTGTTTACTTTTGTCAGTAGAATTGTAAGCTTTAACTGAAAACATTGAAAAAAGTATTAGGGGGAAGGGGAGTCGTGCAATATTGAAAGCAACTTTCAGGTGATTATCGCCCGGTCACAAATTTCCAAATGAGCATCTGGAAAATTTCCCTTACATTTCTAGGGTTGATAATTTCCTTTAATGGCAGGGGTTAGAAATTTCCCCAATTGAGAGGGGTTGAAATACTCTTAAAAACAAACACGCAGATTTAGAAAAATAAAATCGAACTCTCTTACAGTGAGCTATAGCAATAAAGTGAGCTAAATGAATAGTGTACCGACAACAAGGACAATTTTTATACATATCGCTTTAAAAGTATCGTTTAGAATTGGTGAGGCAACAATTTTCAAGGACATAAGAGTATTACATGTATTCGTCTAAATTCGTTTAGATATTTGAAAAAATGTCCACATAAATTCATGAATACTACATACTGCTACTGTATAATTATGAATTATGAAGTTTATAGAAATATATTAAAAATGTATTTGGTACCTAATTTAGGTGGAGTAAGATTAGATAATATAATATATAATATATATATAATATATATAATATATATATATAGATATAATATATAATACATACATATGTATATAAATTATTGGGTAAGTCAGAGTTGGTATTGATTGGTTTTTTAAAGTATATAATTTTGATCGGGCATTTTCATTATTAAGCTTAATTTTCTTTAAAATTTATAAATATCAAAAATAAAAAATCATTTTTTTGTTTAAATAATATAATGATAGGATCATAAATATCTTAAGTACCTGAATTTCGTTAGCCATTTTTTCATTATTGTACTTAATCTCTGGCGTTGAGCTGCCGCCAGACGTTGAAACTGAATGCTGAGGCGATTGGTGGCCTTGTGACAATGTTTTGTTAAGGCCTCCAATTCCTATCCCAGAATTTGTTACCAGTTCCGAGACTCTTCCTTGTACAGGACTTAGAGGCTGGCAGTGTGGCGGCTGCATGCCTCCCATCGATTCTATCTGAACTCGCGGATTTGATTGGGACTTACTGGTGCCAACACCCATGGTAATAGAAACGTCTTCTGTTGCTTCGGAAGCTGCTCCACAACCAATGTTGAAGAAGTCTGCCCCATATGCCGGCTGCAACTGACTCTGAGTGTTTTGCTGGCGACTACTTTCAAGTGAGTGATGGGTAGTGGTCTTTAACTCCAAATCCTGCTTAGACTTGATCACGCCAATTGTGCTTCTTGGTGTGTTAGGTATTGTTTGGTCTCCAAGTGAGGTCAGATTTTTTTGAATAGATGTAGACTTAAGGTGCACCGCAGCAGCAGCAGCTGCCGCAGCACTAAGCAGCATTTGATGATTGCTCAACTGCGCCGATGGATGGTCGGACGGTTGTTGTGATCCTCTTAACGACTCGCTGTTTAATGTCTGCGAATCCACTTGTTTCTGAAGTATATGCCCTGAAGTGCAGTTAGATTCCTGATTCAATATAGGAAGTGGGGGCGGATTGTTTGCAGATGATCCACAAAGCATATCCTTGTCTTCTAAATGTACATCCGATAGTTTTTGTTGAATGTGCGGCTGATTCGACGGTAAACTATACTGTTGAAGCGCAGTTTGAATTCCGAATGGTGTACGAGCCTGTTGCCAAAAGTCCGCTGAATCCATTTTAAAAAACTTAACTGGGCTGATTCGAAGATCTACTATATCTATCTTGGAACTGAATTGTCTTGGTTTTTGACAGAATTTGACCAAAATCCTTGTAATTTTAGTCTTTGACACAGTTATGCGCTTCTCGTTGAAGTTATTTCTGGTATGAAAATAGCATCTTGACTTCATTTCATGTCACTACCTGAAAAAAAAAGATTTAGTCACTAATATAAAAAAATTATGCAGTTGTTTTATTTGGTCACTTCTCATAAAAGTCTATAGAATGGCAGAATCAAAGGTTATAGAGCCTTAAAAACATATTAATATAAAAATAACAAATTATTTTAGAAGACACCTTAAATCAAAAATACTGTATGAAATTAGATTAATTAATATTTTGGTTATTTTTGAAAGTTTAACCCTTTTGGTGTAATTACACAAAATTACACACGAAAAATTTAAACTAAGAAATGCAATTTTTTTAGCAAACCAAACACTTTTGCACTTTCAAAAATATTTTTTACGTAATAATTGATTTGAATCTTCGACCTAAGTTTCTAATTTAGTTTCGTGCGATTTTAATCTTTTTGGAAAATTTCTTCTGCTCATTGAAGAACATGCTGAAGATGCTGTTACCAGCATTTTTAAGGTCAAATTCATTTATATAAAAAATAGATTGTGAAGGTGTTGTCAGCAATTGGTTTTCGTCTATGATAACAACCCATCTGACCCCAGCGGCGGTTAAGAAATTTATGTAATCGTCTGTGCATTTCATATTTATTGTCCTAACAAAAATATATTTCTTGAAGACTAAAAATAAATCACACTTTTGATTTAAGGAATGAGTAAGGTAAGTTCGCAGATTTTTTTGAATACCCTTGCAGAGGATGTTATAATTTTGGTCAAAAGTGGGCAACGCAGTGAAGGAGACATATCCAACAATAGAATGTATATATAATCTTCATCAGGAGCACCTCCTGAGTCGATATAAGCATGTCCGCCTGTCTATTTATACTCAAACTAGTTTCTTAGTTTTAAAGCTATCGACTTGAAACTTTGCACACATCCCGGAACGGCCAGAATCGGTCGACTATATCTTATAGCTGCCATATAACGGACTGATCGGAAAGCTATAACTTCGTTGTTTATTATGAAAGGGTATACTAATATATGTATATACTACTAATATATATATAATAAGGGTATACCTTAAGATAGATATAAGGTCGATTCATAAGGATCGGTCGGTTAGGTAAACTTCAAAGGGATCGGCCGACTATATACGTTCCGATATACATATATCTAATAATATAAGGTGCCACTTAACTGCAAGTGTATATCAACATCGGCTCCGCCCGAAGTTAGCTTTCCTTTCTTGTTTTTAATAATATTTTTAAATGCGAAACGAATATATGAAATTGTTTCGTTGGACAGATGTACGCCAGAGTATAAAATCGAAAACAACTTTCACTTTTTTTTAGTTTTTAGTATTTTAGTATTTTAAAAAACTCTGATGTGAAATGTTGATATTAGTCCGGCAATATTAATATTCTCAGGTATTCAGGATTTTTTGAAAATCATTTGAAACTTTTCGGAAAAAAAAAACGTAAAAATACCAAGTTGAAATATCTGCACCAATTGTATTATTCAAGAATTCTGAGATTTTTTACACACTTATATATGACGTCCATATTTTAAACCTGAACAATTTCAATACAAAAACTGCATATATTTTACTGCCTATTCATGTTGTGAAATAATGTAGCGTCCGGCAAGACTTTAATTTCTAAAGATTTAAAAAAATGATTTGCATTAGTTTTAAATATATATAGAAACTATTTATTTATGACATTTACGTCAATTTTCTGAAGTGTGTAAGCTTTCCTGGCCACTAAATGTTGGCATATAAGTAGTGCCTGTTTTTAATTGCAGTTTTAAGTTAAGTTATATAAATCCGTTTTAATGAAGGTAATGAAAAATAAAGAGTATTCTATGATTACTCGTATTTATTATTATTACTAATACAAAGAGGCGGCTTTCACATACTACAAAAACACTTTTTGTGAACAAAAATTTTGCTGTTGTCATGACTATGGATACTATGGACAATCAAGACTCTGCAAGCAGTTTCACGTGGATGTAAATATTTTTAAGCCAGAACCCGCGCCTTTGCCCATAGCATACGAGACCGATAAATAACTTTAGTGGCACGCAGTCTACTATTACAGATAACCTGGCGGAACGCGAGTCATTGAAAAACTAATTGTGCTGACGCTTCGCCCAAGTATAAATATGAACGGGGTTCAGACACGTCTCGCTTAGAAATAGAACTTGTATACAAAAGTGAAGTCGGCCTGAGCTCGAGACATCGCCCTCGTTGGCGTCGCAAAGTAAGCCAAACGTCTTCGTTTCTGACCTCAACGCTAAGAACTTCGGAAAAAGGTCTTCGTGAGGCCTTCGTGCGAACAACAGCTTCATCTACGCTTCTGTTTGTTCTCTTTCAACTTACTCTTAGATGACATGTCCGAAATGAAGACCATAGAAAAACAGCTGACCATTTAATACACATGATCCTTTTGTATGATCCCAGTAAGAATTTTTTTATCAATTACAACTATATATAAAATACGGTAAAACTTGTATATTTAAAACGGTAAAACAACTTACCAGTTAGGATGCGGATCGATGGTTTAGTTAGAGGTGTTAAATCAAAAATTGATGGCATTTTGAATATTGGTTTTCTTTGATTTTGCACAATATCTTATAATTACACAATATAGTTTAAATTTTATTGAAAGTTATCTAAACATAAGGCCGGAATAAGGCACACGTTTCGGTCTCGCGACATATTTTCATTTTTGGCCTATATTTTGTTTTTACTTGCAAAATGTCAGACTTGTCAATTTGAATGATAATTTGAATTTTTTGATTTTATACTTCGCATTTTTTTAGACAGTCGTAAATTTTAGATCACAATTTGTTACCCGATAAAAATATTTATATTTACGACCAAATTTATCACCCAACTATTGCGTTTTTTATTTTGGCTGATTTTTTTATATACATTCAAAATTTGATTTAAAGATTTTTTTTAAATAAATAATTTATAAAAAGTAGAATTTTTAATTTAATATTTACATGCTTTTATTATATTATTATATTAGTGTTCTTAGTTTTTTTTATTTTATATATTTAAATATCTTTTCATGGGAGACCCCTTATCTCTTAAATAATTCTTGGTATAAAACCGATTTCTTATATATGATATATTTATTTTATTCAAAAATTATACCTTTCTAATGACATTTAAAGATTGTATGGTTAATTCCACTCCTATATATCCAACTACAGTTTAAAAAATGAATCAATCAAAACATTTGATCTAGAATCGAATGAAGTTTGCGTGTCCCAAGAATGAAGCTTAAAACTAATATATCGATGGATGCTAGCTGTAAGGTATGTGGTATTCAAAACTTTCTGTTCCGGTGTCAGTGTCTCTTATGTAATTATTAAAAGAATTTATTTTGTCGCCATGTAAAAACTATCTGTAAGATAATTTATGTATTCTGGGTACTGCTAAAGTTTGCGATATATTTGCGTTAGTATTAGCCTATATCGATAGACTTAGCTTAACTAAGAGATATGTTCATCCAATAATGGTAAAGTAATATTTTTTTTATAATCGATGCGATTGAGTATAATGTTGATTAAAAGGTAATTGTTTTTTTTCGTGATTTCGCAATTTTAAATGTTGGTTTGTACTTTTCATTTCAATTTTAATATTTATAGTTTTTATGATATTATATTTTTTTATAAATCCAATGTGTATTTTCTCGTTGGTCAGTTGATTATTTTAATGAAATCAATTATTGTAGTTGTGTTTTGTTTTTTTCAGGTTTAAAGTTTGTTTTATTTTAAATTGATAACTGATTTTAAAAATTAGTCGTTAAGTTTTATCCGTTCTATTGCTTTAAACTAAATGATGGCATAGCTTATGTTTTCATTTTTGTTAAAAATGATTTTTTTAAAAGGTTTATGGTCTATTGTTTTTTTTTAAATAATGATGATCTGAAATATAATAAAAACTTAGTTTTACACTGGTGCAAGAAACTTATATCTATATATTGCATTTCGAATCATTCTTAGTCTAAAGGAATTTTGTTTAAATGTAATTTTTATTTTTTATATTTTTGTAATCATTTTTTTTTATATCTTTTTTTAACACTTTTCACCATAACATAAAATTTTGTATAAGCACATTTGGCAAATAAAAATCCTCCGCGATGTCTGAACGATCCGCAATCGGCTGTTCTACTTCATGGAATATTTCGTTTGTAAATGCCGCATCCAAAATAATTGAGAATAAAAATCCCCGTCAAGTTCGGAAAGTTGTAGGGTGTTGAAAACATGGGGTACGGGGTCAACAGTGTGCTTATTATAAGATAAAAATTGTGTGCGTTAAACAAAATGCGTCAGTGAGGACTCAGGTTCATGCACTCGGACCTGACGCCTAGCGCCGGCGCTCTTTGCTACTGCAGTTTCTGTTGCAAATGCATTTATGTCAGTACACTAAAAAAATCACCCATAAAAATAAAATAATATATATACTATATATGTGCTTTTAAATGGTTAGAAAAAGACTATTCATAATTAATTGTCTTATTATAAATACAAATTATAATTAAGTAATCATTGTTAATACATAAAATAAAAATAATAATAATAAATATATAATAAATAAATATAATAAAATTATAACCCACATAAGCCATGTTTTTTAACAAATAACAAAAAATAAGTATTTGTGGTTAGATCAGTAACTTAGCACACAATAATTCATATTTTAAAACTCTTAACTAAGGGTATTAACACGGAAAGTACAATATTTACATATTTGGCTCCAATCGAAAGCGAAAAACTGTAAAAAGTATGAGTTAGGAATATATATGTTTGTGATTTTGGGTGGACTTTGGGTCATTAAAAAAAATTAGTTGAATTTTTAATTTAGTTGAACTTGGAGAGATGTATAGCTATAATAATCAAGAATTTTATAATTATTTTCCTGTGTAATTTTATTTGTAGTAGTCGCCATCAATGCCCATACACGATTCATGCTATATATATGGATGGAGGTGTGTGTGTGTGCAAAACTTGTCTGGCCCGTGCCACGAATCTGATGCATTTCCGTTGCACCATCCCTTGCGCCGCCTACTATCAAGGATTACTCTTACATAGGCACTTCAACAGTGCACTGTAACTTTCGTTGCATTCGACGCTGGACGTCGGCTGCGGATGCACTTTCCGCAGTAACAACCCTTATATGGCGGAGTCGGCAGTGACCACTGCAACCACCCCAATAAACGCATACCAGGTCTTGGTCGGTGGTATAGAAATTTGTGCATGATTTAATGTCTACTTCAAGGCCTCTCTGAAATCTCCTGTCCCTGCTGCTGGGCAGTTTTCCGTCTTTCTTCCTCGCCTGGCGTTTCAACGAAATTATACATTGGCAGTCTCTTTCTGTCTAGCTCATGTTGTGTATTGTATGTTTGGTGTGGATGCATTTCCGGTCGTTGTCACAGTATGTGCATTTAAATACTTATATGCAATTTCCAATGTGTGTGGAAATAAGTCCGTGTTTGCATTTGCACTGGTACTAATGCGCTCGACAAATACATACTTATGTGTATATAAATATTTTTATATTTCTCGGATATAATACATAATACTTGAATAATGAGAGCTCAAAGGTAGCTATAACGATTTATTGATTTTATTTTCGTTTTCTATCGAATCTAATCGATGAATTTTATATATTTTTTAAAATTTTATTTCATGCACGCTTATATAAAATAAAAAATACATAAACAATAAATTTGTAATATATAAATACCCAATAATGCGCATAGAAATTAATCTTGGAATTCCCTTGGCGAAGTCGTCAGCTTTGCCTTTTATTTGCTTTGAATGTCGAAGATCGTTGTATTTTTTTATACATATTTAGCCTTTTTCGTCACCATAATTGATATCAGATATTTTGAGCGTGGCGTGCGGTTCGCCACCGTTATTTTACCTCGTCAAGAGTTTTTTTCATTTGATTGTACATAGAGCCTACATAGTTTGACTTGGGAGAATTTTCCGTAAATGTAAAACACTTTTGATTCACCAAATTGGAGATAGTAGGGAGATTGGTGTCACCTGACAACATATATTTATATACACAGTTTCCAAATATACACGTCGATTGGACCCGATCAAACATACCGATTCCACATTTCTTTCAAAAGATATAATGTTATAATGTTTTTCTCCAAATGAAAATTTCTCTCCGAATAAAAGTACCGTCCGCGTTTGCCATATTTTATTTTTTAAATTTTGAAAAAATTTGTGTATGTTCGTTAGGTTGCTTTAAAAAATTAAAAATACTTTTAAATTTTAAAAACGCATAACTTCACAACAAATGAAGCTAACTTCACAAGCTATATTTCGTGAGAAAGGTATTTTAAATATCTTTTTCACTTTCTTTAAGATCAAATATCAAAAGTGAAATACATCTATTCATCAATAGATTTAAAAAATTTATAAGTAAGTAAATAGATTTAAAAAACCTTTAAAAAATAAAAAATTAAAATCAAGTAAACATTTTTTTTTTCTAAATTGGCTTTGTATTAAATGTGGAGATAGACTTTGAGATATCGTAACTTCTGATATATCGTTTATATCTAGAATAAGTCGCATACTCAAGATATAGTTTGATAATTAGAGCAATGAAGCTTAGTGAAGCCAAGATTATTTTTTATACATACATATATTTTATTTATTCGTCACCAAAATTGATATCAGATATTTTTAGCGTGGCAGGCGGGTTCGCCACCGATATTCAAATAAAGAATACACCAATCATAAGGCTTTTCTTAGTTCCATTATTTTTACCAGAAAATTTGAAAAAACGGCGGACGGCAGTCCACAATGTATCGAACTGCATGCCTTGGGTTACGCGAGGAGAATCTATATATAGCAAAAAAAATTAAAAATTTTCTGTATGCATCCGATGTGAATAAATTATATACCAATCGAAAAATATTGTTTTAATTAGATATTTTTTACCCAAACATTTTCCAAAAGTGATTTGGTTTTGGAGAAATTAGGGTGAAAGTGCGAAAATTTTGAATCACTGGTAGAGACATTTTAGTCCCCAAATATAATATTTACTCGAATTCTACTCCTAAAGACTTTGGTACGATTGGTACCTCAATAAATTCGATTTGTACAGTTCTTTCCAAATGAAGGCAGTTTGTCCTTTTGTTTGAAAGTTTTCTTGGCAATCTTGTCAAAAAATTGGAGATGCCTGTTACTAAAATTTGAACAACTTGTGTTCTAAAATATTTTAAAATACCTTAAGTTTACGTTTAAAAATTTTAAAAAACTTTGTTAATTAAAAAATTCATACCTTTATAATCAATGAATGTGGTTTATGCCGATGCAAAGGTTTTTTAAATCTATTCACTTCTATGTTCTTCTTAAATCTATTGATAAATAGATCACCCTTCCTCTCTTTATCTCAAAGCGAACGGACGCGTTTTTTTTGTGCGCACTGCATTTATTACATCTTTTGGTTGTTAACTCTGTGTAACTAAAAACCCGGTGTTTATTTTTATTTACTTATTTATATCAATAAAATTAAAATTTTACATCCGTTTTGCTTCGCGTGTGCAGTGGTATATTTGGAGGTAAAATAAGATTTTTTTGTAATCTCGAAGTCTTGTAATAAGACAATCTCGTCATCCCAGCCTACCATCCACTGCTGGCTGTGTGAAAACGTTTTACACGCTAAGTGTGCCGGGTTCACGGCCTCAGTTTCGGATGCCATTTCTCGTAGGTCTGGACTCCACTTTTGCTGTGATGGTTGTCGTGCTGTTCAGGACGAAATGAGATCGTTTATGAGACAGACTAAAAGTGGATTTAAAGAGTTGATTAGCGGTTTTCGTAAAATCAATGACCAACTCTGTGCGCTCGATACACAGTTTAATAGTCTTCAACTATTAAATGAGTCTCCAAAGCGTAAGAAATCCGAAATTAGTGATGTACTTGTGGCGAATAAACTTCAGCCTACTCACCCGACAATTATTCATCCGCTTATATCTCTGGCCACCCCAAGGACTTGAACTGGGAAAAATTCGGCTTCCGAATTTCTCAGTATTAATGAGAAATTTTCCGATTTGTCCTCTATGGTATAACTCCAAGTGATACCACCAGACCCAATAACTCAAACCCCCGATCTGTCGATCCGTCCCGATCTATCCCGCCAACTTTTGGCCAGACAACATTTTCGTCCAAGAACATCAGACAAGTACAGTGAAGAAAAAAATTACCTAGCCTGTGGGAGTTAGGTCCCACAACTCCCACTTGTTAGAGCCACTGACCAACCTTCCACCTCATCTTCCTCACCCTCATAAAACGAATTTCTTCATTAGCACTTACATATCAAAATACTAGAGGGCTACGTAGTAAACTTCCCAAACTGTATTCTGATAGTTCTTCCTTTGCATCTCACATTATAGTCTTTACAGAAACTTGGTTAAAGCCGGAGATTTTAAGCTCTGAAGTTTTTCCAAATAAGTACAGCACTTTTAGATGTGATAGAACACTGCGAAGGGGAGGAGGAGTCCTCATTTCTGTAGACTCCAATTTCGCTTCTGAAGAGGTAAAATCACAAGAGTTTGGTGACAAAAAATTTCTTGCGTTAAAATCACTCTGTCCGGTCAATCTTTATCCGTTACATGTTCTTACATACCACCTCCGTCGAAACCCCCCACATACTGACAGTATTTGTCCGCTGTTCATCTCGATTCGGACCGATTGTCTGATGGGGACCAGCTGGTAGCTCTGGGGGACTTAAATATACCAGATCTCATGTGGTCCAATGATGAGAATTCACCGTCCTTACTACTTAACTCGCACCACGCCTTTCCTGCGGGTATGTTCGACATGTCACTTGGCCAAATTATCCACGTTAAAAATTCCTTAGGTCGGCTGCTTAATTTGTGATTCGTTTCTGATCCTGATGGAATTACTCTTTCCAGAACTTTGCCCCTTTCTAACCCTGAGGATCCGTATCATCCCACTCTTGAAGTTTTAATCGAAAGTCTACACTTATAAATAATAAAGTTCGTTTCTTCCGTAAGGCTGACTTTACGAAACTAAATAACTTAATTTTGGAATTTATTTGGTCCGATTTACTGGCGTGTGAAGATATAAATACTGCCTTTAAACAAATTTTATTACACTTTGAATTTATTTTTCGACGCTTGCGCCCCATGGAAATATCCGTTACGTTTGAGAACTCTTATGCAAACACTGATCTGGCAATGGCTGATCTCTTTGCAAAGTTTTTTCAAACAACGTATTCACATTCCACCATTCAAGCTCAGCCGTATACATATAATATCCAATCAGCCAACCTTATATTTTGACCATATTTTGATCAAAGTGGTGTGTTATCGGATCATCTTAAGGTCAAGCCCGTTTATTCGCCAGGCCCCGATTGAGTACCAGGCTGTGTTCTAAAGAACTGCGAGACACTGTGCAAACCTCTCCTTAAACTCTTTAACCTATCGCTGGAGACTTCGATTTTTCCCTTTATGTGGAAGGAATCTTACATTATTCCTCTGCATAGAAAAGGGAAAAAATCTGATGATGCATAGTATAGAGGCATCTCTCAGCAATTCCACCTATGTAGTTCAATAATATCCCCATGCCAACATGGCTTTATGAAGCGCCGCTCCACCACCACCAACTTATTGGAGCTAACATCTATTGTCACGGATGGGTTCCGGAATGGCTTACAGCCAGACGTCATTTACACTGACTTCAGTAAAGCATTTGAATCTGTTAACCATTCGCTTCTTATAGGAAAACTCAGTCTTTTGGGATTCCCAACTGATTTTATAAAATGACTATAATTTGACCAGGCTACGTACTTTCTCTTTGGGAACGCCTTAGAAAATTTAACTAAGGTTAACGATCTGGGAGTCCTATTAGATTTGAAACTTAAATTTACCGACCATATATCCACAAAGCTATGGGTGTGCTTGGTTTTATTAAAATATGGTCAAAAGAATTCAACGACCCATACATTACTAAAACTTTATACACATCATTGGTGTCTGGCGTCCTCAATACGGAGTACACCGAGATCACATAGAATCTGTACAAAAAAACTTCCTTAATTTCGCACTTAGGGGACTTAATTGGGATGCAAGTCTTCACCTTCCCTCCTATCATAGTAGACTTTTATTAATCAACTTACCATCATTGACAAACCGTAGAACGATGCTGGGTGTTTCTATTTAATATTATTAATGGTAATGTAGACAGCCAGTATTTACTAACACGCTTAAATATTAAGGTTCCTAGTGGAAGGACTAGAAACTTTCGTCCTCTAATCGGACAAAAGTTCGATTTCGGACGAACCTCTGTTCGGACTACAATGGTCTCTACAACAATTTGTCACTTTTCTCTACTAACAATCTTAAGTCCTTTATACTAAACGCCTTATCTCTGCAACACTCTTCCTCGTGATTTCTTACTCTTATTCTTCTCGTTTACTTCCTTGGATCTATCCCCGCGAGTCGTACGTTATGCGACAGCGTCCCTTGGTCGGTTGGACGGGATTTTGGCTGTACGTATGCAGTGGGAACCGCGCGAATAGATATATTTAACTTTTTTTCTTACTAGTAGAAAAAAAAATACACTGAACAAAAATTGAAATAACGTAACTTTTGGTATATCGCTTATGTCTGGCAAAATACGTTAACTCAAGATATAAATAGTTATATAAGTAGCGCGTTACATAGTACGTAACGTAATATGTACTCATGTGTATGTATTTGGTTGGCAATTTTCCTGTTTGGAGTATGTGCATATATTTATGCAACACCCTAGAAAGTATTGAGTGTATTTTTCCAGCTTTTAGTTTATTTAATAAAAGAAAATCCAAATAAAACCAAGGACTTAAATTAAAAAATATACAATAGGCTCAACTAAGACTGGAGTATTCAGGGCCCTCCATTTCTGAATCCACAACACTTTCACCTCGGCTAAACTCGAACTTTGTTATTCGATTCTAATTTTGACGTAATTCTGTCCATGTCAAAAAGCTTTATAAGCATATGCCCCCACTGAGCGTAAAATGCATATAAATAAAACTTAAATTCATTACCTAAATTCCAATCACCACCGTTATTGGCCCATAATAACACATTTTGCTTGAAAATCGGCCGTTACTACAGCTGAAATTCGTTTCTCATTGTCCGTTATTATTCCATATATTTTACATCAAAAACTTAAGCCTCATGGATGGTCGAGATCTCTGCCGGTTCACAGGCAAGTCGATTCCCAGCAGAAAAGGTGTATTATGAGATATATATTTATACCCTTGTAAAGAGTATAATAATTTTGGTCTAAAGTGTGCAACGCAGTGAAAGAGACATCTCCGAACCTATAAAGTATATATATTCTTCATCAGGGACCTTAGTCGATATGAACATGTCCGTCTGTCTGTTTCTACTCAAACTAGTCTCTCAGTTTTAAAGCTATCGACTTCAATCTTTGCCCACATCCTTCATTCCTTTGCAGGCAGTATATAAGTCGGAACAGCCGGGATCGGTCGACTATATCTTATAGCTGCCATATAACTGATTGATCGGAATGTCCATAACTTCGTTGATTTTTAAGTTAGAAGGATAGGATTTTTTTTAGATTCCACTTTAGGCAAACTAATCCCATCTGCCAAATTTTATGAAAATTGGCCGACTGTATACGATACGATATATATCTAATAATATAAGCTTCTACTTAACTGCAAAGGTATATATACTTCGGCTCCACCAGAAATTAGCGTACCTTTCTTGTTTATATATTTTTTTTTTTATATGGCAGATATAATTATATAAAAAATAAATATAAATATAAATAAATAATTATTTAAAAAATAAATATAAATATAATGTTACATTCACAAAATTTTTTTAACTAAAAAGATACAAACTGAGAGGGTTTTATAATTTTGCAATGATTGAGACGCAATGATGGAGACATTTTGGACCCCATAAAGTATATATATTCTGGATCAGGATCACCCCTTAGTGGATATAAGCATGACCGTCTGTCTCTTTCTACGCAAACTATTCACTGAGTTTTAAAGCTTTCGACTTGGGATCGGGATCGGTTGATTAAACATTATAGCTGTCATATAACTGATTGATCGGAAATGCCATAAGTTTGGTGTTTTCTAAATTAGAAGAATGGGTCTTTCTATGGATTCTTATTTAAGGAAACTTATCCGATCTGTCAAATTTCATAAGCATCATCAGACTATATCCTATAGCCGCCACATAACTGAACGATCAGAAATGAAAAACCTTTCTTATTTTAAAGCAAGCATCGTCACACTATATACGATCCGATATATATCTCATAAATTATCTCCGAAGTTAGATTTCCTTTCTTGTTTAAAGCCATATCAATGGAAGTCACGCTCTTTGCGGATGATTAAAATCGTATCTACATATGTACATATATATTTCGTTCGTTTATTTTTTTTAATACACATTCAACCAAAGTTAAAATATAATTATGTCGAAAATATTAAATGCACAAATTGTGATTATCGAATACAAACAAATATCAGAAAACGTGATATCTTAATTATATATTCCTCAAGAAAGAAAATGTACAATTAAGCTAATGATAATGAGATAATGAGTTATTAAGCTATAACTTTAGACGATTGAAAATTTTACAAAATAGCCGTTGCCTCTACATATTATTTTATACTCAAGAGTAATTTTTTTGCATCGATTTATGTGTAAGATATTATAAATTAATAGAATTTTTATTCGGGGTACAATTCTATTCTTATAAAGACTTTTTAAAAATGTAAAACATGCACGTGTCGTGAAAGAATTGTATTAATTTATAATTTCTTACACATACATATGTTGTGTTTTTTCGTCACAATATATATAATTAATGTATCTTATATGAATGTATACATAGATAAGTATAAGTATACATACATATACTTATAAGTATATATAACTATTTATAAGTATATATATATATGTATATTTATTTTTGCCTGCTCCCCACATATTAATTATAATTCTTCTCACAATTTATGTATTTATTTATATAGACATTTATATACATATATATCGCTCGCACATAGCAATACTAAAAGTTGTATTCTCATTCCATTTTATGTCCCATATTATCTACACAGAAAATTAACTTGCATAGATTTTCCTCTTTTGGTTTTAAAGGGCTAAGTGTAGTCTGTACTCAGTAAAGAATATGTAATAGTCGGGGTAACTCAATAATTCTAGTCTGCTGTATATGCTGCATTGGCATAATGAGCTCACCACAAATGCAGGCATGTGCAGATAATATGTGCAATAATCAAATGCACATAAATGCTAGCAGACACATAGGTCAAAATATATAACGAAAGACCATGGTCGTGTACATTGCGTATATTAATTTATAAGTATTAATTTGTCCGTACTTACAACAGAGTGGAAAGCAGTACATACAATAAATGTCTACAAAACATACATAAATATACGGGACAGCAATAATTTTACCGTTTTATTAAAAAAAAACTATTTACAATATTCAAAATTATGATGATGTATTGATTTTAATTAACATTTATTTATAAACATATTTTTTTTATTATTTCGATCACAATTTCTTACGAAAATATACAAAAACAAGAAAGGAAAACTAACTTCGGATGGAGCCGAAGTTGATATACCCTTGTAGTTGAGTGGCAGTCCGCTAGGTGGCGACATGCTTCTTATATTATTAGATATATATCGGATTAGTTTGCCCAAAGTTGAATCTATACAAATGACTTTAGACTTTTGGCAAATGTTTGGATTGAAACAAGAAAGGAAAGCTAACATCGGGCGGAGATCAATTTGATATACTCCTGCAGTTAAGAAAATGATTATATTATTAGATATATATCGGATCGTATATAGTTGGACGATCATGATTAGAATTACTCTATCGAATCAATTTTCAATAAATATGTTGGAAACAGCCATAATAATCTTTAAAAATAGAAAGGTTGTGTCAATTCCCATCGTTCAGTTATATGGCAGCTATAGGATATAGTCAGCCGATCCTTATGAAATTTGGCAGATCCCAATCGTCTAACTTAAAAAACAAAAATTTGGTAAATTGAAATTTGGTAAATCAGATTATTTTGACCAAAATAAAATTCTGGTTCTGGTGCTGGTTTTTATTTTGGTTATTATTCGTTATCTTTGCTCAAGATTTTTTCGAAGACAATAAACATGCAAGAGACATGCAAGAATAAAGTAAGAGATTAGCAATGCATCGACTTACTGATTATTTGCAAAATTCGTTCACCCACTGTCCCTGTAACGTTTTCGATACTTGTCTCTTTGTTATTGTGTCGGACAAATCATATGATCATTTTCTCATTCATCATATGATCAAATAATTTTAATTCCTACTTTTTACATACATAGAGCCGGTATCAAGTCGGTATTTAGAAAAAATAAAAGCTGATCCATCGAAACATAACAAATATTATCCAAATACAAATTTGGAAGTGGCAGCCAACGGAATGAGCACCCGGCGTGAAATTTAAAGAAACTGAAAAACTACAAAAAAAAACAAAAAGCTTCTAAACAAGAAAGGACAGCCGAAGTTGATATACCCTTGCAGTTAAGTAGAAACTTATATTATTCGATATGTATGTTTCGGATCTTATATAGTCGGCCGATTCTTATGAAATTTGGAAGGTCTAAATAGTTTGATCAAAGTAGAACCCATAAAAAGGCTAATCCTTCTAAATTAAAAAAAAAAACAAGGAAGTTATGGTATTTCCGATTAATCAGCTATATAGCAGTTATACGATATAGTCGACCCATCCCGGCCGTACCGACATAGCTATAAAACTGAGAAACTAGTTTTCTTAGAAACAGACAGACGGACATGCTTTTATCGACTCAGGAGGTGATCCTGATCAAGAATATATATACTTTGTAGGATCGGAGATTTCTCCTTCACTGCGTTGCACACTTTTGACCAAAATTATAATTCCCTCTGCAAGGGTAAAAAAGTAATCTGGATTTAAGAATGTGCGAAAGATTGTCACAAATGTTTTTGGGATTCGCCTCATGTATGTCGACGAAAGAGAAATTTTAATTTCTCCAATTATAATCCAAAAATAGGATAAGTCTCCAAATGTCAAAGGGCTTTGAAAAATTCACAATGTTGCTTGCGATGAAAACTTAAATATCAAGCTATTCCATAAAAAAAAAGTATTTTTTTTTTTGTTATAATATTTTTTTTAATAAAAACATTGGTGGGGATTAACAAAATGGTTAATATTTTTATTTTTGAACAATAAATTAGTACAAATTTTGTGAAAATCTTGTACCGTTACTATTACAAAGCTTGTTAAATACTTAAACTAATATTTTTACTTGAAACTAACTCTAGACATCGGAAACTTCGTTATTTTATTATAGCCTAACATTTTTTTTTTTAATTACTTGCCACAATTTGCAGACTTTTGCAATTTACGTGCTGAAGTGAAACAAGTCTTATATTTTTTGTACCGTTCCCGATGCATAGTTTTCTACAAATCATATTTAAACAACAAGGTCCCAAAGCTTGCCTTATAGAATAAAAATAGTACTAGTAAAATAATATCGTGCCAAAAAAAAATTCAAAATTTTTTCGGCTCCGCCCGAATTTTGCTTTCCCTTCTTGTTTTATATATTTTCTTTTAATTGCAAAATTTGTAAAAGATTAATGGTTTACTATTAATAAGGTAGTTCACTTACGATAACCATTTCCTTCTTGTCCTTTTAACATTATTAAACTGACAAACTGTCATAAAAGGCTAATAAAATAAAAAGCTAATAAAAGGCATCTGACTACGATCACGGCTTGCGGTAACCGGCAGATGTTACCCAACTGATCCACAAATATGTTAAGTAAAAGGTTTACAGTGAAAAAAAAAATTTACGGGAGCACAGATGGGTAGAGCCACAAGCTACTTGTATATTACTTGTGTCTGTGTATTCAAGTACACATCTGCTTTTACGAAGCTTTTTCAATCCAAAATTCTAAATAGTTGTGAAAAAATGGGAAAACCAGACAAAAATAGTTTGAGAATTGAAAGTTTTTCTAGATTTATATGTTATATATGTATATATATGTATATGGTTATAGAAAATTAAAGTACAGCCCGAAATTCGGTTATATAGAATAATAATTCTTTTTCCTTATGCACTTGGCCTAGCCAACACAACGGCAGATGCAGGCCAACGACCACTGCAGATAATAGCGTAGCGATACGATTTCGGTTGTGGCACATGGCACGCTCACCAAAAACTCACTCAATTGTAGAGGGTCACAGTTACAAACGCAGGCAACTGGCTGCAGTAGCAACCCTAAATCGAAGGGTTAAGTCAGCCCCAATCCGGCCCAGTCCCCCGATCCATTATTCCGTACAAAGGATGAACGGCCGGTTTGAATTTCACGAGGGACCAGATGGCACCTGGACCGATACGAATGCAGGTCCAGTGGTAACGGTAACAGTGCTAGCGATCAGCATTCTAGGGTCGCGGCCTTTCAGTAATTTATTCAAAAAGCGGACGGCTAGCGGAAAGAGACACCATAAGATCGGACGAGGACAAAAAAAGTAATCACTCAGACACATGTAGGTAGTTGGGTCAGACAAGTAAAATAGCTATAAGTGTTAAAGGGTTGATATTCGGACACTGATTTGCTCAACGATTTACATCCCCTGGACTTCCCTCATTTACATATTTATTCATTTGCCCAAATATACGTTTTATTTTTGCAGCTGACAATATATTTGATCTTTTAAAAATTTTATTTGGTTACCTTAATGTAAATAACTTTTAAATATAAAATTGAAGGCCACTAGTCGCTATTGCTCTTCTCCACCAGTTAACTTTTAGTTTTAACTATAAACTAGTTTTATATAATAAAAAAATAAATATAACATTTTTATTAGTTTATATCACCCGTTCAGAAATATTTTGATGCTTGTTGGGAAACTATTTGGTCAAAAGTGTGCAACGCAGTGAAGGAGACATCTCCGACCCTATAAAGTATAGTATATATTCTTGATCAGGAGCTCAGCTTTTAAACTGAGAGACTAGTTTGCGTAGAAACAGACAGACGGTTTTTGTAGTGTCGACCTTTGTAGTTAGCGTACATAAAAACGTAAATGAACTAAATACAAAGGGAAAGAAATATTTTTAAAAAATTGCCAGTTTTAATATCTTTTGTAACTTTAGTATGAAGTAGATCCCTTTTTTCCCCACCCATAAAACCCTCAAACAATCTTTATAAGCCCCACCACCCAGCAGTCTCTGCCACCCTCTTACAATACTCTCAGAAAAGGACGAAAGTCTTCGTTAGTTGTAGTTGCCCTTTTTCTGTTATTTTTCATAATTTTTTTATTCTTTCACTTCGGAATAGATGCTGGAATGGTGCTTCCTTCCGCAAAAGCAAGGACACAAGGCAAACGCTGCCTAGGCGTCCTTGATGGATGACGATGGCAATGCCATGGTAACGAAATAGTCATGCTCCCAGTAGCGGCATAGGAAGTAAAAAAGAGAGAGGGTAGGTAACTTCTCGCAAATAAAATGTAATTGAGGGGAGAACCAAGCCAAAGACGATGGTGGAGCTGACAAAACTTGGGATGGCCGCTGTGGCTGGACTGGGCTGTTTTTCGTTTTTTGTATAGATGAGGGTGTGGCAGCGCTGCTATTATATGATACCGGACGCGGTGGAGTTCTTGACCTGGTAAAAATAAATTCAAATTTAATTTTACCAAATAACAGAAAAATCAACAAAAAGTCGAAACGTAAATAATTGAAACCTTAGGGAGCGGATGCTCAAAATGTAGACTTGTTATACTTCCAGTTTCTGACTACCATTGGCGTAGGGCATTTCAATTTTTAAAAAACTTTTTCTATGCGGATTTGTTCTTTTAATTACGGTTTTATAATCAATATTTTCCAAAATATTGAATTTGTAATGGTATTTAAAAAAACAGCTTTATAATTTTTTTAAAAAAGTTACGAAGTTATATTTTTTTTCTAATATTCTCGATAGATTTCTGTGCAAATGATTTATATTGCTCATTTGAATTCATAACAAGAATGGAAAGCTAGAATCGGGCGGTGCCGAAGTTTATATACCCTTGCAGTTAGGTGGCAGTTGTCATTAATAGATATATATCGGATCGTATATAGTCGGCGGATCCTAATGAAATTTGGCAGATTAGATTAGTTTGCCCAACGTACTCAAAAACAACAAAGCTATGGCATTCCCGATTAATTATGGCAGCTATAGGATATAGTCGGACGATACTAATGAAATGACATATCAAATTATTTCGCCTAAAGTAGAATCCATACAAAGTTATATTCTTCAAACTTCAAAAACACGAAGTTTCCGACAGTTCAGTTATATGGCAGCTATAGGATATAGTCTATCGATCCTTATTAAATTTGGCATGTCGAATTAATTTACCCACAGTGAAATTCATACATAGTCCCATCCTTCCAACTTAAAAAACAACCAAGTTATGGCATTTCCGATCAATCAGTTATATGGCAGCTATAAGATATAGTCGACTTATATATTGCCTGCAAAGGAAAAAAGGGTGTATGCAAAGTTTGAAGACGATAGCTATAAAACTGAGAGACTAGTTTGCGTAGAAACAGACAGTCGGACATGCTTATATCAACTCAGGAGGTGATGCTGATCAAGAATATATATACTTTATAGGGTTGGAGATGTCTCCTTCACTGCGTTGCACACTTTTGACCAAAATTATAATACCCTCTGGGTATAACTATATGTATTTAAGCCGACCGATCCAGGTCCGACTTACATTCTTATATACTGCAAAGAAATATCTTCTCATTTTGATTTAAATCTGAGAGACTAGGAGGTGATGCTGATCAGGAATATACATCGCTATATATGTTGCCAACGATTCGTTGCACACTTTTTACTAAAATGGTCATTGTAAGTGTATAAAAAACTCTTTGCACAGATATACCATATGACATTAAAGTACCACAAAAACCTTTTATCAGAGATAAATATTAAATGGGCGTGATGATAGCCGTGTCCTATTTCAATGACATATGAAAACCAAAAAGGTAAGCTTAATTAAGGCGGAACCGAAGATGATAAACCATTGCAGTTAAATGGCAGCTTATATTATTACGTATATATCGGATCGTATATATGTAGTTGATCGATTCTAATAAGAATTTACTATCAAATAAATTTTTTTAATCTCAGTTTAGTTATATGGCAGGTATAGGATTTATTTAGTCGGCCGATCCTTATAAAATTTGTCAGATCGGATACGTTTTCCCAACGTAAAAAGTTATGGAATTTCCGATTATTCCCGATTCCAAGTTATGGCATTTCCGATCAATATAAGATACAGTGAACCGATCCCGGCAGTTCTGACTTATATACTGCCTTCAAATAAAAGAAGGATGTGTGCAAAGTTTCAATTCGACAGCTTTAAAACTGCGAGACTAGTTCGCGTATAAACAGGCAGACAGACAGACAGACATACTTATATCGACAGGAGGCGAACCTGATCAAGAATATATATACTTTATAGGGTCACAGATGTCTCCTTCACTACGTTGAACAGTTTTGAACCAAATTATAATACCCTCTGCAAGGGTATCCAAATTTAATACACGACAGAATATTAATTTTGTTGCCAATAAAACATTAGCCGGATCATAATGATTCTGCTATTTATTTGTTAAAAAAAAATTAATTAACTGTACCTGTTATTATATATCATAGCGGACGTCAGTCCGCTACGTGGCGACCTTCATGCCCTAGCTTGTAGCTGGCGCGTGAAGGCACTAAATACATATAGCCTAAGAATAAAAAATTTACAAATTTTCTGTGTGCGTTAAATCTGATTGAGTGGTATAGCAAATGAAAGGTATTTTTTTCATTAAAACGATTTCATCCAAACATTTGATAAAGTAGTTTGGCTTGGAAATTTTGGAGTTTGAAATTTGTATTAATGTAAAGCACACTTGATTCGCCAAATAATGGAGATAGTGGGGACATTTGTATCACCACACAAAATATTTGTATCTACATAGATTTTGCCCGAAAATACGCGTCGATTGGTACCTCAATCATTCCGATCCGACATTCTTTCAATTTTATTCAGGAAAAATGATTTTTAAAAAATTCTTCAAATGAAAAAGGCTGTCAAGTTTTTCTCTGAAAAATTATCCGTCCGCGTATGCCCCATTTTCGCTTGAAAAGACGCTTGCCCAAGATATAGTTTGATAACTAGAGTTACCCATGGTGCTGGCTGTGAAGCTAAGGTGCATATTCATAGCATATACATAAACATATTCGGTTGCCGATTGGCTTTTTGTAGTTTTGTAGTGTACCAAACAACAAATATGCATGTTTTTATATTTCTTGTTTGGTTTTTAATTTATTTAATTTAAATAAAAAATTCTTTGTTAAGAACTGATCATACGCACTGCCCCCGCACTCTAAAAAAAATACTCCCAAACAATTCACAAACAACTAATGCCACAATGCCTGGCGGCGACCGCACTCCGAAAAAAATATTACAAACTATTCGCGGTTGTTAAAGTAACCAATAACGAATATCGATTACAAATTTTTATATATGAAAAAATATGAAAAATTTTTATTTTTGGTAGGCAAAAATCCCCTTTCTGAACCCACCCCAAGGATGCCGACTGAAATTGAGTGCCAGTACAATGTCAGGCGGCGATTAGCTAAGATAAGAAGTAAAAAGTATGTGTTTTAGAATATCTGATATCAAACAAAAAAGCTCTTTAAGAGGTCAAATAAATGTGGCGAAAATAAACCGGGTTAGAATATTTTTAATGTGTAATTTTTTATACATATTTGGCATTTTTTGTCACCATAATTGATATCAGATATTTTGGGCGTGGCATGCGGGTTCGCCACCGTTATATGAGTTTCCTCCAGAAAGGTCATAAACACGCAAAAATTCAAATTCTATAAAAGTATGCGTGTTTCAGGTAATTTTATAAACAAAATATTTTAAAACTTTTAATTTAACAAATTTAATAATATTTTACATTTACTTATAACAAATTTTAAAATATATCAATGATAAGTCTTAAAAGTGGGAAAGTTTAGTTTTCAACATTTTAGTGGTACGATTTGTTTAAATACATTTCATAAAGAAAGTTAGAATGCATTGATTTTCACTATTTTGAATATCGGCTTATATCCAAAGAATAAAACATAAATGGGGAACTTTTGGGGAAAAATCATAGACACAAAAATAAATGTATAAAATCGGTGATTTTATCAGAGTATTCCAAAAAAAAGATAACTGCTATGTGGAATTTTTTATTTTTAGTTGGTATAAAAACATTTCAAAAACGATATGTACAAAAACAATGATGGTGAACGAAATTACACGCACAACGAAATTCAATATATAGTAAAATTTTATCAATTTCTACTCTAAGGTGTACCGCGGAAACTGTGGGTGATGGAACCTATGTTTGTTCTGAAGTATTACTAAGATCAATAAATAAATATATATTTTAAAATTAATAAATACATAATAATAATTAATAAATATAAATAAAATATTTTAAAATTGATCGCAGATCGCAGCGTTAGAAATGTCTTTTGTAAAAGTAACTTCTGTGTGTGTGGCGTGCGACATCCCTAGTTGTCTCTGAATATATTTATAACAAAAAGTCATCCCAAATTTATATTTGCCCCAATTATAGTACATGTCAAGAGCTATAAGATCCATTTTTTAAAATAAAAAACCGTTTTAGCACATGTTTTTTTTATTTAAAATGCGTAAGAAGTCGCTAATGTCGCGTTCGACAATATAGAATTACCCATATGCTATAATTATTATGTTATAATATTATATATAAATAAAATGAATACAAGTTTCCCAAAAACTGAAAAAAATGATTGTAGTCAACCATTCTATGGTGTGATAAAATGGAGAAAAATTTGTGGGTCAATGGAAATAAATGAACTAATTTTTAGTCGACGTAGATGATAATATCAAAGCTGAAAAAAAAAAGTTCATTCTATTAAATAGTTAAAAAAATTACCCAAAGGAAGCATGAAGCATGAAAACATTTTATAAAATTATTATAAAAATAAAAATATAGACAGAAATTAATAAAAGTTTTCCAAAAACAGCCAACAAAAAAATTTTTTTTTTTTTAAATAAAGTAAATCATTGTTATGATCAGGTTCCGATAATGCGTAATTTAATATGCTGTCTATTATTACATTTTAAAATATTTCCAATCAATGCCATTTCCAATCAATCACTAATGGTAGGTATATGATATTATTGTGCAAAGAATATAAGGAAGTGTGCAAAGTTGGAAGGAGAAATTGTCCAATTCATAATTGTTAAAAAAAATTGTATTATACAAATAATTATATTTTTATATATAATATATATATATATATTTCAATATTATACATACATATATATGTATTACAATATTATAAATATTTGTAACGTTAACTTTTTTTACTTTTGTTAAATAAATTAATGAAAATTAATTCAGTTTTATATGTGTTTTAGTCAAACTTAAAGTATTTCATAAATAAAATAAATGCTCTTTAAAAAAAATACATGAACTCCAAACCGTGGTGGATACGTTAGTTAACAGCGAAAGAGAAGTCTAATTTCCATTTCTCTGACAAAATACTCTCATCAGACTCACAGCTCTTAAGTCTCTCCTATCCATCTCAGATTCTCTTATTTATCTTTAAATAGTTGGGAGCCATCTAACGGATGGTAGGTTGAAATCAAACTAAGGATTTTTTGTTGCATACTTTCATGCTATGTTTTTATTAAAATTTTTTTTCTAAATATAATTGAATATGAATAATATATATGTATATGTTATATATATTATAATAGGGGCTGTCCATATACAATGTAATTAGGATTTTGGTGATTTTAGACCCCCTCCCCCCATGTAATCATAATGAAATAGGATCGAGAATAGAATATCTCGACGAGATTTCATCTGTGCGATAACCTTTAAACTGCCCTAACCAAAGTTTACCAAATAAAAAATTTTAAAAGGGCATCCACCAGGTAAACAATTTTTTAAATCTGGAAGCATGTGTGCATAGTTTGAATTCTTGAAGTTTGAGTTGTGTTCTATAAAACTGAGAGACTAGTTCGCGTGGAAACAAACATACGGACAGACTAGAAGGACATGCTTTTTTCGACTTGATCTTGAACTAGAATATATAGGATTGACAAAAATTATAATAACGTCTTCAAGGGTATAAAAATGTAAACGTCTTGAATCAGACATCTCGGAGCATATAAAGCATGCCCTTATGTCTGTTTCTACGCAGAGTTAAAAGTTTTGAAGTTATCTTATACAAGTCAGAACGGCCGGGACCACCCTACACTATCCTATAAATGTCATATAACTGATTGATCGAAAATAGTCAGGTATTTTTAAAGTAAGAGAGATGGAAATTTCAACGTAACCGCAAGGGTATATCAAGGGGTACGTAACTGGAAGGGTATTTCGGCTCCTCCCGAAGTTAGCTGTCCATATTTTTTTTTTAATGTTTGCTTTTTTTTATGTACTTTCTTAGGTATTGCCTTTAAAGGTAAAAGTTCTACAAATAATGATTATTTTCTTTGTTTTAAATATAAAAAATTATTCACTTATAGTAGCCACGAAAGAGCGAACATATTCCTCTAAAATTTTAAATTTGAATTTGTATTTGATTTAGTATTAAATGAGTCCTAAAAATAACTTACGAAATAATGATTCATATATGATAAAGGAATAATATAAATCATGAATTTATGATTATTTTACCATTTTTATTAAAAATCTTATAATGAGTAACTGCTCTTTAGTTTTAAAACTAAGTTCAATTTATTTATTAATAATTTATAGTCAATTTATAGCTAAATTAAAAACAAAAAAATTGTTGAATATTTAAATGAAAAATGTTAAGGTGGTTCGATGTCTTAATAGGATTTTTTTCATTTTTTATGTAAAATAAAAAATTAATTAGGCGATTAAGCGATTTCCTAATTGAGTCTTAATCACTAAAAAGTAAGTCTTATATTTTACATTCAAATGAAAGGGATCAAAAAACCTAATTGCCGCGATTTTTTGACTTATGAATGTTTTTTTCTTACTTTTATTTTTGCACATCAATTGGTCTCTGACATGGGACCAAACAAGTAACCCTTTCTCGTGGTATTCAAACAAACACATTATGTTGTTGGACAAATATTGTGCGGTACAACAGCCCACGACCACAGGACTGTCCAGTGGCACAAGACTCGTTAATTAACATGAGGCCAATGCAAAAACCAGGGGCCAATATAAAAAAAAATATATATGGATGGGTCAAGGGCTTTATCCCGCAATCCCCAATGAAAAAATCAGAATGTGTATAGGTCTCTCCTGTTGCTTCAGTAATCATTCTAAAGCAAGTGTGAAAAAATGGGACCAAAAACCCATTCTCTGATTGAAGAATTTTTTATAGGGTATTTGGCGGAATTGTTTGAGAGATTATTAAATTTTACAGTTTGCTTAGACCTATCTTTTAGATATTTATTCCAAAGCCATCTAGGAAAAACAAATTTTAAAAATTCTGTATCAAATATAATAATTTTATGGTTCATTCTATGTTTAGGATGCTAAAAATGTTTTGTGCGTGCAAAGTTCTAAATTGATAGCTTCAAAACTGAATTATTTTAATCCTTCTGTTGTGACTTTTCATTTTGTAGAAAATATATTTTAAACATTATTTGTTTCATTACATTACAACATGACATTATGTTTCCTCTTGAAATGATATATTGGTATACATTTTATGTAGTGAATTTTTGTTTTTACCAAACTGTTTATGCATTAATGTAAGGACAATTGGGACATTATTAATTTGGCATTAGTTAATTCATCAAGTACATATATGCAAGTTTTTTATATGTCTAATGACTTTCTAATCGATTTTACATAGATTCATATAAATCTAATCTATACTCCTTTTATTCTAAGGGTAGCACAATATACAATCTGAAATAAAAAATAATCGCTATAGTAGAGTTTCCCGACTATTCAATATCCAGTACTCATCTTAACCACACAACTTTATATAACTTTCTAAGTATAGATTCCCAAAAAATTATACCTTCAAATTTTTGTTGAGAATTATAAATTAGACGAACTATTACAAAAAACTTTTCATTATTTTCTCGTTAAGGGCGAATGATGGCGTTTCAAAATTTTGACACAAACTTAATCTGGGTGGGTATCATAGGAGATATTGTGTCAAATCTGATAGCTTTATCTTATATAGTCTCTGAGATCCACGCATTCAGACATACACACAGAGAGAAGACAAACATGGCTATATCGCCTCGGCAGTAGATGCTGATCTTAAATAAATATACTTTATGGGGAGGGTTCATCAGAGATGATTCCTTCTCCTTTTTATATACATTTCCACGAATACAATACATCCTTCTACTCTACGAGTACCAGCTTTAATAAACAAAGGTACATATTGTTTGATATAAAAATTAAGAACCTTAAAAATTCGAAATTAAAAATCAAACAAAAAAGCTAACTTCGGGCGGAACCGAAGTTGATAAGCGATTACAGTTAAGAAGCCGCTTATATTATTAGGTGCGCAGCTAAGTTACCGCTGTCTGTCAATAGATGGCTCCAGCAGTTAGTGGTGATCAATTTAGATATATCGAAAACGTGATAAACTTAAAGTAGACATTTGAAAAAAAAACTGCGTTTTCATATTAGTGACTTTGTTTATGTGTCATGTTAGTTTGGTTGTGTGAATATGACCGATTTTGTGCCAAATAATCGTCATTTGCGGGAAGTATTGATTTTCTTCTTTCATTCAAAGTAATCGGCAGCTGAGGCACATCGAGATCTCAAAAAAGTTTTCGGAGGTGTTGCCCCAAGTGAAACAACGTGCCGTGATTGGTTTCGTCGCTTCAAAGACGGCGATTTTGATATTCACGACCGTCCGCATGAACGAAGGCCAAAATCCTTCGAAGACTGTGAATTGGAGGCGTTACTCGATGATCCCATGGAGGCGTTACATGGATCCCATGTCAATCGCAAAAAGACCTTGCAGCATTGGAAGTCACCCGCTAAGCCATTTCAAAGCGACTACATGCTCTAATTAATTAATTAATTAAAAAAAACAGCGAGAACTTAGTTGCGCACCTAATATTAGGTATATATCGGAACGTATACAATTAGCTGATCCTTATAAGAATTACACTATCAAATCCATTTTCTATGGTTGTTTCGTTTATGGTACAATCGTTTAGTTATGTGGCAGCTATAGGAAATGGTCGGCGGATTATATTTTAGGCAAACTTATCCGATATATCACATTTCATTAGAATCGGCCGACTATATGCTATAGCTGCCATATGACGGAACGATCGGAAATGAAAAACCTTGCTTATTTAAAAGATGCTTGGGGCTGTTTCCAACATTTTAATTACAAAATGTATTTTATAGTGAAATTCTTATAAGTATCGGCCCACTATATAAGATCCGATATATATCTAATCATATAAGCTGCCACTTAACTGCAAGGGCATATCAACTTCGGCTTCGTCTGAAGTTTGCTTTTTTTTCTTGTTAAATTAGCATTCAGCCCGCAAGATTCAACAAGTTGCTTCCCGTTCCTTCTCAGCTTAGGTTGGTAGGGTAAATTTTTTACACATTACTTGTGGGCATTGGTTTTTTTTCCACTTGTCCCTTGTTCGTTTTTACCAACCGGAAGCACAGGATTTTTTTAAACTCGATTAAAAAAATAAAGGAAAATTTATTTGACCCCAATTATCGTACATATAACTTTTAGGGAAGCAATTCAACTTTCAACAAAAAAAATTAAAACAATTTTGAAACCTAAGGTCATATATATTTATACTTTTATATGTATATATACATATAAAAAGTTCTAAAAGATTGAGAAATTTCTGCACATATTATACACTATTTTTATACCCCTGCTGAGGGTATTATAATACCCTCGGCCGACTATATACGATCCGATATATATCTAATGATATAAGATGCATGTCGCCACCTAGCGGACTACCACTCAACTGCAAGGGTATATCAACTTCGGCTCCTTTTTGTTTCATATGGAATTATAATTATTTCGTTTTCAAATAAAATCAACTCGTTTTCCGAGTGTTACCGTTTGACTATGGAGAAAAAATGTTGATTGCCACAAATATGTAATCAATAATCATTATTTAACAGCTGCAATTTGCTTGGGATATTTTTTTCGGAGTGCGGTCGCCGCCAAACGGAGCTTTGCCCCAGCTGTTTGCGGTCACCAAAGGCCAGTTCTTAGCAAAGAACTTTTTATTTAAATTATATAAATTAAATGTATTATTTCTATTTATTGTTTGGTTTTTTATGATCGGAAACTACAAAAAGCCAATCGGCAACCGAATATGTTTCTGTAGTGCTATGAATATCCACCTTAACTTCATAGTCAGTACCTCTACTTATCGAACTATATATTTAGTATGCAAATTATGCCAGATATAAACGATATTTCAAAAGTTGCGTTATCTCGACGGCTATCTTAAAATTGTACATAAATAGGATCTTTAGAGCCAATAAAAATTTTTTTTGCATGTTTTTTTTTTTTTTAAGTTTTTGAAATGTTTTCAGTTTATTTATTTTTATACCCTTGCAGAGGGTATTATAATTTTGTAGTATTATAAGTTTTTTTTTTAGTTAAGAAGGATGGGACTTTATATGGATTCCACTTTGGGCAAACTAATCCGATTTTCCAAATTTCATAAGCATCGGACGACTATATCCTATAGCTGCCATATAACTGATTGATCGGGAATGCCATAATTTCGTTGTCGCCGACTATATACGATCCGATATATATCTAATGATATAAGATGCATGTCGCCACCAAGCGGACTACCACTCAACTGCAAGGGTATATCAACTTCGGGTCCGCCCGAAGTTAGCTTTCCTATCTTGTTCCTTAAGATTTAGACGTTTCATCTAAAATAAAGTGAAAAAGATATTTAAAAAACCTTTGTACCTTCTTTGAACCTTCTTTTATTGTAAAGTTATGTGTTTTAAAATTTAAAAGTATTTTTAATACTTTAAGGTAACCTTAAGTAATTAAAAAAAATCGTAGAAAAAACGTTGTGTAAATTTAAAAAAACAGACGTAATCAAATTTTAAAAATTAAAATAAGGCAAACGCGGACGGTACTTTTTTTCTGAGAAAATTTTAACAATCATCTTCATTTGGGAAATTCTTTAAAATTGTTTTTCCTAAATAACTATTGAAGGAATCGAATCGGAATGGTTAAAGTACCAATCAAGGCAAAATTTTCGGACCAGAATCAGTGTATATTAAAATATTTTGTCTGGTGACACCAATGTCTCCACTATCTCCAATTTAGTGAATCAAATCAGAAAATTTTTAATTCTTTTGCTATATGTTATATAGTGTCTTCATCAGATTTGGCACATAAACTCCTGTGATACCCACGCAAATCAAGAATGTGTCAAAATTTGTTTACGGACCTTCCGCACCCAAAAATAAAAGCGCCGAAAAGCTTGTGGGAAATATTGAATGAAGAATTGTTAAATACCAAACAAAGTTGATATACCCTTGCAGTTGAGAGGCAGTCCGCTAGGTGGCGACACGTATCTTTATTATTAAATATATATCGGATCGTATACAGTCGGCAGTTATGATATTTGGCAGATCGGATTAGTTTGCCCAAAGTGGAAACCGTACAAAGTCCAATTCTTCTAACTTAAAAATCAACGAAGTTATGGCATTCCCGATCAATCAGTTATATGGCAGTTATAGGATATAGTCGACCGATCCCGGCCGTTCCGACTTATATACTGCCTGCAAAGGAAAGAGGGTGTGTGCAAAGTTTGAAGACGATAGCTTGAAAAACCAGTTTGCGTAGAAACAGACAGACGGACATGGTTATATCGACTCAGGAGATGACCCTGATCAAGAATATATATACTTTATAGGTTCGGAGATGGCTCCTTCACTGCGTTGCACACTTTTACCAAAATTATAATACCCTCTGCAAGGGTATAATAAGTTAAGTTCGAAAGGGCAGTTCGTCCCTTACGTGAGTTTTCATCAACAGTAATACATGATTAAATTTTTTTAATTTTGTGGTGCAAACTAAATTTTTTTTTTAACATTGAAGATAAAATTATGCAAAAAGATTTTTCTTCTCAGATATACGTAGTCTAAAAATTTGAATATTATAATTGTATGGTTCATTTTCACTTTAAAAAAAAATTAACTACATAAGGTCTCAAACTCAAAAGGTCGAAGACCTTATTAAACTATCGAAAAAAATTTAAAATATAAATATTATACATTGGGCAAATTTAACTCGTTTTTACTTGCTCCTGGGAAACCAAACCAGTTTTCGGACACTGCCAGCTGGACTCCTCAAAATGCTGAATAAAACCTCGTTGCATGGCAGCATTGAAATCACAGCCAGTGTTACTGCAATCAAACAACATTTTTTCCTCTTTTTAAGTTTCAACCCTGTTAATTTTGAGTTAAAGTTTTATGTGTTTTCATCCCATTTTATACAAATAACTTATTTGCATAATTTTTAGAAATAGCGTATCATGAAACTGGACGAAACTTGACCCATTCATGCATACCTATATCTGGACATCTGTTTACTCAGTCATCCCCTAACTTTAAGACCATTGTATTGAAGCATTGCATATGTGTATCCGATCCTGCCATATATCTGCACAATGACAAAAACTAACTGTAGTTGAAAAATTAAAAATAATTTGGTCAGATACATCATATCATCTTTAATCTAGCTTCAAGATATAGTCGATAGGTTGTGTAAAGTTTGAACAGATTTAAAGCTGAGAGATTTGTTCGTATAGAAACAGACCGATGGACCGATGTTTTTAGTCACTCAGACTTCAAAATTGGCAAAAATTATATAAGCCGGGATCGGTTCTTATCCTATAGATAGCATAAAACTCATTGATCGGAAATGTCATTGGATTATACAAAATTAATTTTATAATATCATCTTTATAAGGATCGGTTAATATATAAATATATCTTAGGATATATGCTCCCCCTTAACTGCAAGGGTTGGGCTCCGCCCGAAGCTAGCTGTCCATTCTTGTTTTTTACATAAATACCAAATTTATAAATATTTTTTTACATTTACAGCTTTATGCATATTTTATATATGTAAAAAATATAGCTTCTGGGCCACCTACATTAAGAACAAAAAAGGAAAGCTAACTTCGGGCAGAGCCTAAGTGGATATGCCCTTACAGTTAAGTAGTAGCTTATATTATTAGATATATATCGGATCGTATATAGTTGGCCGATCTTTAAAGGATATTTATATATATATAATTTTACAATTAAATCCGTTCTCTAATAAAAATGTTGGAAACGAGCACTTTTAAAAATAGGAAGTCTGTGTCATATCTGATCGTTCAGTTATATGACATAGTCGGGAAATTCTTATGAAATTTGGCAGATCGAATAATGGACTATGCCTATAACAAAATCCCTAGCTTCTAGCTTAAAAACAACATATTTATGCCAATTCCCATAATTTAGTTATATGACAGCTATGGGATGTATTCGACCGATCCCGGTCGTTACGACTTATATACTGCCTGCAAAGGAAAAAAGGATGCGACACTGTTTGATAGCTTGAAAACTGATAGACTAGTCCGAGACATCTCTTTCACTGCGTTGCATACTTTTGACCAAAATGATAATACACTTTGCAAGGGTATTAAAATAAAATGAATATAAGAAAGAATCATTGATTTCTTCGTTTAAATGTTTTGGAAAAATGTGTGTGGTGGAATCGATGTTAATAGATAAGACAAAATTGTTAATCGAGAGTTTTTTTTCTGTTGGCCAGTGTATTAGGCATTAACAATAAAAAAATATTTTATAAAATATTCTGTAAAATTAAGAATAATAAGAAATAATTCTATAAAAATTACAAACAATTTAAATTACAACTAAAATTTAAAATTAAAATTTTCTATATCTCATATATTATTTACATATTTATGTACACACATTTTTATGTAGTACCGGCCGCCATTTTTGAAAACACAGAAAAGTCTAAAATAAACCACCCCCATTCTTGTGGCTTTTGCCGAGCACTACATATGTACATTTATTTCCTTTATGTGAACGTTTATTAAGAATTTTTATTAACAATAATATATTACTCCTTATCCCTATTTTCATCGCTTAGCTATATACATTTAGGGATGCATATGTATTTCTAAAGACAGAAATATCACCTAAAGATAAAATCCAATTTCAAATAGCGGCATTTAGAGCATTTAGAAATACTCTAGAATATCTCTGAGAGTATCTATCTATTCTAGCAATGAAATTTAGTTATTATAATATATTTATGAATAAATGTATTTTACATATTTATTCAGTTATCCCTTATGGATTTATGTGTGTGCATATACATACATAGGTACTCAAAATATATTCTTATTTTCTTATGTTAGAAGAATGGGACAATGAATTCCATTTTGGACCAACTAATCCGATCTTAAATTTCATAGTCGGCGGACTCATATAATAACTGCAATATAACTGAACGACCTTTGTGTGTGTTCGAAGATAGAATTTCGGGACTTTTTTATTTAAATTGAGTTTATATCCAATTCTATATATATTTAATAATATGAAGTGCTACTAAATTGCATTGTAAGTCGGCTTCGCTCGAAGTTAGATTTTTATCCTTGTTTTATATAAAAAATGTTTATTTAAATTTAATACCCGATTTATGCATTCGGAGATTCAGAAAAAAATCAGTCGTTTTATTAGGGCCAAAAATATTTAAAACTTTTCTCACAACGATGCCTTCAAAATCAATTGATCCGATATCTCGAAAACTGGCGAACCGATCTTGATGAAATTTGATATGGTTGTCATTATACATAAGCTCGTAATTGAATGAATTATATAATTTAAGAATTACAACTAGAAACAGAAAAAACAAATAAAGAGCCACATAACTTTGCCAATTTTTCCATTTTTCCTTGAAAACTTTGCTGAAAATTTTATCCGTGGCCCACATAACCCCCCTCTTTAAGAATTTTGGGATTTTAAAACAAAGTCGGAAAATGTATTCATCAAGATCTATTGGCGTTGCTGTTCGGATACACTATATATTTAAATGTTTCCATCGCCTAATTATAAATCCTATCTATAATTCCATCCTATAATTAAAAAAGAAAACTGATATTATTAGAATATTTTTAAACAGTACCTTTTTCTTTTGGATTACGATTTTTATGATGTTTTCAATGTATTCTTTATTGTCAACATTGAATTAAAAACACTTTAGCTTATCAATAAAGAATTCTGTTCAAAATAAGATTAAATTGTCTTCTCTTGTTCTTGCCTGCCCTTCTGACTACTCCACACATCAAACCCAAAGACATCGGAAAAAGGGGGTATATCTAAGAAAAAATTTCACAAACAGAACGGTAAGTGCAAATTTGACTCAAAATTGAAAAAGCTAAAACACAAACACAAATATTCACCGAAATAACGCGAAAGTCTTTTCCGAAATTTTTGCCAAAGTCCATTTTTTTGCAGAATCCATCTTATAAAGTTAATTATATCCTATAAAATGGCAAAATATTGGTATAGACACTGACAATCAGAAAAAATAATAACATTTAACAAACAGTATAAGCCTTCAAGATTACTACTATTATTTTTTCATATTCGTTCATTAACCGCAAAGTTTAATTTATTGATTTGAGCTTTTCTAAAATGGCGCTACAGTGAAATGCTATTTATTGGGGGGCATGTCTAAATTTTATAATATGCTTGCAATCTTTGAATTATAGGAGTTTCAGAGCTCGTGTATATTGTATTTGGAATTCCATATGGGAATCATTGCCTATCCCATAAAGCAAATATTTATAGTAAAAATGCCTAAAAGTTATACGCCGACTCATGGTCACTATGGTTAAAAAAAAAAAGAATGTTCTGATCATCCAAAGAAAAAATGGATTTAAAAAAGTCTTATATTTTCATTCTGCCATCTTCAATCTGCTTAAAAATATTGCATTTTTGAGCGGAAGTGAAGATTTTTGCAGTCACTGCCAGCAAAACTTTTGTGGGACGCATTTCCCAATATGCCCCAATACCTATCCTGAAGTGACTTATCTTATGGATGCACTTTATTGTGCGTTCTGTGGGGCCAATACTCATTATTTGAAGATCACTGGCCAAAACTAAAATTCAATATGGAATAAATATTATTATATTATTATGCGATCCTGACGTTGGCGAATATTATACAAACACAAATGTGCTAAACATTAATCATGCAGACACTATTCAGACCTATATAGAGAGACCCAAAATGTATGTATCTATTAAAATAAAGTGAACTTTGTAAATATTCATTAGCAGCCAAGTCGTAAATATGTAATTATTTAATATTTCTCCACGCTTGTTCAAAAAAGCGTTGATGCAAGGAAGTTTTTAGTGAGGAAGGATGTTTGAGGAGATGAGTAATGGGTTTCATAAAGTCAGAGAATTCGACTATATTCATCTTGATCTTAAATTGAATTATTATCTTGATTGAATTATGTTTTGAATTAATATGTATTGAATTATGTAAGACTACAAACAATTTTAAGAAATTCTATTCTTCGGCTATGTTTAATAGCCTCCTCGCGCATAATAAGTAATGCAGTTCGTGACCTCGTGGACTGCCGTCTACAGTGGTTATGGAATAATTTAAACGGAATTAGACATATAATTTTTATAATTCACAGTTACAGCTGAACTTATTTTATGGGTACGTATGGGGAACGTATACAAAAAAAGCCTATTGAAGAAATTTACAAAGTTTTCAATTAAATTAAATGATATTAAATCGTAATTGAAAGTGCCTTGAACTATTTGAACAACAGCTTTTTTTTATTTCCTAGGCCTTTTTTATACCTATACAACTACAACATTCACAGTTTCACGAATAGAAAGAAGCAGATGAGATAATCTTGCATGAAACTTTACACACAGGCATCTGCGCATATTCATAGAAACACACTCGTCTGAACACGCATTCATACATATGTACATAAACTACTTCTCCATTTTTTGGACCATTAAATTTTTTCGCAAATATTTTTAAGCAACTTCTACATTTTCTCCACCAGCGATGGTTTTCTCCTTATCCATCTTTTTTTCGTTAGTGTGTACATATATATATGTACATACATAAACATATACACAGACGCTTCCTGTACCTTACACCAATACGTACGACTACGTTAATGAGAACGAGGACGTATATGCTCTGTTTTTTAATGAAACTCAACCCACTCAAGTGGCGGCTTAAGTTCCAGAATGCCGAAAGGAAAAGGGGAGAAACATGTAAAGGAAAGAGGAAAGAGGTCTGCCTCCCTGGATGGTGGAGGTGGTAGATGATGCCGGGAATGGGAAAAATGCGCTTGGTATCCACAGGGGCGGCATACCCTGTCACATTATGTTCAAACAGAAGGGGTGCGACTTAGTATGAGATAATACAACAAAAAAATACAATCATAACAGGTTAAAATATCGTTTTAAAATTTACGTTTTATTAAAAAACCTAATATGCGTTAGAATAGCATACAATTTTTAAAAATTATCGGGGTATATTTTATGGTATTGATGTTTTTTATAAGACTAGAAGGAATATACATTACGTACATAAATAAATAAATTATTTATTAAAGTAAAGCATAAAATAAATTTGTTAAAACAGCAAGAGAAAGTGTTATACAGACTTCAATTTATAAAAAGAATATATTTAGAAGTTTTTTATGTAAGATAATGAGCGCCATCTACGTAAATATTTATTAGCTTGATCGCTGTAAAAAGTCGCCACACTACGAGATAGCGCATTTTATTGTAAAACTGATCGTTCAATAAATTCGAATTCAAGAAAAAAAAAGAACAAAATCGAAAATCGTAAATAAAATTGAGTTACGGGTCGAGTATAGGACGTAAAAAAAACTCAGTTCAAAGATGTGGCAACACAAAAATTGCATTGTTAAAAATTTGTTCCTTCCCCAAAAGTAGGCTATGATTTTCGTGTTCATTATTAAAATTGGTTTAAATTTTTGATGCATACATTTCGGCGACTGTACCTTTCGTTTGGAGAGAAAAATGCCTTAGAAAGACAAAAAAGATAACAAAAAAGCAAGCCACACACATTTAAGGAGCTGAGGCAGAGTAATGAAAAAATCGTGTGCCACAAGAAAAACGCACGAGCAAGTAAGGCAGAAATAGTAGCTGGGCGGAGCTAAGTTTCAGAAGTCAAGCCAATCCCCGGTCTGAGAGTAGTCTCCCGTGTAGCCCCCTGCCTTTCCGTTGTGCGCGAGTTTTTACATTATTAGAGGAAACAGTTTTCACTTATGTTTTATATCACGATTTTATGCTAAACCATCCACAAAAACTATATAAATATGCACGAATATTTGCAAAATGTGAGACGAAATGTAATAACTCGTCAGTGCAAGCCAGTTCATTACAAAAAGAAACTGGTAAAATAATGCTAAACTAAAAAATATTTGTTTGCTTTTGTATTCAGCGAGTTGGTTTGAAAAACATAGTTATGCGTATTATTTTAAAGGACTTTTTAAATACAGACAAAACCTGAGTGACTTGTACAACAGTTTTTGTAAAGCTTTTTAAAAAAGCTCTTCTTACATATAAAGTTCAAAATGACCAGCTTTCACTTATACAGCTTTCATCACTCGTTACAAAACTGATTATAAGTTGATTACTTGAACAGCTCAACGTACCGTTAATTAAACAAGAGTATTTTTCCATATGATACATTTAATATTTATACCCTTGTAGAGGGTATTATAATTTTGGTCAAAAGTATGCAACGCAGTGAAGGAGACATCTCCGACCCTATAAAGTACATATATTCTGGATTAGGATCAATTCCTGAGTCGATAAAAGCATGTCTGTGTGTCTCTCGGTATCTTCGCAAAATAGTCTGTCAGCTTGAAAGCTCAACCTTTCGACTTCAACCTTTGCACACATCCTTCATTCCTATGCAGCAGAATATATGTAAGTCGGAACGACCGGGATCTGCCATATAACTAATTTATCGGATATGTCATAACTTGGGTGTTTTTAAGTATGGGACTCAGCGAAAAATCAAGAATTTCGTACTTAAACCAAGTACGAACACACTTGGAAGTCGACCAAGAACGACTTTATTTATTTCAAGAAGAAAAATACTTGATTTAATATATTTTTGTCAAAGTTCGATTTTAAGAACGAAAATTCTTGATTTAACCGTGAAAAAAATATCTAAATTAATTGATTAGATATTTAGTTTTTAATTTTTAACTTTTTGATGTGCTAGGAGCCGAACCGAGGCCTTCCGGGTGTAATATATACGATGTTTTAACCATTCAGCTATTGTCCAAATTATGGTACACCTGTACAAATTAGCCATTATGTTTCGTGAATACCAGGTGTTTGTTTAACAAAACTAAATAAAAAAAATTAATGAGTAAAAAAACAAAATAACACAAATAGTTGAATTCTGTAACGCGACTGGAGCTTGGTACTCTTCACACATCAGCCGAAAACTTTACCGATGGGCTAACCTTGGCAAGGTTTTGCGCGAAAAAATTTATAGACTTCAGTTATTGCTCTGTGAAAAAAAAAATTAATTTTTAGCTAAGTCATATTTTCAAATTTGTATAACAACCATACCCACATTTTGTATAAATTTTAAAATAAACAAACGAGCCGAACGAACCCTCGCAGGGTAAGTAGCAGCTTATATTATTAGATATGTATCGGATCGTATAGAGTCGGCCGATCCTTATGAAATTGGGCAGATCGGATTAATTTCCCATACAAAGCCCCATCCTTCAATCGGTCATATGACAGCTATAGGATATACTCGGCCGATTCTTATGAAATTGGGCACATCGGATTAAGTTGCCAAAAGTAGTATCCACAAAAAGTCCCATCCATATAAGTCCCTAAAAACAACAAAGTTATGACTTTACACAATGTGAAAATTTTATTTAAAAAACCTTTTTACCGAAGTATATTTTTAATTTTTTAAAGGTAACTTAAAATAAATGTGTGCAAAGTCGATACCTTTAAAACTGAGAAACTAGTTTGCGTTAAACCAGACAGACAGACGGACATGCTTGTGTTTATCGACTCAGGAGGTGATCCTGATCAAGAATATGTATACTTTTTAGGGTCGGAGATGTCTCTTTCAGTGCGTTGCACACTTTCGAAGACATTTATAATACCCTCTGCAAGGGTTTAAAAATAACAATGCTATGGCATCTCCGATCAATCAGTTATAGATAAATTATACGTTAAAAATATTCTTACCCGGCACTTGTTTATATCGTTTATTGTTATTGTTCCATGTGCCGAATTAGAACATTTTTAATGTTTAATTTTTTATACATATATTGCATTTATTTGTCACCAAATTTATATCAGATATTTTGGTCATGGCATGCGGGTTCGCCACGGTTATTTTACCTCGTGAAGAGGTTTTTTTTATTTGATAGCAGATATTTTGGGCGTTGCATGAACTTTTGTCACCGGTATTTTGCATCGTCAGGAGGTTTTTAAATATCAAAAATTTTTTTACCCCTATAAAAAGTTGTTTTGATGTTTGATCTCATACAAATCAAAACACATACTTTTTACTTCTTATCTTAGCTAATCGCCGCCTGACATTGTTCAGGCACGGTTGCGTCAATTCCAGTCGGCATCCTTGGGTTGGGATCAGGAAGGGGATTTCTGCCAACCAAAAATATTCCTTTTTTTATATGAAATATAATTATTTCGTTTTCAAATAAAATCATTTCGTTTTCCGAATGTTAGCGTTTGAAAATGGAGAAAAAACATCGATTGCTACAAATTTCTAATCGATAATCATTATTTAACAGCAAATTGCAAATTGTTTGGGATATGTTTTTCGGAGTGCGATCACCGCCAGGCAGCGTTTTGCCTCAGCTGTTTGCGGTCGTGGCCAGTTCATAACAAAGAACTTTTTATTTAAATTTAATAAATTAAATGCATTTTAAATATTTATTGTTTGGTTTTTTATGATCGCAAAACTACAAGAAGCCAATCGGCAACCGAATATGTTTCGGTAATGCTATAAATATGCACCTTAGCTTCACAGCCAGTACCATGGATTGCTCTATTTATCGAACTATATCTTGAATAAGCCAATTTGGAAAAAAAAAATTTTTTACTTGTTTTTTATTTTTTGTTTCAGTGTATTTCTTTTTCTTTAATATATATATTTAAAAAATTGATAATTAATAATATTTAAAAAATTGATATTTAAAATTTGTTGTAAAGTTATGCGTTGTTTAAATTTAAAAGTATTTTTCCTCCAAAATTTCTCCCAAGTCAAACTACTGTTGGATAATGTTTAGAATAAATCCCTCTAATGAAAACAACCCTTTTCATTTGGTATATTACTGAGTTAGATTGAACGCACACAGAAAATTTTTAATTCTTTGGCTATATCTATATGTATATATATATATACGCAGCAGACGGTAGTACCTTGTTTCCCTTGTTGAAATATTTTTTTCAAACTTGGTCTAACGATTTTATTTATATTAAATGTGGAGATAGTGGAGATCCTTTGAAGTAACGCAAATTTTTCAAGCAATTTGCAGCTGTAAAGTAACGAAGCTTGAATATCGATTAAACATTTTTAGCAAACAACATATTTTTCTCCATAGTCAAACGGTAACACTCAATTTATTTGAAAACGAAACCGTTTTTTTAAAAACGAAGTAATTATTTAAAAAAAAAAAAAACCCTTCCTGAACCCAACCCAAGGATGCCTGTTGCAAATGACACTACAGTGCCAGAACAATGTCAGGACGTGATTAGCTAAGATAAAAAGTAACAAGAAAGCTAACTTCGGACGAAGCCGAAGTTAATATACCCTTATTATTTCACCCAAAGTGGAGTCCATACGAATTCCCATCCTTCTATCTTAAAAAACAACGAAGTTATGCCATTTCCGATCAATCAGTTATATGGCAGCTATAGGATATAGTCGACCGATCCCGGCCGTTCCGACTTATATACTGCCTGCAAAGGAAAGAAGGGTGTGTGCAAAGTTTGAAGACGATAGCTTTAAAACTGAGAGACTAGTTTGCGTAGAAACAGACAGACGGACAGACGGACGGACGGACATGCTTATATCAACTCAGGAGGTGATTCTGATCAAGAATATATAACTTTAACATTGCGTTGCACACTTTTGACCAAAATTATAATACAGAGGGTATTAAAATAAGGGTATAAAAGGGTATAAAATAAAAAACCTCTTGACGAGGTAATACAACGGTGTCGAACCCGGTGTCGACGAATAAATGCAATATATGTATAAAAATTAGACATTGAAAATATTCTTATTCGGCACGTGGAACAATAACAATAAGCAATATAAACACTTTCCTGGTAAGAATGTTTTAATGTATAATTATGTATACATACATATATTGCATTTACCTGCATATGCAGGTCCGCCATTGTTATTTTACCTCGTCGAGAGTTTTTATACCCTTGCAGAGGGTACTATAATTTATGTCAAAAGTGTGCAACGCAGTGAAGGAGACATCTCCGACCCTATAAAGTATATATATTCTTGATAAGCATGTCCGTCTGTCCGTCCGTCTGTCTGCCGTTTGTCCGTCTGTCTGTTTCTACGCAAACTAGTCTCTCAGTTTTAAAGCTATCGTCTTCAAACTATGCACACACCCTTCTTTCCTTTGCAGGTAGTATATAAGTCGGAACGGCCGGGATCGGTCGACTATATCCTATAGCTGCCATATAACTGATTGATCGGAAATGGCATACCTTCGTTGTTTTTAAAGTTAGAAAGATGGGATTTTCTATGTATTCTACTTTGGGAAAACTAATCCGATCTTAAAAATTTCATAAGGATCGGCCGACTATATACGATCCGATATATATCTAATAATATAAGATGCGTGTCGCCACCTAGCGGACTGCCACTCAACTGCAAGGGTATATCAACTTCGGCTCCGCCCGAAGTAAGCTTTCCTTTCTTGTTGTATCTTTATTTTTGTCTTTTGTGCATGAACCTATTTCTTCATTGGGAAATAGCAATAATAATCACCACAAATTAATCAATATTTATGAATTTACGTTTTGGAGTTACGTGTAACCCGCAGTATCCTGTTTGTATGTATTTGTGCATTTCTTTGTGCGGCTTATATACCTCTGCATGCATGTATATATTCATTCTGAGTTCGCAAGATGACTGCGCCTAAAGGCACAGCTTCTTCGCTGTTGACATATTCCGGTCTTCTATAATTTATTCCCTTTTCGCGACTGTTGCCGTCTCTTCAAGTCCGTGCAAAAGGACTTGGCCCAAATTTTGACGCTACGCGAGCTGTGCCGACCAATCGCATTGCGCTAACGCCTTCACTGCTGAGCAAGTTTAATGATTCCTTTGAACTAGGTATCGTTCAGCATATACGTCCATTTGTTTGCAGATGGGAAGAAATAAGGGTGAGCCCACACGTACATATTTGTTTATTTATATGAAGAGATTCATTATGTACATGACATAATAATGGGGAAAACTTCGCGAGTTGCGGTTAGGTTTACATGATTGTGCGTCTAACGAGTTAACCAAGAAAATGTATTATCATTTTAAGGAAAAAGAACGCAAGACAAATAGTTTTTAACATAACTGTAATATTAATATTATATATTTATTGTAACTATACCATGTATTTTTGATAATTGCGTTTAGTCCTTCTATTTCGCCGACAACATTTCTGTTGGCGAATTCATTTAAATAAAATCTAAAACGTTAAAAAAAATTTTTTTAGTGAGCTCCTTTAGGACTACAGAAGGACTAGAAATAAGAACGGAAAGGTACTTAAAGGGCGGAGCCGATATATTGTTGATATATCCTTGCAGTTAAGTAGCAGCTTATATTATTAGATATATGTATATCGGATCGAATATAGTGGGCTGATCCTTATGAGAATTTCGCTTCTTTCTAATTTCTAAATTTATAAAATTTCTAAAAACAATTACAGAATTTAGAAACCGAATTTTCTAAAAATAAAAAAAATTTAAAAATTTTGGAAAAAAAACAAATATAGGATATAGTCCCATCCGTTTCGACTTATATGCTGCGTGCAAAGAAAGTGAGGATGTGATGACTTTATATAGTTTTACAACTAAGAAACTAGTTAGTTGATGGACGGCCGTCGACGTGGGTGATTGCATATCGGCATGAACTGCATGCCGGAGCCAAAGAATTAAATGTAATCTGAGTGTTGCATATCAACAATCGAAAGATATGTTTTTAACTAGATCACTTTTATCCAAAAATTCTCCAAAAAACGTTGGTTTAAGATAAGATAAGTTTTAGTTCAACTGAAAAAATGTCAATATAATTAATTAGGTGCAAAAATTAAAGTCACTAGATACAATATATTTTGATATTCACCTTCTATTTTAAAAAAAGCATCCTATATTGCAATGCATTGGTATAAAAATTCAACTTTGAAACCATTCCATCTGTATGTATGTTGTATGTTTTTTGTAATAAATAACTCAAACAATCAAATCCATTAGGAAAACACAATAAAAAATCTATAACACCTCTAAAAATTGTCACAATTGGCTGCATTTTGTTTTATACTTATAAATGTGAGTTGGCGCTACATCAACATTATATTTTCAAAGGCGAAAGAAACAATTGATCCGTTGATACCATAGAAGTCTATGTGAATGTCGATAGCTCCCCGATTTAGCTGAAATTGATCTGCGTTGGTATTATTGAAGTCTACATGCTACTTACTCTGAGATTCACGCGTTCATCCAGGCAGACAGACAGATACTCAGACGGTCAGACGGGCATGGGTATATCAACTCGGCTGCTGATGGTGATCAAGAATATATATACTTTATAATTCCTTCTCCCTGTATGTAATTATATATGTATTTAATACATATAATATAGTAAAAAAGCGCAATTTATACTCACACAGAAAATTCAGAAAACCCGTTATATGACTAATCTTCAAACCAAAAACTTATATTTTCGTTGACAACAGTTTGATAATATGTAAAAAGGGTAAAACAAAACTTTATAACTAACTTTTTCAAAAAAAAACAAAAAAGACAATACCAGTTTACCAGTTTTCCAAACCAGTCTGTCCAGAAAATTTTCTCACAATTTTAAGATATTTTTCTGGGTGAAAGACAATGAAAAAGAAGACTCTGCTTGGGTCAATGGCGCTTGACCAAAAACACCCTAGTTTTAAAATATGTACTGTAGTTCTCACGAAAGTTGTCTGGACAACTCTGAGAATATCAATCTTTGAGAAAGCTTCACCCTATTAGGAAGGTATGTCTTTTAAAGCTTGGACATGCCACATCGCGTCTTTTCCCGAGTGGATTAACAAAAGCTGTTATAATTGTGAATCTTTAATATAACTGTAACTTTCTTAATAATAATTAATATGAACAAAAATTAGTATAAAATTTTTGGTACATACCGCTGATCCGAAACTGGTTCATAAAACATGGATTTGTATTGGGAGAGCACTAAAGCTAGCTTTCATGGCTTTCATCATGGCTAAAGGATTCACCATTACATTTTTATTATATTATAGATTAGACTTTTAATCAAAATTTGTTCAAAAACAACTAATATAAGTTTTTAAATTCCTTTGAAAATTATTTAAATTCCTTCATTGGTTTATATGAATTGATAACATCATTATTACTTATTAATTCTCATTAAAAGTAGATCGATGATATCTGTATTACCTATATATGAATTAGTATCATTGTTAAAAATTAATATTTCAGAAATTCGTCGTTTCTTTAAGAAAATGTTTTATATTTTAAAAGCTCTCAGTTTGGTTTAAAACGCTCAATATAATATTCTATTGAAAAATTGAATTTGTACTTTTTACGAAATTCAAGGACAAGGTCATCATTTACAAAGGCCCTTTTAGATAAGGACAAAAAAGACTCACCGAAAGCTTAATCAAAAACTCTACATTTTCTAGTCGATACTATTTGTGGAGCACGCGCACGAGTTTCTTATGTGCATACATATCTGCATTTGACCAGTGGTCAGTTCTGAAGAGTACATATTCGCTCTTAGCTTAAGTTAAGTACATTTAAAGAGTTAAACAGGCAAAATAATGTTTTGCTTTGAAATCTACTAGATTTTATCTCATTCGTTTAGTAAACGGCAGTCCGTATTTTAAAACAGTATGTGACATCCATTGACGGAAATATGCGAAATTTTTTATGCGAAAATTTACCTATCACAAATTTTGATTGGATTACAGTTTGGTTTATAATTTGTTTTTGTTTATATTTTTTTTCTGTAATGAAAATCTATTAAATTGAAATCGGAGAAATAATCAATAATTAATAATTAAACAATATGAAGGATTTTTAAAGAAGTTTTGTGAAGTTTTGAATTATGATTATTTAATTAAAACGATCGGAGAAGTCTATTAATCAAATGTTTCGTCTTGATAAAAGTATAAATATTTTTAAATATATATCCCCAATCATTTACTTCTAATTATAAGTGACTTTGATTTTTAAACTCTTGAATTTTTTTGTTATTTAACGTTTTTGCGAAAAATTTTTTTATCTGATTATTTTCAGTATAGAAGCTTTCTGTTAGTCTTGAAAAACTTATGTTAATTATTTTATATTTTGGTAAATGTATTGTATCCTTAATTAGTTTAGGATTGACCTTCGAAAATTTTTATGCTGCGATTCAAAATTTTTATGAAAACATAGTGTGGTTTTGAGCGTTTTGGAGGTGGTTGATATATTAGGGGAAGGAAGCTATAAGAATACCCTTTGCAAATGTATAAAAATATCGCTGTGAAGGAAACGTCTCTGATCTAATAAAAATTAGATTGTTTTTCCGTTTTTTTCCGTATATTCTAAAAAACACACATAATTTACCATAATTATGTGTAAAAACTTCGTCTGCGCCCGATCGAAGCTTTGCGATTAACTTTCCTTTCTTTTTTTTATCACCTCAGGAGGTGATCCTGTTCAAGAATATATATTCTTTATAGGGTCGAAGATGGTCAAATAATTACCAATATTGAGTTGAATTTGTATTTTAAGCCACTTCATTTGAGGGTTACAAGAGAATTATAAAAAATGTTTTAATTAAAAAACAAGAAAGGAAAGCTAACTTCGGAAAGAGCCGAAGTTGATATACCCTTGCAGTTGAGTGGCAGTCCGCTAGATGGCGACACGCATCTTAAATTATTAGATATACATCGGATCGTATATAGTCGGCCGATCCTTATGAAATTTTTCAGATCGGATTAGTTTGCCCAAAGTAGAATACATAGAAAATCCCATCCTTCTAACTTTAAAAACAACGAAGTTATGGCATTCCCGATCAATCAGTTATATGGCAGCTATAGGATATAGCCGATCCTTATGAAATTTGGCATGTCGAATTATTTCACCCAAAGTAGAATTCATACAAAGTCCCATCCTTCTTTCTTAAAAAACAACGAAGTTATGCCATTTCCGATCAATCAGTTATATTGCAGCTATAGGATATAGTCGACCGATCCCGGCCGTTCCGACTTATATACTGCCTGCAAAGGAAAGAAGGGTGTGTGCAAAGTTTGAATACGATAGCTTTAAAACTGAGAGACTAGTTTCTCCTGATCAAGAATATATATACTTTATAGGGTCGGAGATGTCTCCTTCACTGCGTTGCACACTTTTGCCCAAAATTATAATACCCTCAGCAAGGGAATAATGAACAATTTTTTGAATTAGTACACCTGTGCAGCTACTATTTTTCATCTTTATCCTCAGTATAATCCATAGACTTGTTTTCAAATTTGTAGTATCGATTGTATTGTTTTTTTGCACGATTATTACATTTTTCGAGTACTTTTTTTATTTAAAACTAAAAGATTTGATAAAGATTTTTTTTGTTTCACTTTATACATTCGCGAAGAAATTAGAGGGTAAAGAGTGAGTACAAACCAAGCGATAAACATTAAGCGTGCGCATCACAAATTTGAGTTGAGTTAACAAGAGAACAGATATAAAAGTTGTAATAAAGTGATCAAACTACAAGAAAGGAAAGCTATCTTCGGGCGGAGCCGAAGTTGATATACCCTTGCAGTTGAGTGGCAGTCCGCTAGGTGGCGATACGCATCTTATATTATTAGATATATATCGCATCGTATATACTCGTCCGATGCTTATAAAATTTGGCAGATTAGGCTGATTAGTTTGCCCAAAGAAGAATCCATAGAAAGTCCCATCCTTTTAACTCAAACAACAAAAAAATTATGCCATTTCCGAGTTATATTTATCAGTTATATGACAGCTATAGGATATATACTAATATACTGCCTGCAAAGGAAAAAAGGATGTGTAAAAAGTTTAAAGTCGATAGCTTTAACACTGAGGGACTAGTTTGCGCAGAAGCATACAGACAGAGAAACGGACAGACGAACATGCTTATACTCAGGAGGTGATCCTGTTCAAGAATATATATACTTTATAGGGTCGTAGATGTCCCCTTCACTGCGTTGCACACTTTTGACCAAAATTATAATACCCTCTGCAAGAGTATAAAAATCGATTTTGGACGCATAAGTTTTTGATTTGCTAGGGTATGGCATTTAGTTTGCATTAACAAGTTTTTATGCTTTATACTTTTTAAACTTTAAAGTATTGAATTTATCTTTTTGTATTAAATATACTTTGTTAATTGTTTAATTAAAATAAATTCATCTCGGAAATAACTCCAAAGAAGTTTTGCATTCTTTTAGGGGTCCGCTTTGATTTTATCCCTGTGGACGCCAGTCCACGAGGTGAGAAACTGCATGCCTTGGCGTGTTTAAGGAGAATCTATATATAGCCGTGGCATTACAAATTTAATTTTAATATTGGCGCAGAAATAGAGGAATATACGGAATGAAATAACTGTCGAATATTATTAATATAACATTAATTCATACCGATATCTCTACAAGTACTTGTCAAAAATACTTTGACCGCGTTATCCATATACGACCGTTCACTGTGGATTGGTAGAAAAAAATTCATCGCAGAACGGTACACGTATAGAAGTCTTTTTTGGCTACAGCATGAAAATTTCTATAGTAGACGTAAAATGTCTTGTATCCATCGGTTTTATGGCATTACATAAGGGTAATACTCTAATGTCGAACGCGACAACATTACGCATTTCAACTGAAAAACAGGAAAGAAAAGCTAACTTTAGGCGGAGCCGAAGTTGACATACCCTTGCAGTTAAGTGCCAGGTTATATTATTAGATATATATCGGATCGATCCAGCAGTTCCACCTTATATACTGCCTGCAAAGAAAAGAAAGATGTATGCAAAGTTTTAAGTCGATAGCTTTAAAACTGAGAGACTAGTTTGCGTAGAAACAGAAGGACGGACTGACGGACGGACAGATATGCCATATTTCATAAGGATCGCCCGACTATATCCTATAGCTGCCATATAACTGATTAATCGGGACTGCCATTACTTTGTTGTTTTTAAAGATAGAAGGATGGGACTTTCTACGTATTTTACTTTGGCCAAACTAATCTAATCTAATCTCCTAATCTAATAATGAAAGCTGTCACATAACTGCAAGGGTATATAAACTTCGGCTCCGCCCGAAGTTAGCTTTCCTTTCTAATTTTAAATATTTTAATCATATATTTTAATTGAATAATATCAAAAACTGAATTTCGAAATAAGTGTTTGTTGCGAATATTTCGCAATATTTGCGCCACATGTACATATGTATATGTATGCATATTTATATAAATATCATAGTCCCTAAATATTTATAAAAACTCTTTTTATAGGTTTTATGAAAAATAAAAAATTAAAAATATGTACCCTAAATTTGTTTTTTTTTTTATTAGAAGACTTAATTGTGTTATTATTATAAAAAAAAAAAATTTGTAAATTTATATCGGAAAAATATTTTCAACAAGTGAAAAAAGAAAAAGTAATAGACACAAGTTGTTTCTAGGGGTAAGAGTGAGAGTTTGCGTCTATGAAAACTCCCTAAGAAAACGGTGTTTGTCTATGTATTTGTGTACATACATACAGTATCCTTGTCCATGGGGCGTGGTCTCGTTGATTCTCGCGCACACCATTTAAAAATATCGCTGAAAACGTTGAAATAAAATAAAAATAGGAAGAACGTTTTGTATAGGAAAAGGCGGGGTTTGAGTTAAGGGTGGGTTTTACTTTCTGGTACTACCATCCCAAAACAGCCTTAGTCTGCGTGTTTTTAAGTCGCGCAACTGCGAAATTGTAATGGCGGAAAGACTTTGTGCAATCAGACTTACATAGTTGATTAAGATAGGCCATTATACATATATACATACATGTTTATGTATATACATACATATAAGAAGCAGGATGTATTAAACCAGTTTTCGAGGTTAAGTATTTCAGAAATATTAGTTTCAAAGAAAGTGTGTGGTGTGGATGTATGTAAGTAAGTATGTATGTCGGTATATATACATATATGCATGCACACTCCACTCAGTTCCGTTCTGATACATGTACCATAAAGTGGCAATTTTACATACATACACACATACTTATGCGGCATATACTTTAACAGTACAAGTATTAAGACATACGAATACACCCTCATTATGATAAACACGAAAGCTCAGACGGGTATGTGTCATACCTATGCGAAGAAGAATATAAACAGGCAAAAAAAATTCGAAGACGCAGCCACAAGCTGTGGCAACTTAGAGAAAAGGAAGACATGCATATATGTATATATATGTATGTACATACATATGTAGATCTGATCGATGGGGTGCAGGAATTGTTTTACAAAGGTATGAAGAAAAGACTGAAAATCATACCCCCGTTTTGTTATTGGTGGAGGATTTTGAAGCTGTTCGCGCGGAAAGCCACTCTAAGAACTTTTATTTACATACATATATGCTAAAATATACTAAAATTTGACATATGTATATTCATGTTTTAGGTTAAATTGCTTTCTCTGTAATATAATTTTTATCATTTTTATGCAGTTTTGTATTAAGTCGAACTATTTAGTTTGACATAAATAAGAATATTAGTAGATATAAGATAAAGTCGACAGGTCCTTTGGAGGAAATTTTGGTAAGATTAGTTATTCCAAAATGGAACCTACAAAATGTATATAAAGTCCAATCCTCTAGCTTAAAAAATATATGGGATATAGTCGACCGATCCCGGTCATACCGTCGCGTATACTGCGTGCAAAGGATAGAAAGATTGTGTGCAACGGAACGACAGGCAGACGGTTATGCTTATGTATGTATATCGGTTGGAGAAGTTATTTCACCGCGATGTACAATATTGACCAAAAAATTTAATACCCTCTGTAAGGGTATAAAAGAAGGCAAGGTTATATGAGACTTTTGGGTGAACTTTCCAAAAGCACCCACGGCAAATTTTTTGGGGTGCTGATTCCGGGAAAAATAGTGAAAATACCGGCAAAATAAGTTTTCTGGGTAAAAACCGTCAAAAAACTGATGTGCATTATTTTTAACTCATATGTATATCACAAAATTTTAATTTTTCATAGCTTATTTTGTTGAAATATATTTAAATAATTCTCATAAAATATTATTCTCACTCGTCGCATTCACAATTTCATATCGAATATCGATGTGTGGCTTATCGATAATCATTTTACCGCATGACTATACATTTAAATATGTTCAGTTTGAATAAAACAACCGTTTTATGTAATTCATGGACCTAATTTAAAATATTTTCTTCAATAATATTTAACGCAATTTATAATAAAATACTTGATAAATCTATTACTTTGTGAGGTATGGATCAAAAAGGTTATGGTTCAAGAGGTATGGTTTATCCTAAATATGTTTACCAAATTTTTCATAAAAATTTTACGAGGGATACAATTTATATTTATGTTAGTTCCATAGCACAAGTACAAAATCAAATGATTACAAGTTCACAAAATTGGCTGGGAATGTGTTTATATGTTGAGTATTTTATGTATTTTAGGGTTAAAAAAAGCTATTCTATTATACTATATAACTAGAAACTATTCTATATTACTATATTTTACTATTTGAATTTGAGTTAAATACTCCAATAAACAAAGCCGCGACTGTTGTGAAGATTTGTTGTTCTGTCAAAACATTTTCCAGCACCAATTTCAGCGCTTGCCAACCCTAAATTTTCACGTTCAAACACGTTGGGTGGACTTTGATTTTGGGACCATAAAATCGACTTGTCACCGATAGACAGTGTGGGTTTTCATTATCTCACACAGATGGCGCCACTCGTATTTAAGTACGTCTACTTTGCCCCAGAGGGAGCTTATTTTATGTATGTTTAATTAGACGAAACTGGCCAGACTTAAAGGCCTGATGAAAATAATGTGGCCAGAGGCTGACGTCTGTGGAGGGGCAAATAAGGGGAAGGAAATTTCTATGGGAAATTTTCTCAAAAAACAGGAAAATATTCTGACCGCTTCCCCTTCATTTTCCAACGTAAAAAAGTCTAGGGGAGAATATTCGGTGAGAAGGGGAATATTTCCCCGTTTAGATAACCAATCACATTTAATACAATAAATTTAAGTGTGTTAATTCTCTTCGTCTAAAAGAGAAGACGATAAATATTTGTTCATACAATATTCTTTTTTTTATATATATATAAAAGTATGTTTAAAATGAGAATTTATTTCAGTTATTTCTTTTTTAACCTACAGAGTACGTATTATAATATTGGCAGGCATGGAAAGAGGCGTCTCCGACCGTAAAATAAATTTATATTCTTGATCAAGATCATCTTCTTAGTCGATATAAGCATGTTCCTCTTTAAATTTAATCTTTAATGCTATGGATATTAAACAATGGACAAATCCTTCTTTCCTTTGACCCCAGTATATATATGTATATATGTAAGTCGAAACATATGTATGTATGTAAGTCGGAATGGTTGAAATCGCTAGAGTATATTCTATAGTTGGCTTATAACTACATCAGTGTTTTTTAGATATAGAAGCTTGCAAATTATTTTAATTCATATTATTACAAATTTGTCTTATATTGAAAGCATTTCAACTGTGAATATGTTTTAATAGACATATGTGGATCCGAAAACTTTTACCGAAAAACAATTAGGCTGGGAAAGCTCCGCCTTTTTGCAAAGTCTAAACGCTTGTGGTGTTAAGACAGATAAAAGGTATTTGATTTTCTACAATAATTTAAATATAAGTAATTCTATAAATCGCATGCTTCTACTACTAAATCGACGCAAAACTCTTAAATAATATTCTTTATAAATAGTTTGGCCGAGTGGAATCAATTAAAGCTGTCATCATGACCTTGATATTTGTCTCTTGACCATGGTCCTCTTTTAGGTCTTTGAACCTCATTTTTCTTATCAAGGGTATAGTTTAAGAAAATATGAGAAAATGTTATCACTTAGCACGGATAAAGTATCAGTCGCTTTGAATATAAAAAAAAAAGGATGTTGATATTCCCTTGCAGGTAATCAGCACTTTATATTGATAGATATATATCGAACCGTATGTAGTCGGCCTATCCTTAGTTAGTATCCTATCCCATATTAGTTCAACAATAATTTTAAATATTCCTGCTTGTATGGGCGCGTATGCGTCACATGAGTTCAGGACTTTCAATGCCTTTTTGCAACACCCAAAATTATAAGCATTATTATTATTTTGAATAAGAAAACGGTCGCAAATATACAAAAAAAAAGGAATCTATTAAGCTTACTATATGGAGATGGAATGGAGGATATGGATATGGATATGGATATTAATGAGGAAAAAGAAGTTTTATTTATCGAGTATCGAGACAGTGCCAGTATATATAGGGCCTGTCATTAATTTTTCTACCCTCAATTTTAGTCTCCATTATATAAATTTGGTTGCGGTCTTAAAATTTAGATAAAATTAAAACAGCTACGATATGTTATGGAATTTTTTTTTTTTATGAAAAGTGACCTGGTTAACCTGTCGCCGAATGTAATGTAAATAAGTAAAAATGTAAATATATAAGTAATTTATATATATTACTTAGAAGAATTTTTATATAACTTTTAAGTTGGTTTCTGTTACAGAAAAGTTAATCGATCAAGCAATGTATATATTATAATTTTGGTAGGTTAATATGGAAAAGGAAAACCTTCAATAACTTATTTATAAGCAACCACCAAAATACCACTCTAGATGCTTATGTAAGCATGCTTCAAGAAATGCGAGGTGGAAATATTGCGACCCCCATTTCTTCGCCACCCACTTTAACCATCAATAAGAAACCGTGGTACAAAAATAACCCTATGAAAGACAGTATTGCGTCTGCCAAAATAAATGGGTTTCCATCGCTCCACATCTCAATTTCTTAATCGTGCTTCGGTAGCTTCAACATCAATATTTGAATTGAAAATTCTGTATTTTGCTCAACACGCGCCATATTTATTTTTTTCTTTTGATTTTTCTCGCCTTCGTTTCTGCCACCCGCTCTAAGCTCAAATTGGGTAGGTCCAGTTTTGAAAGCACCGGCCCACCCCCATCCCTTTTTCACCCCTTTTCATTCCAACATGTATTCCCTAGGTCCATATTGCCGATTTGTTTTATTATGAGAGCATTTTCGTTCATTAATAGCCGCGAGGTATTAAATTTTTAAATCAACTTTCGCAAGGAAAAACTTGAAGAAATGACACGAAAAGGGAGTGGTTATTTTAGTACAGTAATGTATAATTTTAAACAAAAAATACTTTTAATGATTTTACAAAGTTAAAAAAATCTTAGTAATCAATTAAGATTTGACTGAGTCCTAAAAATATAAACCAACATGGAACGCTGTTAAAAATAAATTATCAATTCTAAATTATCAAATCTAAAGAGGGACAAAACCTACCCTCCAACATTGGAAAGCTGCAGCTGTGCTTTCTGAAACCCATATCCCGTTATGGACGATACGTTACCGGACACTACCGTTTTGACCAAAGGGTCGTAAGCCGTACCAGAAACTGGTTTTCTCACGCTAAGCCAAACCAGTCCGACATCAGCCCATCGGACACTTGTAAAGAACAAAGCAGTTTTTGAAGGGTAGAATTGAGCTGAGCATGGCCGTGGTCCACCGCTCAATACCTTATGGGGTTAGGTCATTTTCTTAAAATTAGCATAAACTTCGGTCCTCCGAAAACGAGACCGATTTAAACTGGTCAAACTGGTTTATGCCCTGTCTACTTTTGCATATGCAACAACGAGCCTATCAATCCCGGCTGCTAAGTTAACCCCTTTCATAAAATGTGTTGCTATGCCCTTTTTCTCTGCTTGCTGCTCTTTGCCAGTTTCTTTCAGCGCAACTCACCACATATTCTCTCTCATATGTGAATATAAAAAATGTATTGCCATACGTCCAAATACTTCGTATGTTCCTCATTCCGTGTTTGTTTTTAAGACGTAGCAGTTGATATAAAAGTAATCGCATTTACGGGCGCAGGAAATCACGAAACGGCTTGGTGGTGTTATTTAAAAAAAATAAATATAATTTATATAAAACTTTGAAATAAGCACCAACTAAGCACTTAGTGAGTAATAAGAAAAAAATAGGATCCTAAGGGGAAAAAAATATAATTCAAACAAAAAATAAAATAGAATCTCCACCTTCGAAAGGTTTCAAGTTGGGAGAATGCTTACATCTGATTTAGGTAATTCTGATTAAGAATAATTACTTTTTGGCTTGGACATGTGTACTTTACTGAGTTGCATAAATTGCATCACATTTTAAATATCATCTGGAAAACGATCACTAACAATAATGTCACAATAATGACAATGTAATCACTACCATTACTGGAAAGCCAAAATTTGGGCAAAGCCGAAATTTATGTACCCTAGTAGTTGAGTCGATCGATTGGCCGATTATTATGAGAATTTCATGATCGAATTAATTTTTTATAATATGTTTAGTATGTTTCTAAGTATGTATAATATGTATAATTATTATAAAAAGGCCAATACTTATATTTTAAAAAACAGGAAAGTTGTGTCATTTCCGATCATACATCATTCCTGTCATTTCGGCCGATACCGATCTTAATGTAACGCCAGTTCAGACAATTGGTTTGAAAAAGTTTTGAACTATCTCAATGCCTTTTTTTTAATATTTGTATAATATAAGGAGTAGGGGTGGAAAAGTCGAGTACGAGGATATTGTCAGGAAATTTAACAATAGTTTTAAACGAAATTACAGATTCCATTCAGGAAGACAGTTTCCCACCAATAGAATTTTTCCAAGATCTGTGGTATGAATTTAAAAACGTTGTTTAATATTTAGTTTTCATAGATCCCAATGACTTTTTTAAATTGTTTTAGTAGGTAAATATTTGGTTTTGTATCAATTGGACTTAATAATAATTTGGCATCGAAGCATTTACAAGCCTTAACTGAATTGACGCCACAGAAAACAAATTATTTGGGCTAAGGGGGTCTATCTGTTTGTCTGGAAGGACTTGTCTGTCTGTATCTACGCGAAACAGTCTGTAATGATTACTTAAGTTATACTAACTTATAAAAACACCATAAACTTCATTACGTAACCTTTAAAATGCGGTAGGTAGGTTTAAAATAAGGGTTTAAAGATTAGCGTCAAATAACCAATAGGTGTCAAATTATGAATAGTGGTAAACTAAATTTATGTTTATTGCCCCATAATGATATGTAAAAAATATAAATTTATTTTTATTGAAGAAATATCCTTTTTGCCTTTAAGGGGACCCCCATTCACCGTTTCAAAAAAATTGATTTATTTAATTCGAACCAATAAATATTCAAGAATGTTCCTTCAAAATTTAAAGTGACAATTTCAAAAACATTTTATATTTCAAAAACCGATTTATGATTGAACATAAATCGGTTGAAGGTAGATAGAAAACTGTATGAAATTATAAACATTAAACGCGTTTTTCTCACAACCGTATTTTTACGAAATGGGGATCCCCCCATTCACCGTTTCAAAAAAATTGATTTATTTAATTCGAACCAATAACTATTCAAGAATGTTCCTTCAAAATTTAAAGTGACAATTTCAAAAACTTTTTATATTTCAAACACCGATTTATGATTGAACATAAATCGGTTGAAGGTAGGTATAAAACTGTATGAAATTATAAACATTAAACGCGTTTTTCTCACAACCGTATTTTTACGGTCTGCGCATGAGATCACCAAAAACTATTAATCCAATCGTTATTAATGCAATAGCATAAACTAGAATAAATAAAATCGGCGAGAATATTTATTTTCAACTTGATTTGTGGGTGAAAAAAGGTATTAAACAAAAAAATGTCAAATTCTCCCTTAAGGTCTGTAATTGCATTGGTGAAGATAATGAAACATTCTGAAATGAAAATGCCTTAATAGCTTGTTAAATGATTGAAATTTTTCTTAATTTTTAAGATTTTTGTTTTTGAGTTTAGTTTTTAAAATATATAACGAAACTTATTTCAATAAAATTCATAAAAGTTACAAATGACAGTTTTACATTAAAATAAACTATATTGCTGAATAAAAAAAAAACATAATTAAAATTAAGTTAGTAAAGAAGCTAAACAGAACTATTTTCTAAACTAAAAAATATTTTTTTCTTAAATTTTATCTACACCATTTTATTAGCATCCGCCTGGTACAGAAGTGTCCCATTTGTTGAAGGTTTCCTTTCATTTTTTTTTTTTGTAATTTTCATACTAAGCACAAATGAGGGTGGATTCGCATTGTGGATGGTATCAGACAAAGGCTCGGCCAACCATTTTGTTTCCGTCATTTCTTCAGTGCTTGCACCCCCACCAATACTAACACACCAAACAATATAAAAAGAATAACTGAAGAAAACGTTTTTTAGTATGTACACTACTTTGTCCAGAGCTCTATAAAAAAAAAAGGTATACATCGTAAAAATTTCTGACCCAAATATAAACTCCGATTCTCTTTGCTATATTATGATTATCATAGGTAAATAGAGAAAGACATTAACATTTGATTTTTTGATTTTGATTTTATCATTTGGGTTGTACATTAGCGCAGCCTATCAAAATTGCCTATCGACAAAAAATTTTAAGAATGTTTCACAAAGTAATTATATGTATATATGTACGTATGTATGTATGTAGTCCTGGTAGTGCCCGTTTGAAGTATGAACATTTTAAGTTGTACAAAAAGTTAAAACAGTATATAGGTAAAATTTGGATAAACCTTAATGGTTTTTAACCTTTTTTTCATTGACTAAGATGTTAATAATGAGTGCATTCATTGGCATACGCCAATAATGAGTAAATTAAAATATGCGTAACATTTGAGTTCAAACAAAAATATAATTGGCTAATTAAAAATAGCGTTTTCAGATTATCAGTTTCTTATCGGTGCTTTATATTTGGCATATTGGTAAATCACTATGTACGTCGAAAAACTTAAATTAAATTGTAAATTGAAAGGCAAGAAAGAAAAGCCAACTACGGGCAGAGTCGAAGTGGATATTCCCCTGCAGTATAAGTGGAAATTCATATGACATCGGATATATATTGCAAATCCTTATGGGAACTCATTATAAAACTAATTTCATTTAGTAAAAAAAAAGTCTCAACCTTCTATCTTCAAAAACACCAAAGTTGTGTCGTTTGTGATTTTTTGGCTGATGCCGTTCCGACTTATTTACTGCGTTTCATATTGGAAAAGTTTCATATTGGTGTAAACAAAGTGCGATAAAAACGGTGTCTTCATAGGGTTTTGACAAATTCTGTATTCTGATTTCGTTGGAATCATTGCATATAGAATGGCACTGACACTACGAGCAATCTCGAACTATAAAGGACTACGCCGGACTGACATTTTTACATTTTCATTATTACTATTATTTTCAACTATTCAAAATTTGGGAGCCCTAGGGGATTTTCTTTGATGCATCGATTTAACTGAGGATATTACTATGGTTTCTGTCTGATGTATCATTATATCCATGCAGATGGTATTATAATTTGGTCTCCGGAGACATCTCCCTATAAACCTATAAAGTATATATACTCTTGATCAGGATCACCTCTTGAGTCAATATAACCATGTCCGTCAGTCCGTCTATATGTTTGTTTCTACGCAAGCCGGTCTCTCAGCTTTAAAGCTATCGATTTCAAACTTTACACACATCCTACTTTCCTTTGCCGATTGTATTTTTATTTATTTATTGAATGTCAAAATTATCTGTTATTATAAATTTATTATAATTCAGAGGAAGGCTAAATTATTCTAATTGAGATTCAATCAAATTAATGTAACTTTGATTACATCTAGGGATAATTCTAGGGATAATTACATCTAGGGATGATAAATGCGAAAATAGGTTATAATTTTTACAGATAACACGAAAATTATTATGATCCGCAAAATTAGTTTTACAAATTGGTAACCAAAGGGTTCGGAAGGACCTGGATAACCTGTTTGGAACAGAATATAATATTTTTTCCAGTAAAAATTTTGAATCAACTTGATAATGAATGATCCTATGAAAGAGCACCAGCACAAGTATGACGCAACTGCAAGGGTGGTAGATCTAATAATTTTAGCCGACAACGATATGCTGGAAGGCGAACATCTGAATCTCAGTTTAAATTTTTTCATGCAAATAAAAGGAAATTCTTTTGCGCAGATTCAATACTCCTTTGATGAACTTCAAATGTATGAACAGTATTCAATGATTGTTCGAACCAAAGAGACATACAGGGTCTTATTGATGAAGGGATCATCAAACTGTTTTGACCAGTGCTTAATAAAAGCAAGTACTCCTCTGGCTTTATTAAATGTTACTGAAATAGTTTCATTAAACGATACCTTGTGGTCGAAAAGAACTCCAATATTGTTCATTAAGGAAATCCGATCTAAAACGTAATTCCCAAGAGAGTAAGAGATGAGAGTAAGACATGAGGCATACTGTGTCTAAACGTCATAGCCTTGCACTTTGAGCAGTTTAGTGAGAGGAAGGTCCAATTGCAGATGTCTATGAAGGAAGTTGTTAGATAAAGAAAAACAGAGCTTGACATCATCAGCATACATAATTGTAGAATCATCTGACCCCAACCGAGAGCCAAAAAAAAACCGATTACGGTGAAGAACTCGTGACCCATTTACTCAGGATTTACTCGTGACCTGCGAGATAAGACATTGCTCCGCGAGACTCTGCATGTTCCGGCAAACAAACCTACATCTGGTTTTTAATTTTAAAAACTTTATATTACTAGAATCTATTATAAACAAAATATTGCAAAAGCTAAAGCCACATCTCTACTTATGGTGCTAAGTGACTCCCTTTCGGCACACCAGATGTAATGTATATAAATTGTGATGTAATGTTCTTCAAATTTTTTTTTTTTATTTATTTCCACTTTCCTAAAGTCTAATATCTAAATAGCAAGAACTGTAAATAATGATAATAATTATGATTTTTATTTCACCAAGAAAGAAACCTTTCTTGGTTTCCGACCTTCGGTCGGATCCTTAGTTGTTGTACCCTTGCAGTCGAATGTAGTCGTCCGAACGTTATGAAATTTGGCAGATCGAATAATGAATCCATTGAAAGTCCCATCTTTCTAACTTAAAAAAAAAAAAGCTATAAGATATAGTCGTCCGATCCTTATGAAATTTGGTAGATCGGTTTGGTTGTCCGAAATGTAACCCACAGAAAAGACTCATCTTTCTAACTTGAAAAACTAATATGTTATGGCATTCCCGATTAATCAGTTATATGACAGCTATAGGGTATAGCCGTTCCGACTTATATACTGCCAGCAAAGAAAGGAAGGAATTGTGCAAAGTTTCATGTCTATAGCTTCTAAATTAGCGACACTAAATTTGTCATATGAATCACAAAAACTACACAAATACAATTCACCCTGGGTGCTCAACCCTTATCTTATAGATACAGCAATCAAAATATTTAAAAAACAACATCTCCAGGCACATACCGAAAAATATACGCACATTCCAAAGCCACATATATATAAGCTACATATAATACAAGTTTATATTCACTGACGGATCAAAAATCAATTGCAAAACATCGTACGCAGTCACAATAGAAAATAACAGAATAACATATGGTATGCTCCCCCCATATTCAAAAGTACTTTCTGCCGAAATAATAGCCATCGAAGAAGCAATCAACTCAAAAATTCGAGGGGTAAATTCATGATGTTCTCTGATTCTCTATCAGCAATTGACTCTATAGCCAACACAAACAATAATAACTTTTACTTACTCAAAATTAAATAACTTCTAATAAAGCTAGCCCCAAAAATAAAAAACATTTGTGGATTTCTGGGAATGTAGGCATAGCAGGCAACGAGCTAGCCGACCACACCGCTAAACCAGCAGCCAAACTTCCCCTTATTTCCACACCAAACATAATTTTAACGGACATAAACAAACTTTTAAGGTCTTAATTCTCGACAAGATTGGAAAAACATATTGAATAATGCAGCCAATGGTATAGAACCTTAAACAAGGACCACACACACATTGACAAATACATCATCTATTTTAACCCAAAATGGAGCAGGCGCGATCAAATAAAACTAATACTCCTCAGATTAGGCCACAAAAAACTTACCCACGAACACTACTTCAACCAAAACCAAAACATCATCCTGTCCCTGTTGCCAATGGGATAACACCTTATCCCATCTATTAAACTCATGGCCTTCACTCCATCCTATAAAACAATATATCTTCAAAACCACAAACCACTAAACCAACTTGACGAACTTAACACAGATAACCTTAAAAACATAAAAATCTTTCTAAAAGAATCCAACCTATTTAAAAAAAATATGAACCCCAGAATCCGAAAATTGCATATTGCATATAATCATGCATATCCATGTATATAATCATTGCATATAAGCATGTACATAGTAAACAAACCTAACCTATTCATAGACCTAAACTAAGATAACCTAAGATACAAAACATGTAAAATACCTTAAAAACTTCTAGACCTAAAAGCCAAAAGTTTGTAAACTCATCTATCTTTAATAATAATAAAAATATTAATAACTCTATGAAATATATTTTAAATAAATTGTGCCACTGAAACATTGAAAACTGAACTTTCGCACGTTTGGGACTTTGCATGGGACTTTGAAATATTTCAAAAAGTCTTATAAGTTAATGTAAAATTTTATTCACCTTGTTGAATTTAAATTAGTTTTAATTTTTCGTCACAAAAATATCTGAAAAAAAACATTCTTTTATTGAATTTGAATTTTTTGCTTCTGGTTGACCTTTCTGGAATATTCCCCATATATATTTTATAGGGTCGGTGATGTTTCCTTAACTGCATTGCCTACTTTTGACCAAAGTTATAATAACCGCTTCAAGGGTATACAAATTTAAATTCGGGTAGAGTCAAGCCTTAAATACCCTTTCAATTAAGTGGTCACACTCTTCTTTCCTTTGCAGGCAGTATATAAGTCGGAACGGCTGGGATCGGTCGACTATATCCTATAGCTACCATATAACTGATTGATCGGAAATGGCATAACTTCGTTGTTTTTTAAGATAGAAGGATAAGACTTTGTATGGATTCCACTTGGAGTAAAATAATCCGATCTGCGAAATTTCATAAGGAAATTGTTGAAAATTAAAAATCTTTTACCTGCTCCGTACTATGGTCTGTTTAGGTCATACCTGGAAGGTCGAGAGTTCAAAGTAAAAGTCAGAGGTACATACTCGGATAACTTTATAATGAGAGCAGGAGTCCCACAGGGTAGTGCGCTTGGACCGCTGCTCTATTCTTTGTATACTGCAGATATACCCAGCCCTAATAGTCAACATATGGTAGCTCCCTCCAAAGAACTTATTGCGACCTATGTTGATGACATTGCAGTAATTTACAACTACAGCTGTCATAGAGAAGCTGCTGATGGATTACAGGAGTATCTTGTTACTCTTGCAGCGTGGTGAAAAAGATGGAATTTAAAGATCAATCCACAGAAAACAACTAAAGTCTGCTTTACCCTGAAATCGCTCAGAATTAATACCCCTCAAATCCAGCTAGAAGAAGTAACCCTGAAGCAGCCAATGATATCTGGAGCAGCTAAATATCTTGGCATGACTCTGGGCAAGCGACTTACTCTTGGGCCACATCTCAAGTTTGCCGCTAAAAAGTGTAATATAAGGATTCAGCAGATGCGTTGGTTGATAAATATGAGGAGCACCATGTCGCTTAGAGGCAAAAGGGCTGTGTATGTGCATGACATCCTGCCAATTATGGCATACACATTTGGGGTATCGCAGCGAAATTAAATTACAAACGGATCCAAGTATTGCAGAATCGTATGCTTAGAAGCATAACATGCTTACCATAGTACGTGCGCGACTCTACTCTTCATAGAGATCTTAACATAGATACTGTGGATGAACAGATTGGTAGACACACAAGCCGATACCTCGACAGACTCTTAAGACATCGCAGCCTACTAGCTAGAAAACTACTTCCAGCTAGACCATTGAGACGTCTTAAACGGCTTGCAAAAACAATTGCAAAACAATTAACACGAACAGGAATTAGACACGAATAAGTAAACTATAAGTTAGATATTATAATTTCGAAATCCTCATTTTGTATTTTGGTTTGGTTTTTTTATTTTACATTTCCTTCCATGTGATGTTAAGGTACTTGTTTGCTGTACAGATTCTTTACTTAATAAAATATTTGAAAAAAAAATAAAAATAGCACGAACGTTTGTCACCGGTATTTTGCATCGGGGGTTTTTTAATTCATATCAATATTTATTTGTACCCCTATAAAAGTCATCCATATATGTTTTATCAAATACAAATCCAAACACACACTTTATTCTTATCTTTGTCTATTTCTTAGTCTAAGTCTAGGAAGGGGATTTTTGCCAACCAAAAATATAAATTTTTTCATATGGAAATATAATAATTTCGTTTTTAAATAATCGTTTTCGTTTTCAAATAAAATCAACTCGTTTTCCGAGTGTTACCGTTTAGCCATACGTCCAGATTGGCTATAGGACTGAAATATAGAGTAGTAACTTGTAGTCCAGGCACTAAGGTGATCGTGAGTTTAGTCACGATCTTCCAGTGGAGGCTGCTGAATCGGACACGAGCTGATCGACTTGGTGATCCGATTTGTAGTAATTGTTTCGGTCTAGTTACTTCCCTTGAGGGGTAGAGATTTTAGCTGCCGCAACGAGTATTTCTTCCAGGCTGCTTGTAGTGTAGTCGATGTCCGATTCCATGTTAAGCTCCGGGGCGAGTTCTATGTGGGCACTCACGTACTTTTTGTATTTAAGCCAGTTCGTTTTTGGCGACGTCAGGCTGAAGGGGTGTTCGTTTATTTCTGGGCTTTGAAGAAGCACAGGTGAGTGGTCTGATGATAAGTCCGAGACTGCTTTGGAACTTATTAGATTGCGATGTTTTTTGTCACCGCAAAATCAATAAGGTTTGGCGTTGTAGTCTCCTGCGGCTATAAAACGATCCCCAAGTGAATTGTAGAAGTCCTTAAATTGTCCTTCCGAGATTGAGAAACGAGGAGGGCAGTAAACGGCAGCGATTGAAAGGCTGCCGGCTGAACGATTCCGTTACTTGACTGAACTTGTATCGATGTGGCCTGCAAGAAGTTTGTTGCAAACCTTTTGTGAAAATGGTGTTTAATGAGTTCTTTGATTAGAGAACTCGCTTTCCCGTTTGGATGATCTGTTCGGTTGATTGTATTGCCTCTTATTTGAAAGTTCTATTTGATTGTAAGATGTGTTTCCACCATATGCATATTCCATGTGCAGTAGCATAACGTCAATATGGTTTTCGGTCAAGAATTGTGACAATTCTAATTTATGTCGTGAGACAGAATTGGCATTCCACATTGATATTCGTAGAGTCTGCAAAGATTATTTCGACTGTTGTGCTACGAGCAGCTGTACCAGCTGCCATATACCATATTCTGGTTTTGAACAAGTGTTTTCGTTTTGCTATGTGGCTGTTCTGGGGCCTGTTGAGCGCTTTGTGAGTTCAGCTGAATTGGATTTTTACTCCAGATCGTAGAGCATCGAAATAGGAGAAGCCGTTGGTGGTGTTTAGAATGTACACATTCTGTGGATTTTGGTTGCTATACTCTCATGGATTGGCGTATCCATACTTTCGGCAATTAGTGCATTACACTGGACCGTTGCGTTTATGTCGCTCTTCAACAGTGATTCTCCGATGCAAAAGATATTGCAGCTATTGCTGTAGATTGGGTGGACTTCGTTTTTCTTCAGCGACTTTCTTTCTGGCTCGAGCTTGACCTTGAAGAGGACTTGTGACTTTTTATCTTTATTTAGAATGTTAATAACATTCTTGGGGCAAAGCCCTTTTCTTTAAGGGCGGTTTTTATTTTGGCGGCGGTAAAAGCGGGTTCGATTCCTTTTACTACCACTTGTGGGCCCTTGCTGCTTTTCTGAGTATTGTACAGATATTTGGACATGATTCGGAGGAGCTCTTCACTCTTGGTTTGCACCTTTGTTTCATGCATGTTCTCTTTGATAAGCAGGACAACACGAAAGTTGTCACCGTTCCTGATTAATGCCTCAATTCGGTTGACCAGGGCACTCGAGCTTTTCTCCCTGATATAGATTTAAGGGGGCTTGGGTGGTTTTGCGGTGTCTTGCCCGGTAAGTTTTCCTCAACCTCCGCCTGTAGGGGAAATCTGGTACTACTGGATCTGCCTGGTTCTTCGTCAATCTTCTGGACCCGGTTAATTTTTGTTTTATTGCCTGCCAGATTACTCTGCGGGCTAAGCTTGCGCTTAATTTGGATGTAGCAATCCATTCCAGTCTGTTAGGCCGGGGCCGCTTTGGCGCTTTCCGAAGTTATTGTTTTTGTACTCGCTGTAGTCGTTGACGTCGCGTTTTGAGTTGCAGTGGCTGTCGCATTGGTTGCAGAAATTGTAGCACAGCTTTTTGGTAATGCGAAAATTGTTTCCGCCATTAGAGGGGAGTTTTGCTTGGGTTGCTCTTAATCGCCGACTTTTCCTTTTCGGTATCGCGGGTTGAAAAGTTAGAGTAGAAGCCGTTTCTTTGGTTCACTGATCTTTTACGCTCGCTCTTTTGATCGCTGCTCAATAAGCTCATTGCGTGGCACTTATTTATTTAAAACAATGCACTAGTTTTTGTTTTAGCGCATCACAACAGTTATAAAAATATTGTCAATTGCTTTTAATAAATTGTGGTTCAGCGTCTTTTCGCTTATATTAGGTTAGCCAAGAATTTTTTTTTGGTTAACTGTTTTATTGCAGTTTTCCCGGAGCTCGGGCAAAGCACGTCCTCTCAGTTCGGTAGTTCGAATCAAAAGCTCGAATCTAAAGCTAGTTAATTCAAAAAAAAGTTACCTTCATTATACCCTTGCAGAGGGTATTATAATTTTGGTCAAAAGTGTGCAACGCAGTGAAGGAGACATCTTCGGCCCTATAAAGTATATATTCTTGATCAGGATCACCTCCTGAGTTTATATAAGCATGTCCGTCTGTCCGTCTGTCTGTTTCTACGCACACTATTCTCTCAGTTTTAAAGCTATCGTCTATAAACTTTGCACACACCCTTCTTTCTTTTGCAGGCAGTATATAAGTCGGAACTTCGTTGTTTTTTAAGTTAGAAAGATGGGACTTTGTAAGGATTCAACTTTGAGTAAAATAATTCGACATGCCAAATTTCATAAGGAAATTTCCTATGGATTTTACCTTGGACAAACTTGTTGACTGCCCACCTTGTAGCTCCGGACGCCGTCCTCAGCAGCGCCACCATCAAGCTAGGGATATTGGAGCACCATTTCCGCAGCTGAAATCGCCCTTGGACAAAAGCGCTGAAATCTTCCCTAAAATACCAACAACCTCCTCCTTGGAGCTGCCACCAGAACTAAGATCATCGACGTAAAAATCGCGAAGCAAGATTTCGGATCCCACTGGAAAGTCTTCTACCTCGTCCTTCTTCAGCACACAATGATGTGGCAGAAAATATTTGCAATCTCGATGCAACTCCGGCGGAACCAGGGACATATGACCTAGGGTAAGATACTCCTTTATAAAGGCCGAATAATGAGCGCGCAGTTCGGGCCGATGAGACAGTTTCTTCTCCAACGACTGGAAACGACGTAGAGCCTGTGAGTACGAATCACCCAATAAGACGGAGTTATGTTTAATTGGCAACCTAACTGTACCTTCTGACCTTCTAACCGCTCGAAGTTCTTAGCACAATGACTCTCGCAATCCAGTTCTTCCTTTGACACCTTCACAGTCGGATCGGTGCAGGTTTCCACTTCCCAAAACTTTGAGTAAAAGTGCAGTAAAAACTCGAAGGAGTTGATTGAGCCGCTCATCTAAAGGCTCATCCAAAGGACCTACGCCTCCACAAACAACCCAACCGTGTCGAGTTTTTTGGATTGAGGGCAAACCAGGAGACAAATGAATTTGCCCGATACAAAGCAGCTCGTAAAATAATCCAGCTCCAATTAGCAAATCAACTCGCTGCGACTGGTGAAAATGAGTATCTGCTAGCGTGATGTTGGAGGCTACGATCGCAGTTACTTGCGCCGAGTAGTCAGAGCATTGGGATTGCAAGCTGACTTGCACAGAAAACCCATCGGCAGAAAACCCTGCGTCACCTATACCGGACACAGAAACCGGAGACCTTATCTTCCGCAGCTGCAGCTGGTTTGCCAGCCTTGAGGTGACTAGATGCACCTGCGAACCAGAATCGAGCAGCGCTCGGCAGGGCAGTAGAACTCCGGAGCGATTCCTGACCAAAATATTGGCAGTGGCTAGCAGCACCACATCACCAAAACGATCCTTGGCGACAAGAGAATTGACGGGAGCGGACGCTGACCGATAAACAGCGTTGCTAGATGCGATAACCTCAGGAGAGGGGTTTGGCCTTGAGCTGGCGAATAGCCACCAAAATGCAGCAAACTATGATGCCTGCGTCCACAAGCACGGCAGCTTGACGAATTGCAATGCCGAGATAGGTGCCCAGATCCAAGGCACTTACGACATAAATCCAATTGCCTAACTTCGCCTAAACGATCCTCAGGCGACAAGTTTAAAAATCTTGGGCAGGAGTTTATTATGTGAGAATGGCCATCACAAATCATGCATGCAGAAGAGTTGGTAATCACAAATGAAGAGTTACCTGTATGAAAGGGTCTACGCCGTCCTACCGCAAGGTTTGGTGCATATGATGTCGTCGGCAAACCCATGCTCTCCAAAGTTCGGCATCTCTGCTCAAGAAAACTGGCGATGGACTCCCAAGTTGGAATGGAATCCAAGGAATCCGAGTCAGCATGAATTTCCTTCCACTTAGACTGCGTGGCATCATCAACCTTCTGCAACAGCACTTGGATTATGATGCTGCTAGCAATCTGCTTCGTTGTGCCCATGCTTGCTAGGTCTCGCATATGCGAATTAAATTGGTCCGAAAGCTCACGAAGCCTCGCCGCCGATTCGGATTCTACGGCCCTCAGATTCATTATCTCATTAATATGAGCTTGAAAATGAGCCTGCGATTACTAAACCTTTTGTTTAGCAGCTCCAATGCGACGTCATAATTTTTGTCCGTGAGCTCCAACGATCGAACAGTCTCCAAGGCAGATTGACGAAGGCAGGACCGCAACCGTTGATGCTCTCGACCCGACTGATGAATGGGTTTGTGTCCACCATGGTCGAGAACAGTGAGCGAAACTCAAGCCACTCCGCATAACCTCCACTAAAAGTGGGAAATGGCAGTGGCGGCAAAGCCTGAAAAGTTCTGCCAAACAACGGATCGAAAATGGTGGCAGAAGCTGCGTTGATCAGCGTCGAACTCGCTGGCAACAAACTGGAGCGCCGCATAGTCTCCTGATCCAGGATGAATCGTGCCTGAATCGTTGAAGCTGACGCGCAGATCGCTCCTGAGTTCTGCAGAATACATCTCGGACAGCTCAACGATTCCCTCCAATTCGCTGAGCCGCACATTTAACATCGCCTCCGGAAATGTCTCCACTGATTTCAAGGAGGACAACAATCCTTGAAGATCCTCAAAAAGGACAACTGCACTTTGACTCAGGAATACTTTGCTTCCAGGAAAGGCACAATCGAAAAACGGATTCATTTTCGCAACAAAAAATGTATTTTAGTTCATTTATTTATTGTCAGCGCACGACCCACTGTGCAGCTTCTATATAACGGAGTAAAATATGTATGAGCGATTGTAGCACTCGGCAACCAGCGTATTATGTATGTCAACAGATTAATTTCGAGCACAAATCACAATCCGAATAATGTTTTTATAATTTGTTTATGTTTATGTATTTTAAGCCGCGCAGCTCAAATTTTCAATCACGTCGGAGTTCCCCAATGTTCAGTTACCGAGCGTTTTCGGGAGCTTTAATAAAACAAGCACAATTTGATTTCTAGCTATTGATACCATTTATTTTTTCTACAACTGATATACATGTATCCTGAGTAGGGTTGACGACCGGCCAAACCGGTTAAAATTTAAATTAAAAAATATGAAACGGGAGGTGGGCATTTGAAAATATTGATAGGCTAGTAAAAAAGCTAGTACAAGACAGTGAAAGGCTAAACATAGGTCTAATAACAGGATGTCACTCCAACGCTCACCATACAAGTTATATTAAGGTTAGTCCCGGTGTCGGTGCAGTTCCTGGACGGGCCAATGACGACGTGGTAATGATAGGCTGCTGCTGGGTATTGGGGCAGCCGCTGGGTGACTAACTGTCCTAGTGATTGACAGGCAATTGACGGCTGGTAACAGTTTGTCCTTGCTGGCAACCGACGATGAGACACTGGTTGGGGGCTGATGAGTTGATTGAAATTTACGGTGAGAGGCTGTAGCCCTTTTCACGTGCCTTTAAAAAAGAATAGGACTCAAGTGGGGCATGTCTTCCTATATTGCAATCTGGATCTACACCGCCATAGTCAGACCCATACTACTGTATGGAGTATTGGTATGGTGGACAGCCCTTAAAGAAGAACGATCTTAGGAAGCTAGAATAAATCCAGTGAGCAGCTGCACTATGCATCAGTTGTGCACTATGATTCACCCCAATCGAAGCTCTAAATGCCATACTTAGTATAACATCCCAGGACTAGCTGGAATAGAGCAAGCGAAGGTCGCGGCAATTAGGCTAGGGGAAACACAGCAATGGAATCTCTCCAATATGGGCCACTCCATCATTCAACTAAACGACACACTTATTCCCAACAATACAGATTACTGTACGCCCAGGAAGTATCCAAAAACACCCTTCCAGACCCTCATTCCTAATAGAAATGAATGGGAGGACCAGACCGCAGCCCAGAGAACGCACTAAGCTTCTACAGTAATGGCTCCAAGCTAAAAAAAACTAAATAAAGTAGTAAGAGGAATATACTCCGACTGGGCATCAGAGCCTCTTTTTGACTACCCAATCACTGTAGCGTGTTTTAGGCCGAGGTCATAGCCATAAGGAAGCACTAAAATACGTAAACATTCACAACTTCGCACAAAGAGAAGTCAATATATACAGTGACAGCCAAGCTGCTATAAAATCGATCAGTTCCGTGACCAGCATCCTAAGATCCGTCTCAGACTGCATGTTTGTTCATAGAGCGTTATGCAGCCATTATCGTCGAACTTGAACTCGTGGGAGTAACGGTTCGTCCCGGAGTCGTAGTCAAAACATAGACTAATTTTATCCTAGATTTTCCTATAGGCTGCCCTAATTTAGGCGCGGCTCGCTGAGGTCAGGATGGGGGGAGGTGTGCGGTACATGTTGAGTTGAGGTATTGCTGCGGATGGCTGGTGTAGTGGTGGTCTTTAGTTTAAAGGTTCCTCCAGCGGTTGGAGAAACACACGGAGGCTATTAGGTACGGAATTAATCCTACTGACAACATTCAAAGGCGTTTACGTATAGGTGGTTCCCACTGGCGGTCCTTCTGACGCGAGCATCAGGGTAGCCTAAGTAGGCTAGTTTTAAGTACCGTAACTTGATACTGAGTAACGAACCGGTTAACTCCAGGCGATCTTTTATAAGATCAGATAATTACATATTTTGTGGCTTAACTATGATTAGCTGGTAAATTTTAATAAAAGTACGCACAGTAAGGTCAATGTTAAAGAAAGTACGTGCTAAGTACTAGTTCTGATTTTGCTGACTCAGATCTTTTGGTATTGGGTTTCTGCTGAGCTGGATGGTTTTGCTCGATCCGGTCAGTTGGTCATTTTTAGCGCTAATATTGTTGATAAATTACGGTTTCTGGCTCGCTTTCGGTGATTTCGATAGGGTCCCGGTGTACCAATAGCCTCATGCAAACTTCAACTCCTGGGACTGGGACTCCGCCCCCTGCCGGTTGGCCTGCTAACTCTAGCGCAGAATCTCAAAGAAGAGAACATTCCAATTACTAAGGTTGGACAGAACTCGCATCAGCACGGCTATGGAGTCATCACAGGGTACTGGCTAGTAGGAACACATGCCAGGCGAATGAACTTAACCCACAACGACTACTGCCGCAGATCCGATATATATCTAATAATATATACTGCTACTTGACTCCAAGGGTATATTAACTTCAACTCCGCCTGGAGTTACCGATCCTTTAAGTTAACTATTCATATTCGGCACGAGCAAGAAAAACAATAAAGAACACCAGACACATGCCGGTAAGAATATTTATAATGTGTAATTTTGTACACCTAGTCTAGTTTGGGTATACTTCTGACATCATTGAAATATCGGTGAGGAACCTAAGACCAGGTGTTGAAGTCTGAGAGAATATTTTTGGTCAATTTGATTCGAATTTGTTACTGGAAAAAATATTATTTTCTGTTCCAAACCAGGTCCTTCCGACCGATTTCCCAATTTGTAGATCTAATTTTGAGAACCAGGATTCTTTTTCGTGTTGTCTGAAAAAATTATAGCCTATTTTCGCATTTATTATCCCCAGAATTATCCCTAGATGTATTTACATTTAATTTAATTGAATCTCTATTAAAATAATTTAGCCTTACTTTTAATTATAATTAATTTAAAATAACATATAATTGTTACATTCAATAAGGAAAAAAAATAAGAGTAATTATTGTTGTCTCATTAATACTGAATAAAACGATATAAATTATGAAAATTATATTGAAAATAATTTTTTATAAAGGTTTAACGCTTTTCCCATAAAAAGTCAATTCAAACTTGCGGGTGCTCCGGAGTAACCTTTTTTTTTCTTGACAGTCTTTTTTTTTCCATAGTATTACTCCGGAGCGCCTGCTTGTTAGAATTGACTTTTTTTGGGTTAAAAGTTATAGCTCAACTTACGGCATAAATCCAGTCGCCTTTTTTCGAACGCCTAAACGATCCTCAGGCGGCAAACTTAAAAACCTTGGGCAGGAACTTATGATGTGAAAATGGCCATCACAGACCATGCATGCGATCAAGCTTTTAACCATAAATGCAGAGTTACCAGGATGAAAGGATCTAAGTCATCCTGCCGCAGGGTTTGGTATGATGTTGTCGGCAAATCCATGCTCTCCATAGTCCGGCTTTTCTGCTCAAGGAAACTGGCGATGGACTCCCACGTTGGAATGGAATCCAAGGAATCCGAGTCAGCTTGCATTTCCTTCCACTTAGACGGCGTGACATCAACAACCTTCTGCAACAGCACTTGGATTATGATGCAGCTAGCAATCTGCTTCGTTGTGCCCATGCTTGCCAGGGCTCGCATATGCGAATTAAATTTATCCGAAAGCTCACGAAGCCTCGTCGCCGATGCTGATTCTACGGCCCTCCGATGCAGTATCTCATTAACATGAGCTTGAAAAAAAGCCTGCGATTACTAAACGTTTTGTTCAGCAGCTCCAAGGCGACGTCATAGTTTTTGTCCGTCAGCTCCGATCGTTGGAGCACAGTCTCCAAGGCAGACTCACGAAGGCAGGATCGCAACCACTGAAGCTTCTCCACACGACTTATAAATGGGTTTGTGGCGGCAAAGCCTGGAAAGTTCTGACGAACGAGCCATCAGTGTGGAGCTTGCCGGCAACAAACTGGAGCGCCTCATAATCTCCTGGTCCAGGATGAATCGTACCTCCCTCACAGCATCGTTGAAGTTGACGCGCAGATCGCTCCTGAGTTCCGCAATATCCAACTTGGACTTGAGCTCCTTGTGCGTGCTCTTGAACACCGCAACGATGCTTACCAATTTTTACGCACATTTATCATCGCCGCCGGAAATGTGTCCACTGCTTTAAAGGACGACAGCAATCCTTGAAGATCTTCAAAAAGGACGACTTTACTTTGACTCAAAACAAAATCTCCTTCCGAAGAGGCACACTCGAAGAACGAATTCATTTTCGCCACAAAAAATTAAATTTAGTAATTTATTGTCAGCTCACAACCCACAGTGCAACTGCTATATAACGGGGCGATATGATGAGCGATAATATGAGCGATTGTAGCACTCTGCAAACAACGGATGCTATATGCGTATGTATGTCAATAGATGCTTATATTTCGCGCACAAATCACTAATCGAATAATGTTTTTTTTTATTTTGCTTTAATTTATTTTATATTTTAAGGAGAGCAGCCCAAATTTTCACCAATGCTGAGATACCGAGCGTTTTCGGGAGCTTTAACTATAGTTCAGAAACCAGCCTATAATAAATAACAATCGCTGTTTGATTTATATATATAAGCGCAATTTATTTATGTTTCGGTTTTATGATTTTTGTTTATATAAAAATATGGGAACTGTGTGTAGGGTTGAAGACCGGTCTGATAAGTGACGCGGGAGCGCGGCTCAACGCATGATGCTGCGAAGCCACCGAGAGATACCACGAGAAAGCCAGACCACGATAGCGCATGACGGCAGCTGCAGGTGGCCGATCAAATGCACGAGAGTGAGCGACGCGAATAGGGACATAAAGATAGAAGAGAGTGACGTCACGAGTTCAATAAATTATTGCCGGCCAGACTTTCTGGCGGCTGCTTGACCCGAGACCTCCATTGGTTGAAGATAATGAATATTTTCACCACCTTAAGGCTATAAAGTTTGTCTTATTGTTAGTCGACACTGATATTATCCTAATCCCGGGATCCCATGTGAAGATGACAATTCCTTGCTTGCCAGTTGTCGAAACGACTTTATCGAAGATTTATTGAAATTGGTATTTTCCAAATTAACCCTATCCCTAACACACTTGGAAGATGTGTGTCTCTAATATGATATCCTCTGTGACTGTAATTCGGTCTTCACCATTATCGCTTCCTGAGGACTGACACCATCCTGAAGTAAATGTTTCAGAATAACGGATTGTAATGCTCTTCGGAATCATTTGGCTGGAGTTTAATGGGAATATCTTTTATCTTTTAACTCTATCGAAGCTGCTACTGATTCTTTTTATGATGTAATACACAACGCGTTGGACAAATTTTTTCCTGAAGTCTCATCATCATCATCAAATAAACCACCTTGGTTTAATAAACAATTTTCTCGTCTTAATAACAGGAAATCTAGAGCTTAAAAAAGTTTCTTATGTCAGGATCTTTGTTTTATCAGACAAGCTTTGTTTACATTCGTAACTAGTATATCTTTTTTTGCAATCCACTTTATAAATTACATCGCGAATTTTAAGGTAAACTTCCCAGATGATCCGCACTCCTTCTATTCGTTTGTTAATATGTGTAAACGTAAATTCAGTATTTTTCCTCCTTTTCTAACTGATAAAAATATTTCCGATTCTTCGAAACAAGGTATTTCTAATCTCTTTGCTTCATTTTTTTAATCAACCTATTCGTCCGATTCATATGATTTCAATTCTACATTTCAATAAATTTCAATGGATTACGCTGATTTATGCAAAGCATTTGATTCTGTAAATCATCGTCTCCTTCACCGGAAACTGTATCTTATGGGTTTTCCTCCAAATATCATACAGTGGCTGACTTCATGTCTATCGAATCGTACGCAGCGTGTTTGGTTCCGCAAGGCAGTCGCATAGGACCTCTTCTGTTTATCCATTTTGCTAACAACTTACTTAGTATCGTAAGCTATGCTTCTACACTTATGTATGACGATGATTTCAAGCTCTGTTGTTCTTTCTCTGACCACTTCCTTCATACACATCTGAAGTCTTTTTGTGGTGCTCTAACTCTATACTCGGTTCATCAAATGAGTATTGAATCTGTGCAAAAGCAGTTTCTTTTATTTGCATATTTGCATTCTATTTTTAAAATGTCCCGTTAGATTTCCGGAAAAAACTAGCTTGCAATGACAAAATGTGGACAATTTAGAGACAAATTATTTACATTTTGACCAATTATTTTCAAGTCGATTTTTCGATTTATGGCCTATTCACTGTGCAGTGAAAGGCGTAAATTCTGTTCTTTCTCTGACCACTTCCTTCAAACACATCTGAAGTCTTCTTGTGGTGCTCTAACTCTATACTGGGTTCATTAAATGAGTGTTGAATCTGTGCAAAAGCAGTTTCTTTTATTTGCATTAAAAAAAATGAACTGGGACTCAGATGGTCGATAGAAATTATTAGATCTACCACTATTGCAGGTCAGTCGTACTTGTGCTGGGGTCGTACTCCTTCATAGGATCAATTTTGGTCAATTTGATTCGAAATTGTTACTGGAAAAAATATTATTTTCTGTTCTAAACCAGGTCCTTCCGACCAATTTCCCAATTTGTAGATCTAATTTTGAGAACCAGGATTCTTTTTCGTGTTGTCTGAAAAAATTATAGCCTATTTTCGCATTTATTATCCCCAGAATTATCCCTAGATGTATTTACATTTAATTTAATTGAATCTCTATTAAAATAATTTAGCCTTACTTTTAATTATAATTAATTTAAAATAACATATAATTGTTACATTCAATAAGGAAAAAAAATAAGAGTAATTATTGTTGTCTCATTAATACTGAATAAAACGATATAAATTATTAAAATTATATTGAAAATAATTTTTTATAAAGGTTTAACGCTTTTCCCATAAAAAGTCAATTCAAACTTGCGGGTGCTCCGGAGTAACCTTTTTTTTTTCTTGACAGTCTTTTTTTTTCCATAGTATTACTCCGGAGCGCCTGCTTGTTAGAATTGACTTTTTTTGGGTAAAAAGTTATAGCTCAACTTACGGCATAAATCCAGTCGCCTTTTTTCGAACGCCTAAACGATCCTCAGGCGGCAAACTTAAAAACCTTGGGCAGGAACTTATGATGTGAAAATGGCCATCACAGACCATGCATGCGATCAAGCTTTTAACCATAAATGCAGAGTTACCAGGATGAAAGGATCTAAGTCATCCTGCCGCAGGGTTTGGTATGATGTTGTCGGCAAATCCATGCTCTCCATAGTCCGGCTTTTCTGCTCAAGGAAACTGGCGATGGACTCCCACGTTGGAATGGAATCCAAGGAATCCGAGTCAGCTTGCATTTCCTTCCACTTAGACGGCGTGACATCAACAACCTTCTGCAACAGCACTTGGATTATGATGCAGCTAGCAATCTGCTTCGTTGTGCCCATGCTTGCCAGGGCTCGCATATGCGAATTAAATTTATCCGAAAGCTCACGAAGCCTCGTCGCCGATGCTGATTCTACGGCCCTCCGATGCAGTATCTCATTAACATGAGCTTGAAAAAAAGCCTGCGATTACTAAACGTTTTGTTCAGCAGCTCCAAGGCGACGTCATAGTTTTTGTCCGTCAGCTCCGATCGTTGGAGCACAGTCTCCAAGGCAGACTCACGAAGGCAGGATCGCAACCACTGAAGCTTCTCCACACGACTTATAAATGGGTTTGTGGCGGCAAAGCCTGGAAAGTTCTGACGAACGAGCCATCAGTGTGGAGCTTGCCGGCAACAAACTGGAGCGCCTCATAATCTCCTGGTCCAGGATGAATCGTACCTCCCTCACAGCATCGTTGAAGTTGACGCGCAGATCGCTCCTGAGTTCCGCAATATCCAACTTGGACTTGAGCTCCTTGTGCGTGCTCTTGAACACCGCAACGATGCTTACCAATTTTTACGCACATTTATCATCGCCGCCGGAAATGTGTCCACTGCTTTAAAGGACGACAGCAATCCTTGAAGATCTTCAAAAAGGACGACTTTACTTTGACTCAAAACAAAATCTCCTTCCGAAGAGGCACACTCGAAGAACGAATTCATTTTCGCCACAAAAAATTAAATTTAGTAATTTATTGTCAGCTCACAACCCACAGTGCAACTGCTATATAACGGGGCGATATGATGAGCGATAATATGAGCGATTGTAGCACTCTGCAAACAACGGATGCTATATGCGTATGTATGTCAATAGATGCTTATATTTCGCGCACAAATCACTAATCGAATAATGTTTTTTTTTATTTTGCTTTAATTTATTTTATATTTTAAGGAGAGCAGCCCAAATTTTCACCAATGCTGAGATACCGAGCGTTTTCGGGAGCTTTAACTATAGTTCAGAAACCAGCCTATAATAAATAACAATCGCTGTTTGATTTATATATATAAGCGCAATTTATTTATGTTTCGGTTTTATGATTTTTGTTTATATAAAAATATGGGAACTGTGTGTAGGGTTGAAGACCGGTCTGATAAGTGACGCGGGAGCGCGGCTCAACGCATGATGCTGCGAAGCCACCGAGAGATACCACGAGAAAGCCAGACCACGATAGCGCATGACGGCAGCTGCAGGTGGCCGATCAAATGCACGAGAGTGAGCGACGCGAATAGGGACATAAAGATAGAAGAGAGTGACGTCACGAGTTCAATAAATTATTGCCGGCCAGACTTTCTGGCGGCTGCTTGACCCGAGACCTCCATTGGTTGAAGATAATGAATATTTTCACCACCTTAAGGCTATAAAGTTTGTCTTATTGTTAGTCGACACTGATATTATCCTAATCCCGGGATCCCATGTGAAGATGACAATTCCTTGCTTGCCAGTTGTCGAAACGACTTTATCGAAGATTTATTGAAATTGGTATTTTCCAAATTAACCCTATCCCTAACACACTTGGAAGATGTGTGTCTCTAATATGATATCCTCTGTGACTGTAATTCGGTCTTCACCATTATCGCTTCCTGAGGACTGACACCATCCTGAAGTAAATGTTTCAGAATAACGGATTGTAATGCTCTTCGGAATCATTTGGCTGGAGTTTAATGGGAATATCTTTTATCTTTTAACTCTATCGAAGCTGCTACTGATTCTTTTTATGATGTAATACACAACGCGTTGGACAAATTTTTTCCTGAAGTCTCATCATCATCATCAAATAAACCACCTTGGTTTAATAAACAATTTTCTCGTCTTAATAACAGGAAATCTAGAGCTTAAAAAAGTTTCTTATGTCAGGATCTTTGTTTTATCAGACAAGCTTTGTTTACATTCGTAACTAGTATATCTTTTTTTGCAATCCACTTTATAAATTACATCGCGAATTTTAAGGTAAACTTCCCAAATGATCCGCACTCCTTCTATTCGTTTGTTAATATGTGTAAACGTAAATTCAGTATTTTTCCTCCTTCTCTAACTGATAAAAATATTTCCGATTCTTCGAAACAAGGTATTTCTAATCTCTTTGCTTCATTTTTTTAATCAACCTATTCGTCCGATTCATATGATTTCAATTCTACATTTCAATAAATTTCAATGGATTACGCTGATTTATGCAAAGCATTTGATTCTGTAAATCATCGTCTCCTTCACCGGAAACTGTATCTTATGGGTTTTCCTCCAAATATCATACAGTGGCTGACTTCATGTCTATCGAATCGTACGCAGCGTGTTTGGTTCCGCAAGGCAGTCGCATAGGACCTCTTCTGTTTATCCATTTTGCTAACAACTTACTTAGTATCGTAAGCTATGCTTCTACACTTATGTATGACGATGATTTCAAGCTCTGTTGTTCTTTCTCTGACCACTTCCTTCATACACATCTGAAGTCTTTTTGTGGTGCTCTAACTCTATACTCGGTTCATCAAATGAGTATTGAATCTGTGCAAAAGCAGTTTCTTTTATTTGCATAAAAAAAATTTAACTGGGACTCAGATGGTCGGTAGAAATTATTAGATCTACCACTATTGCACGTCAGTCGTACTTGTGCTAGGGTCGTACTCCTTCATAGGATCATTTTTGGTCAATTTGATTCGAAATTGTTACTGGAAAAAATATTATTTTCTGTTCTAAACCAGGTCCTTCCGACCAATTTCCCAATTTGTAGATCTAATTTTGAGAACCAGGATTCTTTTTCGTGTTGTCTGAAAAAATTATAGCCTATTTTCGCATTTATTATCCCCAGAATTATCCCTAGATGTATTTACATTTAATTTAATTGAATCTCTATTAAAATAATTTAGCCTTACTTTTAATTATAATTAATTTAAAATAACATATTGTTACATTCAATAAGGAAAAAAAAAATAAGAGTAATTATTGTTGTCTCATTAATACTGAATAAAACGATATAAATTATGAAAATTATATTGAAAATAATTTTTTATAAAGGTTTAACGCTGTTCCAATAAAAAGTCAATTCAAACTTGCGGATGCTCCGGAGTAAACATTTTTTTTTTCTTAACAGTCTTTTTCTTTTCCATACTATTACTACAGAGCGCCTGCATGTTAGAATTGACTTTTTTTGGGTAAAAAGTAATAGCTCAACAATTTATTTTTAAAATGATGAAATTTTTATGAAATTCGTCTCGTTTTATTCAGTATAAATAAGACAGCATTTCTATGTGGTATGAATGACAGACATTTTTGTAAGTTGTACCGACAAAAAGCAGTCAAAGTCCGAAAAAGATTTGAAAAAAAAAACAAAAATTTTACTTTCTTGTGTACAAATTTTGTTTTAAAAAAAAAACATGGAAGAGTTACTAAAGCTACATCTCTTAACTATTGTAAAAACGTAGGAAAAATCAATTCAAAATTAGTTATTTAAAACGCATTGAGGATTTTTTAACTGTTTTAATCCTTTCATGCCCATATGGGCTTTCATGTTGCATATGGGCAACATTGACTTTAAATTTAAATATCGGATACGATTACAATTTTTTGAGGATTTTTTTTTTTGGGGATTTCTCTTATTAATATTCTTTAATTTTTATTATTTTTTGCAAATACAGCTGCAGCGTGTGCGCTTATGCTTCGAAGCAACCACAGCTTCCGAAAAATATTACCAAAAAGTGTCTGTGAAAATAGAGAAATTAATTAAAGATAGTGGCAAATAGTAAAAAAATAAAACAAGAAAGGAAAGATAATTTCGGACGGAGCCGAAGTTTATATACCCTTGCAGTTGAGAGGCAGTCCGCTAGGTGGCGACACGCACTTTTATTATTAGATTTATATCGGATCGTATGTAGTCAGCCGATCCTTATAAAATTTGGCAGATCGGATTAGTTTGCCCAAAGTAGAATCCATAGAAAATTCCCATTCTTCTAACTTCAAAAACAACGAAGTTATGGCATTCCCGATCAATCATATGGCAGCTATAGGATATAGTCGGCCGATCCCAGCCGTTCCGACTTATATACTGCCTGCAAAGGAAAGAAGGGTGTGTGCAAAGAAGACGATAGCTTTAAAACTGAGAGACTAGATTGCGTAGAAACAGACAGACGGACAGACGGACATGCTTATATCAACTCAGGAGGTGACCCTTATCAAGAATATATATACTTTATAGGTCGGCCAAATACTTTTCACCAAAATTATAATACCCTCTGCAAGGGTATAACAAAGTGATTAAACGAATTGGAAATTCAAAAAATTTGCGAATTTGAGTGGGAAGATTCCAACGACGAAGATGGAAATGAAGAGGCGGAGGTTAAAATGGATGTTTTGGAAGAAAGTCTGCAGGACATAGTACAGCAAGGTGGAAATATTGAATATGAGCTTATGAAAAGCACTGTGCTAAAGGGAAATGAGATAGACCCAGAATGGAAAAACCATGTGACTGCTTGCATCATAAAAAGTCTAGTTATATATTTCAATTTTTTTTTTTTTCAATGCCATGAAATAGATTTGAATAAATAAAATCATATTTTCACATAAATAATAATTTTAAGGAAAAGTTTAATATGATTATGACAAATTTTATAAGATCCCTTATTTAATAAATTAAGTTTAATTATTAAGTTTAATGAAATGTCACAAGAGGAATATTAAAGCCATGATTCTTCAAAAGTCAAAGCCAAATTGGTTACTGGGTTTAGTGCGGATCAAAAGGTAGATGTTGTATGTGTACTATAGGTCAAAATGTATTGTTCATCTGTGCTCAAACACAAATACAAATTTTGTTTTACAGTTTACACCACCAGCGACAAAAGATTTTCTTAACCTAGTTATCGACCTGAATAACAATTCCTAATATGTCACTTTAAAAGTCCAGAATCACTGTTTCACTGTGTTATTGTTGTAATTTTTATTTTAAAAATCACAAAATAATTATCATATTCTAAGCGAAAAAATAAAAATCACAAAATAATCATTATTCTCTGAGCGAGAAAATAAAAATCACAAAAAAATCATTATTTGCCATTTTTATTTTTTTTCGCTCAAATATCGCTCAATTCAAGATTGCGGGATATATATTAAATCAAATAAAAATCCCATTGACGTTTTAAAATAACGGTGGCGAACCCGCATGCAATATCCAAAATCTCATATATTAATTTTGGTGATGAATAAATGCAATATATGTATTTAAACATTATTCAAACAAATATTAAAATTTTATTGTTCCGCGTGCCGCATAAGAATATTTTTAATGTAAAATTTTATATATATATATTCCAGTCGGCATCTTTGGGCTGGGTTCAGGAAGGGGATTTTCGCAAACCAAAAATATACAATTTTTCATATGGAAATATAATTATTTTGTTCAAATAAAATCAACTCGTTTTCTGAGTGTTGCTGTTGAAAATTGAGAAAAAATGTCGATTTCTACAAATTTGTAATCGATAATCATTATTTAACAGATGCAAATTGCACAATTGTACAGATGCAAAATTAGGATATTTTTTTCGGAGGGCAGTCGCTACTAACTTTTTTTTGCTAACCAAAAATATAAATTTTTTCATATCGAAATATAGTTTTGATTTGGTTAACACTCCCGTGTTAACGTTTCACTATTAGGTAGAAAAAATTTCCATTGCTAAAAATTTTTAATCGATATTTATTAGTCGTTCATTGTTCGAATAGCACCTCTGATAGTATAAAAAAATTTTGCAAATTTTTGCTAGTAGCAAGTTCTTAACAATGAACATATTATTTAAATAAAATAAATTAAATGCATTTATTCTATTTATTTTGTACAGCTATAAGCTAGGGCATGCGTGTCGCCGTCCGCTGTGATGAGTGCAATCTTCAAAAAGCAAATCGGCAACCGAATATCTCAATGGATATCTCCACATGCAATATAAATAAGATCGTTGGAGCCAATTGTGAAAAACTAATTTTTAAAGGGTTTTACTTTTCTTTTAATTTACAATGTTTTCTCAACTCTTTAACGTAAAATTATGGTATGTTAAAAATTTAAGAATAAAAGTTGCTTATATTTTAGTAACAAACATCCATTTTTTCAGGATTTCTAAGAACGAAATTCGAATCGGTAGGTTTGAAATACGTAACATATTTAAAAGTATGTTAAAAATATTTTTTCTGGTGTCTTACGAAGCCTGTAGCGACGGTAAAAAGAAAAACTCATAAAATAAAATAATAAGGCATAGAAAATCTAAACCTTAACCCACCTGATCGAGAACTGTGTGGCAAGAGGTGAAATCCGCCATTTCGCTTAAGACCTCAGGGTGAACTTCGTAAAATTAACTTTCGTTAGGGCCGAACTCAGACGTGCGAGTTGCAATAAAAAAAGGCAAGAAACAGTTTCATCAACCACGTGTGCAGGAAATCGATCCGCAAATCCAGGATTCGCGAGCAAACGAGCCCGGCGGCAGACGAATAACACCACCGTGTATCGACCACGAGTGTGAAGCTGGAAGATTTACAAATGAAAACGATTAATAAAATTGAAAAGTTAAAAAAACAAAATTATAAATCTATTGAAAATTGAATAAAATGAAAGTGTTCAAATTTAAATAAAAATACAAAATTTTTTTGTGAGAATCTACAAAATAATCCTAAAGTTTTTTTAAGCCTACGTGAAGAGAATGTAAATGTTATAAAATATTACACAGAAAAGTAATGAAAGTTTTAAAAATAAGCTTATAAGAAAGGAAGTGAAAATTCATTTTTTTTTTTACTGGTTCTGGATTGGTTTAAACCATGAAAACTTTTGAAAAAATAAACCCATTTCTAATTAAAAAAGTGGTCGACTTTGAGTGCAACGGTGGAGTCGAAGTATGCCACAAAACTACATCTGGAACCCTACTCGTTAAAACTAAAAATTGTCTTCAAGCCCAGAAGTTAATTAAAATGAAACTCTTCCATAATTTCCTCGTACGCGCCGAAGAATATAAATCACTCATCACCTGCAAAAAAGTAATCTACTCTAACGACCTACGGTACTTAGACGAAAACTTAATATAACAACAGCTTCAGCATCAACATTATCATTAACCTCAATATCAACACTATTATTAACACAAACAACATCTCGAACTTACCCTATAAGACAATCCATATATCGGATCGTATATAGTCGGCCGATCCTTATGAATTTTGGCAGATCGGATAAATTTGTCCAAAGTAGAATCCATAGAAAGTCCCATCCATCTAAATTTAAAAACAACGAAGTTATGGCATTCCCGATCAAACAGCTATATATGGCAGCTATAGGATATAGTCGGCCGATCCTTATGAAATAACATGTCGAATAATTTTACCCAACGTGGAATCCTTACAAAGTCCCATCTTTGTAACTTAAAAAACAACGAAGTTATGGCATTTCCGATCAATCAGCTATAGGATATAGTCGATCGATGCCGGCCGTTCCGATTTATATACTGTTTGCAAAGGAAAGAAGTGTGTGCAAAGTTTGAAGACGATAGCTTAACCGCTATGACCAACTGTAACAACCATTCCTTTTATGCAACTAGACTTACAAAGCACTATCCAAAAATAACGCTCATATGGATACCTAGTCACATAGACATTAAAGGAAACGAATTCGCTGACGGTATGGCTAAGCTAGCGGCCAAACTCCCACTTACCTTCACCCCAAACTATAATTCTAAAGACATATCTCACTTTCTCAAATCCGAACAAATTCTCAAATTCAACAAACAAAAGGAGCTTACCAAAAAAACCTTCAACTGGTATCAAGAGTAACACAAGTTGCACCTCCCACCTTTCACCACATTTATCCTCCTCTTAAAAGGAGGGACCATATTTCAGTAAATAGGCTGGGACTCGGCCATTTGTTCTTAACAAACGCTCACTACATGGATAGAAAAAAATGTAGCATCTGTCCACTCTGCAACAATGAGAAAATAGACGTCAGACATATTCTGTGCTTCTGTCCAGCAATAGATTTACAATAGATAGATTTACTATAACAAACCCAACACACGAACAACTATATTAAGCCAAGTATATTCTATAAGATGAGCTGAAGGCCACTAGTCGCTATTGCTCTTCCTCACCAGCTAACTTTTAGTTTTAACTATAAGCTTGCTTTATATAAATAAATAAATAAATTTTTACTATAAATTTTCGTTATTGCTTGGTCAACAAGAAAAGAAAAATGTTTTGTAGTTGTATTAATTGAACATTTATTATTTGGTATTATGAACCTCATGTTAATTTCATTTACATGAGGAAATTTACATCATTTAATTATGGAAAATTCGCAAGTCTAACCTGTGTTTTTAAATTTTTGATTCTCTTTCCCGAACTTAATTATTAATCCTACCGATACACACTTTTAGCTGAGATCGCAGCACGCCATTTATTATTTAATTTTGTTACTATTGTGTTCCACGAGAAGGAATCTGCCAAAAACCGACGAGCTAAATTCGAAAATCTAAAGCATGCCCGCCAGTGCAGATTTCCTCGATCATAACTTTCTTACATCGGAAATTGATAGAGCCTGAAAAGTTACAAAAATCTAAAATTTTGGGCTGGCTTCAACCGAAATCGAACTCACACACATGAAACAGTGTATGTGAATATGTGAGCACGCATACATATATAGATCACTTTAACCGCCTAGCAACCTTATTGATGATGCGCTTCTCTGCGACTGAAGAACCTACAACGTTCAATGAGATTATGAGCGTAAGAATGAGAGTAAGATTCCGTCTGGGGCCTGACGCAAGAAATTTTTGAGTCCATTTGCGTTGTAATGAAATGAGTAATGTCTATGCTGTATAGTTAGTGGTCTAATTTAGTGAATAAACATTTGTTTACTTTCACCCAAATTTCTTCCAAACTTAACAACTTCCGCCCAAAACTGAAACACTAGTTTGCGTAGAAACATACAGACGGACATGCTTATATCGACTCAGGAGGTGATCCTGATCAAGAATATATATACTTTATAGTGTCGGAGATGTCTCTTTCACTGCGTTTCACACTTTTGACCAAAACTATAATACCTATGCATATATTCTTTATCAGGATCACCTCCTGAGTCAATGTCTGTCTGTCTGTTTCTACGCAAACTAGTCTCTCAGTTTTAAAGCTATTGACTTGGAATCGGGATCGGAAGTCTATACCCTATAGGTGCCATATAACTTAATGATCGGAAATGCCATAACTTTGGTTTTTTTAAGTTAGAAGAATGGGACTTTCTGAGGATTTTACCTTAGACAAACTACGAACGATCGGAAATGACACAACCTTTCTATTTTAAAGATGCTTGGGGCTGTTTCCAACATTTTTATTACAAAAATTTATTTGATTTGATTTATTCGAAAATTTATTCGACACGCGCATAAACGCCTTGTAAAATGTAAAACATACACGTGCCGTGTAAAAAATTTATTAATGTTAAATTTTTTACACATATATTGAGTTTTTTCGTCACCAAAATGAATATCAGACATTTTTGTCCTTGTTGTTTTACCTCGTCAAGAGGTTTTTTTATTCGAGAGACATAACTTTTATAAAAGTATTTTAAAGTATTAAATCAAAATATCTGCAAATACCCTAGATAATGAAACCTCCATACAACTAGCACACCCTGCCATACCTATCAAATCATATATAAGCAACATTCCAGAGCCTACTGTGGGAATAATTCAAATAGGTCCAATAGGTTATGACCTATTACCATTTTACCATTTTTACCTTTTCATCGTCGAAGATGTCTTCATCGATGACTCGACTCGCAGCCATCCTGCGCAGCATCGACGCATCCGTGCAGTAGCCGTCCTCGACATCTGAGGCCAGTTCCTCCTGAGTTGTGTCCACGCGGACCCTGCCTAGCTTGCTTGGCTGGACGGGTGGGCTCACTCGCCATCTACACCGTCTTCGTTTTTTGGCCAGACTCACTCGACATTGCCAGTATTATGGGTTTTTTGCGACATCCCGATTCCTTTTGTAGTTTTTTTCTTTGTGTTTATTAGTTCAATACTGTGCACTATGGTCCAGCCGACTAATTTTGTTGGCATAAATTAATAACTCACGAATGAAACAAAATTTTTCGATTTAGTTTTTTTTTATTGGATTAATATAACAGGTATATTAATCCAATACAAAAAAAATGGGTGTGGCACCACCTTTTTTTATATATATATTTTTATTTGATTCAAAATTGAATTCCAATTTAAAACTATCATTGAAATCTCCATCATTGCCAAAGTCTTCTATATGACCCTATAGGACTCTACCATATATAGAATATATATTCGTTCAATAGCATTTTCAAAAGTTCAGAAGAAAGAAATATTCCCAAAAGTTTTTCTTTAAACAAAATTAAGAATTGCTTTCTCCTTAGATGCTTGAGTCTTCACTGACTTCCATATTGCAACAAATTCTAATTTGTTGAATTATATATTAATTAAATATATAAGCTATAAACCCAAATTTAAAAAAAAAGTGGTTGAAAGAGGCAATTCGAAAAAGAATTATTTACTCTATGACCTACAAAAGACTTCAAGGTTGGACTAGGCTAGACCTTTTTAAAACGATATTTCTATGAAAATGTTCACTGTTGAGACGACGTACTTTAATAGATAACTAACGATAGTAGAAGCCTCACTGATTACTATTCATTACAAAAGATTCATCACTTTATTGTTTTTTTAGTTATATGCTACTGAAAATAGCTCTTTTTATAATAATAATTTAATAATTTTAAAATAACTTTTAACTTTTCCACTTCAAATGTTTTATATATGACCAGCTGAGTTTAACTTCGGATTTCGAGAATGTGGCACCATCTTTGAAATTGACTCGCCAGCCGCGACGAGATGAGGTTCACTTGTGAACCGAGATCACGTGAGTCAGCCGCCGCACTTTGTCCGTACCTCAATTGGTAAAGCAATGATCCTTGGACAAACTGGCAAGGCGTGAGCCACAACACCGCACAGGGTGGACAAACGATGGTTGGTATACGATCCACATCGGCCCGTCCGGTTAGCTGGTTGATGCGTAGCCAATGCAGAGTCCACGCTTTCAAGCGTCTGGTATCTTTGCTCCATGAATCGAGCCATAGACTTCCAGGATGGAAGTCCGTCCTCCTTGCTCCCTGGCTGACTCCCGCAGACATGAAAGGAGCCACCTAAGATTCTCCATCTTGGTCAAGTGAGGATGGCTGCCAATCCGAAACAAGGTGGGGAATCCGGACACTCGGCTTAGCCGTCGCTAAACGTTGGCATCGGCGCAATAAAGGAGCAAGCCTGTATGGAGTGGGCGAAATACCAGCACCACTGGCGCTTGGCAACCTCCACTTGGATTTGAACGTGCACATCCGTGGCCAGCTGAGAGAATTTCCAATTTAAATTACTTCCGACCTCGCTAGCGTAGTAAATCAATCACGCATGCGCTTCTCCATTGACTCGAGGGTCAGAATGGTTGTCCTGACAAATTACATTTTTAAGCCAGTCAGTCTTTTTTAAGATTGTTGGGTCTGTTTAAAAAATTAGTATTAAAACAATTGATTTGATACTGAAATTCTTATAAGGATCGGCTAACTACACACGATACGGTATGTATATAATATTATAAGCTGCTACTTGACTGCAAGGTCAAGATCTCTCAACTTCGGCTCCGCCCGAAGTAAGTTTTCCTTTCTTATTTTATTTGATATCGGTTGTTTTTTCTGTATATATTCGCGCGGTTTCCACTGCATACGTACAGCCCACCTCCCGTCCAACCGACCAAGGGACGCTGCCGCATAACGTACGCGGGGATAGATCCGAGAAAGTAAACAAGAAGAATAAAAGTATGAGGAAGAATGTTGCAGAGATAAGGCGTTTAGTACAAAGGATTTAAGATTGTTAGTAGAGCAAAGTGACAAAGTGTGGTAGAGGCCATTGTAGTCCGAACATAGTACCCTGAACGGATCGTGTTGGTCATATGTCGCACTACAATGGCTAAGGAGTAGAGGATGAAAGTTTCTAGTCCTTCTACTAGGAACGTTAAATTTAAGCGTGTTAGTAAATGCTGACTTAAATTACCATTAATGAAATTAAATAGAAACATGACACCCAGCATATATACAGAAAAAACAACCGATATCAAATAAAATAAGAAAGGAAAACTTACTTCGGGCGGAGCCCAAGTTGAGAGATCTTGACCTTGCAGTCAAGTAGCAGCTTATAATATTATATACATACCGTATCGTGTATAGTTAGCCGATCCTTATAAGAATTTCAGTATCAAATCAATTGTTTTAATACTAATTTTTTAAACAGACCCAACAATCTTATAAGACTGAGTTTACTTATAAGAAGCGAATGGCTAACAGAGTCAAATGCTTTACTGAAGTCAGTGTAAATGACGCCTGTCTGTAAGCCATTCCGGAACCCATCCTCGACAAAAGATGTTAGCTCCCATAAGTTGGTGGTGGTGGAGCGGCGCTTCATAAAGACACGTTGCCACGGGGATATTATTGAACTACATAGGTGTTGCAAATGTGGAGTGATAAGTTTTTCGAAAAGTTTTGGAATTGCTGACAATTTAGAGATGCTTCTATAATTTGTAGCATCGGATTTTTTCCCTTTTTTATGCAGAGGAATAATGTAGGATTCCTTCCACATAAGGGGAAAAGTAAGCGAAAATAAATCAGCGTTAGATTAAAGAGTTTAAGGAGCGGTTTGCACAGGACCACGGCGCAGTTCTTCAGCACACAGCCTGGTACTCCATCGAGGCCTGGCAAATACACGGGCTTAATCCTAAGAAGATCCGTTAACACACCACTTTGATCTAAAGATGGGCAAAAAATAAGGTTGTACGGCTGAGCTGGAATGGTGCTATGTGAATACGTTGTTTGAAAAAACTTTGCAAAGAGATCGTCCATTGCCAGATCAGTGTTCGCATAAAAGTTATCAAACGTAAGCAAAGGCGAGAAGATACAGATTTGCGCTTAGTGTTTACAAAGATATAAAACTGATACGGGTTCTAAGTAAACTGAATCGGGCAGCGGCGAATATAGCTCCTATAACATTCGGCGTTATGCACGGTGAAATTAGACCGAGCTACTAAGTATCTTGAATAACTAACTGTACAGCCAGATAATTTATGTTTATTTAAAAGTCTATTCATAACGTTCTTTAAATTTAATAGGTGCCTTGTATACCAAGGCGGATTAATTGAAACAGACGGATATTTTCATAGCACACAAGCATCGAAAAATAAATACAAAGTGTGATAAAATTTATTTAAGGCAGTATTTATATCTTCACATGCCAGTAAATCGGACCAATCAAATTCAAGAATTAACTTGTTTAGTTTCGTAAAGTCAGCCTTACGGAAGAAACGAACTTTTTGAGATTTAAGTTTAGACTGAAGGTCAATTAAGCTATTGTTTTCGATTAAAACTTCAAGAGTGGGATGTTACGGATCCTCAGGCAAAGTTCTGGAAAGAGCAATTATAATAATAATAAGAGCAATATAATAAATTAATAAAGTTTTATTTTGGCTTAAAAATTTGTTATTAATTTGATTTATATGTAAATTTTTGTGTGATTATTTATTTATTTTAATAATAAATAAAAAAATATTATTCGCAGTAATTAATATTATTAATTAAAGAAATTTAGAAATAGCAATATAAAAGAGTATTGACCAAATTGGTGCCAGCAGTCGCGGTTACACCAATAATACAAATAAATTTTTTTAGTGGTAGTTAAATTAATTTTTTAAAAATAAAATTAAATATATTAAGTGAAATTTTATATTTAAAATATTTTTTTATATAATAATTGAAGCTAAAAAATTTTAATAAAAAACTAGGATTAGATACCCTATTATTTAAAATGTAATTTATTCACTAAAGTAGTAATAGTTATGTTCTTGAAACTTAAAAAATTTGGCGGTATTTTAGTCTATCCAGAGGAACCTGTTTTGTAATCGATAATCCACGATGGACCTTACTTAAATTTGTGTTCAGTTTATATACCGTCGTTATCAGAATATTTTATAAGAATAATAATATTCAATAATTTTTATAAAAATTTATATCAGATCAAGGTGTAGCTTATATTTAAGTAATAATGGGTTACAATAAATTTATTTAAACGAATAAAATTATGAAAAAATTTTTGAAGGTGGATTTGGTAGTAAAATTATAAAGATTAATAATTTGATTTTAGCTCTAAAATATGTACACATCGCCCGTCGCTCTTATTATTAAGGTAAGATAAGTCGTAACATAGTAGATGTACTGGAAAGTGTATCTAGAATGACAATTTAAAGCTTATTAAGTAAAGCATTTCATTTACATTGAAAAGATTTTTGTGCAAATCAATATAAATTGATTAGATTTTATTTATTAATTATTAATGTTAAATTTTAAAATATTAGAAATAACTATAAATTTGAGTGTTTTAGTATTGTTTAAAGAAAAAATAATTTTAATAATAGTGTAATAGTATTGTGAAAGAAAATTGAAATAATTTGAAAAATTTTTATTATAAAAGAAAATTTAATTTATTGTACCTTGTGTATCAGCGTTTATTAAATAAAAAATAAATATTTATTTTTCTCGATTTTAAAAGAGTTAATATAATATGTAAGTTAATGTGACAAAATTATTTAAAATATTATATTAGAAATGAAATGTTATTCGTTTTTAAAGGTATCTAGTTTTTCAAGAAATAAATTTAATTTAGAAATTATAAATTTATTTAATTATTTAAAAAATTAAATAATTTATAATTTTAATATTTTATGGGATAAGCTATAAAATAAATTATTAAAAATAATAAATAAATTTAATAAATATATGCTTAGAATTAGCAATTATTAAAAAATTTGTTATAATTTATTTTATAAATTAAATTATTTATTAAATTTTAATTATTTATTGAAATATTAATTTTAATTAATAAAATTAAGAAATAATGATAGAATTAGTATATTTTTATGTAAAAATAAATTTTAATGATAAGTTTAAATAAAGAATTCGGCAAAAATAATGTTCGCCTGTTTTAAATGGCCGCAGTATTCTGACTGTGCAAAGGTAGCATAATCATTAGTCTTTTAATTGAAGGCTGGAATGAATGGTTGGACGAAATATTAACTGTTTCATTTAAATTTTTTATAGAATTTTATTTTTTAGTCAAAAAGCTAAAATAAATTTAAAAGACGAGAAGACCCTATAAATCTTTATATTTTATTTATTTTAATTATAAAGATTATTTTAATTTTAATAAAATAAAATATTTTATTGGGGTGATATTAAAATTTAAAAAACTTTTAATTTATTAAAACATTAATTTATGAATTATTGATCCATTAATAATGATTAAAAAATTAAGTTACTTTAGGGATAACAGCGTAATTTTTTTGGAGAGTTCATATCGATAAAAAAGATTGCGACCTCGATGTTGGATTAAGATATAATTTTGGGTGTAGCCGTTCAAATTTTAAGTCTGTTCGACTTTTAAATTCTTACATGATCTGAGTTCAAACCGGTGTAAGCCAGGTTGGTTTCTATCTTTAAAAAGTTTCCATCGGGATCAGAAACGAAACACAAGTCTAGCAGCCGACCTAAGGAATTTCTAACGTGGTTAATTTGCCCGAGTGACATGTCGAACATACCGGCAGGGAAGTCGTGGTGCGAGTTAAGCATTAAAGACGGTGAATTCTCAACATTGGACCACATAAGATCTGGTATATCGAAGTCCCCCAGAGCTACCAGCTGGTCCCCATCAGACTAACGACCCGAAACGAGACGAATAGCGGACAAATGTTGCCAGTATGTGGGCGGTTCCGACGAAGGTGGTATGTAAGAACAGGTAACGTGTAAAGATTGTGAATGTGATTATAAAACAAAGAATCTTCTCCATTGACTCGAGGGTCAGAATGGTTGTCCTGACAAATCACATTTTTAAGCCAGTCAGTCTTTTTTAAGATTGTTGGGTCTGTTTAAAAAATTAGTATTAAAACAATTGATTTGATACTGAAATTTTTATAAGGATCGGCTAACTATACACGATACGGTATGTATATACTATTATAAGCTGCTACTTGACTGCAAGGTCAAGATCTCTCAATTTCGGCTCCGCCCGAAGTAAGTTTTCCTTTCTTATTTTATTTGATATCGGTTGTTTTTTCTGTATATATTCGCGCGGTTTCCACTGCATACGTACAGCCCACCTCCCGTCCAACCGACCAAGGGACGCTGCCGCATAACGTACGCGGGGATAGATCCGAGAAAGTAAACGAGAAGAATAAAAGTATGAGGAAGAATGTTGCAGAGATAAGGCGTTTAGTACAAAGGATTTATGATTGTTAGTAGAGCAAAGTGACAATGTGTGGTAGAGGCCATTGTAGTCCGAACATAGTACCCTGAACGGATCGTGTTGGTCATATGTCGCACTACAATGGCTAAGGAGTAGAGGATGAAAGTTTCTAGTCCTTCTACTAGGAACGTTAAATTTAAGCGTGTTAGTAAATGCTGACTAAAATTACCATTAATAAAATTAAATAGAAACATGACACCCAGCATCGTTCTACGATTTGTTAATGATGGTAAGTTGATAGGAGGGAAGGTGAAAACTTGCATCCCAACTAAGTCCTCTAAGTGCGAAAATAAGGAAGTTTTTTTGTAAAGATTATATTTGATGTCGGTGTACTCCGTATTGAGGACTCCAGATACAAGATCCATTACCAAGAATCGGACAGACCAATGATGTGTATGAAGTTGTAGTAATGTATGGGTCGTTGAATTCTTTTGACTATCTTTAACCAAGCACACCCATAGCTTTATTAACCATGATGGATATATGGTCGGTAAATTTAAGTTTCAAATCTAATAGGACTCCCAGATCGTTAACCTCAGTTAAACTTTCTGAGGCGTTCCCATAGGGAAAGTACGTAGCCTGGTTAAGGCTAGATCGATAAAATTACACGAGATTACATTTCGATCCATTAAGCTTTAGGTTATTTGCTCAACACCAATTTTGAAATTTAGGGTAACAGGTAACATCTTTAAAGAAGACGCGTTGGGTTCTTCCTGATAAGTAACTGGAAATCCAGATAAGGAGATCAGTTGGGAATCCCAAAAGACTGAGTTTACTTATAAGAAGCGAATGGCTAACAGAGTCAAATGCTTTACTGAAGTCAGTGTAAATGACGCCTGTCTGTAAGCCATTCCGGAACCCATCCGTGACAAAAGATGTTAGCTCCCATAAGTTGGTGGTGGTGGAGCGGCGCTTCATAAAGACACGTTGCCACGGGGATATTATTGAACTACATAGGTGTTGCAAATGTGGAGTGATAAGTTTTTCGAAAAGTTTTGGAATTGCTGACAATTTAGAGATGCTTCTATAATTTGTAGCATCGGATTTTTTCCCTTTTTTATGCAGAGGAATAATGTAGGATTCCTTCTACATAAGGGGAAAAGTAAGCGAAAATAAATCAGCGTTAGATTAAAGAGTTTAAGGAGCGGTTTGCACAGGACCACGGCGCAGTTCTTCAGCACAGAGCCTGGTACTCCATCGAGGCCTGGCAAATACACGGGCTTAACCCTAAGAAGATCCGTTAACACACCACTTTGATCTAAAGATGGGCAAAAAAAAGGTTGTACGGCTGAGCTGGAATGGTGCTATGTGAATACGTTGTTTGAAAAAACTTTGCAAAGAGATCGTCCATTGCCAGATCAGTGTTCGCATAAAAGTTTTATTTGATATCGGTTGTTTTTTCTGTATATATTCGCGCGGTTTCCACTGCATACGTACAGCCCACCTCCCGTCCAACCGACCAAGGGACGCTGCCGCATAACGTACGCGGGGATAGATCCGAGAAAGTAAACGAGAAGAATAAAAGTATGAGGAAGAATGTTGCAGAGATAAGGCGTTTAGTACAAAGGATTTATGATTGTTAGTAGAGCAAAGTGACAATGTGTGGTAGAGGCCATTGTAGTCCGAACATAGTACCCTGAACGGATCGTGTTGGTCATATGTCGCACTACAATGGCTAAGGAGTAGAGGATGAAAGTTTCTAGTCCTTCTACTAGGAACGTTAAATTTAAGCGTGTTAGTAAATGCTGACTAAAATTACCATTAATAAAATTAAATAGAAACATGACACCCAGCATCGTTCTACGATTTGTTAATGATGGTAAGTTGATAGGAGGGAAGGTGAAAACTTGCATCCCAACTAAGTCCTCTAAGTGCGAAAATAAGGAAGTTTTTTTGTAAAGATTATATTTGATGTCGGTGTACTCCGTATTGAGGACTCCAGATACAAGATCCATTACCAAGAATCGGACAGACCAATGATGTGTATGAAGTTGTAGTAATGTATGGGTCGTTGAATTCTTTTGACTATCTTTAACCAAGCACACCCATAGCTTTATTAACCATGATGGATATATGGTCGGTAAATTTAAGTTTCAAATCTAATAGGACTCCCAGATCGTTAACCTCAGTTAAACTTTCTGAGGCGTTCCCATAGGGAAAGTACGTAGCCTGGTTAAGGCTAGATCGATAAAATTACACGAGATTACATTTCGATCCATTAAGCTTTAGGTTATTTGCTCAACACCAATTTTGAAATTTAGGGTAACAGGTAACATCTTTAAAGAAGACGCGTTGGGTTCTTCCTGATAAGTAACTGGAAATCCAGATAAGGAGATCAGTTGGGAATCCCAAAAGACTGAGTTTACTTATAAGAAGCGAATGGCTAACAGAGTCAAATGCTTTACTGAAGTCAGTGTAAATGACGCCTGTCTGTAAGCCATTCCGGAACCCATCCGTGACAAAAGATGTTAGCTCCCATAAGTTGGTGGTGGTGGAGCGGCGCTTCATAAAGACACGTTGCCACGGGGATATTATTGAACTACATAGGTGTTGCAAATGTGGAGTGATAAGTTTTTCGAAAAGTTTTGGAATTGCTGACAATTTAGAGATGCTTCTATAATTTGTAGCATCGGATTTTTTCCCTTTTTTATGCAGAGGAATAATGTAGGATTCCTTCTACATAAGGGGAAAAGTAAGCGAAAATAAATCAGCGTTAGATTAAAGAGTTTAAGGAGCGGTTTGCACAGGACCACGGCGCAGTTCTTCAGCACAGAGCCTGGTACTCCATCGAGGCCTGGCAAATACACGGGCTTAACCCTAAGAAGATCCGTTAACACACCACTTTGATCTAAAGATGGGCAAAAAAAAGGTTGTACGGCTGAGCTGGAATGGTGCTATGTGAATACGTTGTTTGAAAAAACTTTGCAAAGAGATCGTCCATTGCCAGATCAGTGTTCGCATAAAAGTTTTATTTGATATCGGTTGTTTTTTCTGTATATATTCGCGCGGTTTCCACTGCATACGTACAGCCCACCTCCCGTCCAACCGACCAAGGGACGCTGCCGCATAACGTACGCGGGGATAGATCCGAGAAAGTAAACGAGAAGAATAAAAGTATGAGGAAGAATGTTGCAGAGATAAGGCGTTTAGTACAAAGGATTTATGATTGTTAGTAGAGCAAAGTGACAATGTGTGGTAGAGGCCATTGTAGTCCGAACATAGTACCCTGAACGGATCGTGTTGGTCATATGTCGCACTACAATGGCTAAGGAGTAGAGGATGAAAGTTTCTAGTCCTTCTACTAGGAACGTTAAATTTAAGCGTGTTAGTAAATGCTGACTTAAATTACCATTAATAAAATTAAATAGAAACATGACACCCAGCATCGTTCTACGATTTGTTAATGATGGTAAGTTGATAGGAGGGAAGATGAAAACTTGCATCCCAACTAAGTCCTCTAAGTGCGAAAACAAGGAAGTTTTTTTGTAAAGATTATATTTGATGTCGGTGTACTCCGTATTGAGGACTCCAGATACACGATCCATTACCAAGAATCGGACGGACCAATGATGTGTATGAAGTTGTAGTAATGTATGGGTCGTTGAATTCTTTTGACTATCTTTAACCAAGCACACCCATAGCTTTATTAACCATGATGGATATATGGTCGGTAAATTTAAGTTTCAAATCTTATAGGACTCCCAGATCGTTAACCTCAGTTAAACTTTCTGAGGCGTTCCCATAGGGAAAGTACGTAGCCTGGTTAAGGCTAGATCGATAAAATTACACGAGATTACATTTCGATCCATTAAGCTTTAGGTTATTTGCTCAACACCAATTTTGAAATTTAGGGTAACAGGTAACATCTTTAAAGAAGACGCGTTGGGTTCTTCCTGATAAGTAACTGGAAATCCAGATAAGGAGATCAGTTGGGAATCCCAAAAGACTGAGTTTACTTATAAGAAGCGAATGGCTAACAGAGTCAAATGCTTTACTGAAGTCAGTGTAAATGACGCCTGTCTGTAAGCCATTCCGGAACCCATCCTCGACAAAAGATGTTAGCTCCCATAAGTTGGTGGTGGTGGAGCGGCGCTTCATAAAGACACGTTGGCACGGGGATATTATTGAACTACATAGGTGTTGCAAATGTGGAGTGATAAGTTTTTCGAAAAGTTTTGGAATATGCTGACAATTTAGAGATGCTTCTATAATTTGTAGCATCGGATTTTTTCCCTTTTTTATGCAGAGGAATAATGTAGGATTCCTTCCACATAAGGGGAAAAGTAAGCGAAAATAAATCAGCGTTGGATTAAAGAGTTTAAGGAGCGGTTTGCACAGGACCACGGCGCAGTTCTTCAGCACACAGCCTGGTACTCCATCGAGGCCTGGCAAATACACGGGCTTAACCCTAAGAAGATCCGTTAACACACCACTTTGATCTAAAGATGGGCAAAAAAAAAGGTTGTACGGCTGAGCTGGAATGGTGCTATGTGAATATGTTGTTTGAAAAAACTTTGCAAAGAGATCGTCCATTGCCAGATCAGTGTTCGCATAAAAGTTCTCAAACGTAAGCAGAGGCGAGAAAGATACAGATTTGCGCTTAGTGTTTACAAAGTTATAAAACTGATACGGGTTCTAAGTAAACTGAATCGGGCAGCGGCGAATATAGCTCCTATAACATTCGGCGTTATGCACGGTGAAATTAGACCGAGCTACTAAGTATCTTGAATAACTAACTGTACAGCCAGATAATTTATGTTTATTTAAAAGTCTATTCATAACGTTCTTTAAATTTAATAGGTGCCTTGTATACCAAGGCGGATTAATTGAAACAGACGGATATTTCCATAGCACAATAAATACAAAGTGTGATAAAATTTATTTAAGGCAGTATTTATATCTTCACATGCCAGTAAATCGGACCAATCAAATTCAAGAATTAACTTGTTTAGTTTCGTAATGTCAGCCTTACGGAAGAAACGAACTTTTTGAGATTTAAGTTTAGACTGAAGGTCAATTAAGCTATTGTTTTCGATTAAAACTTCAAGAGTAGGATGATACGGATCCTCTGGGTTAGAAAGGGGCAAAGTTCTAGAAAGAGCAATTCCATCAGGATCAGAAACAAAACACAAGTCTAGCAGCCGACGTAAGGGATTTGTAACGTGTTTAATTTGCCCGAGTGACATGTCGAACATACCCGCAGGGAAGTCGTGGTGCGAGTTAAGTATTAAGTGAATTCTCAACATTGGACCACATGAGATCTGGTATATTGAAGTCCCCCAGAGCTACCAGCTGGTCCCCGTCAAACAAACGATCCGAAACGAGACGAAAAGTGGACAAATGTTGCCAGTATGTGGGCGGTTCCGACGAAGGTGGTATGTAAGAACAGATTGACCGGACAGAATGATTTTAACGCAAAGAAATTCTATGTCACCAAACTCTTGTGATTTTACCTCTTCAGAAGCGAATTTGGAGTCTACAGACTCCTCCTCCCCTTCACAGTGTTCTATCACGTCTAAAAGTGGTGTACTTATTTGGAAAAACTTCGGAGCTTAAAATCTCCGGCTTTAACCAAGTTTCTGTAAAGACTATAATGTGAGATGCAAAGGAAGAACTATCAGAATAAAGTTTGGGCAGTTTACTACGTAGCCCTCTAGTATTCTGATAGGAAAGTGTTAGTGAAGAAATTAGTTTTTTGAGGGTGAGGAAGATGAGGTGGAATGTTGGTCAGTGGCTCTAACATGTGGGAGTTTCACCCCCACAGGCTTGGTAATATTTTTCTTCACCGTACTTGGCTGATGTTCTTGGACGAAAATGTTCTCTGGCCAAAAGCTGGCAGAACAGATCGCCTTGAACGTATTTTGAAAGATTACGTGTGCCTGGTGTAAGTATATAGAAATTTAGTAATGTCTGCCACCTTTATATCGGCTTTTGTTTTGGCTTTGATATAAGCCGAGATATCTATCTCAGAAGTATCTGGGGCAAGCCGAGAAACAAATGTGTTTCCATAGCGGGATCACCTGCATCACCTGCACGGCATCAGTTCATACCGGGGGTCCGGACGGTTGAATTCCCTGTTCGATGACTCTTAAGGGGGTTTGAGTTATTGGGTCTGGTGGTATCACTTGGAGTGATGCCGCAGAGGACAAATCGGACCATTGCTCAGAAGCCAAATTTTTCCCAGTTCCAGCCCTTTGGGTGGCCAGAGATATAAGCGGCTGAATAATTTTCGGCTGAGTAGGCTGGAGTTTATTCGCCACAAGCACATCACTAATAGCGGATTTCTTACGCTTTGGAGACTCATTTAATAGTTGAAGACTACTAAACTGTTTATCGAGCGCACAGAGTTGGTCATTGATTTTACGAAAACCGCTTATCAACTCTTTAAATCCACCTTTAGTCTGCCTCATGAACGATCTCATTTCGTCCTGAACAGTACGACAGCTATCACAGAAGAAGTGGAGGCCAGACCTACGTGAAATGGCATCCGATACTTAGGCCGTGAACTCGGCACACTTAGCGAGCCAAACGTTTTCACAGAGCCAGCAGTGGATGGTAGGCTGGGATGAGGAGATTGTCTTATTACAAGACAAAACACAGACAAGTTTAAATTCCATGATTAATTATTTATTAATATTTTTGTTTTTATTATTGACGTACTTTGAACCACTGTGCCAGGGAAACGAATGAGAGGAGATCAAAGAGAGCGATTAGTGTGGGTTAGTGAACAGCAAAGAAAAGAGATAAGAATCTCTACTGAGCAATAATAGAAGCAATACCGTAAAAGATGAAGAAGCAGAGCAGAGCTATGTTTGGATGAAAATTAATAAAATTATTATTTTACCTCCAAATATACCACTGCACACGCGTTGCGATATGGATGATTGATATGTAAAAGTTTAATTTTAAAAATATAAATAAATACAAATAAACACCGGATTGTTTAGAGTTAATAAACAAAGTTAATAAACGCAGTGCGCACAAAAAAAAAACACGTCCGTTCGCTTTAAAATAAAGAGAGGAAGTCTTTTTGCTTGAAACTTTTCTTGGCAATCTTGAAAAAAAGTTGGGGATGTTTGTTACTAAAATATGAGAAACTTTTGTTCTGCAACTTTTTAATACCTTTTAAATTTACGTTAAAAAATTAAGAAAATTTGGTAATTAGAAAATGTGTAACTTCATCATCAATGAAGATATCAAAACGTGCTTTACACCGTTGAAAAAAATTTTAAATATCTTTTTCACTTTCTTTAAGACCAAACGTCCTTATAGTAGACAAAAAATACACAATTGTCTCATTCAATCTTGGTTATATTGCACGTGGAGAGAGCTCTTGAGATGACGCAAATTTTGATATATCGCTTATATCTGGCATAATTCGTTAACTCAATATAAAGTTTTATAAGTAGCGCTACCAATTATGTGCAGCCAACTATCAATCTAGTGTTATGTAGTACCTAACGTAATACCACTAACCATACAGCATATAGACTACTCATTTCATACAACGAAAATGGACGCAAAAATTTCTTGCGACAGGCCCCAGCAGGCCCCAGAGAAAATCTTACTCTCATTCTTACGCTCTTTCTTACGCTCATATTCTCAAAAAAATTTTTTGGTTCTTCAGTCGCGGAGATGCCCTTCATCAAGATGGTTGATCCGCGGTTAAATTCATCTTTATATGTATGCGTGCTCACATATTCACATACACGGTTTCATGTGTGTGCGTTCTTTTTCGTTTTGAATCCAACCAAAATTTTAGATTTTTGTAACTTTTCCGGCTTGATACCCTAAGCAAATTGGGGTATGCATTATTGAGTTAATGATGATGAAAGAATGTATATTTTATTTATTAATATTTCAGAATAAATTGTTTTTTTTGTTTGGGAATACAATGCAGTGGTAGCAGTAAAATGATTTTCATATATAATTATTACGAATGAATAAAAATCTTTATACTATGATAGAAAGAGGGTACATTTGAGTCGGTATCACTTAAAACCCCGATTTAATTTAAGTTGTTTTATTTTCTGCAAGCGGATAGTGCTAGCATACCCTTTTGATAAATGATTTTTAAGGGAGTGAGCATAAACAACAACAGCTGATTTTTAGTTTTTGTGGGCATCAGTAGGGTATGCAAGCACCATCCGTTATAAAAATATCAACATAGAAAAAAATTTGGGTTTTAAGCAAAACCGACTGAAAGATACCCTGTTCCAATCATAGTAAAAGGATTTCCATTATTTTTTAAATATTTTATATATAAAAATTTTTCTGCTAATACTTAATCGTTTTTCTAAACATTTATAAAAAGAATGCTGAAATATTTAAAAATATAATATAACATAATACAATTTTTTCGTCATGAACCCAACAATGAGTAGCCCCCATTTTTAGGGTAGCAAGCCTGAAAAGTTACAAAAATCTAAAATTTGGGTTGGATTCAAAACGAAAAAGAACGCACACACATGAAACCGTGTATGTGAATATGTGAGCACGCATACATATAAAGATGAATTTAACCGCGGATCAACCATCTTGATGAAGGGCCTCTCCGCGACTGAAGAACCAAAAAATTTTTTTGAGAATATGAGCGTAAGAAAGAGCGTAAGAATGAAAGTAAGATTTTCTCTGGGGCCTGCTGGGGCCTGTCGCAAGAAATTTTTGCGTCCATTTTCGTTGTATGAAATGAGTAGTCTATATGCTGTATGGTTAGTGGTAATACGTATACATGCGTTTGTATTTGATTGGCAACTTTGCTTTTTGGAGTCTGTGCATATACAAGAGCAGTCCGATAAGTACTTAGCCTCACCGCCTGATGGCGTCACTCTCGCACGAGATATTTTATTGTCGTGTAGTATCTTTTCGTAGACGGCTACTGTCGAAATTTCAACCAAATCGGACTCGTAGTTTTGTTTTGACTGCGTTTGGAATCGGACGTGTCCGCGGATTTTAAAAATATTGAGAAAGTGCAATATCGGTCTATGATTCGATTTTTGTTTTTGGAAGGAGAATCGAGCAGCGAAATTAAAGGACGCTTGGAGGCTGTGTCTTCTTCTTTGATGGCGAACATTGAAAATTGGTTTAACGAGATTTAACGTGGTCGCACGTCGGTTTTTGACCAGCCATGCCCAGGTGGCCCGAAATCGGCTACCACGGAGGATAACGGGACAAAAATCCACGATCTCGTATTGGCAGACCGCGATTGAAGATGCGCGAGATAGCTAAGACTGTAGGCATCTCAAAAGACCGCGTAGGCCATATCCTGCATGAAATCCTGCGCGATAGGTAGATCACTCTACGCAACGATAATTCCCATTTAGAGCAATGTTTGACGCTGTTTAAGCGCAAATCTAAAGGAGTTTCTGCGTCGTTTCGTGAACGTTGGCAAAACATGGATCCACTGGTACACACCACAGACCAAGGAACAGTCGAAACAGTGGACTTCACCCGTCAAACCTGCTCCAAAGAGGGCGAACACTGATGTGATCTACATCGACTACCTAAAGAAGGGCAAAACGGTCACAGGGCTGAACTATGCCGAATTATTACGCCGATTCGCCACCGAATTGAAAAAAATACGGCCCCATTGGGGGATGAAAAAATGCTCTTCCATCATGACAACCGCCTCACACTTCCGCCCTCGCCACGGCCAAATTTGTCGAATTGGGCCACGAACTGCTACCCCATCCCCCATATTTTCCAGATTTGGTCCCGTGTGACTTCTGGTTTCCAAACTGGAAAAAGGCTAAACAGAAATTTGCGCCGAAACCATTATATTGACTAGCGCCGAGGACAATTAGGATTAAATTAATTTTATGATCTTAATAGAATTGACTAAGATTTGATCCAGTAAAACATCCCTGGTCAGCAATTATTCCCGAGTTCAAGTTTGACGATAGTGGCCGCATAACCCTATACGGACGAACGTTTGGTAACCCCGACGTCATCCTCCTCTTTGGATCACAACCTGACCACAAGCCGCAAGGCAATTCAAACTCAACAAAAACAAGAAAGGAATGCTAACTTCGGACGGAGCTCAAGTTGATATACCCTTGCAGTTGAGTGGCAGTGCGCTAGGTGGCGACACGCATGTTATATTATTAGGATCGTATATAGTCGGCCGATCCTTATGAAATTTGGCAGATCAGATTAGGCAGATTAGTTTGCCCAAAGTAGAATCTATAGAAAATCCCATACTTCTAAATTCAAAAACAACGAAGTTATGGCATTCCCGATCAATCAGTTATATGGCAGCTATAGGATATATTCGACCAATCCCAGCCGTTCCGATTTATATACTGCCTACAAAGGAAAGAAGAATTTGTCGACCTCAAGTCGATAGCTTTAAAACTGAGAGACTAGTTTGCGTAGAAACAGACAAACAGACGGACATGCTTATATCGACTCAGGAGGTGATCCTGATCAATAATATATATACTATATATAGGGTCGGAGATGTCTCCTTCACTGCGTTGCACACTTTTGACCAAAATTATAATACCCTCAGCAAGAGTATAAATATATATTCAACGATGGGTTCCGAAATATGAAGCCATATTTTCGGTTGGAATACCCTCAGGGTCAGGCTTAGCAGAGCGGCCCCGAACTACAGGAGAAAACCTCGAGCCTAACGCACAGCCTAGGACCAGCGGACAAGTTCTACATGATCTTACATTCTTACATTCTTTAAATTCTTACATGATCTGAGTTCAAACCGGTGTAAGCCAGGTTGGTTTCTATCTTTAAAAAGTTTCCATCGGGATCAGAAACGAAACACAAGTCTAGCAGCCGACCTAAGGAATTTCTAACGTGGTTAATTTGCCCGAGTGACATGTCGAACATACCGGCAGGGAAGTCGTGGTGCGAGTTAAGCATTAAAGACGGTGAATTCTCAACATTGGACCACATAAGATCTGGTATATCGAAGTCCCCCAGAGCTACCAGCTGGTCCCCATCAGACTAACGACCCGAAACGAGACGAATAGCGGACAAATGTTGCCAGTATGTGGGCGGTTCCGACGAAGGTGGTATGTAAGAACAGGTAACGTGTAAAGATTGTGAATGTGATTATAAAACAAAGAATCTTCTCCATTGACTCGAGGGTCAGAATGGTTGTCCTGACAAATCACATTTTTAAGCCAGTCAGTCTTTTTTAAGATTGTTGGGTCTGTTTAAAAAATTAGTATTAAAACAATTGATTTGATACTGAAATTTTTATAAGGATCGGCTAACTATACACGATACGGTATGTATATACTATTATAAGCTGCTACTTGACTGCAAGGTCAAGATCTCTCAATTTCGGCTCCGCCCGAAGTAAGTTTTCCTTTCTTATTTTATTTGATATCGGTTGTTTTTTCTGTATATATTCGCGCGGTTTCCACTGCATACGTACAGCCCACCTCCCGTCCAACCGACCAAGGGACGCTGCCGCATAACGTACGCGGGGATAGATCCGAGAAAGTAAACGAGAAGAATAAAAGTATGAGGAAGAATGTTGCAGAGATAAGGCGTTTAGTACAAAGGATTTATGATTGTTAGTAGAGCAAAGTGACAATGTGTGGTAGAGGCCATTGTAGTCCGAACATAGTACCCTGAACGGATCGTGTTGGTCATATGTCGCACTACAATGGCTAAGGAGTAGAGGATGAAAGTTTCTAGTCCTTCTACTAGGAACGTTAAATTTAAGCGTGTTAGTAAATGCTGACTAAAATTACCATTAATAAAATTAAATAGAAACATGACACCCAGCATCGTTCTACGATTTGTTAATGATGGTAAGTTGATAGGAGGGAAGGTGAAAACTTGCATCCCAACTAAGTCCTCTAAGTGCGAAAATAAGGAAGTTTTTTTGTAAAGATTATATTTGATGTCGGTGTACTCCGTATTGAGGACTCCAGATACAAGATCCATTACCAAGAATCGGACAGACCAATGATGTGTATGAAGTTGTAGTAATGTATGGGTCGTTGAATTCTTTTGACTATCTTTAACCAAGCACACCCATAGCTTTATTAACCATGATGGATATATGGTCGGTAAATTTAAGTTTCAAATCTAATAGGACTCCCAGATCGTTAACCTCAGTTAAACTTTCTGAGGCGTTCCCATAGGGAAAGTACGTAGCCTGGTTAAGGCTAGATCGATAAAATTACACGAGATTACATTTCGATCCATTAAGCTTTAGGTTATTTGCTCAACACCAATTTTGAAATTTAGGGTAACAGGTAACATCTTTAAAGAAGACGCGTTGGGTTCTTCCTGATAAGTAACTGGAAATCCAGATAAGGAGATCAGTTGGGAATCCCAAAAGACTGAGTTTACTTATAAGAAGCGAATGGCTAACAGAGTCAAATGCTTTACTGAAGTCAGTGTAAATGACGCCTGTCTGTAAGCCATTCCGGAACCCATCCTCGACAAAAGATGTTAGCTCCCATAAGTTGGTGGTGGTGGAGCGGCGCTTCATAAAGACACGTTGGCACGGGGATATTATTGAACTACATAGGTGTTGCAAATGTGGAGTGATAAGTTTTTCGAAAAGTTTTGGAATTGCTGACAATTTAGAGATGCTTCTATAATTTGTAGCATCGGATTTTTTCCCTTTTTTATGCAGAGGAATAATGTAGGATTCCTTCTACATAAGGGGAAAAGTAAGCGAAAATAAATCAGCGTTAGATTAAAGAGTTTAAGGAGCGGTTTGCACAGGACCACGGCGCAGTTCTTCAGCACAGAGCCTGGTACTCCATCGAGGCCTGGCAAATACACGGGCTTAACCCTAAGAAGATCCGTTAACACACCACTTTGATCTAAAGATGGGCAAAAAAAAGGTTGTACGGCTGAGCTGGAATGGTGCTATGTGAATACGTTGTTTGAAAAAACTTTGCAAAGAGATCGTCCATTGCCAGATCAGTGTTCGCATAAAAGTTTTATTTGATATCGGTTGTTTTTTCTGTATATATTCGCGCGGTTTCCACTGCATACGTACAGCCCACCTCCCGTCCAACCGACCAAGGGACGCTGCCGCATAACGTACGCGGGGATAGATCCGAGAAAGTAAACGAGAAGAATAAAAGTATGAGGAAGAATGTTGCAGAGATAAGGCGTTTAGTACAAAGGATTTATGATTGTTAGTAGAGCAAAGTGACAATGTGTGGTAGAGGCCATTGTAGTCCGAACATAGTACCCTGAACGGATCGTGTTGGTCATATGTCGCACTACAATGGCTAAGGAGTAGAGGATGAAAGTTTCTAGTCCTTCTACTAGGAACGTTAAATTTAAGCGTGTTAGTAAATGCTGACTTAAATTACCATTAATAAAATTAAATAGAAACATGACACCCAGCATCGTTCTACGATTTGTTAATGATGGTAAGTTGATAGGAGGGAAGATGAAAACTTGCATCCCAACTAAGTCCTCTAAGTGCGAAAACAAGGAAGTTTTTTTGTAAAGATTATATTTGATGTCGGTGTACTCCGTATTGAGGACTCCAGATACACGATCCATTACCAAGAATCGGACGGACCAATGATGTGTATGAAGTTGTAGTAATGTATGGGTCGTTGAATTCTTTTGACTATCTTTAACCAAGCACACCCATAGCTTTATTAACCATGATGGATATATGGTCGGTAAATTTAAGTTTCAAATCTTATAGGACTCCCAGATCGTTAACCTCAGTTAAACTTTCTGAGGCGTTCCCATAGGGAAAGTACGTAGCCTGGTTAAGGCTAGATCGATAAAATTACACGAGATTACATTTCGATCCATTAAGCTTTAGGTTATTTGCTCAACACCAATTTTGAAATTTAGGGTAACAGGTAACATCTTTAAAGAAGACGCGTTGGGTTCTTCCTGATAAGTAACTGGAAATCCAGATAAGGAGATCAGTTGGGAATCCCAAAAGACTGAGTTTACTTATAAGAAGCGAATGGCTAACAGAGTCAAATGCTTTACTGAAGTCAGTGTAAATGACGCCTGTCTGTAAGCCATTCCGGAACCCATCCTCGACAAAAGATGTTAGCTCCCATAAGTTGGTGGTGGTGGAGCGGCGCTTCATAAAGACACGTTGGCACGGGGATATTATTGAACTACATAGGTGTTGCAAATGTGGAGTGATAAGTTTTTCGAAAAGTTTTGGAATATGCTGACAATTTAGAGATGCTTCTATAATTTGTAGCATCGGATTTTTTCCCTTTTTTATGCAGAGGAATAATGTAGGATTCCTTCCACATAAGGGGAAAAGTAAGCGAAAATAAATCAGCGTTGGATTAAAGAGTTTAAGGAGCGGTTTGCACAGGACCACGGCGCAGTTCTTCAGCACACAGCCTGGTACTCCATCGAGGCCTGGCAAATACACGGGCTTAACCCTAAGAAGATCCGTTAACACACCACTTTGATCTAAAGATGGGCAAAAAAAAAGGTTGTACGGCTGAGCTGGAATGGTGCTATGTGAATATGTTGTTTGAAAAAACTTTGCAAAGAGATCGTCCATTGCCAGATCAGTGTTCGCATAAAAGTTCTCAAACGTAAGCAGAGGCGAGAAAGATACAGATTTGCGCTTAGTGTTTACAAAGTTATAAAACTGATACGGGTTCTAAGTAAACTGAATCGGGCAGCGGCGAATATAGCTCCTATAACATTCGGCGTTATGCACGGTGAAATTAGACCGAGCTACTAAGTATCTTGAATAACTAACTGTACAGCCAGATAATTTATGTTTATTTAAAAGTCTATTCATAACGTTCTTTAAATTTAATAGGTGCCTTGTATACCAAGGCGGATTAATTGAAACAGACGGATATTTCCATAGCACAATAAATACAAAGTGTGATAAAATTTATTTAAGGCAGTATTTATATCTTCACATGCCAGTAAATCGGACCAATCAAATTCAAGAATTAACTTGTTTAGTTTCGTAATGTCAGCCTTACGGAAGAAACGAACTTTTTGAGATTTAAGTTTAGACTGAAGGTCAATTAAGCTATTGTTTTCGATTAAAACTTCAAGAGTAGGATGATACGGATCCTCTGGGTTAGAAAGGGGCAAAGTTCTAGAAAGAGCAATTCCATCAGGATCAGAAACAAAACACAAGTCTAGCAGCCGACGTAAGGGATTTGTAACGTGTTTAATTTGCCCGAGTGACATGTCGAACATACCCGCAGGGAAGTCGTGGTGCGAGTTAAGTATTAAGTGAATTCTCAACATTGGACCACATGAGATCTGGTATATTGAAGTCCCCCAGAGCTACCAGCTGGTCCCCGTCAAACAAACGATCCGAAACGAGACGAAAAGTGGACAAATGTTGCCAGTATGTGGGCGGTTCCGACGAAGGTGGTATGTAAGAACAGATTGACCGGACAGAATGATTTTAACGCAAAGAAATTCTATGTCACCAAACTCTTGTGATTTTACCTCTTCAGAAGCGAATTTGGAGTCTACAGACTCCTCCTCCCCTTCACAGTGTTCTATCACGTCTAAAAGTGGTGTACTTATTTGGAAAAACTTCGGAGCTTAAAATCTCCGGCTTTAACCAAGTTTCTGTAAAGACTATAATGTGAGATGCAAAGGAAGAACTATCAGAATAAAGTTTGGGCAGTTTACTACGTAGCCCTCTAGTATTCTGATAGGAAAGTGTTAGTGAAGAAATTAGTTTTTTGAGGGTGAGGAAGATGAGGTGGAATGTTGGTCAGTGGCTCTAACATGTGGGAGTTTCACCCCCACAGGCTTGGTAATATTTTTCTTCACCGTACTTGGCTGATGTTCTTGGACGAAAATGTTCTCTGGCCAAAAGCTGGCAGAACAGATCGCCTTGAACGTATTTTGAAAGATTACGTGTGCCTGGTGTAAGTATATAGAAATTTAGTAATGTCTGCCACCTTTATATCGGCTTTTGTTTTGGCTTTGATATAAGCCGAGATATCTATCTCAGAAGTATCTGGGGCAAGCCGAGAAACAAATGTGTTTCCATAGCGGGATCACCTGCATCACCTGCACGGCATCAGTTCATACCGGGGGTCCGGACGGTTGAATTCCCTGTTCGATGACTCTTAAGGGGGTTTGAGTTATTGGGTCTGGTGGTATCACTTGGAGTGATGCCGCAGAGGACAAATCGGACCATTGCTCAGAAGCCAAATTTTTCCCAGTTCCAGCCCTTTGGGTGGCCAGAGATATAAGCGGCTGAATAATTTTCGGCTGAGTAGGCTGGAGTTTATTCGCCACAAGCACATCACTAATAGCGGATTTCTTACGCTTTGGAGACTCATTTAATAGTTGAAGACTACTAAACTGTTTATCGAGCGCACAGAGTTGGTCATTGATTTTACGAAAACCGCTTATCAACTCTTTAAATCCACCTTTAGTCTGCCTCATGAACGATCTCATTTCGTCCTGAACAGTACGACAGCTATCACAGAAGAAGTGGAGGCCAGACCTACGTGAAATGGCATCCGATACTTAGGCCGTGAACTCGGCACACTTAGCGAGCCAAACGTTTTCACAGAGCCAGCAGTGGATGGTAGGCTGGGATGAGGAGATTGTCTTATTACAAGACAAAACACAGACAAGTTTAAATTCCATGATTAATTATTTATTAATATTTTTGTTTTTATTATTGACGTACTTTGAACCACTGTGCCAGGGAAACGAATGAGAGGAGATCAAAGAGAGCGATTAGTGTGGGTTAGTGAACAGCAAAGAAAAGAGATAAGAATCTCTACTGAGCAATAATAGAAGCAATACCGTAAAAGATGAAGAAGCAGAGCAGAGCTATGTTTGGATGAAAATTAATAAAATTATTATTTTACCTCCAAATATACCACTGCACACGCGTTGCGATATGGATGATTGATATGTAAAAGTTTAATTTTAAAAATATAAATAAATACAAATAAACACCGGATTGTTTAGAGTTAATAAACAAAGTTAATAAACGCAGTGCGCACAAAAAAAACACGTCCGTTCGCTTTAAAATAAAGAGAGGAAGTCTTTTTGCTTGAAACTTTTCTTGGCAATCTTGAAAAAAAGTTGGGGATGTTTGTTACTAAAATATGAGAAACTTTTGTTCTGCAACTTTTTAATACCTTTTAAATTTACGTTAAAAAATTAAGAAAATTTGGTAATTAGAAAATGTGTAACTTCATCATCAATGAAGATATCAAAACGTGCTTTACACCGTTGAAAAAAATTTTAAATATCTTTTTCACTTTCTTTAAGACCAAACGTCCTTATAGTAGACAAAAAATACACAATTGTCTCATTCAATCTTGGTTATATTGCACGTGGAGAGAGCTCTTGAGATGACGCAAATTTTGATATATCGCTTATATCTGGCATAATTCGTTAACTCAATATAAAGTTTTATAAGTAGCGCTACCAATTATGTGCAGCCAACTATCAATCTAGTGTTATGTAGTACCTAACGTAATACCACTAACCATACAGCATATAGACTACTCATTTCATACAACGAAAATGGACGCAAAAATTTCTTGCGACAGGCCCCAGCAGGCCCCAGAGAAAATCTTACTCTCATTCTTACGCTCTTTCTTACGCTCATATTCTCAAAAAAATTTTTTGGTTCTTCAGTCGCGGAGATGCCCTTCATCAAGATGGTTGATCCGCGGTTAAATTCATCTTTATATGTATGCGTGCTCACATATTCACATACACGGTTTCATGTGTGTGCGTTCTTTTTCGTTTTGAATCCAACCAAAATTTTAGATTTTTGTAACTTTTCCGGCTTGATACCCTAAGCAAATTGGGGTATGCATTATTGAGTTAATGATGATGAAAGAATGTATATTTTATTTATTAATATTTCAGAATAAATTGTTTTTTTTGTTTGGGAATACAATGCAGTGGTAGCAGTAAAATGATTTTCATATATAATTATTACGAATGAATAAAAATCTTTATACTATGACAGAAAGAGGGTACATTTGAGTCGGTATCACTTAAAACCCCGATTTAATTTAAGTTGTTTTATTTTCTGCAAGCGGATAGTGCTAGCATACCCTTTTGATAAATGATTTTTAAGGGAGTGAGCATAAACAACAACAGCTGATTTTTAGTTTTTGTGGGCATCAGTAGGGTATGCAAGCACCATCCGTTATAAAAATATCAACATAGAAAAAAATTTGGGTTTTAAGCAAAACCGACTGAAAGATACCCTGTTCCAATCATAGTAAAAGGATTTCCATTATTTTTTAAATATTTTATATATAAAAATTTTTCTGCTAATACTTAATCGTTTTTCTAAACATTTATAAAAAGAATGCTGAAATATTTAAAAATATAATATAACATAATACAATTTTTTCGTCATGAACCCAACAATGAGTAGCCCCCATTTTTAGGGTAGCAAGCCTGAAAAGTTACAAAAATCTAAAATTTGGGTTGGATTCAAAACGAAAAAGAACGCACACACATGAAACCGTGTATGTGAATATGTGAGCACGCATACATATAAAGATGAATTTAACCGCGGATCAACCATCTTGATGAAGGGCCTCTCCGCGACTGAAGAACCAAAAATTTTTTTGAGAATATGAGCGTAAGAAAGAGCGTAAGAATGAAAGTAAGATTTTCTCTGGGGCCTGCTGGGGCCTGTCGCAAGAAATTTTTGCGTCCATTTTCGTTGTATGAAATGAGTAGTCTATATGCTGTATGGTTAGTGGTAATACGTATACATGCGTTTGTATTTGATTGGCAACTTTGCTTTTTGGAGTCTGTGCATATACAAGAGCAGTCCGATAAGTACTTAGCCTCACCGCCTGATGGCGTCACTCTCGCACGAGATATTTTATTGTCGTGTAGTATCTTTTCGTAGACGGCTACTGTCGAAATTTCAACCAAATCGGACTCGTAGTTTTGTTTTGACTGCGTTTGGAATCGGACGTGTCCGCGGATTTTAAAAATATTGAGAAAGTGCAATATCGGTCTATGATTCGATTTTTGTTTTTGGAAGGAGAATCGAGCAGCGAAATTAAAGGACGCTTGGAGGCTGTGTCTTCTTCTTTGATGGCGAACATTGAAAATTGGTTTAACGAGATTTAACGTGGTCGCACGTCGGTTTTTGACCAGCCATGCCCAGGTGGCCCGAAATCGGCTACCACGGAGGATAACGGGACAAAAATCCACGATCTCGTATTGGCAGACCGCGATTGAAGATGCGCGAGATAGCTAAGACTGTAGGCATCTCAAAAGACCGCGTAGGCCATATCCTGCATGAAATCCTGCGCGATAGGTAGATCACTCTACGCAACGATAATTCCCATTTAGAGCAATGTTTGACGCTGTTTAAGCGCAAATCTAAAGGAGTTTCTGCGTCGTTTCGTGAACGTTGGCAAAACATGGATCCACTGGTACACACCACAGACCAAGGAACAGTCGAAACAGTGGACTTCACCCGTCAAACCTGCTCCAAAGAGGGCGAACACTGATGTGATCTACATCGACTACCTAAAGAAGGGCAAAACGGTCACAGGGCTGAACTATGCCGAATTATTACGCCGATTCGCCACCGAATTGAAAAAAATACGGCCCCATTGGGGGATGAAAAAATGCTCTTCCATCATGACAACCGCCTCACACTTCCGCCCTCGCCACGGCCAAATTTGTCGAATTGGGCCACGAACTGCTACCCCATCCCCCATATTTTCCAGATTTGGTCCCGTGTGACTTCTGGTTTCCAAACTGGAAAAAGGCTAAACAGAAATTTGCGCCGAAACCATTATATTGACTAGCGCCGAGGACAATTAGGATTAAATTAATTTTATGATCTTAATAGAATTGACTAAGATTTGATCCAGTAAAACATCCCTGGTCAGCAATTATTCCCGAGTTCAAGTTTGACGATAGTGGCCGCATAACCCTATACGGACGAACGTTTGGTAACCCCGACGTCATCCTCCTCTTTGGATCACAACCTGACCACAAGCCGCAAGGCAATTCAAACTCAACAAAAACAAGAAAGGAATGCTAACTTCGGACGGAGCTCAAGTTGATATACCCTTGCAGTTGAGTGGCAGTGCGCTAGGTGGCGACACGCATGTTATATTATTAGGATCGTATATAGTCGGCCGATCCTTATGAAATTTGGCAGATCAGATTAGGCAGATTAGTTTGCCCAAAGTAGAATCTATAGAAAATCCCATACTTCTAAATTCAAAAACAACGAAGTTATGGCATTCCCGATCAATCAGTTATATGGCAGCTATAGGATATATTCGACCAATCCCAGCCGTTCCGATTTATATACTGCCTACAAAGGAAAGAAGAATTTGTCGACCTCAAGTCGATAGCTTTAAAACTGAGAGACTAGTTTGCGTAGAAACAGACAAACAGACGGACATGCTTATATCGACTCAGGAGGTGATCCTGATCAATAATATATATACTATATATAGGGTCGGAGATGTCTCCTTCACTGCGTTGCACACTTTTGACCAAAATTATAATACCCTCAGCAAGAGTATAAATATATATTCAACGATGGGTTCCGAAATATGAAGCCATATTTTCGGTTGGAATACCCTCAGGGTCAGGCTTAGCAGAGCGGCCCCGAACTACAGGAGAAAACCTCGAGCCTAACGCACAGCCTAGGACCAGCGGACAAGTTCTTACAGAGGACCCAAAGATCACTGAAACGAAAGAAAGAAGGATGGCTCGAAGTTTTGAGGACTTCCTATCTAATCGCATTGAAGGAAAGGAAGTATCGTTGTTGCCTAGTGAGGCAACATATGAAAGAGTTATGGAAAGAGATTGTTGATTTGCACAGATGGACATACTAGTGATAGATTCTATGTCGTGGGAGCGGAATATTTTACTTTTCTAAGCGAGGAACTACAAGAATGACAGGGAGCCACACACAGGCCGTCTTCCGCCTCAACGTTCCTGGCTCCGCAATTGGAGCCATCACCCATGAACATCGCTGTACTGGGAAGGACAACTCACTCAACTCTTAGATCACAAAAAAGGCGGTGTTGACCCTATCATCTTTAACCACTGATTTCCAAAAACAAATCAACGTAGTCATACCACCGGAAATAATAGCCAATCAACCATCAAACCCTATTCAAGCGCCAAGAAATATCCTACCTCTGCAGCGCCAGAAGATTGACCTGTTATTGGGCGCCGAATATTTCCATCAGCTTATGAGGCCAAAACAGGTACATTTGAAAGGACACCCACTACTCAAAAATACCGCGCTTGGATGGATTGTGATGGGGCCAGTGCTTCCGGAATCAGCTCTGATTCCAAAGGAGAACAAGTCGTCCGCTTCAAATCACGACTAAAGGGCACAACGGAATTCAAAAAGTTCAAGTTACTGCCAACCCTTATATGTGCAAGAGGAACTATAGGTAAAAGCCAAAGGTAACCGTACGGCCAGATATTCTATGTTAATATAAAATTCTATTCATGACGTTCTTTAAATTTAATAGGTGCTTTGTATATCCAAGACGGATTGGTTGAAGCGGATGGATATTTCCAATAATTAATTCGAAGTGATTTTAATGTGATTGATTTTAATGATTTTATTTAGTTTCATATAAAAAAAACATCGCAGCTTAAGATCTCCGGTTTTACCCAAATTTCTGTAAAGACTATAATGTGAGATGCAAAAGGAAGAAAGAAGTGTTTGGGAAGTTTACAACGAAACCCTCTAGTATTCTGATAGGTAAGTTGGTGGAGAAATTAGTTTTTTCAAGCTGGTGCAGATAATGTGGAAGATGATTTTAAAAGATGACGTGTGCCGAGATATCGATCTCAGAAGTATCAAAAGCAAGTCAGGAAACAAATATTTGTTTCGATGATGGTTTTGTTGCCGCAACATCCGTTCGGACAGGGGATCGATACTGTTTACTACCGCGTTCGGTTAGTCTTAAGAGAGTTTTAATTATTGGGTCCGGTGGTATCCCTTGAAGTGATGCCACAGAGCACATATAGGACAATTGTTCATTTATACTAAAATATTCGGAAGCCGAATTTTTCCCAGATCCGGCCCTTGGGCTCGCCAGAGATATGACTCATTTATCAGTTTTTCTACTTTTATTTATCAGTTATAATCATTTATTTATCAGGTATGCTACTAAACTGTGAATCGAGCACACAGAGTTGATTTTGCGAAAACCGCTGATCAATTCTTTAAATCCACTTTTAGTCTGTCTCAGAAACGACCTCATTTCGTCCTGAACAGCACGACAGCCGTCACAACGAAAGTAGAAACCAGACCTACGTACATGGCATACTTAGCCTGCAAAACGTTTTCACTGTGCCAGGCTGTGATAAGGAGATTATAGTATTACAAGACTTCAGCGCACAGACAAGATTCAACTCCATGATTATTGTTTTAATTCATTTATTAATATTTTTGTTTTTTTTTTATTTTTTTTATTAGCGTACCTTGAACCACTGAAGCTGGGAAATATAATTATATATAAATATATAAAATAATATATATATTATATATATATATATATATATAATATAATTATATAAAAATATATATAAATATAGAATTTTCAAATAAAAATATATAATAAAAACGCTCTGCGCTAAAAAAAAACACACCCGTTTTCTTTAAGATAAAGAGAGGAAGTTTTGATTTAGTTATTAGTTTTAAGGGTCACAATATTTTCTAGTGAAAAGGTACAAAACGGATCACAGTGGACAGTTCCAAAATAAATACAGTTACTCAGTACTAAAGGACGGTACTTAAAACTACAGTTAAAAAAAGTTCCTTCACCCACAGTTTCTGCGGTACACCTCAGAGAAGAATTTATTAAATTTTACAATATATTGAATTATTTAGGGCGTGTATTTGAGTCTACCATCATTGTTTTTAGAACACATAATTTTTGAAATGTTTGTATACCAACGCAAATATGTTTGTTCTGGACTTTGGTTCAGTGGAGCCTAAAAGTTATAAGAGCTATGTTTTGAAAAAAATTAATAAAAACTATTATTTTACCCCTAAATACCACTGTTCGCAAAACGATACGGATATTTAAAATGTAAAATAAAATATAATTTAAATATAATTATATACAAATATACCCCGGATTGCTAAGAATTATCAAATAAAAATTTATAATAAAAACACTGTGCGCTAAAAAAAAACACCGTTTTCTTAAAGATAAAGAGAGGAAGTTTTGATTTAGTTATTAGTTTTAAAGGTCACAATATTTTCTAGTGAAAAGGTACAAAACGGATCACAGCGGACAGTTCATAATTACACATAATACACATAAGAACACATAATTTTTGAAATGTTTGTATACCAACACAAATATGTTTGTTCTGGACTTTGGTTCAGTGGAGCCTAAAAGTTATGGAGCAGTTGAAATTATGCGTCGAGGAAAAAACAAATTACTACATTACTACTAATGTTCATCAATGAACATTCTGAACCGAAATCGGTTTAAAGACTCGATAGTGATTTCAAAAATTTGGTCCTATGATCCATATGTCCCTTGGTATTTAAACGCTGCAAATTTTCCTCTGGGTTCCTCTGGGTTCTCTGCAGTTTTGGCTAACAGTTCTTTTCCACGCTGACGTTCAACATATCTCCGATGTCGTTCGCTGATATTTGTCGGTTTATTTTAGGTTTTCTTAATTGGCATTCAAACATTGTGACCCAAATTTCCACAAAAATGGCACTGCATAAATTATTGTTTTTGCCGTTTTAATATGTGACCATAAAGGTTGCAAGCACTGCGAGACCTCGTTATCAATCGGTCGTTTTTTCAGAATATTCAGAAACATTATTAACCGAATTAAAGGCCGAATTAAACAATTTCAATTAATGTTCCAATATTTTATTGCGGGACCAATTTCCCGCACCCAGTATATGTAGTCGCTCCAAACAATGCCGAACAACAAGAAGAACTAAGAGCTTGCGCAGAAGCTCAAACAAAGCTCCCAAAAGCGCATGCGCTACAAACAACAACAAAGCGCATGCGAAACTGGGAGACAAACAGACAAGAATAAATTCTGATAACATCCGCTGCAGCTAACCGTATTATGATAACATTAAATGGTTTGCTGGTGGCTGCTTGGCCCCCATCCTCCCCCATTGAATGGTGGGCCTTCAATAACCATTCTGAAAGGGGGCAACAGTCACATCATTACAATTTTTATTCTGTGGATTGGCCTCTTTAACACAGGACGCCGACGCTTCTCGTGATAGTCCACCTCGTCCAGAAAACACTCAGCCAAATCACGTATTCTAAGTGATGGGCAGCCCGTGACCTAACTGAATTTGGACAGCCAAAGAACAACAGATCAAAGAATAAGCTGGCTCCAATCAGCATGTCCACTCGCTGCGTTTTGTGGAAGTTTGGGTCAGCCAGATCCATGTCGCCAGAAATCTTCCACCTCGAACCATCTATGTGAAGGCTGGGCTGATAGTCCGTATTATGAGAAGCTACAAAAGCCTCAATTTTCACAGAATACATGTTAAGGGGGGACTTCTCGCACATGTTAACAGAGGGTCCATTTGTTTCAATCTCAGCGCCGCCGAGACCAGCCACCGTTGTAGAACATTCAAAGCGGCAAAGCTGGAGTTGACTCGCCATCCGCGACGAGATGAGGCGCACTTGTGAGCCGGAATCCAATAACACTCGGCAAGGCAGAAACGCTCCAGATCGACCACGGACGAGTACATTTGCAGTTGGCAGGAGCACTAGCTCAGCATTGCGATCCTGAGTCACAACATTCTTGATTGAGCGGGTTGGTGGGTTCGCGGCAGAAACTGCATTGATGGGACGTGAGACTCGTGCGGGTGGAGCACTGGTAGAACTAAAAGCCTGCCCACGAGGGTGCAACAGGAAATGATGATGGCGATTGCATTTTGAGCAGCGGGAAGCGGAGCATCCGCGAGCGAAATGGCCATTCTTTGGGCAAACAAAACAGCGAGTCAGACGCCGCACTTTGTCGTACCGTTCCTCAATTGGCAAAGCAATGAACATTGGACAATTTGGCCAGGCGTAAGCCATACACCACACAGCGCAGAACAAGTGCTAACAACCATTCACGAAAATCGGTTGGCATACAGACAAGAATAAATTTTAATAACAACCGCTGCAGCTAACCGTATTATGATTACATTGAATGGTTTGCCTGGTGGCTGCTTGGCCCAACAATGGCAGCTGGTGTTTCTATGATGTCGAAGCAAACAATTCTTCAAATTCCATCCAGGTTATGTCGGTGTAACCCACTTGGGATAGCCATTGTGAAGCACCATCTTCCAGAGCTGCACTTAAAGGTACTACCAACGGGTAGTATTGGGTTGTGCTCCTGAATAATTTCGACTTTAATGCTTCACGATGATGTGGCCTTTTCTGTGTTAAATTTATGAAGCTCCACAGACATAGCTTTCCCGGCATTTGGTGCCATTAACTGAAATACCCGCACGAGTTTGACTAAATTTTTGTTTTGAAACTCCATAAGGGTACCAGTTTTTACGTTTGGACTCCAATGGAGTCCAGTGCGTTTCACTGCCTGATGCTCCCTTCTTTGATGAGTAAAAGATTATGAGTATCGAACACATTAACTTTGCTGGAAACAAGCATCGTTTCAGAAAAGAGCCCACTCTATTTGCCGACAGATATATAAGTTGGATCGGATATAGTTGATCGAGCCATAAATCAATATTCAAAAAAAGAATGTTTGAAAAAGTCCCCAGAATTTTTAAAAATACCAAGGTTGTGTAATTTCCGAACTTTCTGTTATATGGCTGCACCAGGATATAGTCGTCCGATCCTAATTATATTTGGTACATCGGATAAGCCAAAAAAAAACCTTTATAAGGTCTCAATCTTCTAGTTACAAAAAAAAAGTTATGCCAATTCCAAACGGTCTCCTATATGACAGCTATATGATATGGTCAAACGTAAACCTGCGTGCAAAAGATGTATGTAACTATAAAACTAAGATTTTACTTGGCGTAGAAATAGACGGACTTGCTTTTATCGGCTGAGCCAAAGAAACAAATTGCCAAACCTTAAGGATCCTTATCTCCCATATACTGATTGATAGAAAACTCCATAACTTAATAAAGAGAGTCATGCCGTGTTGAAGCTGTTTTTTTAGCCGATTTATGGGAATTTGTTTCTCAACTGATCATAAACGTTATAAGTGGGAGTCTTATATGCAGACTTTAAAACTGAGAGACTAGTTTGCGTGTCCTGGGATATAGTTTTATTTTTTCAAGTTTACTTTTCTGAATATAACTCGTCAATTTAATATATATTTTTATTTATATTATGCTTATTATAATTGGCAAACAAATATTTTGTTTCCAAAACTATTAATTGCATTTACACAAATTTTTTAACCTTATCAAAAAAATCTTAGATAATTTTGTTAGATTATATTAAAAAAATGGTTGCAGTAACTTAAAGACTAGTATTAGAAAATGACAGAAAAGGAAATTATTTGTTTACAAAGAATGCTGGATTTGGGGACAGGTTGGGTGACATTGCCATTATATTTCCTTGCTGCTGCATCTGCTGTTGTTGACTTCTAGTATTTGTTGCGTAAAGTTGTTGTTGAAAACTATGGTATTGCTGTGCATATTTTAGATCATTCGAAGATGGTCCAACATAGTTTATATTAGATCCATTTGGTGGAGCACTATTTCCTGTAGGGGCCATTATATTATTATTGCTGGGCCCAATTAGATTCTGTAACTGCCCTTGCCCTTGGGACGGGATTGGCCCCCCAACACTCGTCGGATTTTGACATATTCCGCTTGTCATAGTCTTTAGGTGGGGAGGCTTGGCCTGATTAGATTGTTGTGACGCTGAAAACATATTTGATCCTGTATTATTACAAGCAGGGCCATTAAAAATAGCAGAACCATCTCCGACGCAATCTAAAGTATCCGCACTATGTGAAAACTGAATTTGCCTATTGACTGAAGATTGGATACGGGGACCCGTTGTATGCGGTCGCAAATTATGCGGCCGCATTCCTCTTATTAATGAAGGTTGACCAATACCCATACTAACATCATGGCCAGTTAGGCTTCCATCTTCTTCCATCATAGCAAGTTGATTACAATTTTGGTAAAAGTTTATGGAGTTTCCAGTAGCTGGATTAGACATCTTGTTTTGCTGGTCGCCGGGGGAGCTCACAATCATGGCACCTGCTCCAGGTCCTACTAACATACCACCGTCCACCGACGGTGGTCCATTACCGACAGAAGTCATTTGCGGATTTGCGTATCTTTGCAAAAACTCAAGACTTGGTGGCATTCGCACATTGCTCACCCCATTGCTGTTATTATTAGAATTACTCTGCGGGCGAACGGGCATGTACTGTATAGTATTTGGAGTACTTGCCTTTACCTGTATATTAGGATTAAAGTTCGATCCAAAATTGACAGGGATTCGACCCATTAAACGTGCACCAGGAGGCAAAACATTTTGAAAATTGGAGGCACTTCCCGAACCTGAGATAGGGCCAGAAGCGAAGTCTCTTATAACACCGTTTGGAGTATTAGCGTTAAAAGACGGTGTGACACCTGAAACGCCCGGAGCCAACATTTTCGGGTTTAGCATTCTTTGACCTAATGAATTCATCATGGGGTTTATAGAATGGCAGCTGTTTTGATGAATCACATCTACAGCAGCAGTATCTAAACCTGAAATCATTCCATGCTCCATATTAATGTCTCCTGATCCGGATCCACTTATCATGGTTATTCCACCAGTTCCAACTGGGCTTCCCACACCAGAAACACAATTAGTTAATTGTTGGGACATCTGCGCCAGTGATGTTATTGGATCAAAACTTTGAACTATCTTGTTCGTTGAAGAGCGATTTCCATTCGGGTTTAAAGGAATATTATCTGAACGTCGATTAAATTGTACGGATCCGATAAGTCCCGAAGATTGGCGCTGAATCGGAAATATTAAATAAACATCAATATTTATATTAAAATCAATTTAGTTACCTCCACTTGTAAATTGGAATTCGATATTTTATATGGATTTATCGTTGGATTGTTGCTCAAATTCGAATGATGATTAAATAGAAGGCCAGGGCTAGAAGCAGCGAATCGCGAATCAATATTTGCTTCGATTGATCCAGGCGATCGCGGTCCATGCGAGCTTGGTCGCCTGTTTTTTAAGTTATCCCCTGGAATTGACAAATTGCTTAACTTAAATGATCTCAACTTAACAGTGGGGAAAATATGTATGACAGTTAAAATTATTAGCTGCTTTGTTTTCTGTAGCGATTTCTGTATATGATAGTAAAAAATGATAGTAATAAAGCATTTTTCATGATTGAATTTTTTAATTTTACATAATTTTGTAAAATTTATAAATAAAACTCTAATATTATGATCCCGGCGGACCACATCTTATGGAATAATTTGATTTCAATATGTTAATTAAGAAACTTTCGAGAATTATAACGTTATCAATTTATTTGTAAAAATTTAAATATTTATTTTGGACCGATAAATAGTGTCCTTGCAAGCAATAATAGTAACTAATAAATTGTAGTGGCATGGAATGAATTCAACCAACAATTTTTTGTCGATAATAGGTCGCCAAAGAAGGTCAGTGGGGCAGCAGTGTGGATGTCAGTTTGGCAATGGTCAAAACCAATGCGGTTGAAAGGTAGCTTGAAACGTCCCACCGATGCGAAAAAGGTTATACCTGGAGGTGTTGTATTTTATTTGGGGTCTTTTAACTGTGTCTTCAATATTCTTTGAGTAAAATAGCAATTCCATCGTAAGCTTTATTTTTATTTTTTGCTTTCGGATGATTCTGTGGAGACTTTTAGGGGTACAACGCATCCCCTTGTCATGGAGGCACCTTTGAAGAATCCATACAACTCGCTCATATTTTAATATTAATAAAAAATGTGCAAGAATATTCTTAAAATGTTGTTTTTTAAAATTGAAATTAAATTAATTAAGTTTCGCTACCAAAAGCTTGCAAATTAACCTTAAACCACTGTACCAAACAAATATATGAGAGGGCTTGTTATTAAAAAATGAAAGTGAAAGCTACTGAAAGCAACAGGTATTAAAAGACAAATACAGATACTCAAATCAGCAATATCAGCGGAAAGAATGACCGACTGACCAGCGAACGCAGAAGAAACCTACTACCAAACGATCGGAGTCAGCAGACCCAGAGTTAGATACCGACCACGTACGTAGTCACAAAATATGTATGAATTTAGGCATCTTAAAAATGTTAATTTTCTTATAATAAAAAAAGTCTCAAACTATAACCAAACAAGGTTCGTTAGGCAGTGCCCATACACGGGGTACTTAAAATATCCTCAGCGTGCTGTTTCCCTAAGAAGGACCACCGCCGGGTTCATTAACCGCCTCAGTGAGCCGCGCCTAACTCAGCGAAAACATTAGTCAGCCCTTAAAAAGAGTTTGAATTCGACTCAGAGACATGCCCGCTTCAACGATTCCAAGTTCGACGATAGTGGCCACATAACGCTCTACGGACAAACAAATACAAAACAGTAAGTCCACAATTTTTGACAAATGCTAAGAGGAACGAAAAAAAAAAAAGCGAAAAGGAACGAAAAAAAAAAAAGAAAAACGAAAAGGAACGAAAAAAAGGATAAAACTTTAACACAAAATATTTCCCATATATAGCATATATACTCTTTATTTTGTCTAAATTGGATAAAACACATGAAAGTTATTCGAAAAGAATATTTATGGGAAAAAGTGTTTTTTTTTTAAGTGCTTCATAAAGCTAACTCTATGGATTTGGAAACTACGAAAATACGGAAACTCTTCAAAATCCTTTGCAAAGTTAAAATGTATATTTTTTAAAATCCAGCCCCCTCTATTGCATGAGCATAGAAATAATAAAGATAGCAAATTTGTTTTAAGATCGAATTCGCAAGCCTTGCCCAAAATATCTGATAAAATTTTGCTGACGAAAAAGTTTTATATAAGTGTATAATATTACACATAAAACACATGCCTCCCCGGAACGTGTCTGTTTTTTTTTTATGCACGTGCCGAACGTGGGAACAAAATAGGTCAAACCAAAAAAAAAAAAAAATAAAATAAAAATAGATCCAAACTATACCATTTTATTTAAAAAACTTGGCATACGTAAAGCAGCCTAAATAATCACTGTTGAATGTGCAAATATGTGTGCAATAACCATAGAAAATATCGAGTATATTTTTTTAGATTATTTAAATAAATAAAATCCAAATAAAACAAGAAAGGAAAGCTAAGTTCGGGCAGAGCCGAAGTTGATATACCCTTGCAGTTGAGTGGCAGTCCGCTCGGTGGCGACATGCATCTTATATTATTATATATATATATCGGATCGTGTATAGCCGGCCGATCCTTATGAAATTTGGCAGATCGGATTAGTTTGCTAAAAGTATAATCCATAGAAAATCCCTCTTCTAACTTCAAAAACAACGAAGTTATGGCATTTCCGATCAATCAGTTATATGGCAGCTATAGGATATAATCGACCGATCCCGTTCCGACTTATATACTGCCCGCAAAGGAAAGAAGGGTGTGTGCAAAGTTTCAAGACGATAGCTTTAAAACTGAGAGACTAGTTTGCGTAGAAACAGACAGACAGACGGACAGACGGACATGCTTATATCGACTCAGGGGGTGATCCTAATCAAGAATATATATACTTTATAGGGTCGGAGGTGTCTCCTTCACTGCGTTGCACACTTTTGACCAAAATTATAATACCCTCTGCAAGGATATAAAAACTATAATTATCTGGACTTTGGTTTATGGGCGTCTGTCGAAATTTTTCTAAAAATATTCGAACTATTTCATAGGTAGAAAAAAGTGTTAACAGGAACTGCCAGTTAAAGAGAGAGTCGTCAAGCTCTTTTACAACGCATGAAACAGAATAGGGGATTCATGACGATACAACACTACAATCAGCAATGCACGGACATACGAAAAGTGTTTTGCTTTATAAAAAATGTGGAAAACCTAGACCAACAATTGCAGTAACACCACTTGAAAACCTGCGTTATGGTCACGGCATTAGTCATGAAAGAAATCATTGGTTATAAGGAATATTGGTCATATTTTCTCATTATTAGAAACATGCACTGGAAAACTTAATTTTTTGCACGCTCATGGATACATTTTGTTCCAAAAATTTCAGACCGATCGGTTCAGCCTTTTTTGAGAAATTTTGCTCACCGACTTTGAAAATACCGTTGCGTATAAAGTTTTGAAAGCACCTTTACATGTAGGTAATTTTTTTTTAACTTATACTGAGTCGAAAATATTCGTCGGACGGACTTGAAATTTTATGTGTGTATACATATTAAGAAAATACAAAAAAAAAAAAAAAAAAACAAAATAGGAAAGCTAACTTTGGCGGAGCCGAAGTTGATAAACCTTTGCAATTAAGTAGCAGTTTATATTATTAGATATATATCGGTTCGTATATAGTAGGCCGATTTTGTTAAATTTGGCAGATCTGATTAGGTTGCACAAAATGGAATCCATAGAAAGTAACATCCTTCTATCTTAAAAAACAAAGAAGTTATTGGGCATTTCCAATCGCTCAGTTTTGTGGCAGCTATGGGATATAGTCGGCCGATCTCGGCCGATCCGACTTAAATACTCCTGCAAAGGAAAGAAGGATGTGCGCAAAGAAATAGATCAGATATAGATTCAACAGATCACTTATTACATGCAACTTTTTTTTCAGCGAAGAGGTCTAGAGAGGATGATTTGCTTAATGCATTAAAAGGTGTCAGAGATCATCAGACAAGCAACAAGACTGGAACTTTGAAATCTCAGGTGATTATTCTACTTACCCCTGATGAAGTATTGGCTTTTTTGTTGAACTTACTAAACAGCACTATATCAACATTCATCATGTAAGTAAAGTTCGCAGATGAGACATTTTTCCCCCATATTCATCACTTCAACAAGTCATAATAAATTGCAGACCATCTAACATAGAAATTTCGGCCCGAGTTTCAATGCAAAATATTTTGAACCACACAGCATAAAAATTATTGTTTATGCTATGGTATTGATTATGTTATGGTATTGTACTCGAATTCAATGGATCTACCGGTTCTTAAAGTTCATATAAGCAGAAGTTTCAATCAGAAGAGCCTGCTTTCCTAGATCTAAAAAAAATAACTTCCGACAGAAGTAATAAATCGTCTAAAACCTCCTTCTGTTTCGAACTGCAAAATAATTTCACAACTGGAAAATATGGATTCGGACTCTGGCGACGATTCTGATGAAAATTTATATATGATACTAGATGATGAAGAAAAGGAGAAATATCTAAATTACAATTTTACAACAACACCTTAAAAATCTTTGGTTTTTTTATTGGTTGTGGGAGAAGGGGTTGTGAAGGCGTGGCTTAATTAAAAAAAGAAATAAATCCGAAATTCTACATTAACATAACACATTCTAAGCCAAATTGGAAGCATCTAGCTTTAAAATAAGACTTTATGCATAAATTTCGGACTTTTTGCCCATTGTCCTTTGGGCAAATTAATCCGATCCTTCTTTCATTTGCATTAAAAAAAGCAAATACAAAAAAAACAAGAAAGGAAAGCTAACTTCGGACGGAGCCGAAGTTTATATACCCTTGCAGTTGAGTGGCAGTCCGCTAGGTGGCGACATGCATCTTATATTATTATATATATATCGGATCGTATATAGTCGACCGATCCTTATGAAATTCGTCAGATCGGATTAGTTTGCCCAAAGTAGGATCCATAGAAAATCCCATTCTTCTAACTTCAAAAACAACGAAGTTATGGCATTCCCGATCAATCAGTTATATGGCAGCTATAGGATATAGTCGGCCGATCCTTATGAAATTTGGCATATCGAATATTTTTACTCAAAGTGGAATCCATACAAAGTCCCATCCTTCTATCAGTTATACGGCAGCTATGGGATATAGTCCACCGATCCCGGCCGGTCCGACTTATATACTGTCTGCAAAGGAAAGAAGGGTGTGTGGAAAGTTTGAAGACGATAGCTAGACAGCTAGACAAACAGACAGACGGACAGACGGACGGACGGGGGCCGGACGGACAGACGGACATGCTTATATCAACTCAGGAGGTGATCCTGATCAAGAATATATATACTTTATAGGGTCGGAAATGTCTCCTTCACTGCGTTGCACACTTTTGACCAAAATTCTAATACCCTCTGCAAGGGTATAAAAAAACAAGAGAGAAAACCTCGGCCGGAGCCGAATATTACCCTTGCAGTTGAATGGCATCACAGCGGACGGCAGTCCGCTAGGTGGTGACACGTATCTTATATTATTAGATATATATAGGATCGTATATAGTCGGCCGATCCTTATGAAATTTTGCAGATAGAAATAGGTTGCCCAAAATCCATAGAAACATTTTTCCGCATTTCCGATCAATCAGTAATATGGCAGCTATAGGATATAGTCGGCCGTTCCTTATGATATTTGGCATAAAAAATTGGTTGCCCGACCGATCCCGGCCGTTCCGACTTATATACAGTCTGCAAAGGAAAGAAGGCTGTGTGCAAAGTTTGAAGACGATAGCTTTAAAACTGAGAGACTAGTTTGCATAGAAAAAAACAGATGGACATGCTTATATCGACTCAAGAGGTGATCCTGATCAAGAATATATATAATTTATAGGGTCGAAGATGTCTCCTCCACTGCGTTGCACACTTTTGACCAAAATTATAATACCCTCTGCAAGGGTATAACAACTTTTATAACAGAATGCACTACTTATATTTCACAAAATTTTTTTTAATACTTAAGTGTCAAATTTATGTTTGTGCCCAAGTTTTGATCCTCATCCGACAAAATTTATTAGACGCACTGATTACAAATTTTCTTTATCAATGTCGCACGAGACAAAGAAAGAAACTGATAATCTGATAAGAAATTCACAGTAATTAGCAATCGCATCGTTTCTGTTACATTATTGTTTAAATCTTTGGGTATAGGCCGATATTAGAAATAGTGAATAGTGGGGAGTTCCTATATATATCCTTAATACCAAAATAAAACTTAAATTTGTATACTCTTTTAGAGGTTATTATAATTTTGGTGAATAGGGTTAAAAAGGAGACATCTTTGAACCTATAAAGTATATATATACTTGATCAGGATCACCTTGTGATCGATATAGATAGGCTCGTTTGTTTCTACGCCAAGTCGTATATTAGTTTTTAAGATATCGACTTCAAACTTTGCACACATCGTTCTTTTCTTTGCACGGAGTCAGAACAGCCGGGATCGGACGACTGTATGCTATAGCATTTCACAGATTGATCGAAAATGCTTTAACTTTTTTGTGTATTAAGTTAAAAATAGAGGACATTTTACAGATGTTCATATAAAGAGTCATATAAAAATGATGGAGACTTAATCCAAAATTTTGTTACTTTAAATAATTGTTACTTTAGTAGTTAATGAGTTTTTTTAATTAGAAATAATTAATAAAAATAATAATAATAAATAATAATAAAAAGAACTTTAAGTTTCAATAAAACAACTATGGATTATTCGATTGACATGAAACTTTTTTTACTCCAAAGATAATCTTGTGACATTACATTTTAAATATGATATCTGTTATATGACCGCCACGGCTGGCTCGGATGTAGTCCAATCTGGACTTCCAATTCTCGATGACTTATCGGCCGTATATCGGCAATAACACGGTGAATGTTGTCTTTAAAATGGTCAAGCGTTTGTGGCTTATGCGAATAAGCCAATGACTTTACATAGCCCCACAGAAAGTAGTCTAGCGGTGTTAAATCGCAAGATCATGGAGGCCAATTCACAAGTCCAAAACGTGAAATTAGGCGGTGTCTTTTAATAAATCAATTGTGGCACGAGCTGTGTGACATGTTGCGCCGTCTTGTTTGAAGTAAAGCTCCTGGAAATCATTGCTGTTTAATTCAAGACTGAAAAAGTTGGTAATAATGGCTCTATACCGATCACCATAGACTGTAACGTTCTGGCCATCATCGTTTTTAAAAAAGTACGGATTAATGATTTCACCAGCCCATAAAGCGCACCAAACAGTCAATTTTTCTGTATGTAACGGTATTTTGGCCTACACTTGAGGGTAAGCTTCACTTCAATACGGCAGTTTTTTTGTTGACGTTGCACTTTAACCAGAAGTGCACTTCATTGCTAAACAAAATTCGCTTATGAAAATCGGGAAATCTTCGCGTTGCTTGATGATCGTTTAGCTTTAATTCTAGCACGAGTTGGATTTTGTAATACCCAATCCCAGATCCTTCCGCAAAATCTTCCATAAAGTGGATGGATACAGATTCAATTTCTATGCTCCATCCATCCATGGCGGATGGACTCATTCGGGTCTGCTCCAATGCTACGCTCCATAGTACCAATAGCTTTTTCTGTACGCACTGTACGGTGTCTTTGGGGATGCAAGTTATCAATAAGAGTAAACATGGTGCGAAAACATGGTTAATCGAATTGCTCTGATGGACGATTTTGTCGACGATAAAATGGACATAGTGCGCGATATGTATTCAGCAATTCCGAAATAAATTTGCAGTATTTGCAAGCGTTGTTCAGGCGTGAGTCTATTCATGTTTAATTGCCAAACCAAACTGAGAATAAATCACTTGGCAGCTGTTAAATCAGTCGCCATCTTGATCAATAATGCCAACAAAAACACCCTTAACATATCATTTTTGAAATGTTTGCATACCAGCTTAAATTATAAAATCTCATCTAGCAGTTATTGAAACTATCATAACAACACTGAAACCTCTAGCACTAAGTATCGATAGTTCGTTTTGCAGTCACTATAAGTATTGAATAAAAGTTTTTGTTTTATACATACTCAACCATGCCATGCAAAAAAAGTTGCAAGTTCTTACTGGTCAAAAGCAGTGCAGCTTATTGGGAGCTCTGGATGCGGATAGCTTTGGTCGCATAAAATGCTGTTTGGATAGCGGAGCTACAAGCCACATGTGCTGTAATGAACAAGTCTGACAACCCTGGAGAAGCATTCCGAGACGATTGGATTAGCTGGCGACGGATTTCTGCAGGCGGAGGGAAAAGGAGTAGTCATGTCTTATGGTATCATGTCTTATGTCTGTCCAACCATCTCCTATTTGTTCCTACGAAACTTTATGTCCGTAAGTCAAACCGTTTTTAATAGCAATTTGGTGCACTTTAACGAAAAGCCCGCAAAGATTATTCAGAACGGGGAGTGTATATTGCAAATAATCAAAAATGCAAGTCTATATACATTTGAAGATAAGTCCAATCGGTGTTTTGCTGTTTCCAATGCCGATGGTATTTCAATGCACATGCGATATGGTCATTAAATTATCGCAGTCTGGCTGATATTGTGATGAAGAAAATGATTCTTTGAACTGAAGGTTGAAATTTACCACAAAACACCTTCTGTAAAACATGAATGTTGAGAAAAATTAACCTTGCAACATTTCCCACAGAAATCTAAAACCATAGCCAGTGAAGTATTGGAATTAGTTCATACAGATGTATGCGGCCCTTTTAGTACAAAATCACTGGGTGGATATCGGTATTTTCTCACGTTCATCGATAAGTAACGTCGCATATTTGTTTACTTTTTGAAAGGACGAGGTATTCTCAAAGATTGTGGAATTTAAGGAGCTCGTAGAGAGGCAAACTGGAAAGCTTCTGAAGTGTATACGAAGCGACAACGGAAAGGGATTTGTCAACGCAACCTTTGACAATCGGCCCACACAGCCCTGTCCATTGGACAGTACAGCCTACAACAAACGGCGAAGCGGAGAGGGCTAACCGTACGTTAGTGGAGATGGCCCTATGCTTGCTGACGCCGTCTGGACTGGTGAGGTCTCTATGGGAAGCAGCTAAATACACAGCCGTGTATCTACGAAACAGATCGCCTTCAAACGCGTTGAAAGACATGACTCCGATGGTAGCGTGAAACGGTAAAAAAATCAATATTTCATTTCATTTGGTGCCGCCGTAACTAGTAAAACGGCATCAGTTCATACCGGGGATCCGGACGGTTGAATTCCCTGTTCGGTGACTCTTAAGGGGGTTTGAGCTATTGGGTCTGGTGGTACCACTTGGAGTGATACCACAGAGGACAAATCGGACAATTGCTCATTAATACTGAGAAATTCGGAAGCCGAGATTTTCCCAGTTCCAGCCCTTGGGGTGGTCAGAGATATAAGCGGCTGAATAATTGTCGACTGAGTAGGCTAAAGTCTATTCGTCACAAGTACATCACTAATAGCGGATTTCTAACGCTTTGGAGACTCTTTTAATAGTTGAAAACTATTAAACTATGTATAGAGGGCACAGAGTTGGTCATTGATTTTACGAAAACCGCTAATCAACTCTTTTAATCCAATTTAGTCTGTCTCATAAACGATCTCATTTCGTCCAACCATCACAGCAGAAGTGGAGACCAGACCTACGGGAAATGGCATCCGAAACTGAGATCGTGAACCCGTCAAACTTAGCGTGTAAAACGTTTTCACACAGCCAGAAGTGGATGGTAGGCTGGGATGAGGACATTGTCTTATTACAAGACTTCGACACACAGACGAGTTTAAAATCCATGTTAAGTTAAATTATTAATATTTTTGTTTCTGTTTTTGATCGTATCTTGAACCGTACTTGGTGTACCAGGGATACGAAAAGGGAGATGAAATATAGCGATTAGTGTAGGTTAGTGTGGTTAAACCGCAAGAATAGAGATAAGAACCTCTACTGAGCGACAAAAGAAGCAACACCGTACAAGATGAAGAAGCAGAGCAGAGCTATTTTTGGAAGATATTTAATAAAAATCTTATTTTACCTCCAACTATACCTCTGCACACGCGAAGCGATACGGATGTAAAATTTTAATTTTATTAATATTAATAAATAAATAAAAATGAACATTGGGTTTTTAAAGTTAATAACCAAAAGATGTAATAAAAAACACAGTGCGCACAAAAAAAGGCGTCCGTTCCCTTTGAGATAAAGAGAGGAAGAGATGAGTAAAAAAGGTAGAGTAGATGAAACCAATCAAATTCCAAAATGAACATTTTTATACCCTTGCATATTATAATTGTAATCCAGGTGATCCCGATCAAGAATATACATACTTTATAGAGTCGGAGATGGCTTTTTCACAGCGTTTCCCACATTTAACCAAAATTATAATACTCTCTGCAACGGTATAAATATAAAATGCCACTGAACGGAAAGGGTATAGATTTCCTTTTTCGTTGAAGATTAAAGTTTGTGACTTTTACCAAAAATTTTTTTTGTAGGGAATTGACTTACTAAGTGCAGGTACATATTAATACCATGCTTTTTTTTTGATTACTCATAAAATTAGAGACAAATAACGAATTTTTGAAAAAATCGGTTTTTCGAACGAAAAATTAAAAATTAATTGATATGACGGCTTTTATCAATGATTTTATCTATGCCAAAATAATGCAACTTGGAACATTGTCAGGACCAGAAGAAAATTAAATATTAATTGAAGATAGAGCCTTAAAAATATGGTTATAGTGCAATTTATAAAGAAATATAAGTTGTTTATGTAAGGTAATTGATACAGGCAAGTAGACTTCAGATCATAAGAATAAGTTGATTGAAAAAAAATGAAATGAAAGCTAACTTCTGACGAAGCTTAACCGGTTACATGGGTTTCACGGTTTCAAAAAATCGAAAATTGAGTTTCGATTTGAAAATTTGTCTCTTTGAATTCTATTATATTAATAGAATATTCTCATAAATTCAAGTTGATCCGACTAATAGTTTCGGAGATACAGCCTTAAAAAGGTGGACGCTCGAGGTAAGGTATAGGCTGAGCCCCTGACCTTATATAGTCTCTTAAAATTTAAAGCTCGTTTTTCTCAAAACTATGTTTTCAAAGTCGATTTTCATCAAATTTCTCGCGATCTATTCAATGAATCTTAATGAATTTTTACACAGGCATTTTCTAAATATGTATAGATTTCTGTTAAGTCATGTGCATTTAATATTAAGACACAAAAAAACACAAGCACTATAAGTATATAATAAAGACAATATTAGGTCATAGCCTAAATAAAGAGCGATGAACATTAAAAACCAAACCTTTCAGAAACAACGAACTGCTGACAGTGCAAGTCAATGCAACCGACAAATTAGTGCAGAATATTACATTGTGAAATTGTTAATTTATCATTTTTATGTTTTTGCTATATTTCCATTAATTTACCACCTAAGCAATATCAATGTATCAAAGTAGCTATAAATATTGAACTTTTATACTAAAAAAGTCAGTCTCAGACAAACTCAATCTGAACTCAATTCTTTCTCCACGTCCAATTTGTTCACGTGCAAGTTGCGGCAACAAACCAGCAATCGGTTCATGTACCCTTTGCTCAAACCCCTTAATTACAGATTAACATTTTGGTGACCCCGACGTGATCCTGCAATCCCAGGATCACAAATCGAACAAGAGTCAATAGGAACGAATAGAGATTTCTATCGGTCCACAATAGAAAACTCAGGAAGACTCCTGCTAAGAGAGCATTATAATCTTCACAGCAGTGTGACGCTGTCCCGCTAATTGGTAGATTAAGGACACCACACCTCCCTCAGTCCGTCAAAAAAGGGTTCAGTTTCTTCGACCACTTTCGGTAGCGAGTCGGAGCGCATCCAGCTACTAGCCCTCTAGCAGCAAATAAAATACTCCCAACGGTCAGAAACGAAGAACGAAAAGATGGAAAGGGAGAATATTGCCCCTAAAATTATTATAGAGCCAGCCGTTGATGAGGCGAGCGCTCAAGGCCTCTTAGATGCCCAGCAAGAAACTGGGCAAGAGATCGCAAGATGCATCCGGAATTATAAAAAGGATGGGCCGATTCGAAAACAAAAGGCATCATACTTTCAAACGAAACTAGCCATTCTGGAAGATGCGTGGGAAAGATTCGTTGAAAATGATGCAAAAATCCAAGGAACAGCCAGGACCGAAAGCTACATCAAGTATGCTGAGGACCTCCGGATAAGTTGCGAGAAATATGCAGCCACTTTCGAGAGCAATCGAGACAAGCTGATGCAAGGCACGAGTCTAAAGGAAGATGCTCAAGAACAAGTAGAAAATCAAGTTCAAGAACAATCCCGTGACGAAGTTCCCAAGAATAAGCGATTAGCCGGATTATGTCGGCGCCAAAGAAAACTAATAGAATCCGTAAACGGTGCCTTAAGAGAGTTTAAGGCATCCGGGGGAGGTCCAGGAGACCTGCTAAAATCTTTATGGGCTCAAGTCCAAGAAATCCACTTGACAGTCTACGAAGAGTTTGAAAACCCAATAAACAGTGGTTATAACAAACAGGCATACCTACGATTGCAAGCAGAGGTGCAAAATGCACTTATGGCGAGGCCTAGCACTTCGGCAAACGTCATTGATGTGCAAAAGCCCCGCATAAACATTCCAAAGTTTGATGGGGATGCAATGAAATGGAAACCGTTCCATGACTTATTTACCTGCATGGTCCATGATACCAACATGCCATCAGTGAAGAAAATGTGGTACGTAAAATCCGCTCTCTCTGGAAATGCGGAAAGACTAATACGCCACATCGAGCTAAACGAGGACAACTATGTTCATGCATGGCGCATAATAGTTGGATCGTATGACAATCCTCGGCTCATCGCGAATACAGTTATTCGTCGGCTACTTCATCAGAGCCCAGTCTCTGACAGTGCCAAATCCATACAGGAGCTGTATATAACAACCCTAGAAACCCTTGCGTCATTAAAGGGACTAGGCATCAACGTATCCACATGGGATGCGTTTCTTGTGGTCTTGCTTACCGACAAGCTTGACATGATTAATAGGGGTCTATTTGAGCAGACAGTTGGCAACTCAGTAGAGATCCAGCCCGTACAGACGATGCTGGACAATCAAAGGACACAAATCAAAGGAATGTAAAGGAAGGAATTGTTTCAAGTGCGACAAAAAACATCACACCTTGTTACACCTGGAATCCACAAGCCTTCATTCCCCAACTGTCGGTGCCGCGGTTAACAAAAATTACAACCTTCTTGCAACAGCAAAGGTAGCGGTCCAGGCAGAGAACGGTCAAGCAGCCAAATTTCGAGCCTTGCTAGACTCAGGATCACAGATCAATTTGATCACTGAGCGACTGGCATCAATGTTGTCATTAACGCGGCACAATACAAAGCTCCGGATCGAAGGAATTGGAGGACAACCAAGAATGAGCAGAGCTAGAGTAACTATCTTCGTTAGTTCTCTTCACGGGGATTTCAGCCAGCGCATAGAAGCTTTTGTCCTTCCCCACATCATAGCTGACCAGCCAGCTCAACCACTTACTCATTGTGCGTTAAAAATACCCAATGAGTGTCAGTTAGCAGATCCCCAGTTTGATAAACCTGGCAGGATAGATCTACTAATCGGCGCCGAGCACTATTACTCGTTACTCCTTCCAAATCAGCAGAAGATCGGAAGAGCTGGTGCCATGCTACAAAACACGAAACTAGGATGGATTGTAGCAGGTGGAATTAAATCCATAGCGCAATACGCCATAGCCTGTGGTGTCAGCATCGGTGAAGAAACTGACGCATTAGTTGAAAGGTTTTGGAAACTAGACAATTTGGACAAACAATCAAAACATCGATCTCCGTCAGAAGTACATTGCGAGAAATTCTTTGTAGAAACTCTAAAAAGAGCGGAAGACGGAAGATTTATTGTGAAACTACCATTCTCCGAACACCCTTCAGCCCTGGGGGAGTCAAAAGATATTGCTATCAAAAGGTTCTTAGCCCTAGAGCGACGATTAAAGGGTGATGTTCGGAATGGATATTCCGACTTCATGAAAGAATATGAAGCTTTGGGACATATGAAGGCTGTTCCAACGACACATATACCCAAGAATCATCGATGCTTCATGCAAAACATCACGTGGAAAATCCTTGAACGACATGCTTCATACAGGACCCACGGTTCAGAGCGAGCTATTGTCCATACTACTACGCTTCAGAACACACAAATATGTGTTCACGGCGGACATAGAAAAGATGTACCGTCAAGTATGGATCAATCCAGATAATCAGTTCCATCAGCTTATAGTCTGGAGAAACGATCCATCCGAGGATCTTAAGTACTATAGACTTAAAACCGTCACGTATGGAACCAAAACAGCCCCATTTTTGGCCACCAAATGCCTAAATCATTTAGCAATCCGGTCACGAGACAGCTACCCGTTGGGGTCTGCGACGCTTGAGAATGACTTCTACGTAGACGATTGCTTGACGGGTGCTGACTCAGTGGCAGAAGCAGTTCAAATCCAAAGTGAACTGAATAAAATATTACTACCACACGGTTTCAAATTACGAAAGTGGTGCTCAAATAATGCAGGAATATTGCAAGGAATACCCAAAGAGGATACCGTGAGCGATGTAAAATTGGGTGAGACCTTGGACCAATACAGTGTTAAAACCCTCGGCCTGATATAGATGCCAATAAAGACCAACTTTGCGGAAGATCGCAGCAAGGCGAAGCGTTGGTCATCACAAAACGAGTGGTTTGCTCGGAGTTGTCACAAATTTTTGACCCTATAGGTTTATTTGCGCCAGTTGTAGTAAAGGCAAAGATATTTATGCAACACCTCTGGGAATTGAAATTGGCTTGGGATGAGGAATTGCCCTTGAAACTTCAGTCCGATTGGAAAAACTATCGCTCTGACCTGCAAAGTCTGAATGAACTGCAAATTCCAAGACACATATTTGACGGAAAGGTACCAGTCACGCAAGAGTTACACACCTTCGTGGACGACTCAGAAAGAGCATATGGCGCAGCAATATACATACGAGCAACCTATAAAAATAAGCAAACCTCAGTAAGGCTGCTATGTTCCAAATCCAGAGTAGCACCCACAGCGAAGCAATCCTTGCCCAGACTAGAGTTGTGCGCAGCAGTCCTCGGCGCAGAGCTGACGCACAGAGTCAGACAAGATTTACGCTTGTCTGTGGACAAGGTTTCTGGGTTCTTTTGGACTGATTCATCCGTCGTGTTAGGGTGGATCAATGCAACGGCTTCTACTTACCACACGTTTGTGGCAAATCGGATAGCCAAGATTCAAGAAGTGACGGAACAGTCTCAATGGCGTCACGTATCATCCGCCAATAATGCAGCCGACGTCTTGTCCAGAGGAATAGCAGCTAGCAAACGTTCAAGCAACAGTATGTGATTTTATGGACCCCTGTTTTTACATGGACCCAGGGAGAACTGGACAAAGATGCCAGCCATTATTTCGACGAATTTAGAGCAAAAAACCAAATTCGTCAGCATGGCGGCTGCTAAGGACACATTCGGAGGGGAGGTTTACAACTGTAGGCACAGTAACTCTTTTTACAAATTACAACGGATTGTTGCGTACATGCTGCGGTTCTGTTATAAGGCAAATAGAGCGCCAACGAAGGCACTATGTCTAGGCGAGCTAAACCAGGCACGCACAATTATCCTACGCACAATTCAGCAAATCGAATTTTATGCAGAGTGCAAACAGCTCAAACGTTATAAAACAGTGGACAAAAGGTGTTCCCTTGTGTCATTGGCTCCCATCCTTGGACATGATGGATTAGTTCGAGTAGGAGGCAGACTCGAACACTCAAACCTATCCGAGGGCGCAAAACATCCAGTCGTGCTCCCCTACAATGACACAATTGTAAAAATGATCCTAAGGGAGATACATGAGACCAACATGCATTGCGGTGCCCAAGTCTTGCGTGCTATCGCTCGGCAACAATATTGGATCATCAATGACAAAACAATGGCGAGAAACATTGTACAAAATTGCGTGCGGTGTACCAGAATGAAGCCCAAATTAATGAATCAAAATATGGGAAATGTACCAGTCGAAAGAGTCACGCAGGCTAGCCCATTCTTTAACTCTGGAGTAGAATTCTGTGGCCCCATATGGATTCATCACAAGATCCGAGGCAAACGTCCTGACAAGGCCTATATCGCAGTGTTCTGTTGTTTCTCCACGAAGGCAGTGCATTTGGAGTTGGTAAGCGATCTCACAACGGACGCCTTTTTGGCCGCTCTCCGCCGGTTTCTCGGACGCCGAGAAAAGTGCCAGACGATCCATTGTGATAATGCAACAAATTTTGTGGGAGCCAACAATAAATTAAAAGAGCTCGAAACCGCTATTTTTTCTACCAATGCGAAGGACGCCATAGTTCAACATTGCAACAAAAGAGAAGTAGACTTCAAATTCATTCCCCCACGAGCACCATCATTCGGTGGCCTATGGGAGGCTGCGGTAAAATCCGCAAAACGGCTGCTTGTTTCAGTTACAGCCACGGCATCGTTAACCTTCGAAGAACTCAACACTGTGGTCATTAAAGTCGAGGCGATTCTCAATTCACGGCCTATCACTCCCATCTCATCAGACCCCACTGACGAAGCAGCTTTAACGCCAGGACACTTCATGATTGGAGAACCATTAACTGCTCCTCCCGATACCAACATTGCGCACGGCAAACCATTAGTAAAAAGATGGGAACTGGTATCCCGACTGAAGCATGCCTTTTGGAAACAATGGTCGAGCGCGTATCTGCAAGAACTCCAAAATCGACCCAAATGGAAAACGGCGTCTCCAAATATTCATGAGGGATTGCTAGTCCTTATAAAGGAAGACAATATGCCTGTAATGAGCTGGCCTATGGGAAGAGTTTTAAAAACGTATCCAGGACCGGACAATCACGTTCGGGTAGTGGACATCAAAACGTCTTCGGGAATATTCAAGAGACCAGTGACTCGGCTAGCTCCACTGTTCCCAGAAGAAGTCAGCAGCAAGCGCCCATTAGACGACACCCACAAGGCAGACCTATCTAATGAGCCTCCGATACAACGCAAAAAAGGAATCCTCCCATCAATGCCTGTAATTCTAGCACTTATGTTGCTACTTCCACTAGCGATGGCAACTCCAATCAAAGTGACGAAGTTCAGTAACAAGCCAGGAATATTCTACGAACGGTTTGGAATCACGAGAATGGTAGTTTCCGAATGGACAATGATAGTATATTACGACTTGAATCCGTACTGGAATGATATGAAAATACTTTCAGTTGCATTATCGGAACTCTCACATAAGTGCCAGGAAATGACAAACGTAGCAGCATGCAATTCCATTCTAGACCATTTTAGACATCTAGTTGCAGAGCTTGAGTCAGGAAACAACCTTATGCATCATTCTCGGCAACGTAGATCACCGTTTAATGTTATTGGAACCATAGCCAATTCATTATTCGGCGTGCTTGACTCCACATACGCAGAAGATATGGCCAAAACTATAACAAAGGTTAAAAGCAACGAGGATTTCCTCTTACAGCTACTTCAGAACCAGACATCCATGGTTGACTCCACCATTAATTTGGTGCGAAAAGGAAGTTAGGCTACGAATAACCGCTTGAGATCTTTGGTACAACAGATGACCCTCATAAATAAGCAACGAGGACAGTACCAAGGAGCACATTTGGAGCAAGCTTTTATGATTCTCACAACACAAATGAATCTACTTGCAACTGGGTTACAGCGAATGCAGGGTGTGATAACTGATGTGTTAACTGATGTTCGCCATAGAACAATCAGTCCAATTTTAATATCACCTACACAGTTACGAGATCAACTCGATCAAATTCGGGATCATCTACCACCCAACCAAATCTTGCCAGTCGCCACTACTGATGTTCTGCAGCTCTACAAAATAATGTATGCGCAAGGCAGTAAAACTGATACTCACGCCATCTTTCGAATAACAATACCACTGGTATCGTCAGAGTTATTGGATGTCTTTAGCATTGTGCCCATCCCAATATGGGAATCGAAAGGCTGGACATTGTACAATCTTCAGACAACGATCATAGGTGTCAATGCCCATAGTGATCGCTTTATAGGTTTTAATGAGGACGAATTCAGAAAATGCTCACCTATGAAACTTGACCAACATATTTGTTTCCATCACTTAACGGCATACAATGTAGACAGTAGATGCGAATTCCAGTTATTTAATAACAAGACTGGAACAGAATGTCACAGCAATCTTGTGCACTCCAGCATGGTATGGATAAAAACTCTCCAATCTAACCAATGGATCTTCGCAACCAAGGAACCAATGGAACTGCAGGTGGTATGCAATGGAGTTTCATCAACTATCAACATAAGGGCGACTGGCATGCTGAGCTTGTCCATTGGTTGCACTGCACGCAATGTCAATATAAGTTTGACTACATTCGGCACCATGACCAGTGAAGTACAAACATCGTTCAGTCGATTCGGAGATATCTCCAAACGCAGAAATTCCATAGAAGAAATCTCGGACTCCGCGTCAAGGACTTCCACCCAGTCACCAAGTATGGACGACATAGATTTAGAGATCTTACAACATCAGTTAGCCGATATAAAAAGAAAGGATGCACCGTACCAATTGGACCACCAGACAACCATCATACTGATACTAATAGGTACCCTCGTCTTGCGACACAGGCGGACCATTTGGACTCCAAAACCTAAAACACCAACTCCGGAACCTACCCCAAGACAGTTTACCATAGAGCTGGACGATGGTTGAACACCTGTTCAACGGCCGGGAGAATGTTAAGTCATGTGCATTTAATATTAAGACACAAAAAAACACAAGCACCATAAGTATATAATAAAGACAATATTAGGTCATAGCCTAAATAAAGAGCGATGAAGATTAAAAACCAAACCTTTCAGAAACAACGAACTTCTGACAGTGCAAGTCAATGCAACCGACAAATTAGTGCAGAATATTACATTGTGAAATTGTTAATTTATAATTTTTATGTTTTTGCTATATTTCCATTAATTTACCACCTAAGCAATATCCATGTATCAAAGTAGCTATAAATATTGAACTTTTATACTAATAAAGACAAACTCAATCAAACTAATCTGCAAAATATCATAAGGATCGGCCGACTATGATACGATATATATCTTATAATAAAGATGCGTATCGCCACCTAGCGGACTGCCTCTCAATTGCAAGGGTATATCAACTTCGGCTCATTTCACCCAAAGTGGAATCCATACCAAGTCCCATCCTTCTAACTTAAAAAAAGTTCATCCAAAGTTTGCTTTCCTTTCTTGTTTATTTTTATTTCTTTATGCCGGAAATAGCGTCGTAATGACCGCCATTTCGATATATTTTTTTTTAATTTTACAAAATGTTTATTAAATATGTATCTTTTGCAAAATATGCAAAAAAAAATTATTGAAAAAAAAACGTTTTTCCCTCCGAAACCCACGTAACCCCTTAAAATCCTCCCCTACCCCTTTGAAATCAATAAACAAATAGTTTTCTTAGAACGAATTTTTGAAAAAACTCTTTTCTTGGCCACCTAACTGTATATAACCACTTAATACAACCATTTAAACATCTATTATTATTACAAAAATTTCGAGAAATTTTAAACGTCTGCCAAAAATCTAGTAATATTTTTTTTCTTCGTTTAATATTTATTTTATTCGCTTTTATTGTCTTTACTAAAGCACGTAGTTCTGCTGACAACGAGGAGCCATATTTTTCTAAAGCCGGAAGTGGCTTCGTTATGACCGCCATTTAGATATTTATTTTGTTGTCATTAAATATTTATTTTACTTAATTAATATAACAAAAAGTTTCAATAAAATATTTAATTTTTAATCATTAGGTCATTCGGTCATCGGTCGTTAGGCATGTGGATATTCACAGAATCGAAAAGACCGGATGGTCGTCTTACTGTCTTACTGCATCGGCCTCGAGTATTATAAATAGGGTAAAGTTGGAAAAGTAAGTGAGTATTGCCATCGATGACATCATTGTGGAAATCTGAATAGCAGAGAATTGTCGTCCCCAGGATAAAATGAAAATGTTAACTACTATTGAGTCCATGTCGTTGAGCAACGATAAAAAAAAAGAATTGCCGCAAGGTGGAGAAAACAAACGATATCTTCTGTCAAAGATGGTATGAATAAAGGACAATTTTTTACAGTGATTCGCAATGATTTCGATTCGGCAACGAGATTAGTTGAGCTGAGTACTAATTATTAAGAGCAATGATAGCAGCACTAGTAATACATGGACGATTCATACGAAACAGAGTATTTTTTTTGGAACTAAAATTTTGTGATAAGAGAGACAGAGGAATTAAACCCAGTTTCAGTAAAGGCAATATAATCAAAAGCAAAGAAAGGAAGCATTCCTAGTAAAAATATGTCTCTATTTACATCTTTTAGCATCATCTATCTATACATCTTTGAATCATCTCTATTTACATCTTCGAATATCAGCTCCACAGAAACTGCTCAAAAAACTGAGTTTTGGGCTAAAAATTCATGCATACTTGTCCTGCAGGATCAACTGACTGAAAAAAAATATAATGTAAATTTGAAAACAGTTAATTTATTAGGAGCTACCTTTATGTGGGTAAGAGGTGACTCCTGACAACATCCATTAGTGACATCCGGCATAAGACAGATACAAATATGGCTTTGCGGGGTGCAACAGCTCTAAGTAAAAGCCCAAAAGGTTTTGGAGAAAGCACGGCATGTGGGATGACTATTAAAGAAGGTTTCGGATAATAATCATACCCTGAATCATTGAAGATTCCATTGCATGACTCGATAGACGGGCTGCTTCATGTATGGGATAAATATTAGGAATGACTACGGAGAGGCTTCACATATGCCACAGGAACAGCTTCATACACCGAGAACAATATATTTGACGTTGATCAATTGAAATTGATATGAATGCACTACATGGAAAGAAGAGGTACCCAATAAATTGAATTTTATTTGGGAATTTGAGGTACCCAATCTTTGAATCAAAAATTGATTGCGGACACGTACATTTACTGTTTGCTTAATAAAAGTCCGCATCTCAGACTCAATTCAGCGATACAAGACCAAGTCAGGCCACTATTTTTTGTGATAAGATTCCTTATTAGTTCATTGTGTTCCATTTCAGCATATTTAATATGTTAGCAGTTGTTTTAAAAAGCCAGTAGCACAGGTATCAGTCATTCGTAATGGATCCAACAAATTCACATTTTTTGGTTGTGCAAAATATAGACTCATTGTTGACGGAGTTATGTCCAATATAGTGAGATCGTGTAGCGCAGAGCAAATAAACAGAGGCAGAAGAGAGGCTTTTTTAGCTTATTCTTTACAAAGTTATAAAACTGCTTCAGATTCCGAGTTCCGGGATTCCGAGATTCCGAGTACTACAGAACCAAAGAGAACTGAAAGAACTTTTTTTTCTTTTTTCTTTCTTTTTTAAGACTCTATTCCTTATCATTCCGATCACTCGTTCATTTTCCATTCTTCTGTTATACGACAGCTTTAGGATATAGTAATCCCCCGATCCCTATGAAATTGGGTTTAGATAAGATTATTTTTTCAAATATAGTCCCATTTTTCTAGTTTTAAAAGCGATCAATCAAAATCGATAAACAAAAGCTATAGAGTATAGTCAGCCGATTCCACCGTTCCAACTTATATACTTCGTGCAAAGGAAATAAGGATGCGTGCGAAGTTATCCTTATCCCTGCAATGCTGAAAATGTGTATCCCGACTCTTGCCACGACGCATAAGGCGACATAAGGTCACCAAAGTGGAGGTTGAGCTAAGAACACAGCTCACCATTAACCACCATTAACCAGCTTATGGAAACCGATTCTAAGATCAGGACTGGAGGTATTGAGCTGAAATCAGTCGTGCAGGGGCATCCGGGGAGATGCGCCCTATAAATATATCGAACAAGAGTCGGAGAACGACTTGGCAAGGGCTCTGAAAGGCGTCGATATGGAGGAAGACACGCTCCTGAACTCCAATGCGAAGATTACTATGGTGGATAATTTAAATTATGTATTATGTCCACCACAATAATGTTACAGCCGGATACCTTAATTGAATCCTTAACTGTAAGCTCCTTATGGGAAAGAAGGGCTCTGATACCTTGGTATCATGAGGAACAGATGATATGAAATGGACATTACACTCTTCTTTAGTGGAAGACTAAGAGGACTGACTAAGTGGAAGACGCGGTTACCAGCTGAAGCCAGCACCAGTTGTTCGAGAAGTTCAACAGTATTTCAAGAAATGTGACCTGGGAACTCTATAAGAAAATATTATCCCTAAGAGAAAATAGATCCCTAAGGGATCTTCATATGGGAAATGTTGACACTAATGACACTAATTTTTTTCTGGGATATACTTAAACTTGCAAGGAAATAATAATAACCAACATACCTTAACCCCATTATTTCTTTAATCCTTTAAAATGTATCAAATACACAGATGTACTTATTTTTTAGGCCAAACCAAAATCGCCCAACCAGCACAAATTAAGCTATTGAATACTCGGTGTTCACCTTTCATTTTTGTTTTAGAAATTGTGATAAACTGTAACCCTTCAATATAGAGAAAAATTGGTGGTTGTGCTTTACATAAAAATCGATTTATATGGAAACAAACACTATATCTGTGTCGGCCGATCCATATAAATCTGACAGAACAGATGTTTAGATCGAACACATTTCACCTTTTTCCCAACTGAGCACAATATTCTTTCTTAAAGTTTTCTTGGTAAACTTTATGCTCTTGGTAATTGCTTTCTGCGATTCCGTTAGCTATTCAATGCCGCTTGACTATTATCGATTGGCCAAAATTACAAGGGTATGAAAATAACAAACGACAGAAAAAAGTGAAATGTAAAAAGCATAAAAAAACAGATAGATGGACGGACATACAGAATTATTTTTTTCCTCGCAGCTATCCTGACTGCATCAGAAACATCTAGACAACATTCATGGAAAAGGTTTGGTGCACTTCTGTATCAGTTTTTAGAATACTTACCAGTCGAAATCTGGCCAAACTGCTCCAGTTCCTTTGGGGAAATATGGGAAAGAGGAGTTCCTGGATTGCTATTTAAATTAAGGGTCAATGAGCTTGTAGATCCGTTATTGCGATTTCGATTTGAATTATGATTCAAAGGCGATAAAACTTCCCCTTGAAAACAGTTCTTAGACCCACTAAGAATTGCTGTGCTAGATTGAGCCATTGATGTCTGAGCTCCAATGTTTGAAACAATAGCAGTTGTAATCGATCCTGGCAATGATGTTTCTATGTTTGGCGAATTAGATGGTAATCCCATGCTTGTGCCAGTTGTACGAGGTGAAGGTAGGGATAAGGTGTTTGGGCTCGAGGGATTCGGGGACTGAGAGTCAATTGGCACCGATGCAGACCGTTGCGTGGAGTGATAGGGTGGAGGCGGGCCCTGCAAAGATCGCACCTGATTGTTAGATGTAGAGCCTCCATTAACAGATGCTTGCTGATGAATAGGTGTCGATCCTGTCCTTGCTTTGGTATTTTTTAGGCGCTCATCAAAAAACTGCTGCTGCAACTTGGACCACTCCATTTGCGTTACTCCTGTTTGATGTCCTTGGGTATGACCTTCTTGATTTGTAACGTTTTTAGGAATATCCGACCCAGATCCAATACCGCTTGCGCTGCAGGTTGTATTACCAAAAGGTTGTAACAAGTCAGTGGAATTTGAAGAGTTTTGCATATTAATTGCATTTGCAGAACCACCCGTTACAGATGAAACTCCGGATCCTGGTCCACCCTGCAAACTGTTCTTCTGACTATTGTTGCAGCCTATCACAGACCCGATATCTGCTATTACATCAATGGGCAGAATACCATCCTCCGCAATTCCTGATGCCTGTCCACTAATGAGTTCTGGCTTAACTGTGCCTGACAAGGGCATTTGACGTATTTGAGGATTTATTATGGAACTTATTCCGCTCCCTGAAACACCAATCATTATGTCACCTGGTAACTTTGGGATATGATTTGATACACTGACACCAACTGTATTTTCGTGTTCGGGAAATAAAAATTGGTTCATTTTTTTAATTTTTGCTAACTGCTCTTCTCTGTGTTGTCGCTGTTGTGGTGTAAGATTTTCATCGGGTACTTTTACTCCCTGTAATGAAACAATATTGTTCTCGTTGGACAGACACGAATCGCTACTTTTTTGTTCCGTTCCCAAATCTACGCCAGCTGCCTCCAGAAGTTTAATAGCATGTGCCTCACCGGAAGCTCTGCTCCCGTCTAAATTACTTCGAGAAATCGAAACGGTGCCACTTACATTACCATTGGCAACGCTGCTTTCTGTTCCACTTTCCCAGCACATAAGATCGTTATCATTAGATAAAGGATTTGACTGGTCTGTAAATCCACTATTACTCGCGTTTAAAGCGTTACGTTTAAGATTATCAGTTTGACTGATAGGGGGTTTTAAATTTCCAAGAGGCTTCTGTTGTAGATGCTGCTGAACTGATATTTTGGAAACCGAAGAATTTGGTGCTATGGATCCACCCGATGTAACTCCTATCCACGGCATACCCAAGGAACCCTGTCGTTGTAGCTTATTCATTTTTAGCGGATTCTTCATAAAAAAATCTTCCAGAAAGCTTTTAGTTGCTGGTTGGGTGCAATGATATGCAATAATTGTTTGGAAATGACCATTTAAAACTGATTCAGCTCCTTTGTTTGCCAGCTGGGTAGAAAACACATATATATGGTTTTGCTGTTGCATATAGTCTAAGCAGTTGCCTACTCCGGATGTATTTGGATTAACTGGCAACATATTGCTCACACCGGAACCAGCTCCAGATCCCACTCCAGAACATTCCGATAAGCCAGTACCATGAGAAGAATTCAAGCCAATAGCCAATCCGGGCACAGGGACGTTGTTTAATGATTCATTAAGTATATCGGCGTTTATCTGATTGCATGTAACGGATTCCATTCCCAATTCTTCATTATTTAGGGTTAGAGATGGAGCCTTTTCGTTAACATTATTGCTCATCTCGATTTTTACTAAATAAAGTAAAGCATTAATTTTTCATTAATATAAATACAATTCATAGCGGTAAACCACATTATATAAGGTTATGTTGTATATATAAGGTTAAATTAAATATATTATAAGATTGATAAAATTAAAATTATAACTTATAAAAACTAAATTCGGGCAAAGCCGAAAGTTGATTTACCCTAGCAATTAAGTGGCAGCTTATATTATATTTAGAAATAACCCCAAGAATCTTTAAAAATACCAAGATTGTGATCCCATCCATCCCATCCCTTCCTTCTTACACCAAAAACACCAAAGTTATGGTATAAAATCAGTAAAAACCGCTAGAGGACTAATTTGCCTAAAAATATACAGACAGACAGACACACAGACCAACGGACAGACGGACTTGCTTAGATAGACTTAGGAAATGATCCTGATCAAGAATATACATACTTTATAGATGTCTCCTCCACACTTCTCTTGACCAATACACTTTTGACCAATATTATTACCTTCTGCAGGGGTATAAAGATATATTCGATTGCAAATATCGGATACAGTTGATCTCATAAAAAAAATTTTTTATAACAACAAAGTTATAAATTGTCCCATACTTCTATCTTCAGAAACACCAAAGTTGTGTTATTTTTAATCGTTGCAATAGGATATAGTCGGCCGATCCTTATAAAATCGGATCAATAGAAACCCGCATCTGTATAACCTTAAAATAACCAAAGGTATGCAATTAGCTAAAAGGCGGCTATAGAATATCCTAAGGAATCCGTCTCCCAAGGAATGGCTGATCAACTTGGATAAATTGGCACCGTCTTATGAAGGCATAACAGTCTCATATGGGGAAGGGACAGCGACGCTCGCATAGATGTTGACCGTGAGTTTCATACATACAAGGTGCCCCAGTGATAGTTCTCAAGATTTTTGATTGTGCGCGGTGTATGATGTCTATTTTGCTGCTGCTCGCGTTCCCCCACATCTGGGAGCCATACGTCCAGATTGGTTTTAGGACTGAATTGTAGAGTAGTAGCTTGTAGTCCAGGCACAGTGGCGATCGTGAGTTTATGATCCAGTGGAGGCTGCTGGCTTTCAGTTTTAGGTGCATCTTCTTGCATTCGATGTGCTTACGCCACGTACGCCAAGGTACGTTCCTCCGTTAGCTTGAGGGATCTGCATACCGTTTAGTGAAAGCGGAGGGCATGTTTGTCTATTAAGAGTAAACTTTACATGTTTACACTTTTGTTCGTTTATGGGCATCTGGAGCGACTAAGGATAGCGGTACCGACGGCGAACGTTCACATTGTTAGTTTTGAGTTCGTAGGAATATCGAAGTAGCTGTAGTCGCTCGAATCGCTGCGTTGCATCTCACTGAGAATACCCTATTGTAGAGGTATGATTCCAGTAGCTTATGGGTGTATGTTGGCAAACACGTTTTAATTTTGTTCATGAGTTCATTAAGCCAAACTCGGTCGAAAGCTTGAGATACGTCGAGAAAAATAGCGCTACAGTATTCTCTCTGTTCGAAGGCTGGGCGTATTTCGGATGTTAATCTTTTCACTTGCTCGATGGTTCCGTGGTTTCTTCGGAAGCCAAATTGGTCTGCCGGTATAATATTACAAGCTTTCAGATGTGGTTATATGCGAGTTAGCAATCATTTTTAAAAAAATTTAAAAAAAAAAGATAAGGCTTATTAATCTGTACGATGACGGAATTGTATGGTCTTTTCCAGGCTTCGGATCATTATAATCATTTCTTCGATATTTTACGTTCTCCGTGTTTCCGTGTTATATTTGTGTGGAATATAACTAATAAGCTGTTCCATGCTGAAAGCAACTAATTGGTCCAGATTGTCCAGACCACAAACCAAAAACTCATCCCCGTTTTCTCACATTTTGGTAATATATAGGCACGTATGAGTTTAGTCACAGCAAACTTTTCGAAATATGGCGCAGCAATGGAAAAATTCAATGTGTATCGGAGTGGATATACACCAAAATTATTAAAAACACTGAGGAGCCAAGATAATGAAGGAAATAGACAAAAAAAATCAGTAATTTTAATAGTTACATTCATAAATATCTTCCCAAAATGTAAATACATGCTTAAACGGTTAATTTCTAAGCATACTGTATGGTTGGCGTCTAAAATATAAATTACTATTGATGAATCCTGCAATACACCACAGGAAAAGATTAAAATGAAAATTGGCATCTGAGCTCGCAAATGAAAATAATTGTGACACAAATCTTTTTTCACATGCTGATGCAGTCTTGCAAAGAAACAAAGCAAGAAGGACACGGCTTTTGTTCTTAAGAAAACCATAACAACACCTGAATACTCAACTAAATCGAGAAAGCAATTTGATATAGGAAAACCCATTCCACGTACACTCGATGAAGCTTTGGCTTACCTCCTGGAAAATTCTCTTACAAAACAGGAATACATGAACACTAGACCTATCAATAAAAGTCACCATGAAAAAATATGTTCAATAAAAGTTTTGGAACGAAATGGGTCTTAGGATAAGCATGCCAAAGCAGAATGGAAGCGGCAATACCAATCGACTAAGATCTTTTAAATAAATTTCACGCCATATTAATAGCCATTTCGTCCAATTATTATATAAATTCGGAAAAATTTCGCTCATTTTGTGAAACAACGTTTTAATTATATATGCGTAGCTACCCTTAGTATCCGATGTCACCAAAAATTCATTAAATATTGGTTCATGGTAACCAGAATAATAATTCGAGCTTGGTTCCACCAGGATCCTTAGGCGAAAATGCCTCTGAAGCACGCAACAAAGTTTACAAAAAATTTCCATTATTGTCGTGTGTTTCTCTAAAGGAAAGAGAAAGAAAGACTAAAAAAAAACCCTTCTCAAAAGAGGTATTAAGTCTTTTGGACCTTCCGTCTATAGTTGAAAATGAAAACGACCTGCAGTGCGATTCTGATGACGATGAGGATATTCAGTTTGCAGGGGCGGCAAGCGTGGGCGTGGTCCTACTGGCTCGTACTCCGAAGTTTAAAACATGTAGCTCAATTTTTCGACTTTATGCCAAAAAAAACGGAATCTGGACCATAGTGGAATATTAGGAAATTATAAAAAGTAAAATAATCTGTAACCGCTTACAAACGACGCTAAAAAGGAGTTATGTTTCAGTTCAGGGCTCAAATCGAAATCTGAACTTCGGAGCTATATATACATATATATATATTGTTTTTTTTTGAATTTAAACTTGCTTTTATTTTAACTTAAAAAAAAAAAAAAAAGTTTTGCTGACGGGATCTGCTGGAAACCCGCATCAGTTCCCGAGCTAAAGAATTTTGGTGCGCAGACAGTTTTTCCCTATAGCACTTTTTTCTTCTCGTTTTGGTCTTTTACTGCGAGGACTCCCAGGATTATGTTGATGGTTGCGATGCGAATACCCTTATGCCCTTAAGCCTTTTTTAATGTTTATGTTGCTGCTGCTCGCGTTTCCCCAACATCTCGGAGCCATACGTCTAAATTGGCATTAATTGCATTTTAAAACAGGATCTTATAATCCAGACATAGAGAGAATTGGAGACATCTAGCTTTTAGTTTTAGGTACACCTTTTTCCATTCCATGAGCCTGTGTCAGGTTAGTCGCTTGTGAGATGGTCACTGTATTACGTTACTGCGTTAGCTTCGAGATCTGCATACCTTTTAGTATAAGCGAAGATTATGTTTTTCTATTCAGAGTAAATGTTACATGCTTACAGTATTGTTCGTTTATTTTTATACGCCAGTCATACAGCACCCTTTCCACTACCATAAGATGAAAGCGAGTTGGTTTTTTTGGTCGTATTAGGCATCTGGAGGAAGTTAGGATCGCGGTATCGTCAGCAAACGTGATCTAAGTTAGTAATTCGTTCGTAGGAATATCCGCAGTATAAAAGACATATAGAGATGGTCCAAGCGCGTTTCTTTGTGGAAATTCAGCTTCAACCTATATTGCTACGTTGAATCTCACAGAGAATACCCTATTGTAGAGATACGACTTAAGTAGCTTGTGAGTGTGTATAGGCAAGTGCATTTTAAGCATGAAACCATGAATCCAGATTTTGAAGTGTTAAGAAATGATGAGTAAAATAGGGCTACAGTATTCTTGATGTTCGAAAGCTAAGCGTGTTTCTGATTTTATTCTATCGAAGATGTGTAGCAAATATTTTAGCTCTGTCTCAGTCTCAGTCGTTTTCATTTATTGAATTATCTCCATCACACTTTTGGAAGGTGAACATAACAATTTCCATTTGGCCCTAACTCTGTCTTGGGGTCTGATGAGGGCTTTGTAGGTTAGGCTGCACTGGAATAGGCTTTACAGATCGTAGAGCATCGCTATAGGAGATGCCGTTGATAGTGCCTAGAAGACCGAATAAGGTTTAATTTTTTAATTTTTATCAGCGTCGTCTTTATATTTGGACACGGCTCGGAAGTGTTCCTCGGTCTTCGTTTAAACCTTAGAATCGTAGATATTCCCTTTAATAAGCGGAACAAAAATTGGCTGTGGCTGCAGAAATTTTAGTACCGCTTGTTGTTGGTGCGCAGTTTTTTATTGCATTCGAACGGGAGGTTTTACACAGCGAACTCCATGACGTGGGAGTCGGTGTGAGCTATCAGGAGAGCAAGACCTTGCCATTTGGCTGTCAACGGTCAGTAGATCCGTGTTGCGTCTCAGCAACGATTTTGTCATTTCAATATGGTGGGTTGAGAAGTAATAGCAAATTCTTTTCGCCAGTTTTAAATTAAAAATGTTACACATTGTTATCGGATTAGGTTTGTCTTTTGTTTTTTTGTTTGTGGTTCAACGTCTTTTCCCGTATCTTGGGTTATCCCAGTAAAATTTGTTTGATTTACTATGATTAAAAACACTTTTTCACGTTTTTTCGGAGCTGGCGTCAGTTTGCAAGTGAAATACCTCCGTTCAGTTCGTTATTATGTTATATTATATTTTTAAATATTTCAGCATACATGTTTAGAAAAACGATTAAGTGGTTGCAAAAACAACTTAAAAGCAATCGGGGTTTTAAGTGATGCCGACTCAAATGACAGGGTACAACGTCTACCATAGTATAAAGATTTTTATTCATTCGTAATAATTATATATGAAAATAATTTTACTGCTACCACTGCATCGTATTCCCAATCAAATAAAAAATTTATTCTGAAATATTAATAAATAAAGTATATATTCTTTCATCATCATTAACTCAATAATGCATACCCCAATTTTCTTAGGGTAGCAAGCCTGAAAAGTTACAAAAACCTAAAATTTTGGTTGTCTTCAAAACGAAAAAGAACGCACACACATAAAACCGTGTATGTGAATATGTGAGCACGCATACATATAAAGATGAATTTAACCGCGGATCAACCATCTTGATGAAGGGCCTCTCAGCGACTGAAGAACCGTTTTCCATTGTCCATTTTCGTTGTATGAAATGAGTAGTCTATATGCTGTATGGTTATTGATATTACGAAGAAGAGGTTTTAAAGCGTTCAGTATAAAGGATTTAAGAATGCAAAGTGACAATATATGGTAGAGACCATTGTGGTCCGAACATAATACCCTGAACGGATCGTGTTGGGTATATGTTGACCTAAAATGGCTAACTAAGGAGTAGAGGACGAAAGATTCTAGTCCTTCTACTAGGAACGTTAAAATTAAGCGTGCTAGTAAATTCTATTACCATAAATAAGATTATATAAAAACAGGTAAGATAATTAATAAAAGTTTACTAAGATAAGAGAGATGGTGAGAATTACATCCGGATTGAGGACTCCACACAATCCATACTCAAGAATCCGACGGACCAATGATGCACATACCGTTTTTGTTATATACGGGTCATTAAATTCTTTTGACCATCATTTACTAAAACCAAGCACACCCATAGGTTCATTATCCATGGTGGATTTATGGTCCGTAAATTTTAGTTTCAAATCTAATAGGACACCAGATCGGAATGAAGTCTAGATCTAGAATCTATACTGAAAACAAAGGTAAACGTCATCAGCGTACATAAGTATTAGTGAATCAGTTAAAGCAAGGGGCAAGTCGTTAATATTCAGTGTAAAAAGTAAAGGTCCATGATGGCATCCGTGGGGCACCCCAGATGTGACGCGGACTAAACGCGAGGTGCCATCTTTAAAGAAGACACGTATATAAAAAATAACACCTTGGGTTCTTCCAGATAAGTAGCTCGAAATCCAGATAAGGAGATCAGTTGGGAATCCCAAAAGACTGAGTTTACTTATAAGAAGCGAATAGTTAATAGAGTCAAATGCTTTACTGAAGTCAGTGTATATGACGTCTGTAAACAAATGTTAGCTCCAATAAGTTGGTAGTGGTGCAGCGGCGCTTAATGAAGCCATTCTTGCACGGAGATATTAATGAACAACATAGGTGTTGCAAATGTGGAATGATAAGTTTTTTAAAAAGGTTTGAAATTGCTGACAATTAAAAAAAATTTTTTGAATCTGTTTTTTTTTTCCTTTTCTATGCAGAGGAATAATGTAAAATTTATTCCACATAAGGGTTGCCGGGTCAGGCAACAGCCACGACATAGATTAAAATATTATAAGTATAGTTTGTCGTATCTTTGTTTATATTTTATCTCTATTGTTGGTCGCAAGCCGACTCATCTCGGCCGCTCGTCTTCATCGTGATTTATGTTTAGCGAGCTTCGGTCAGCCTATGTTCTACGGCGTTCTCATTATTGCCCTTTATCTCAGTGCACACGCATCATAAATTGGAGCTTTTTCTCGATCCGTATCATATGAGCACATAATTCAAAATAAACTATATTATAACGTTTTTAAATTAAATAATTGTATTCATTTGGATAAAAGTCATTGAAAAATCTCAATGACCAAAAAAGTTTAAAGATCAAAGTCTCCAGCGATAGATTAAAGAGTTTTAGGTGCGGTTTGCGCAGTGCCTCGGCGCAGTTCTCCATCGGCCATTCCCTGATCAGTGTTCGCATATGAGTTCTCAAACGTAAGCAGAGGAGGAAAAGATACATGTTTGCGCATAGTGTTTACAAAGTTATAAAACTGCTTCGGATCCTAAGTAAACTGAGTCCGGCAGTGGCGAATAAAGCTCCTATAACATTCTGCGTTGTGCACGGTTTCTAAAAAGAATTTCTAAAATGGTTGATTTAAATGGTTGAAGAAGGTATTTGAAGCTAAGGAAGATGAAGTGGAAGGTTGGTCAGTGGCTCCAACGTGTGGTAGTTTCACTCCCACAGGCTTGGTAATTTTTTCTTCACCGTACTTGGCTGATGTTCTTGGACGAAAATATTCTATGGCCAAATCTGGCGGAACAGATCGTCTTGAACATCTGCATGGGCACACGTATTTTGAAGGATGACGTGTGCATGGTGTATGAATATTTAAATTTTTTAATATCCGCCTAATATTTTTTAATATGGCTTTGGTGTAAGATATATCAATCTAAGAAGTATCATGGGCAAGCTGAGAAACAAGTATGTGTTTCGATGGCGGTATCACCTACAAGGGTTTTGGTGCCGCCGTAACTAATACTGCAGCATCAGTTCGAACCGGGGATCCGGACGGTTGAATACCCTGTTCGGTGACACTTAAGGGGGTTTTAATTATTGGGTCTGGTGGTATCACTTGAAGCGATGCCACCGGGGACATGTCGAACAACTGCTTATTTATGCTGAGATATTCGGAACCCGAAATATTCCCAGGTCAGGCCCTTGGGCTGGCCATAGATATCAGCGGCTGTGTAATTGTCGGCTGAGTAGGCTGAAGTTTATTCGCCTCAAGCACATAAGTAAAAGCGGATCTCTTACGCTTTGGAGACTCATTTAGTAGTTGAAGACTACTTAACTGTGTATCGACCGCACAGAGTTGGTCATTGATTTTACAAAAACCACTAATGAACTCTTTGAAACAACTTTTAGTCTGTTTCATGAACGATCTCATTTCGTCCTGAACAGCACGACAACCATCACAGCAAAAGTGGAGACCTCACCTACGTGAAATGGCATCCGAAACTGAGGCCGTGAACCCGGCACACATGGCGTGTAAAACGGTTTTACACAGCCAGCAGTGGATGATAGGCTGGGATGAGGAGATTGTCTTATTACACTTTGACTTTGACTCACAGACAAGTTTAAAATCCATGATAATGTTACGTTAATTTTTTAATATTTTTGTTTCTATTTTTGATCGTACCACTGTACTGGGCAAACGAAAAGTGAGATGAAAAATAGCGATTAGTGTAGGTTAGTGTGGTTAAACCGCAAGAATAGAGATAAGAACCTCTACTGAGCGACAAAAGAAGCAACACCGTAATAGATGAAGAGCAGAGATATTTTTCGAAAAAATTTAATAAAAATCTTATTTTACCTCTAAATATAACACCGCACACGCAAAGCGAGACATAAATTTAATATGTAAAATTTGGTATTTATAAATATAAATAAATAAAAATCAACACCGGTATAAACGGACGTTAATAAATAAAAGATTAATAAAACGCAGTGCGCGTTTGATTTATTGTTATTTGTTTTGAGTCGTTCGTCAGTTATAGCGTGGGCATCATGGAGCAAAATAAAGAGAAAATATGACATTTTACAGTACTACTACCATAAAGGCAAAAATGCATCTCATCATGCCAATAAAATTTGTGCAGTTTATGGACCCGATACAGTTTCCATTTCCACCGCACAACGAGGGCTTCAACGGTTTCGTTCTGGTGCAGAGGTGGTCGAAGATGCGCCACGGACCCGTTTTTGAAGCGGATGGTGACTGGCGATGAAAAAGACTGGCGACCACTTACGACAACGTGAAGCTCAAACGGTCGTGATCGAAAAGCGGTGAAGCTGCCCAGTCGGTGGCCAAGACTGGATTGACGGCCAGGAAGGTTCTTCTGTGTGTTTGGTGTGATTGGCAGGGAATCATCCACTATGAGCTCATCCCCTATGGCCAAACGCTCAATTCGGATATCAATGACTTTTTCCAATTTTCGATGAATCGGCAATAACATCAGCAATAACACGGCGAATGACGTTATATAGCCCCACAGAAAATAGTCTAGCGGTGTTAAATCACAAGATCTAGGAGGGCAATTCAGAGTCTTGCAATGTCTTTCATTATTTTCGAAATAAAATTGCACTATTCGCAATCGTTGTTCAGGTATGAGTCTATTCATGATAAATTTCTAAACCAAACTCAGAATAAATCACTTCACAGCTGTTAAATCGGTCGCCATCTTAAACGGCAACAAAAAAGTTCTTTATATACATATATTCTTGAACAGCATCAACAGCAAAGTCGATATAGCCATGAACGAATATGAACAAGTTCGCTTTTGCACAGAGACCCATATGAATAAAGCGTAAGTAAAGTTTGGTTTCAAATTTTTGCTGCGGCCCCTATCGTTTCAAAAATGACATATTTTTTTAGCATATTTCATATTTTATGGCACACTTCTGAACAGGCGGTTCAGGAAACTATTTGTGTTTCGATACTAGAAACTTTTTCTATAGCTATTTTGGATCAAATAAAACAAAATCTCTTGACAAGGATTAATACCACCAGTGACGAACGCCCATCCAACGCACCCAACAAAATACCTGATACGAACAGACTGATCACGGACGGACGAACATGCTTTATCGACTCGGGAGGTGATTTTGACAAGAATATACACTGACGAGCAAAACTGTAACACGAATTCAGCCTTCTAACTTCTAAGGTCTGTATCTTCGGTTCTAGTTATTGCATTCTGGAAAACGTAGTCTTATTTTATTGATAATTTATTATGTTTTTTTAAAAAATTTGGTGCAATTTGATAGGTGGAAACGAAAAATGGAAAAACTGTAAAAAAAAAAGTCTGATGTTATAATATTTGGCAGACGTTTTTATATACAAACAAGAAAGGAAAGTTAACTTCGGGGCTGAGCCGAAGTTGATATACCCTTGCAGTTGAGTGGTCATCTCCACTGCGTTTCACACTTTTGACCAAAAAATGTAATTCCCCCTGCAATGGTATAAATATATATTAGCCATAGTAATAGTCTTTTTTAAAACTGTTTCGCGAACTGGCGCTAATAAAATATATTTGTGTGGCGGTAAAGGTAAAAAAAATTCGACACTAAGAGAAGTGTTGGGATGATTTGAGTGCACTATGGTCCAGCCGACCTCTGCTGTTTGCATACATTAATAGTTCCAAATCGAAGCTATATATTTATTTTCAGGCATTTTAAGTGTTATGTGATGTTTTGAGTCCTTTTTAGGACTTTTCCTTTGTAGGAACATGATCGTGGCACCGTTTCCATAAATATATGAAAAACAAATTTCTTGTAATTAAATAAAAATTTTTTTTTTTACTTTTATTAAAGTATACCTTTAGTTGTATACCCTTGCTGGAGGTATTACAATTTTTTATTATGGACGGACTAAATCTGATAGTTACCATATAACTGAACGATCGCAATTGTCATAAATTAAAATTTTTGAAATACATTTAGTTTTTTTGAAGGTAGAAGCTTTAGATTTTTAGCAAACAATATCCGATATTTGATTAATAGGCGGATGACTTTGGGATCATTTTTTTGATTTTTCACTGATATATCATCTAAAAGCTTCATCAGATTATAGAACATTTTATTTTTAAGAAGACTTTTATTTGCAATTTTTCCACTTCTACTAATTTTGCATATAATAAGTTTAACAGGTGATTTTTTTGATTTTTCATTTTTGGCAACATTAATAGCACTAGTTTACAAATTTAAGGGAAATCGAGTGAACTTTGAAATTTATGATTGCTTCATCATGTATAGTAAATTGGGTATTCACTCATGTATAGTAAATTTGGTTCGGAGAAATCCAATATGTCAACCGTTTATTTTTCTTATTATATTATTAGATATATATCGGATTGTATATAGTCGGCAGATCCTTATGATATTTGGCAGATCGGATTAGTTTGCCCAAAGTTGAATCCATAGAAAACCCCATTCTTCTAACTTCAAAAACTACGAAGTTATGGCATTCCCGATCAATCAGTTATATGACAGCTATAGGATATAGTCGGCCGATCCTTATGAAATTTGGCATGTCGAATTATTTTACTTAAAGTGGAATCCATACAAAGTCCCATACTTCTAACTTAAACAACAACGAAGTTATGCCATTTCCGATCAATCTGTTATATGGCAGCTATAGGATATAGTCGACCGATCCCGGTCGTTCCGACTTATATACAGCCTGCAAAGGAAAGAAGGGTGTCTGCAAAGTTTGAAGACGATAGCTTTAAATCTGAGAGACTAGTTTGCGTAGAAACAGACAGACGGACATGCTTATATCGACTCAGAAGGTGATCCTGATCAAAAATATATATACTTTATAGGGTCGGAGATGTCTCCTTCACTGCGTTGCACACTTTTGACCGAAATTATAATACCCTCTGCAAGGGTATCAAAAAGGTGTGAAATTTTTTCATGTTTAAAATAAATCTTGTGCAGGTTCAGCTAGTTTAGTAAAGGTTTAAAGATTTTGAAGATAGCCATGACTTTTTTGAAAATATGAGATAAAAAAAACTCCAATTTATTCGATATTGTTTAACTAGTTATAATAAATTTAATAAATTTATTTATAGATTTTCCTTAATTCCAAAACGAAAACATGGTGTGATCACTTGATGTCACTAAGAAAAAAAACATTTTCCATAGAAATATGTTTGGGCACAAAAATAAATGTATAAAATCGGAAATTTGAACTTTGGATGAGTTCAAAGATATGGTTACTGCTAGATGAGATTTTTTACATAACCAGGTATTAAACATAACACTTAGGTCATGTAAGGTGATAATGATAAAATTCTAATAATGGTAAGATTCTTTATCTAATTCTATAAAACAAGTTTGTTGCCGTACCAGAGGTGTTTGAATTGTCCATGCCAATAGAACCAAACCCAACAGGCGATATACTTGGAGTTAGATTTTCTCTTTCTTCTTTTTTTATATTCACCAAATTGTTAAGAATATCAGCTGGTTCCTCCTTTATAGCACCAGTTACTGGCAATCCAGATGCCGATCCAATTCCAGAAACTAAGCTTTTAGCTTTACAAGAAGATTTTTCTACGGGGTTAAATCCGTTAAACACAAAAAAAAAAATAATAATTTGTACACATTGTATACTTTACCCATTTTTTCTTCATTTCCACTATTCATTTTTTTAGATTGATCTTCTTTTTGAACAATGTCACTGTCCACAATTTGATTTAATGCAGCAGAAGCAGATAAATTACTATTATTAGAATGTTCGCTGGTGTTTGGAGAGGTCCCAAGGCAGGAATTTACACTGCTTGAAGAGTTTTGCCTTAGAATAGGTGTACCACTAGCACCTACAACACATGTCGCTTTTAATGATTGTCCATCTGTACAATTAGTTCCTATGGTAACACCTTTGCCAGCAGTTGAGATAGCTAAACTCTTTTCGTTACTTGTTCCTGGTTTCTCCGAAATTTCTTCAGACATTTTAGATTGGTCTATAAATAAAAAAATATATATACATACAAAAGAAAAATAATAATTTATACACATAAAAATCACGTACCCGGCGACATTGTGGAAAATGGTTCGTTTTTAACATGTTTTGGAGAGCTGGGCCCTCCAATTACTTTTCCTATGGCCATTCCAAGAGCAGTTGCACTACATGAGGAAGCATCCGTGTTTGGCTGAGCTTGAACTGGACTCTGTGCCATTGTTATTTGTAATTTTTAATTCAAAGCTATATTGAACAAATATGTGATTTCCGTGGGAATGACATTACGGAAGTTTGACTTGTCAATATTAAACACGTTTTATTAGATGACTGTGAAAATTGAAACTGTATACTTAATTTACATTAAAGAGCTACTTTACAAAGAAATAAAAAAATGTATAAATAAAACCAATAATTTTTTCACATTAAGAAACATGGCTGATACTTCAAAATTATTGCAGGTCGGATAATTTTTCTATTTTTTTTTTTTTTGTGTATATACCAAAAAAAAAAACACTCATACACAGATTATATACAGATTTCACCCACAAGTGTTCAATACTTATATATATTGCCTAAGATTTTGATTGAATAACAGTGTATTAATTATTTGACGCAACAAATAAATTCATACTTTTGTATACAGATCTCTAATCAATTTATAAATGAAAAAACATAAATTTACTTATTTTTAGAGTAACCAGACTACTAAACTTCAATAATACCATTGTCTATCAATTATCAATATGCAAAACAAATAATTTTTTAAAATTTTTGAGCGTGTCCTCTTCTGCAGTTAACCTAATTTACAAACATTAATTTTTTAATTTGATTTTGATCCAAGTGATATATATTTTTAATTGAGCTTCTTATGACAAACTCAATAAAAAGAAAAATAATAATGACGACTGTTATCGACGTTTTCAACTATAAGATATCCGGTACTTCACTCTTTCTTTCTTTACTTTTATTTCCACGTATATATGCATGCATATACATAAAATTCAAATAAAAATTTGTTTTTACTATGGGAGTTTCGGAACAAAGAACTGAAACAATATACATAAGAAGGACCATTGTAAAATGTCTAAACCTTCTGCCACTAAAAAGTTTTGCATCAAATCATAAAAAAAAACTCTTAACTGGATTGACAGAAATATTACAGTTTTGGTGACACGAGAGGCCGTGGTATACATGCACAATCTTATAGCTATATCGTTCATGCAGACCAACGAAAATGGGATTCGCATGAAATCGCATAAATATACCCTTGTACTATAGGAGTTCACGGTTGAACAATATTTTTGAAATGAGCAAGTTAATTTAACATATATTTTTATTTTCAAAACCTAGTACTCAGATTAAAAAAAATATTTAAAAACAAAAAGGTTGGTTCTTCACAGTAAGGGTAAATTTTTACACACTTGTAGAGGGTAATATAATTTTCGTCAAAAATGTGCAAACACAGTGAAGGAGTCATCTCGGACCCTATAAATTATATATATTCTTGACCAGGATTATTTCCTGAGTCGATACAAGATTGTCCGACTGTCCATCTGTCTGTGCCCACACTTTGCCCACATGCTTCATTCCTTTGCAGACAGTATATAACTGATAAAGATATCTGATGCAAAGGTTACGTCGGGAAAATGTCAAGACGGCAAGAGTGAGTGCACGCCTACCAATGAAGCCGAACAACATAGCATTGATATCGTGTTAATAATACCATTTGTTTTTAACAGCCAAGTATGCGTGCAAAATGCAAAATATGCTGCAAAATATTTCTCAAACAGAAAAAAAATATTTTTAATTACCTTGAAAGGTTACACAGGTTTCACGCCCAAAAATTATATTTCTTTAATACAAAAAAATTACCTTAAAGTTCAATCTTCTTATTTTTGTAACAGTAAATATTAGTATATTGTGTCCAGAATATAGATTCTCAGTTATTGTATCGATTGTTTTGGCGAGTCGCACTATGTTTCTAGTTGGACCCGTTTATAGCCAAAGTTAAGTTCCGTCACGTTTACTGCGATCGGGGATCCCAAAAGAAAAGGGAGGAGATACTGGGATAAGTTTAACATATTAGGTTGAGGTTAAATCTAAGTTTGTTTTTCACATAGTCTCTAATTGAGTGTTGATCTTGAGTTCAATTATTGGCTTTGATACGAGATCTGATATGGTTTGTATTGGTGGAGTTCGGAATGTTGAGGGGAACTCCCGGAATTTAGATCGGCGTCATATTGATTTTGCAAAATTTTCTAAACAACACGAGAGGAAGGAAAACTAACTTTGGGCCGAAGTTTATATACCCTTGCAGTTAAGTGGCAGCTTTTATTATTAGATATATATCGGAACGTATATAGTCGTCCGATCTTTATGAAATTTGGCAGATCAGATAAGTTTGCCCAAAGTGGAATCCGTGGAAAGTCCCATCTTTCTATCTTGATACCGAATCGACAGACAGGCAGACGGATATGCTTTAATTGACTCAGGAGGTGAGCCTGATCAAGAATGTATATACTTTATAGAGTTGGAGATGTCTCCCTTTACAAGGGTATAAAAAAAACATTAAAAAGATCTTCATGTGATAGGGGTCGAGCTTACGGAAATAAAGTGCATTCGCGTTGACAGCATAACTTCAAGCCGCATCATCAGAATTTCTAATAAAAATTATTTTTTTTTAGTTCAGGGGTATCCAGAGCAAAATGCAATACCGATGCTCAAAATCACAAATACATATATTACTGGTCTTAGGTTAGACGCACCAACTTTTATTTAAAAAAAAATGCTATATTAATAACAATGCATATTCTAATTGTCGAAAAAGCTTATCATAGTTCGAATCTTGTTCGAGTGCTCACAGGTGATTGATTTGCAAAAAAAAATAAGTGTACATTCGATGATCGCAGGAATTTCTATGGCAATCACACGTCTTTTCGGTTAATCATTGAAATAGGCGCACTTTAGATTTATTTATCTTCCAGTTTTTTTATTGAGAAAATATTAAAAATAAACAAATAAATTATTTTAGAGCTATAGCCGGAGTAAAAGTAAGCCTTTCAACTGTTCAGCGAACAATCAGAAATGCAGAATACCTAAAGCGTCTAAAAATCAATAAAAAACCTCCTCTGGATGCAATACTCAAAGAAAAACAGCGTCGATTCACGAAAGAATACATGACGTGGAATGTTCAATCGGACGCTCGGCTTAATGATAGGCGTTGTTTGTTTTTACTGATGAAAAACGTTTTAATTTAGATGGCCCCGATTGCTTTCAATATTATTATCATGATTTGCGAAAAGATTAGCTATATTTATGTAGCAATGGTGTGGGGTGCCATTACGTATTATGGGACAATTAATTTGATTTGTATCGATCACAAGATAGACGGCGATTGCTTCAAAACATTGTTGGAGTCCGTATTTCCAAAATTAAATTATCTCTTTGGACCAATTCCTTGTATTTTTCAAAAAGGCAATGCTTCTATTCATAACGCTCGAGTAATAAAGTCGATTATTTCGACTCAAAACGTTAATATCATGACCTGGCCACCATATTCTCCAGATCCTAACGTTATTGAACGTTGTTTGGGGCTGGCTAACGCGGAGGGTATACTTAGGAGGAAGCAATACGAAGATAAGGAAATATTAACTGAATTGAGCGAGATTTCGTTGAAATTCATAGATTCTCTGTATTATTAAATGAAGGACCGGATATATGAATTTATTACTATGGAGGCAGTACTATGGCAGTATATACAGTATACTATGGAGTCAATGGAGGCAGTACTCAATACTGAAATTTTTTTTGTATATTTCTAATAAATCAAATATTAACACCAACGACAAATTTCAGTTAAAAATAAGTTAATTAAAAAAAAATAAAAAATTAGTATGTCTAAGTCTATTGACCGTCTTTCTAGCGTCTATTCTATTGACAAAGCAAAATGTGCCTAATTTGAAGTTGCTTGAAGAAAATGTTTGAAAACAAAACTTGTGTTATAATTTTATAATATTTTGAATGTTCTAAATGAAGTATTTTTAAATAACCAAGGTTTTTGCATAGTAACATATTTTCAATAATCATTCAAATAATAAATATAAAACAAATTTGTGTGGAAAACTGAGTGACAGAATTTTTTTGAATCAATAAAAAAAATTATTGTAACATTTTCATTGGGATAAAAATAAAAAAATAATATCCACGTATTATCATATTACTAAGAAAAATTCAGTTTTCCGAAGTCAACCATTTTGTCAGAGACCATAAAATGAAGTAATTTTATGCAGTAAAAAGTTTTCGGAAATCCAAGAACAAAATGGCTTCGCACTAGGCCGAAAAATGTTGAAACATTGTTAAGAGTTGTTAAACTACGTACAATTCTTATTGTAATTTACCTATGCTAGGAGCAACACACGTATATGAATTTTCTTTTGATATATATGAAGTATATATGAAATTGATATTATGATAATAAATGATATATATATGAAATTATTATTGTAAAAAAAGTTATACATAGTTGTACATAGTTGAAATCAATGGACGGATTGAAATCAAATGGATTTCTTCTCAGCGCTATAACTTTGGAACGGGATTGAGCATTTATAAAATTCTTTGGCCCACCTATTCTACATTTATTAACGAACCGAATAATGGAAATACAAATTTTATGACACATTTTTTTCAACAAGGTTCTTATGGATTTGTTCATAAATAAGTCGAATTTGGATTATTTTAAGTGGGAAATCAAAAACAATGCAACTTTATTGTTATTCAAAAAAATTACAAAATTATATAAAAAAAATGTATATATTATTTAAAAAATGTATAATTTAGAATTGCGGATTTTCCCCTGCCCCTCAATGCTTGGTTATTCTTGTACCCAAGTAGGAACAAATAGATGTAGTGAATTGTAATGCGAAATCGAAACATATTATTAAAATTGTTGTAATTTTGAGGTATATTGTTTTTTACCTCTGTGATACTTTCACGAAGGTAACTTTTGAGAGGAAGAAAACAATTTAATAGACGTTTGAAAACATTAAATTTTATTTTAAATAATATAATCTTGTAAAATTAATGTTAAAAATTTTTAATTTTTTTTTCCAACGTAAGATTTGTGGTACAGGTGACTGAATACATGGCTTAGAAACGCGTTAAATGCTTTTACAAAGTTTGACTTTGTAAAAAAATAAGCGTTACTCGCGTTTATACTGTAGAGATATTTCTTTTTTTTTTATTATTATTGTCTAAAAAAAGTTTTTTAAATGCTTATTTATTTTGTGTGAGAGATTTAAAATAAATGTTTACATGCTTATTATAATTGTAATTATTTATACATATGTATATGTATGTATAAAAAAAGTATAATCGTGTAATTCTTGTATTTTGATGTTGGATTGTCTGGTATTAATCGACATGGAAGAATATTACCATACAATTTATTTTCATCTCTAATTTTGAAGATACATATGTGGCAAAAAATGCAATCCATCTTTCCAACTAAAATTGGATAGAAATATTATGGCTGAGGAGACATTAATTCTAACGCTGTTAGTATGTGTTATGCTCGTGGGGTCTTACATTGCAGGGAGCATACCCATGTTGATGAAATTAAGCGAGGTTTGTACACATAGCATCAACAAAAAGGGTTTTCTTAAAAAAAAATTTGCCTTGTGGGTTTTACCAACATTTATTTTCTAGGAAAAGTTAAAATATGTCACGGTTCTTGGTGCTGGATTGTTGGTTGGTACTGCTTTAGCTGTCATTATTCCGGAAGGTATAAGGTCGTTGTACAAGGATAGTGGACGAACGCTACCGATAAAAGATGAGCCCGACCACACACAGACCATTGGACTATCTCTTGTACTCGGTTTTGTTTTCATGATGATGGTAGACGTGTCACAGCGAAGAACCAATATCGGAAACGACACCAAAAATTCTGCTACTTTGACTCTTGGCTTGGTAGTGCACGCTGCAGGTAAAATTACTCACGTTTTTGAGTATATGTGTTATATGTTAAACTTACATCAATTAATATATGCTCATTGGTGATAAAATTTTATAATTTTTGTGTAGCGGATGGAATTGCTTTGGGTGCCGCAGCAACAACGAGTCATCAAGACGTTGAACTAATAGTTTTTTTAGCCATAATGCTGCATAAGGCACCAGCAGCCTTTGGCTTAGTGACGTTTTTATTGCATGAGAAAGTGGACCGTCAAAAAATACGACGACACTTGGTATTATTTTCGTTATCGGCACCTTTATTGACACTTTTAACCTATTTTGGAATAGGTCAAGAACAGAAAGAAACTTTAAATTCTGTCAACGCTACAGGAATAGCTATGTTGTTTTCCGCTGGAACGTTTCTGTACGTCGCTACTGTGCATGTCCTGCCGGAGCTTACCCAAGGCGGAATCAAACACACTGGACAGCATGACTACCGTTTGCTTGAAGAATCTCGAGATGTAGCCTCAAATGACGCAAACGGAACTCATAGTCTCCAATCACTAAAGTATAGCGAACTATTAATTATGATATGTGGAGCCCTATTACCCCTAATAATAACATTCGGCCATAAGCACTAGGATTAAGCAAAAAATTACAAAAGCATTCATCATAGCAAATACTTTTTTGCCGTTTTTCTGTGCTTAATATTTCTTCAATATCAGACACAATGCTTTACGATTTTTCAATAGATTTAAAAGCGTAATTTACTCCTATTTATTACAAATAGTTATTTTTTGATATGTAGAAAAAAAATCTACTTCGTTGGAAAAATAGTTATTTTCATACTTAGACATTAGTTAGCACAGTGGTCCATTGTTTGTTTTTTAAGATTTTTTGCTTACATATACAAATATTTAAAATTATTTAATTTTTCTATAAAATTAATCTCAGTAAAAAGTTACATTTTTCCTACAATAGTAAATAGAAATTTAGAATATGACGTTATTCGAACTTGGTTTCGGACATTAGTATAGTAACCCTTGTATTATACATTTTATTTCATCACCATAAATAAGAATATAAGACGTAGTCTGGACTCCACTTTTGTTGTGACGGCTGTCGTGGTGTTCAGCACAAAATGAGGTCGTTCATGAGACTGACTAAAAGTCGATTTAAAGAGTTGATCAGCGGTTTGCGTAAAATCAAGTCTGTGCGCTCGATTCAAAGCTTAGTAGTCTTCAACTGCTAAATGAGTCTCCAAAGCTTAAGAAATCGTCTGTCAGTTATGTGCTTGTGGCCAATTATCTTCAACCTGCTCAGCCGACAATTATGCAGCCGCTCATATATCTGGCTGCCCCAAGGGCGGGACCTGGGAAAAATTCGGCTTCCGAATATTTTAGTATAAATGAGCAATTGTCCGATATGTCCTCTGTGGCATCACTTCAAGTGATACTACCAGACCCAATTATTCAAACCCCCTTAAGAGTCACCCAAAAGGGTAATCAACCGACCCCCGGTACGAAGTGATGCTGCAGTATTAGGTACGGCGGTACCTAAACTACCATCGAAACACATATTTGTTTCCTGGCTTGCCCCTGATACTTCTGAGATCGATATCTCGGCTTACATTAAAGCCAAAACAAAAGCTGATATAAATGTGTTAGACGTTACTAAAATTAAATACACATACATAAAAGACATACATCTTTCAAAATCATCTTCCACCTTATGTTCATCAGCTTGTACTAATTTCTTCACTAACACTTAACTATCAGAATAATAGAGGGTAACGTAGTAAACTTCCCAAAGTGTATTCTGATAGTTCTTCCTTTGCATCTCACATTCTAGTCTTTGCAGAAAATTGGTTAAAGCCGGAAAGATATAAACATTGCCTAACACAAATTTTAATACACATTGAATTTATTTGTGGAAATATCCATCCGCTTCAACTAATTTGGTATATTAACCGCTTTGGTATATAAAGCACCTACTAAATTTAAAGAAAGTCATGAATAGACTTCTAAATAAACATAAATTATCTGGCTGTACAGGCGTGTGTCTCGGATCTCTCCGAACTTGTTTTACGTGGCGTGTTCCACACTGAAGGGATTACAACCACCATCTGTACAGCATCTGGCTGTACAGTTACTTTTTCAAGATACTTAGTAGCTCGGTCCAATTTCACCGTGCATAACATAGAATGTTATAGGAGCTATATTCGCCGCTGCCGGATTCAGTTTACTTAGGATCCGAAGCAGTTTTATAACTTTGTTCTGCTTACGTTTGAGAAATCATATGCGAACACACAGTGTTTTCAAACAACGTATTTACCTAGCACCAGTCCAGCTCAGCCTTACAATTATAATTCCAATTATCCAATCAGCCAACCTCATATTTTGCCCATCTTTCGATCATCTTTGATCAAAGCTTTCGAAAAACTTAGCACTCCACATTTGCAACACCTATGTAGTTCAATAATATCCCCGTGCCAACATGGCTTTATGAAGCGCCGCTCCACCACTACCAACTCATTGGAGCTAACATCTTTTGACAAACAGACGTCATTTACACTGACTTCAGAAAAGCATTTGACTCTGTTACTATTCGCTTCTTATAAGTAAACTCAGTCTTTTGGGATTACCAACTAGAACCTAACGCGTCTTCTTTAAAGATTTTACCTAGCGTTTAGTCCGCGTCACATCTGGGGTGCCCCAAGGAAACCATCTTGGTGTTGATGGTGGTTGACGCTGATGACGTTAAGCTTTGTCTTCAGTATAGATTCACTAGCGCCCAATCAAGACTTCAATCCAATTTGGATAAATTTCAAAATTGGTGTTGAGCAAATAACCTAAAGCTTAATGGGTCGAAATGTAAACTCTTGTAATTTTAGCGGTCTAGCCTTCACCAGGCTACGTACTTTATCTATGGGAACGCCTTAGAAAGTTTAACTCAGGTTAACGATCTGGGAGTCCAATTAGATTTGAAACTTAAATTTACCGACCATATATCCATCATGGTTAATAAAGCTATCGGTGTGCTTGGTTTTATTAAAAGATAGTCAAAAGAATTCAACGACCCATACATTACTGCAACTTCATACACATCATTGGTCCGTCCGATTCTTGGTAATGGATCGTGTATCTGGAGTCCTCAATACGGAGTACACCGAGATCACATATAATCTTTACAAAAAAACTTCCTTATTTTCGCACTTTTAGGATTTAGAGGATTTAGTTGGGATGCAAGTTTTCACCTTCCCTCCTATCAACTTACCATCATTAACAAATCGTAGAACGATGCTGGGTGTCATGTTTCTATTTAATTTTATTAATGGTAATTTAAGTCAGCATTTACTAACACGCTTAAATTTATACGTTCCTAGTAAAAGGACTAGAAACTTTCGTCCTTTACTCTTTAGCCATTGTAATTCGACATATGCCCAACACGATCCGTCCAGGGTATTATGTTCGGACTATAATGATCTCTACCACATCTTGGCACTTTGCCCTACTAACAATCTTAAATCATTTATACTAAACGCTTTATCTGTGCAACACTCTTTCCCGTAATATCTTACTCCTACTATTCTCTTAAACTTTATCGGATATATCCCCGCGATTCGAAATTTACGTTATGCGGCAGCGTCCCTTGATCGGTTGGACGGGAGGTGGGCTGTACGTATGAAGTGGGAACTATGAGAAAAATAAAAAGGTTTTATGCTTGATTGCCTTTAATATAGCCTCTTTATTTTGTGAAGCGATCATAGCATTGATTATTTTTACGTATTGTGCCCAGCATATTAAACAGGCAGCGGCGAAGACCATGTTGTGGATAGCATTTTGAACATGCAGCCCCAAAGATCAAATTACCTTCATTTTACCTGCATTTTAGAGACTTTTCCGGGTAAACTTCTCCAAAGGAATCTAAAAGCGTGTTGGTCTGCTTAGCAGTATAATGGCCTCATGGTATTCCGTTGCTTTATTAGAACATCTATTGATATAAGTCTTCTCAGAGCCATGTCATAACTATTTGAAAGGTTTATATTGTCGTGACACCATAAAAAAAAACCGTCTCTTAGCATTTTCTATTCATTTTTATACCCTTGCAGAGGATATTATAATTTTGGTCAAAAGTGTGCAACGCAGTGAAGGAGACATCTCCGACCCTATAAAGTATATATATTCTTGATCAGGATCACCTCCTGAGTTGATATAAGCATGTCCGTCAGTCTGTTTCTACGCAAGCTAGTCTCTCAGTTTTAAAGCTATCGTCTTCAAACCTTGTCACACAGCCTTCTTTCCTTTGCAGGCAGTATATAAGTCGGAACGGCCGGGATCGGTCGACTATATCCTATAGCTGCCATATAACTTATTGAGCGGAAATGGCATAACTTGTTTTTTTTTTAAGTTAGAAGGATGGGACTTTGTATGGATTCCACTTTGAGTAAAATAATTCGACTTGTCAAATTTCATAAGATTCGGCCGACTATATACAATCCGATATATATCTAATCATATAAGATGCGTGTCGCCACCTAGCGGACTGTCACTCAACTGCAAGGGTATATCAACTTCGGCTCTGTCCGAAGTTAGCTTTCTTTTCTTGTTACTCTCTAGTTATATTTTTCGAGCTCTGATTACATCGCTTGATTCAATAGGATTCTCCGGGAATTAACGCCAAAGTAGTTTTCGTTGCAAAATATTTATACCCTTGCAGAGGGTATTATTAGTGTTTACAGTTTTATAGTTTTGGTCAAAAGTGTGCAACGCAGGGAAGGAGACATCTCCGACCCTATAAAGTATATACAGTGGCGAGCAAAAGTGAGTGCATGTTCACGAAACTGACTTTTGTAGACCATAAAAACCAAATGGTACGAGATAATCAAACAAAGTAAATTTTTTTATGTTAACCATTTTATTCATAACAAATGAGAAAAAGAAACAATATCGTATAAAATGAATTCTAAGAGTTAGAAAGAAAAAACCCAAAAAAAACCGCAAAAACTCACTTTTGCACGTTTTATGACTTGCTTCTATTTTCGCTCTTCCACCTGTCTTATCAGTATTATCAGGCAAATTTCCTTTGATAATTGTTTCCTATGCTATTCTTATTAGTCGTAGTGCAGTTTAAAACTTGTTGCGTGCGAATTATACCTTGATTTCTATTAATGCCTTTTAAAAAATAAAATTTCAGATTTTTGACATTAAAAAAAATTATTGACAGACTCAGATGCTTGACTTATGATGTCTAAAATGCGAAAAGACAAGTTTCTAACACCAAAGGGTGCTTTTATGGCCATCAATAAAAATGTTAGCCAGTGGACGGCCAGGAGAGCACTGCATAACATTGGTTATGTGTCAAAAAAGCATATCTGCATTATCTGACAAGAACTTTAAAGCACGTTTAAAATTTGCTAAAGACCACAAAAACTGGACTACTAAAGATTGGAAACGTGTTATCTGGTCTGATGATCCAAGTTTAACCGTTTTCAATAAGATGGAAAGCAATACTGCTGGCGCAAGCCCGGTGAACGTCTTCAAAGGCACCATGTAAAGCAAACTGTTAAACATGGCGGCGGAAACAAACATGCGAAAAGAGGACGAAAAGATGGATTTATTTATTTAGTGAGTTTATGCTGGTTTTTTTTTTGGTTTTTTCTTTCTAACTCTTAGAATTCATCTTATACGATATTGTTTCTTTTTTGCATTTGTTATGTCTAAAATGGTTAATATAAAAAAATTTACTTTGTTTGATTATCTCGTACCGTTCGGTTTTTATGGGCGACGAAAGTCAGTTTCGCGAACATGCACTCACTTTTGCTCGCCGCTGTATATTCTTGATCAGGATCACCTCCTGAGTCTATATAAGCATGTCCGTCTGTCTGTCCGTGCGTCTGTCTGTTTCTACGTAAACTAGTCTCTCAGTTTTAGAGCTATTGACTTGAAACTTGGCACTCATCCTTCATTCTTTTGCAGGTAGAATATACAGTCAGCGCCACAAAAAAGCCGCACTTTGAAGGTTTACGAATTTTTAACTTTCAGGGCCTGTGATAACAATCGGATACTGAGTAAATCACAGATCGCGCTTGATGGCAAGGTGCAGAATCATCCTTAAAAATGGGTTCTTGTTCTTCTTCACTTATGGACTCAATGCTAGGCACAACACCACTTAAAATTATTTCTTTGTATTTTTCTGCATTGACCATACACTAAACTATTAAAATTGATTCCGTTTTATATTTGGATATGCATCCCCATACCATAACATACGGTGAATGCTTTACTGTGGCTATGCAGCAATTTTCAGAATAGCGTTCCGCACTTCTACGGCGCACCTTGAGGATTCCATCAGATCCAATGAGATTAAATTTGGACTCATCTGAAAATAGCACTCTTGACCAATCAGAAGCAGCCCAATTTTTTCCACGCTTCCTTTTTCCTTGGCACAGTTTAGATGATTTTTTTTTCATTCGCGGATTCAAAAGTGGCTTTTTTGCTGGTCTTCTTGCGGGCAATCCTATAGAGTTAAGCCGACGTTGAACAGTTCGCTCCGAAATATGTTTTGAAAACTTTTTCTGAACCTCAGATCCTATCTGCACTGCAGGTTTGAAACGATCCTGCAGGCTCGTTCTCATAATAAAGCGATCTTCTCGTGACGTGGTGCATTTTTTTGTACCTGTTCCTTCTTTCCTTTTTACTTCACCTGCGTCTTTTTTTGTGTCGCTGACTGTAAGTATATAAGTCGGAAGTCGTCCGTATCCCATAGCTGCCATATAACTAATTGATCGGAAACGCCATAACTTTGTTGCGTTTTAAGTTAGATTATGAGTATTGGCAGCACTTTGAATAATAATAATGACGTGTTATTCCTAATAGTATGAATTTTGACGAATGTTTTTTTGTGACTACAATTACTTGTTTTTTTTTTTACATATTTTTAAATCATTCTGTGCTTCTTGTCATTCCAGTCATCTTTTGCATCACGTACTCTGAGATAGAATACTGTTGTTCCATAATTTTTTCTATAAATTTTAAATTGTTCCATACTTGTAATTCTGCGACAGGCTTTTTCGATTCTATAATAGTCGTTTCTTCCATATCTCTCTATCAAGCTTTTATGGACTCAGGAAGTGATCCTGATCAAGAAATTATATTCATAATAGGGTCGGAGATGTCTCCTTCACTGCGTTGCACATTTTTGACCAAAATTATAATGCCCTCTCGCAATGGTATACAAATATTGGAATTTACCTGTTTCAAGACTCGCTGACTTTGATTCGGCAGCTACAATAAATACTTGATACATAATGTACTTATGATTCAGACACGTCGTTATTCCAAATCTTTCTGGCTAATCGGGTTTCTCGGATTAAGGTTAGTTGCGTCCAAACCTGTAGAGATATTTGGCGTGGGCGGGAAATCCCGCAGGCATCCTCTTAAAAGGATGCACAGAGGCACAGTTTCACAGGACCTCCCGCGAACGACAGAGAATGGCCTAAATTCAAGGCAGGAATGAGTAACGAGAACCAAGAGGAAAGGAAGTTAAGAGAAATCTGCTTTGAGCCATACTAACGGAACAAATAAAAATCCTATATTTTTCAGCGTCCATTATGCGACTCAAGAAGACCATGAATGTCAGACCAAGATTCCCACTTCACTCCATTTATAGACGCGGGAACCATTTACAGATGCGGGAGGAATAGTTCGAGTGAGCGGACGCTTGCAAAACGCCGCAATATATCAGATAAGATCTAATGTGACAACGCTTCCAACTATCTTGCAGCATACAATGTATTAACAAAACTGCATTAATTGTATTATTATTAAATGTATTAAGAGAAGAGCAGAGCTAAATTCGGCCATAGTATTCCAGCAAATTTCCATATTTCCATTTTAAACTTTAAAATATTATTAATGTATTTGTTGGGCCAAGCAGCCACCAGCAAAACCATTTAATGTAATCATAATACGGTTAGCTGTAGCGGTTGTTATCAGAATTTATTCTTGTCTGTTTGTCTCCCAGTTTCGCATGCGCTTTGTTGTTAATTGTAGCGAATGCGCTTTTGGGAACTTTAGTTGAACTTCTGCGCAAGCTCTTAGTTCTTGTTATTTCGATATTGTTTTGGAGCGGCTACATATATTGGGGTTAAATTGAACCCGCAATAAAATATTAGAACATCAATTGAATTTGTTTAATTCGGCCGCTACCAAAAAGCTGGTAGCGTTACATTTGGTGACCTCGACGTGATCGCATCCCGGTTTGATATTGTGATCAGTTTTAAAAGTGCAACGGAAACGTAGTTATGTTGTGACAAACTTGAATTTTAACTACATAATGGAGTCTGGAACTGAAGCTACTGGATCTGCTGCGTCAACCAGGGATAGGATGCTGCGGAGACGAGCAGAGGTGACGTGTCAAAATATGGAGGTTCTGCATCAGAAAGTCAAGGCTGCGATGCGGACCGACGACTCCACCATTCTGACCCTTGAGTCATTGGAGAAGCGTCTCTGCGATCGATTCACTACGCTGCAGGAGGAACTGGAGAAGCTAAATAATAGCGAGATCGCAAGTCATTTATATTAGAAATTCTCTAAGCTGGCTACGGACGTGCACGTTGACATCGAGGTGGAGGTGTTCAAGCGCTCCATGAGAGTAGCTGCGCACTCTACCCTTTTGCATGGTTTTAGTGGTGGTGGTATTTGACCTACTCCTAAAGTCCTGCGCCCTCATTGCCCCCGCTGCCAACATTTAGCGGCGGCTATGCCGAGTGGTAGAATTTCTTCGCCCTGTTTAGGACGACGATTGACAGCCATCCTCACTTGACTAAGATGGAGAAGCTCAGGTGGCTCATTTCATCTCTGCGGGATTCAGCCTTGGAGACCGTGAGAGCGCTGGAGATTACTGACGCTAACTATGATGTTGCCCTTGATCTTTTGCGCAACCGTTTTAGTAATCGACGATTCATTTTTCAGGCTCACATCAATGAGATTCTGCAGCTAAGGGTGGTTGAGCCGGGATCCAAAGCAAATCTTCGGGAGTTATCCGACAGTTTCAATGGTCATATGCGGGCCCTCATGAGTTCTGAAAGGATGTCTGCTTATCCAGTTAATCCTCCAGAAGCTGGATCCTGCCACGAAAGCGAAGTGGGAGGATTCTGTCTCAAGGAGCAAGGAGGACAGTCTTTCATCGTGGGAGTCAATGGCTCGATTCTTGGAGCAAAGATGCCGGACGCTTGAAAGCGTGGACTTTGCCTTGGCTACGCATCCTCCAGTTAACCGGACGGCCCGGTGTGGATCGTATACCAACCGAACTTCGTGGATGGTTGTTAGTACTTGTTCTGCGCTGTGCACCCTGTGCGGTGTTGTGGCTCACGCCTTGCCAAATTGTCCAATGTTCATTGCTTTGCCAATTGATGAACGGTATGACGAAGTGCGGCGTCTGACTCGCTGTTTTGTTTGCTTAGAGGATGGCCATTTCGCTCGCGGATGCTCTGCTTTCCGCTGCTCAACGTGCAATCGCCGTCATCATTTCTTATTGCACCCTCGCGGGCAGGCTTCTAGTTCTACCTGTGCTCCGCCCGCACGAATCTCACATCCCATCAATGCAGTTTCTGTCGCGAACCCACCAACCCGCTCAATCAACACTGTTGTGACCCAGGATCGCAATGCTGAGCTAGTGCTCCTGCCAACTGAAAATGTACTCGTCCACGGTCGATCTGGAGCGTTCCTGCCTTGTCGAGAGTAATGGGATTCCGGGTCGAAAGTGCACCTCATCTCGTCGCGGTTGGCGAGTCAACTCCAGCTTTGCCGCTCTGAATGATCTAAAACGGTGGCTGGTCTCGGCGCCGCTGAGATTGAAACAAACGGAGCCTCTGTTAATTTGTGCGTGAAGTCCCGCCTTAGTACGTATTCTGTGAAAATTGAGGCTATTGTAGCTTCTCACATTACGGACTATCAGCCCAGCCTTCACATAGATGCTTCGAGGTGGAAGATTCCTGGCGACATGGATCTGTCTGACCCCAACTTCTACAAAACGCAGCGAGTGGGCATGCTGATTGGAACCAGCTTATTTGTTGATCTGTTGTTGGCTGGCCAAATCCAGTTAAGTCACGGGCTTCCCATTGCTCAGAATACGCGTTTTGGCTGTGTGTTTTCTGGACGATGTGGACGATCACGACAAGCGGCGTCCTGTGTTAGAGAGGACATCCCACACAATACCCATTGTAATGATGTGACTGCTGCCCGTTTCAGAATGATTATTGAGGACCCACCCTTCAATGGGGAAAGGGTGTTGGGCCAAGCAGCCACCATCAAAACCATTTAATGTTATCATAATACGGTTAGCTTTTGAGAGCTTTGGTTGAGCTTCTGCGCAAGCTCTTAGTTCTTCTTGTTATTTTGACACTGTTTTAGAGTGGCTACATATATGGGGGTAAAATTGAACCCGCAATAAAATATTAGAACATTTATTGAAATTTTTTAATTCGTCCGCTTCCAAAATGCTGGCTGCGTTACACTTTCCTACTTTTATTTTAATAAAGTGTCTTATCTCATATAAGTCTGTTATCCTGAATTTGCCCATTGGGAGTGTCTTCAGATTATTCATTGTATCATTACTCTCTGTTGTAATTACCAATAAATATAATCCATATAAAAGCACATAGATATTTTAAAACATCACCATGGTGTCGTAAATAGATACATCTATCCACTGCTAAATTACTAAAGCCCATGCTCTTTTAAACAATTTGAAATGTCTTGAACAAGCATCGCACCGCTTATTATTATAAAATAATAATAAAAGCCATAAATCGACTTATTTACATTCTTTACCAATTTCATATGGCAATCCCTCCATAATCTTCATATAGATTTGGCCTCATATGGCCTTATATTTTAGTAAGTTTGTTTTGATAGTAAACACCCACATGCAATCAACAATATTTTTATCCAGAGGCTGATCAACTAAAGTCCAATCCAATATATATAATTTTCAAGTCATGGTATTAGTCATTGAACTCCTCCGAAATGGTTCGACCGATTTCCATGAAATTTTGTTTACATATCCGTTAGGGCTTAGAATCGGACAACATCTATTTTTCATCCCCCTAAATGTTAAGGGTGGTTCACCACTAATTTTTTAATTTCTGTTAACGAACTGGGTGTCCTATTAGAATTGAAACTTAAAAATACTATCGATATATCCACCATGGGTAATGGTATGGTAAAGCAATGGGTGTGATTGGTTTTATTAAAAGATGCTCAAAATAATTGAATGAGCATGCATCGTATGTCTGGAGTTCTCAATAAGGAGAACACCGAGATCACATAGAATCTGTACAAAAAACGTACATTATAAAAAAAAACTGTACATTATAAATCTGTTAAATTATAATGTTCTTTTTAGAAGGACTAGAAACTTTGGTGCTCTACTCCTTAGCCATTGTTGTTCGACATGTGCCCAATACTATCCATTCATGATCCGTTATGTTCGGACACATCTTGTCACTTTGCTCTCTTAAAAACCTTAAACCCTTTAAACTAAACGCCTTATCAGTGCAACACTCTTCCTCGTGATAACTTACTCCTACTTTTCTCTTTAACTATCTCGGATCTATCACCGCGATTCATTTACGTACGATATGCGGCAGCGTCCATTGGCCGGTTGGACAGGAGGTGGGCTGTACGTATGCAGTGGGGACCGCGCGAAAATGGGAGAAGTATTTCTTATGGTAACCAAGAAAAAATGACCGATTCGTGTCATTATTGACAAATTAATGGTAAGCCAAACAGTGATGTATAGGTACAATAGTCAATGATCTGTGTGTTTGCCGAGTAGTGTAAGTGCTCCCCGTTTGCGTTGCATTAGCAATTAATCTGCAAAAAGGTGATCAGAGAGCTGGTTTGTTGTCCGGATTGGGTATCTGGAGGATCATTTCACCCGATATCTAACTAGAGGTTAGACTTAAGTAGCTTGTGGGTCTGTGTAGGCAAGTGTATTTTAAGAAACATGAAACCGTGAACCTGTTCATCTGCCGAGCGTTATGCGGGTACTAACGACAAACTTGAACTCGCAGGTGTAATGATAGGTCCCGGAGTTGTGGTCACATACCTATAGAAATTTTGACTAAAGTTACCTGGTTTGTGCAGGTTGCGATGCTGGGAAGGGGAGCTGGGGTTCGTTGGGTAGCCTCAGCTCTGGTGGGTTTCTTGGTCTGGATCAACACGTACGTTCACGGAAACATCGCTCGGAGGCTGACGTATTGGTGGTCCTGCTGGCGGTACGTTCAACGGGAGCAACAGTCAGCGGCGATTACGTGTAGATGGTTCCTAATGGCGGTTCATTCCCACTGGAGCATCACTCGCAGGAGGTTAGTTTTAAGTTCCGTAACTTAGCACTGAGTTATAAAAGGATTCATTTTGTATTCGCAGCTGTCTTTGTTTTGGACCAGGTGATCTTTTATAGGATCAGATATTTCCTTAGGTTGTGCTCCGGTCAGTTGGTCATTCTTATCGCAGATATTGCTGATTTCGGTTTCTGGCCTGCTTCCGGTGATTTCTGGCACCATCTATTATAGCTGGGTTATTACGTCCTGGCACTAGGTGCCAACATAGCCAGATTTCGAAGTGTTGAGAAACGTCGAGGAATATAGCGCTACAGTATTCTCTATGTTTGAAAGCTGATCGTATTAATGATGTTTTTCTGTTGAAGATATAAGACGATTGTATCAACTCGGTCTTGTCCAGCGGTGATTGTTTCGTTCAGAGCGATTAAAGTTGGATGAGGCTTCCATAAGGGATTCCTTTCATACGTTGGCGAAAGATTCTGGTTGTACTACAGCTGTGCATTTTCTGTCGGTTGTTGAATAGACTGGTCGAGTGATCGAGCCCTAAGGCGTTGCTTTGAATAGCGATTTGCTGGTCCACCTCTTTTCCCGCACAAAATGTTATATTTTGTGATTTGATTTATAGTGTTTGTTTGTTGGGGGCCGAGATCTATGTGGGAACTCATACTTTTTGGTATTTAAGCCAGTTTGTTTTTGGCGAATTCAGCCTGCAAGGGGCGTTAATAGCACATAAGAGTGGTCTGAAGATAAGACATAAATTTTCGTTGTATAAAATCGAATAGTTGATTGCGGGATATGTTTTTATCACCGCAAAATAAATAAGGTCTGGGAACTTTCGTGGGTTTCATGGCTAGTGTGTGGTGCTTCTGTGTGGAACCACTAAACATACAGCATATAGACTACTCATTTCATACAACGAAAATGAACGCAAAATTTCTTTTTGGGGCCTGCAGGCCCCAGAGAGAATCTTACTCTCATTCTTATGGTATTCTTACGCTCATATTCTCATTGAAATTTTTCGGTTGTTCAGTCGCTGAGAGATGCTTCATCAAAATGGTTGATCCGCGGTTGAATTCATCTTAATATGTGCGTGTTCACATATTCACATATACGGTTTCATGTGTTTGAAGACAGCCAAAATTTTAGATTTTTGTAACTTTTCAGGCTTGCTACCCTAAGAAAATTGGGGTACGCATTATTGAGTTAATGATGATGAAAAAAAATATATTTTATTTATTAATTGCCTACCTTTGGGAGTCACCAGACGTTATCTCTTATGCGTATGGATTTCACTTTCAATGGATTTCACTTTGGGCAAACTAATCCGATCTGCCAAATTGGATCTGTCATAAGGACTGGCCGACTATATACGATCCGATATATATCTAATAATTTAAGCTGTCATTTAACTGCAAGGGAATATCAACTTCGCCTCCTCCCGAAGTTAGCTTTCCTTTCTTTTTTTACATGGTTTTATTCATTGCATGTCGAATTTAGTGTGGGAGAGTTTAGTTTATTTAAATTAAATAAATTAAAAGAATTTTTTTTATTTCATGTTTGGTTTTTAGAAAACGGCAACCGAATAGTTTATTTATTTCTATGAATATGGTCCTTAGCTTCACAGCCAGCACCGTGGGTAACTCTACTTATCGAACTATATCTTGTGTAAGCGACTTTTTCCAGATATGAACGACATCAAAAGTTTCATGATTTCTAAGGCTATCTCCACAGTTAATATAAATAGGATCGTAAGAGCCAATTTTAAAAAACCAAAATTTTTTACTGGTTTTTTAGTGTTTTTTTATCCGTGTATTTCTTTTTCCTTAAGATTTAGACGTTTGATCTTAAAGAAAGTGAAAAAAATAATTAAACAGCCATTCTATCAAAATATAGCATGTAAAGCTTAGCTTCATTTGTTGTGAAGTTATGCGTTTTTTTTAACTTAAAAGTATTTTTAATTTTTTAAGGTAACCTTAGGTAATTTAGGTAATTAGGCAACTTTGCTTTTTGGAGTCTGTGCATATACAAGAGCAGTCCGATAAGTACTTATCCTCACCGCCTGATGGCGTCACTCTCGCACGAGATATTTTATTGTCGTGTAGTACCTTTTCGTAAACGGCTACTGTCGAAATTTCCAAATTCGGACCAAATCGGACTCGTAGTTTTGTTTTGACTGCGTTTGGAATCGGACGTGTCCGCGGATTTTAAAAATATTGAGAAAGTGCAATATCGGTCTATGATTCGATTTTTTTTTTTGGAAGGAGAATCGAGCAGCGAAATTAAAGGACGCTTGGAGGCTGTGTCTTCTTCTTTGATGGCGACCATTGAAAATTGGTTTAACGAGATTTAACGTGGTCGCACGTCGGTTTTTGACCAGCCATGCCCAGGTGGACCGAAATCGGCTACCACAGAGGATAACGGGACAAAAATCCACGATCTCGTATTGGCAGACCGCCGATTGAAGATGCGCGAGATAGCTAAGACTGTAGGCATCTCAAAAGACCGCGTAGGCCATATCCTGCTATACGAAGAGGGCGAACACTGGTGCGATCTACATCAACTACCTAATTAACAGTAAAACGGTCACAGGGCTGAACTATGCCGAATTATTGCGCCGATTCGCCACCGAATTTAAAAAAATACGGCCCCATTGGGGGAAGTAAAATGCTCTTCCATCATGCCAACCGCCTCACACTTCCGACCTCGCCACGACCAAATTGGTCGAATTGGGCTATTTTGCAGACCTCGAGAAAACGTATTTTTCGGACGGGTTAAAGAAGTCGGAGCATCGTTGGGTCAAGTGTATCGATCTAAAAGGATATTATGGTGTCAAATAAATTAAAACTTTTCCAAAATTTTCGTTTTTCTTTTGGGAGCTAAGTACTAATCGGACCACCCTCGTAATCTGCGAATTAACGGCATCGGAAGAAAAAATCGAGGAGGTGGATAAATTAGCTAAAAGCTTTAAACATTACCTTTAGATGGAGTTGTGTCGGCGATAGAAACTTTATCTGCCAAACATTTTACTCTTTCTTTTGTCAAAAACGCAAACTTTACCATGAAACTAAACAAAGAATTTAAGCAAGGACACAGGCAATAATGTACTTCAAGCAACATCTCTTAATAATAACAAAATCAACGTTTAAGGGCAATACCTTGATGAACTTTAAATCCAATTTAAAATGTCACCAAGAAAGATTGCTTTAGTTTCAAAAGGGGCTTCGAGAATAAAGATAACGAAAAACAAGCCCAAGGTGCTAACGAAGCAGGTAGATAATTTGCGTTTATGTTAAGACAGGGCAGAAATTAGACAGGTGACGCTGATGTATCCTTTATATTGGACTCGAGAGCTTCAGACCACATGACAAGCAACATAAATCTGTTCTCAACTTATTCTACCATGGATACCAATCGAGTTTGCGATTGCAAAGCAAAGTGCATACATATATGCTTCTGCAAAAGGAACAGTCCAACTTCGCAGAAATCTCAATACAAACATTACACTAGAAAATATTCTTTTCTGCAAAGATGTTCCACGAAATTTACTGTCCATCTCGAAGATGCGAGTGGAAATTTTGATGAATGGCGAGAAGTTCTTGACGGTACGTGTGAAAGCAAATGATCGATTATTAATTTAAAAATAAACTATAAAGCATATTCAACTTACTCAAAAAGGAATCAAAACTATAGTTTGTGGCATGAAAGATTAGGACATATTAGCAAGAGAAAGTTTTTAGAAATTTTTTGAAATAATATTTTTTTGGTCATTGAGATTTTTCAATGACTTTTGTCCAAATGAAAACAATTATTTACAACGTTATAATATAGTTTATTTTGAATTATGTGCGCTTATGAAACGGAGCGAGAAAAGTTCCAATTTATGATGCGTATGTACTGAGATAAAGGCCAATAATGAGAACGCCGTAGAACATAGGCTGACCGAAAGCTCGCTGGCTTAGTGCTAATCATATATAACGATGAAAACGAGCGGCCGAGAAGAGTCGGCTTGCGACCAAACATAGAGATAAAATATAAACAAAGATACGACAAACAATACTTATTATATTTTGACCTGACCCGACAATATGTTTAAAGATGTAAAACTTGTAAAAGATTTAAAGTTGAATGATGAATTATGCGAAGCTTGCATAAATGGTAAGCAAGCTAGAATTCCATTTGAGAAAATTTAGAATAAAGAATATATACGTGTAATCAGCTGAGCAACAATCAACTGTAGGATAACAGAGGCTGTTATTCGCGATATAGAATAGTAGAACGAGACTGTTAACAGAAACCGCGAGTAGTTAGTCTTAAGCAAGAGATACGGCAAAAACGACGCTAAGTTAAGAACAAATCATTATTATGTAAAATACACTATATCTATCATATCCACCCATTAAATAAACCTACGAGACCACAAAAAAAACCATCTTCTCACATACGCAGTCTTTTTTTTACAATTCATTCAAATGTTTGTGGTCCCACAAATCCTTCTAGTATTGATGGAAGAAACTATTATATAAGCTTTTTCGATTAGTATAAACATTACTGTGTAACTTACATGATGTCTTATTAATCTGAGGTATTTCATTTCTTCCAAGATTTCATCGCAAAGAGTGAAGTTAATTTTAACTTAAAGGTTGTAAATCTTTACATTGATAATGGCAGAGAATATTTGTCAAAAGATATGAAATATTTTTGTAGTGAAAACGGCATATATTGGCACCTAGTGTCAAGACTTAATATCTTTCATACCTAGTAATATGAATTTAACTAATCAAATAATAAGTTGATGCCCAGTGACTGACCCAGTACTAAGTACAGGCGGCTATCGACTGACCCAGTACTGAGTACAGACGGCGCCACCAGCAAGCATGGTCAACGCCAGCGGAGTCATAAAATATGAAACTCATGACCAAATGGTCGGAGTCAGCAATCAGAGTCAGTAGTTAACCGGGTTAACCAATACGGAAGCACGTCGGTGACATTGACCTAGTAACTTAAGACCTAATATAATAACATCTTAGATATAGAGATAATTAGCATCATATATAAGAGCAGTTATTCCCTAAGTAAAGACAGTTGCGAATACAAAATCAATCAACTCGTTACTCAGTGCTAACTATAGCACTTAGACGTAATCGCCTTCGAGCGCGCTTCCATGAACTTGCATCGTAGGACTCTCGATACATCACTTGCCGCTGAGTGTTGCTCCCGTGGAACGGACCGCCAGCAAATCGCTGATACGTACTCCTCCGAATACCGATCCAGTGAAACGGACCGTCGGCAGGAACCCCCTTGTACCTCCGGGTGGTACCTCAGACCAAGGATCAACGGAGGAAGCTCCCTTCCCCACCACAGCTGAGGTGCGTCAACGAACCCACGGCCATCCCCGCATCTCAACCACTGCCTGGTTCAACCAGGTAGTTTTTAGTCAGACGTTCGTTAGTCCCGTGAGTTCAATTTCGACGTTAGTGGCCTCATAACGCACTGTGTACGAACAGCATAAGTTACCATTTGATGGTTTCATATACACCGCAATTAAATGGAGTATTCGAACGCATGATCAGATCCATAACTAAAAAGGCTAGAGCAATGATTAGTGGATCTATATAAAATAAAGTTTTTGGAATGAAGCTGTTGCAGAAAGAATTATATTTAATTGATAGAACTCCAAGTAGAGCGTTTGAGGATAAGAAAACTCCATTTAATATGTGGTATGACAGAAAGCCTAAATTGAAATATTTAAAGGTATTCGGTTCAACATATATTGTTCATATAAAATTTATATTGTGCATAATAAAATGCGGAAACGAAAATTTGATGACAAATCGTTCAAATGCATACTGGTTGGTTACGAACAGAATGGCTATAAGTTGTGGGACATAAATTCAAAGAAGTTTTTGGTAGCTAGACACGTGGTTGTTGATGAAATAGTTATGAAGAATTCTAGGACTGTGAAAAATGTCTCAGAGTTTCTGAATCTGAAAAGCATTCAGAAGGATAGTATAAATAATCTACAATTGTCTACAGAAAATAATTCAAGAGCAGAGTGAAATATCCCAAATGAGAGTACGGATGAAAAATTTTATCATTTTGAATTAGATAAACAGCCTAGTTAAACAAAAACAGAAGTGAAAAATTTCAAGACAAGCCAAAAACATCTTATCGTTTTTTAAACAATTGCTTAATTAATGCTCAAATCAAATCAAATCAGATCAAATTTCAAATTGAGACAATTCGTCATTAATATTATATATTATGTATACGCACAGCCCACCTCCCGTCTAACCGACCGAGGGACGCTGGCGCTTAACGTACGGCTCGAATCGCGAGGATAGATCCGAGATCGTTTAAGAGTAAAGTGTGAGTAACATATTACGAGGAAGAATGTTGAACTGATAAAGCGTTTAGTATACAAAATTTTAGATTATTACTAGGGCAAAGTGACAAGATGTGGTCGAGACCATTGTAGTCCGAACCCTGAACGGAATACCCTAAATACTACAATACCTGAATACTGAATACTCGAACTACAATGGCTGAAAGGACAAAAGTTTCTAGTCCTTTACTAGGAACGTAAAAATTTAAGCGTGTTAGTAAATGCTGGCTGTCTATATTACCATAAATATGATTATATAGAAACATGACACACAGCATCGTTCTACTTTGTTTGGTTTGTTAATGATGGTAAGTTGATTAATAACTGTGATAAGACGAAAGGTGAAGATTTACCAATTTTGTAGTGGACCCAATTTAGTCCCCTAAGGGCGAAAGACAGAAAGTTTTTTTGGTACAGATTCCATGTGACCCTTATGTATTCCGTAATGTGGACTCAAGATCCAACATCCATACTCAAGAATCGACGGACTAATGATGTATACAACGTTTTTATTATGTATGGGTCTTCAAATTCTTTCGACCATCTTTTAATAAAAGCACACACCCATAGCTTTATTAACCATGGTGGATATATTGTCGGTAAATTTTAGTTTCAATTCTAATAGGACACCCAGATCGTTAACATGAGTTCTAAGGCATACCCATAGGGAAAGAACATAGCCTGGTGAGGACTATATCGATAAAATGACATGAGTTTACATTTTGATCCATTTAGCTTTAGGTTATTTGCTCAACACCAATTTGGAAATTTATCCAAATCGGACTAAAGTCTTGATTGGGCGCTTGTGAATCTATACTGAAGTCAAAGCTTAACGTGATCAGCGTACATAAGTAAAAGTGAATCAGTTAAGGCAAGGGGCAAGTCGTTAGTAAACAGCGTAAAAGTAAGGGTCCAAGATGGTTTCCTTGGGGCAAACCAGATGTGACGCGGACTAAACGCTAGGTTCTAGTTGGGAATCCTAAAAGACTGAGCTTACTTATAAGAAGCGAATAGTAACAGAGTCAAATGCTTTTCTGAAGTCAGTGTAAATGACGTCTGTCTGTAAGCCATTCCGGAACCCATCCATGACAAAAGATGTTAGCTCCAATAAGTTGGTGGTGGTGGAGCGGCGATTCATAAAGCAATGTTGGCACGGGGATATTATTGAACTACATAGGTGATGCAAATGTGGAGTGATAAGTTTTCTAAAAGCTTTGGAATTGCTGACAATTTAGAGATGCCTCTATAATTCGGGCAGTGCCGAAGTTGATATAGCCTTGTAGTTAAGTGGTAGCCTATATCACCGCTATGTGGCGACACGCATTCCGGAGAATTAAAAATGTTCTGTGTGCGTTCAATCTGAATCATTAGAGGGATTTCATACAAACATTAGCCAAAAGTAATTTTCGTATATGTTAAACACTTTTGATTCACTAAATTGGAGATATTGGGACATTGGTGTCACCAGACAAAACATTTTTATAAACAGATTCTGCTCCAAAACACGCGTTGATTAGTACCTCAACCATCCCGAACCGGGAAAAACAGAAAAACGATTCAGGAAAAACGATTTTTCAAGAATTTCCCAAATGACGTTTGTTGTACGATTTTTTTAAATTACTTAAGGTTACGTTAAAACATTAAAAATACTTTTAAGTTAAAAAAAAAAACGCATAACTTCACAACAAATGAAGCTTAGCTTTACATGCTATATTTTGTTAGAATGGTTTTTTAAATATCTTTTTCACTTTCTTTAAGATAAAAAGTCTAAATCTTAAGGAAAAAGAAATACACGGATAAAAAAACACTAAAAAACCAGTAAAAAATTTTTGATTCTTAAAATTGGCTCTTACGGTCCTATTTGTATTAAATGTGGAGATAGCCATTGAAAACATGCAACTTTTGAGCTATCGTTCATATCTGGAAGAAGTCGCTTACTCAAGATATAGTTCGATAAGTAGAGTTACCCACGGTGCTGGCTGTGAAGCTAAGGACCATATTCATAGAAATAAATAAACTATTCGGTTGCCGTTTTCTAAAAACCAAACATGAAATAAAAAAAATTCATTTACTTTATTTAATTTAAATAAACTAAACTCTCCCACACTAAATTCGACATGAAATGAATAAGACCATGTAAAAAAAGAAAGGAAAGCTATCTTCGGGCAGAGCCGAAGTTGATATACTCTTGCAGTTAAATGACAGCTTATATTATTAGATATATATCGGATCGTATATAGTCGTCCAGTCCTTATGACAGATCGAATTTGGCAGATCGGATTAGTTTGCCCAAAGTGAAATCCATAGAAAGTCCCATCTTTCAAACATAAAAAACAACACAGTTACGGCATTCTCGATCAATCAGTTATATGGCATCTATATAGGATATAGTCACCCGATTCTTATAAAATTAGATAGGAGAAAATTTTTCAGATAGGATAAATTTTCCCAAGAAGAATTCATAAAAAGTCCCATCCCTCCATCTTTTGTTTGCACACCCCAAGACAAATAGGTCAGCAGAGCAATTACGCAGCCTGCATGATACAGTGCTCAGAACAATAACCGCCCTCAACGTACCAACAATCGGGGGGGACCCAATCCCGAAACACATCATCGAAAAGAAATTAGATGCACAGACGTTATCATGTTTAGAACTCTCCATTACCAACCCAACCTGTCGCCAATTCGCTAAACCAAATGCTAGAACACTTAGAGCGACAAGCAACTAGCCAAATGACGCTACAAAGGACAACTACAACTGCTGGGTTATACTCAGCGACCAACTCAGCCGAGGAAAGATGTATAATATCCATCCAAGGCAACCATCGAATTCAAAATAGCACCAAATTTCAGGACATGACTCTTAGCGAAAGAACACAACAAATAGTCAGGATTTAAACGCCAGATGCAAGTCAGGGTTTAAATGCCAGATATCATCACACATTGTTGCATTATACGCCCACACTGATACACGCATAAGCGTGTTACTCGCAACTGCTCAAGTAGAAGCTCAAGGTTCTACAGAATCATGACACAAATGCCGCGCACTCCTAGATTCTGGATCACAGGTAAAAATAATCTCCAGAAGAATGGCTGATACTTTGGGACTCCAATTGGAGCCATCAACCCCAAACATCGCTGGATTGGGAGGGCAAACTATAAGATCGCGGAAAAAGGCGGTGTTGATCCTATCATCATTAACCACTGATTTCCAAAAACAAATCAACGTATTCATACTACCGGAATAATGGCCAATCAACCATCGCAACCAATTGATCGTCCAAAAAATATTCCATTAGGAATTCGCTTAGCAGATCCCACGTTCACGGAGCCACAAGGCATTGATCTTCTGCTCGGAATACATCCCACAACTGCTTGAGCCACGACTAATAAACCGAAATTTGGATGGATTGTGATGGGGCCAGTGCGACCCAAATCATTTAATGATTCTAAATCAGGACAAGTCGTCCTTGATCACGCCGCTTGGGCATCGGAAGCTAGCGAGCCACGCCAGGAAATCGGTGAAATCGACGCATCCGAGCGAAGTTCTAGTGCATGCATCGTCGAGAAGCAGATATTCAAATCTGGAAGATTACAGAATTCCCCGCCCATGGCTGATCAACAAGGAGAGTCGCAGACGGACCCTGAACCACAAGCCCAAGTTTGTCACCCCACGACTGAAGAGCACACAAGGCAAGGGCCAGTAAACAACGGAATTCAAGGAGTTGAAGTCACCACCAATTCTAAAGTATGTAAGGGGTAGACATCTCACCCGGCATGGGTCAAAGACATTTCTTAAAAGGACCAAGAAGCAAGGCCAAGAAAAAACCGAGAGTCCTGTAGGAGCACTGACCAACCAGAAGAAACGTTTAATACTACGTGGGATCTCCAAGGAGAATGTTTACGAGGGCGCGCAACAAGACGAAGAAGACAACAAGCAGAATAGAAATATCTTGGGTATCGTACCAATATGAGATGTCTCGCTCACATGATTCAAATTTTTTTTGGTATTAACATTAGTTGTAGTTATTAGGTAAGAGTCACATAATTTTCTAGTGATAAGGTACCGCACGGTTCACTAAGACGTTCCCACAACAACACACATTTGCATTGGATTGAGTCCCTCAATGGGAAGGGGAGAATGTTGGCATCTTGTGCCAAGACCTAATATCTTCCCTAGTAATATGAATTGACCTAGTAACTTAAGACCTAATATAATAACACCTAAAATATAGAGATAATTATATCATATATAAGAGCAGTTATTCCCTAAATAAAGATAGTTGCGAATACAGAATCAATCGTCTCGTTACTCAGTGCTAACTATAGCACTTAGACGTAATCGCCTTCGAGCGCGCTCCCATGAACGGACCATCGGAGGACCCTCGATACATCACTTGCCGCTGTGTGTTGCTCCCGTGGAACGGACCGCCAGCCAGCAAGCTCCATAGGTACGCGTCGCTGAGTGTTGCTCCCGTGGAACGGACCGCCAGCAAATCGCTGATACGTATTCCTCCGAATACCGATCCAGTGAAACGGACCGTCGGCAGGAACCCCCTTGTACCTCCGGGTGGTACCTCAGACCAAGGATCAACGGAGGAAGCTCCCTTCCCCACCACAGCTGAGGTGCGTCAACGAACCCACGGCCATCCCCGCATCTCAACCACTGCCTGGTTCAACCAGGTAGTTTTTAGTCAGACGTTCGTTAGTCCCGTGAGTTCAATTTCGACGTTAGTGGCCTCATAACGCACTGTGTACGAACAGCATAAGTTACCATTTGATGGTTTCATATACACCGCAATTAAATGGAGTATTCGAACGCATGATCAGATCCATAACTAAAAAGGCTAGAGCAATGATTAGTGGATCTATATAAAATAAAGTTTTTAATTGATAGAACTCCAAGTAGAGCGTTTGAGGATAAGAAAACTCCATTTGATATGTGGTATGACAGAAAGCCTAAATTAAAATATTTAAAGGTATTCGGTTCAACATATATTGTTCATATAAAATTTATATTGTGCATAATAAAATGCGGAAACGAAAATTTGATGACAAATCGTTCAAATGCATACTGGTTGGTTACGAACAGAATGGCTATAAGTTGTGGGACATAAATTCAAAGAAGTTTTTGGTAGCTAGACACGTGGTTGTTGATGAAATAGTTATGAAGAATTCTAGGACTGTGAAAAATGTCTCAGAGTTTCAGAGTGAAATATCCCAAATGAGAGTACGGATGAAAAATTTTATCATTTTGAATTAGATAAACAGCCTAGTTAAACAAAAACAGAAGTGAAAAATTTCAAGACAAGCCAAAAACATCTTATCGTTTTTTAAACAATTGCTTAATTAATGCTCAAATCAAATCAAATCAGATCAAATTTCAAATTGAGACAATTCGTCATTAATATTATATATTATGTATACGCACAGCCCACCTCCCGTCTAACCGACCGAGGGACGCTGGCGCTTAACGTACGGCTCGAATCGCGAGGATAGATCCGAGATCGTTTAAGAGTAAAGTGTGAGTAACATATTACGAGGAAGAGTGTTGAACTGATAAAGCGTTTAGTATACAAAATTTTAGATTATTACTAGGGCAAAGTGACAAGATGTGGTCGAGACCATTGTAGTCCGAACCCTGAACGGAATACCCTAAATACTACAATACCTGAATACTGAATACTCGAACTACAATGGCTGAAAGGACAAAAGTTTCTAGTCCTTTACTAGGAACGTAAAAATTTAAGCGTGTTAGTAAATGCTGGCTGTCTATATTACCATAAATATGATTATATAGAAACATGACACACAGCATCGTTCTACTTTGTTTGGTTTGTTAATGATGGTAAGTTGATTAATAACTGTGATAAGACGAAAGGTGAAGATTTACCAATTTTGTAGTGGACCCAATTTAGTCCCCTAAGGGCGAAAGACAGAAAGTTTTTTTGTACAGATTCCATGTGACCCTTATGTATTCCGTAATGTGGACTCAAGATCCAACATCCATACTCAAGAATCGACGGACTAATGATGTATACAACGTTTTTATTATGTATGGGTCTTCAAATTCTTTCGACCATCTTTTAATAAAAGCACACACCCATAGCTTTATTAACCATGGTGGATATATGGTCGGTAAATTTTAGTTTCAATTCTAATAGGACACCCAGATCGTTAACATGAGTTCTAAGGCATACCCATAGGGAAAGAACATAGCCTGGTGAGGACTATATCGATAAAATGACATGAGTTTACATTTTGATCCATTTAGCTTTAGGTTATTTGCTCAACACCAATTTGGAAATTTATCCAAATCGGACTAAAGTCTTGATTGGGCGCTTGTGAATCTATACTGAAGTCAAAGCTTAACGTGATCAGCGTACATAAGTAAAAGTGAATCAGTTAAGGCAAGGGGCAAGTCGTTAGTAAACAGCGTAAAAGTAAGGGTCCAAGATGGTTTCCTTGGGGCAAACCAGATGTGACGCGGACTAAACGCTAGGTTCTAGTTGGGAATCCTAAAAGACTGAGCTTACTTATAAGAAGCGAATAGTAACAGAGTCAAATGCTTTTCTGAAGTCAGTGTAAATGACGTCTGTCTGTAAGCCATTCCGGAACCCATCCATGACAAAAGATGTTAGCTCCAATAAGTTGGTGGTGGTGGAGCGGCGATTCATAAAGCAATGTTGGCACGGGGATATTATTGAACTACATAGGTGATGCAAATGTGGAGTGATAAGTTTTCTAAAAGCTTTGGAATTGCTGACAATTTAGAGATGCCTCTATAATTCGGGCAGTGCCGAAGTTGATATAGCCTTGTAGTTAAGTGGTAGCCTATATCACCGCTATGTGGCGACACGCATTTCGGAGAATTAAAAATGTTCTGTGTGCGTTCAATCTGAATCATTAGAGGGATTTCATACAAACATTAGCCAAAAGTAATTTTCGTATATGTTAAACACTTTTGATTCACTAAATTGGAGATATTGGGACATTGGTGTCACCAGACAAAACATTTTTATAAACATATTCTGCTCCAAAACACGCGTTGATTAGTACTTCAACCATCCCGAACCGGGAAAAACAGAAAAACGATTCAGGAAAAATTTCCCAAATGAAGATGTTTGAAAAATTTTTATTCGAAAAAAGTGCCGTCCGCGTTTGCCATATTTCATTTTTGTTTTTAATTTTTAAAATTTTGAGTATGTTCGTTATTAAAATTTAAACAACGTTTGTTGTACGATTTTTTTAAATTACCTTAGGTTACGTTAAAAATTAAAAATTATTTTTGAGTTAAAAAAAACGCATAACTTCACAACAAATGAAGCTTAGCTTTACATGCTATATTTTGTTAGAATGGTTTTTTAAATATCTTTTTCACTTTCTTTAAGATCAAACGTCTAAATCTTTAGGAAAAAAAAAAAACAGTGATAAAATAACACTAAAAAACAATTTTTGTTTCTTAAAATTGGCTCTAACGGTCCTATTTATATTAAATGTTGAGATAGCCTTTGAAAACATGCAACTTTTGAGTAAGTCGTTTACTTAAGATATAGTTCGATAAGTAGAGTTACCCACGGTGCTGGCTGTGAAGCTAAGGACCATATTCATAGAAATAAATAAACCATTCGAATGCCATTTTTTAAAAACCAAATATGATATAGCAAAAATGCATTTAATTTATTTAATTTAAATAAACTAAACTCTCCCACTCTAAAATTGACATGAAATGAATAAGACCATATAAAAAAGGAAAGGAAAGCTAACTTCGGGCGGAGCCGAAGTTGATATACCCTTGCAGTTAAATGACAGCTTATATTATTAGATATATATCAGATCGTATATAGTCGCCCAGTCCTTATGACAGATCGAATTTGGCAGATCGGATTAGTTTGCCCAAAGTGAAATCCATAGAAAGTCCCATCTTTCAAACTTAAAGAACTACACAGTTACGACAGTTTCTCGATCAATCAGTTATATGGCATCTATATAGGATATAGTCACCCGAAATTAGATAGGAGAAAAATTTTCAGATAGGATGAATTTTCCCAAAGTAGAATCCATAAAAAGCCCCATCCTTCCATCTTGAAAAACAACAAAGTTATGGCATTTCCGATCAGTTATATGGCAGCTATAAGATATAGTCGACCGATCCCGCCCGTTCCGTGTTATATACTGCCTACAAAAAAAGAAGGATGTGTGCAAAGTTTCAAGTCGGTAGTTTCAAAACTGAGAGACTAGATTGCGTAGAAATACACAGACAGGCAGACCGACACACGGACATGCTTATATCGACTTAGGAGGTGATCAAGAATATAAATACTTTTAGGGACGGAGATGTCTCCTTCTCTGCGTTTCACACTTTTGACATAATTTATATAACCTTATGCAAGGGTATAAAAAAACAGTATACAGACCTAATCTAGCATCAACTGTGACATATTTTAAACTATATATAAATAAGTGCCATGCAAACTAGCTCAAATGAACGACGAACAAAAGATTGAGCGAAGAAGCTTACTGAGGAGTAAACAAAAGATACTGTTTTTCGCATACTATAGGTCAAACATACGCACAAGAGATAACGTCTGGTGACTCCCAAAGGTAGGCAATTAATAAATAAAATATATTTTTTTTCATCATCATTAACTCAATAATGCGTACCCCAATTTTCTTAGGGTAGCAAGCCTGAAAAGTTACAAAAATCTAAAATTTTGGCTGTCTTCAAACACATGAAACCGTATATGTGAATATGTGAACACGCACATATTAAGATGAATTCAACCGCGGATCAACCATCTTGATGAAGCATCTCTCAGCGACTGAACAACCGAAAAATTTGAATGAGAATATGAGCGTAAGAATACCGTAAGAATGAGAGTAAGATTCTCTCTGGGGCCTGCAGGCGCCCGTCGCAGAAAAAGAAATTTTGCGTTCATTTTCGTTGTATGAAATGAGTTGTCTATATGCTGTATGTTTAGTGGTTCTACACAGAAGCATCACACACTAGCCATGAAACCCACGAAAGTTCCCAGTCCTTATTTATTTTGCGGTGATAAAAACATATCCCGCAATCAACTATTAGATTTCATACAACGAAAATTAATGTCTTACCTTCAGACCACTCTTATGTGCTATTAACGCCCCTTGCAGGCTGAATTCGCCAAAAACAAACTGGCTTAAATACCAAAAAGTATGAGTTCCCACATAGATCCCGCTCCGCAACAAACAAACACTATAAATCAAATCACAAAATATAACATTTTGTGCGGGAAAAGCGATGGACCAGCAAATCGCTATTCAAAGCAACGCCTTAAGGCTCGATCACTCGACCAGTCTCTTCAACAACCGACAGAAAATGCACAGCTGTAGTACAACCAGAAACTTTCGACTTATGAAAGGAATACCCTATGGAAGCCTCATCCAACTTTTATCGCTCTAAACGAAACAACCACCGCTGGACAAGACCGAGTTGAAACAATCGTCTTATATCTTTAACAGAAAAACATCATAAATACGATCAGCTTTCAAACATAGAGAATACTGTAGCGCTATATTCCTCGACGTTTCTCAACACTTCGAAATCTGGCTTTGTTGGCACCTAGTGCCAGGACGTAATAACCCAACTATGATAGATGGCGCCAGAAATCACCGGAGGCAGGCCAGAAACCGAAATCAGCAATATCAGCGATATGAAAGAATGACCAACTGACCGGAGCACAACATATGTAATTATCTGATCTTATAAAAGTTCATCTGGGCCAAAATAAAGACAGCTGCGAATACAAAATGAATCGTTTCATTACTCAGTGCTAAGTTACGGTACTTAAAACTAACCTACTTCGAGTGTTGTTCCTGTGAAACGCACTGCTTGTAGGACCCTTCTATACGTTATTGCCTTCGAGTGTTGCTCCCGTGGGAATGGATCGCCAATATGAACCATATGCACGTAATCGCCGCTGACTGTTGCTCCCGTTGAACGAACGGCCAGCAGGACCACCGATACGTCAGCCTCCGAGTGTTGTTTCCGTGAACGTACGTGTTGATCCAGACCAAGAAACCCACCAGAGCTGAGGCTACCCAACGAACCCCAGCTCCCCTTCCCAGCATCGCAACCTGCACAAACCAGGTAACTTTAGTCAAAATTTCTATAGGTATGTGACCACAACTCCGGGACCTATCATTACTCCTGCGAGTTCAAGTTTGTCGTTAGTACCCGCATAACGCTCGACAGATGAACAGGTTCACGGTTTCATGTTTCTTAAAATACACTTGCTTACACAGACCCACAAGCTACTTAAGTCTAACCTCTAGTTAGATGTCGGGTGAAATGATCCTCCAGATTCCCAATCTGGACAACAAACCAACTCTCTGATCACCTTTTTGTAGTTTAAATGCTAATGCAACGTAAACGGGGAGCACTTACACTACTCGGAAAACACATACATCATTGACTATTGTACCTATACATCACTGTTTGGCTTACCATTAATTTGTCAATAATAACACGAATCGAAAATTTTTTCTTGGTTACCTTAAGAAATATTTCTCCTATTTTCGCGCGGCCCACCTTCTATCCAACCGGCCAAGGGACGCTGCCGCATATCGTACGTAAATGAATCGCGGTGATAGATCCGAGATAGTTTAAGAGAAAAGTAGGAGTAAGTTATCACGAGGAAGAGTGTTGCACTGATAAGGCGTTTAGTTTAAAGGGTTTAAGGTTGTTAGTAGAGCAAAGTGACAAGATGTGTCCGAACATAACGGATCATGAATGGATAGTATTGGGCACATGTCGAACAACAATGGCTAAGGAGTAGAGCACCAAAGTTTTTAGTCCTTCTAAAAAGAACATTATAATTTAACAGTTTTATAATGTACAGTTTTTTTTTTTATAATGTACGTTTTTTGTACAGATTCTATGTGATATCGGTGTTCTCCTTATTGAGGACTCCAGACATACTATGCATGCTCATTCAATTATTTAATAACACCAAGCACACCCATAGCTTTATTAACCATGATGGATAAATGGTCGGTAAATTGAAGTTTTAAGTCTAATAGGATACCCAGATCGTTAACCTGAGTTAATCTTTGTAAGGCGTTCCTATAGAGAAAGTACATAGCATGGTCAGAACTATATCGATAAAATAACATGAGTTTACATTTCGATCCATTAAGGTTTAGGTTATTCGCTAAGCACCAATTTGAAATTTGTCCAAATCGGATTGAAGTCTTGATTGGGCAATAGTTAATCTATACTGAAGACAAAGCTTAACGTCATCAGCGTACATAAGTAAAAGTGAATCAGTTAAGACAAGGGGCAAGACGTTAATAAACAGTGTAAAAAGTAAAGGTCCAAGATGGCTTCCTTGGAGCACCCCAGATGTGACGCGGACTAAACGCAAGGTAACATCTTTAAAGAAGACACGTTGGGTTCTTACAGATAAGAAACTCGAAGTCCAGATATGGAGAACAACATCCCAAAAGACTAAGTGTACTTATTAAAAGTGGATGGTTAACTGAAGATGAGGTGGAAGGTTGGTCAGTGGCTCTAACATGTGGGAATTTGACTCCCACAGGTTTGGATATTTTTTACTTCATCGTACTTGTCTGATGTTCTTGGACGAAAATGTTCCTTAGGCAAAAGCTGGCGGAAAAAATCGTCCTGAACATCTGCATGGGCACACGTATTTTGAATGAGGACGTGTGCGTGGTGTATGAATATTTAAATTTTTTAATATCCACCACCATTATATCGGCTTTTGTTTAGGCTTTAATGTAAGTCGAGATAACAATCTCAGAAGTATCAGGGGCAAACCGGGATACAAGTATGTGTTTCAAGTATGTGATGACCTGCATCAGTTCGTACCGGGGGTCTGGACGGCTGATTACCCTGGTCGGTGACTCTTACGGAGGCTTGAATTATTGGGTCTGGTGGTATCTCTTGAAGCGATGCCACCGGGGACATGTCGGACAATTTATTTTTTGTTTTTATTGAACGTACCTTGAACCACTGTACCAGAGAAACGAAAAAGGGAGATTAAATAGAGTGATTAGTGTAAGTTAGTGTGGTTAAACCGCAAACTCTATTCTTTCTATAAGTATCTATAAGAATCTCTACTGAGCGGCAAAAAAGCAACACCGTAAAAGATGAAGAAGCAGAGCAGAGCAATGTTTGGAAGAAATTTCATAAAAATCTTATTTTACCTCCAAATATACCACTGCTCACGCGAAGCGATACCGACGTTTAAAATGTACAAGTTGGTATTTATTCATTGACGTTAATAGATAGAAATTTAATTTAAAAAAAGAAACGCAGTGCGCCGAAAAAATTCACGTCCGTTCGCTTTAAGATAATGAGAGCAAGTGATGAGTACGTTGATGATTTTGTCTCAGTTTTTGAAAACGAACAGGAGTCGTACAAAGAGTCTATATAATAAGAGGTAAATTAAGCCCATTAGATAGGAAACTGCAACCTTAGAAATTTCGTTTCGAATTAACCACAAATCCAAAGCATATTCTGCAGTAAATTCTGGATAATTATCAAACTGAAGAGTTTACATTTATTAATTATATAAGTTGTACCGAAAAAATAGCGTCAAAGTCCGAAAAACATGAACAAAAATTTAAAATGTCACTTTCTTATGTTAAAAATGTTGTTCTTTTAGGTTAAAAAAATCGAAGATCCATTTTTATCCGAAAGAATGAAATTTTTAAATCGGTTCATTAAAACGCGTGCAGCAGTTTTTTTTTTTTAACAACAACTTCAGATTTTTAGGGTGTTTGAAAAGTTTCATACACGGTTTTGTGTTATTCTCAACCCAATTAATAATTCCTATTATGGCACTTTAAAAGTTCTTTCACTTATGATTTTTTTTTGACGCACTGTGTTATTAAATATGTTGGGCCAATCAGCTACCAACAAAACCATTTAAAATAATAATAATATGTTTAGCTGCTGTGGTTGTTATCAGCATTTATTCTTGTCTTTTGGGAGCTTTGGTAGAGCTTCTGCACCTAAACTTTTTGTTATGCACTTGTATATTCGGAATTGATTGAAGCGGCGTATATTTATTTAAACATTAAAAATTATTATTAAAAATTTTTTAATTCGCCCGCTACCAAAAAGTTGGTAGCGTTACAAATAAATTATCATACAATTTATATTGAATAAAGACAAAATAAAATCAACTGTTGGTCGTCCACGTTTACCACTTGAAACTTTTTTTTCAGAGGCTTAATTGCAATGGTTTCAAATGTTCAGCCTGTATGTATTGATTGTATTGATATTGATCAATTTAACTTTTGATTCGATTGTATTTAGCCCAATAAGCAATAATTTTTTTGCAAATCTAAGTAAAACAGCAAACAAGATAATTTATATCAACTACGTAGCCTTTGCTTTCAATACTTTCTTTTACTAGACCAATCACATCACGAGTTTTTCTGCATTTGTCCCCTTTTGAGTGCACCAAAGATCAAAAATGTATATCTGTCAAAATTCACAGTTACTTAAAGCTCCATCATAAAAATAGAAAAAAATAATAAACAAAATTTTCGGTAAACAGAAATGACAACACGAATGACGAACGCAAAAGAAATTTCACAAATACAAACGAAGAACAGCAGTCAGCGTCAAAAATTTGACCTTAAAAACGGTAAGAGAGCTTGAGATTATTAATTATTATATACAAATCAGCAAATATCAGCAGCTACTCTTAACATTTTTATTACATTAAAATATTGACAAATCTCGTTATCATATTATCATTATCGTTATCGTTATTAGAAATTTGTTTTTCTTTAATAACAATAATAATAATAATGAATATAATGTTGTCTGCTCGTTAAAACCGTGCCGATTAAAATAATCCGATTTTATAAGCCTGGGGCAATACCCAGGCTAGCTTATAGTGTTGGCTATGTGAAAGTGGACCAATGCCGATGTTCGCGACGCAATGGTCGCCTGGCCTCTGGCCAGAGAACATATTCGTACAAATGGAGTCAAGGTTCCAACATCTGTCCAATCTGATTCATCAAAAAAATAACATTTTCGGTCAAATCAACCATGTTAGAAAATCGTTAGGACTCGTTCTCACTACAGTGCACAAATCCTCGTCAAAAATGAGTCTAATTTACACTGCTAAAAAATGCGAGCTTGGAGGATCCATTACAGGTGACTCTTACCTGTCCTGCTGACTTTTCAATAACTGCTTACATATTAAATATATTGGTGGTGGACACAATGGACGGATAAGTGATCTTATCACAAATAACATTGACCTGACATGGTCTTGTATTGCTTGTAGAGAGATTGAGGCAGAGATGCGGACCTTCATGAAGCAGACGAGAAATGGTTTTCTAGATGTCCGTAACCAATTTTCTGCACTTAATGAGAAATTTCTTACACTTGAGACTCAATTTCTTGGTTTAAGTTATTAAGCGAATCTCCAAAAGAAAAATTTCAAATAACAACCTGCTGGCGGTCAATTTATTGGTACCCCTGCTTCTCATGTGATAAATTCTGATACATTTTTAACGCCTAATACATCACGCCTACTGATGTTCCTGTGGAAGAGATCCGTTCACCAGTCAATGGATTCGTCAGGAAGTCTTGATCCACCTATCGTCTTGGAACCTCTATCATTGAAAACCTGCAGGGTTTTTTTTAAAGTAATCTGGGTAAAATAAGCCAAGATTTTACTAAAAGTGCTTCTTTTTACTTTGATGCTATTGCGCTTACCAAAACTTAGCTTAAATCCTCTGACTGTGATTTGAATTTTTGTTTCAAAGTTCACTGTGTTTTGAATGTATCGGCCTGAACTAAGCCCTTTCCCGAATCAGTTTGGTATCGAGTTCAAATTTCCGCTGGTCCGCCTCATATTTTCCTGCCTTATTCCATTGGATGAAGATACTGTATATTTTCAACACCTTGAGGCTATTAAGTTTATTATTAGCCAACGACTCTGATATTATCTTAATTATGGATGATTTCAACTTTCTCCTCATCTCCTGGATCCCGTGTGTTAGCGTCAACACGACAACATATGGTAAAATAACGAACAAGCTGTGAGGTAGCAGAACAAAAACGAATTCGAATATATCATCTATAATCGCCAGTCACAGAAAAAGCCGAATGCGACGAACAAAATTTTTTAAAGCTCGTAAAATTTTGATTAAATAAACATTTAAATTAATCCTAAAAGCGTGCTTTAAACACTTGTTTTGACTTTAACACATCCTGGGCTGCAATATCCTTTAAAGCTCTCCGTGTGTGATCTTTGGTTTTATTGCCGCGTACGTATTTATTCATACATGAACGAAGAAGATCCACTGCATTATATAATACGGTCCACATATCTACAGACGATGAATATAAGCGAGTAGTCACCGCTAAAAAACGAAGTATACCTACAAAACAAAACAAACATGCTGCAGAATTAACGTGAACAAAAAATTCAGCACAATTTTTTCTTGTCTAATGAGACTGAAAACAGGCACAGCTACAACAGAGACAAGAAGCAAGAAGAACAGAAGTAATAACCATGATACCCCGTGAATATAACCAAACAGAATGGAGTGTATTTAAAAAGAGTAGTACCGGCAAGGACATTATATGGGAGCATTGAGAAATTTGCATGACGTAGTACCACTTTGGCTGTGTTCGAGACGAGAACACTCAGAATACAAAAGGATGGAAATGCGTCTGCGCAAGGAGCCGTTTCGCTAGACCCTACCAACATCGCTCCGACACTCGACCGGTGCTGTGAAAAAAAAGGGCAAACAACTGCCGATTTTTTTACAAGCTGAACGTGCCAATGAACATATTTTGATACAAAACAATACTCTAATGCTACAAATGCAAGAGGAAAAGCGGCAGGTCGATCAAAGCTACATCAAACAAAAGTACAATTTACTAACTCAGCAAAGTGGAGCCGCATTAACCACATCATTCGGGCCTACAAGTACCTAGTTGTCAGCACGTCAAATACTGTCCCCCGATCTACCGACATTCAACGGCAATCCGGATGACTGGCCTGCGTTCCTCAATGCATTTGAAAATAGCACCACTGTCGCAGGGTTTTCAAATGTCGAAAATATGTTACGACTCCGAAAATGCCTCAAAGGAAAGGCACTCGAACTAGTAAGAGATAAGCTTCAGCTTCCAGTTATGGTCCCTGACTCATAAACACGCTCTAGACGTTCTTCCGACGTCCCGATCAGATACAAGACAGATTAATTGAAAAGGCGAGAAAAACATCTATCAATAAGGAACGACTTGACACTCTCATAGATTATGCCTTAGCAGTACGAAATATTTGTGCTACCATGGAGGCTTGTCAGCTTAATGACCACTTAAATAGCCCCTTGCTGTTAAGAGAGTTGTAGATAAACTTCCCAGCCATTACAACTGACTTGGGCTATGCACCCAAAAGACTCAAGCGCTGCATTGATCAAGTCGTTCAGCGACTGGCTCTATACAATCGCCGAATCGCCAGCATCCACAGTGACGCTATCAATTCAATAGCTAGGAGTACAACCCACCAAGGTACAACGCTTCGCATAGAAGCCATCCATTGTATCGCCTGCAACAGTACACTCCTACCTATCATTTATTGCGAGGTATTCCAAAAGCTCCCTTACGAAAAGAAACAGGAAATGGTTAGGGAATACAATGTTCGCTTCAAATTTTTGAAGATCCATGGTCGCAGGTGCTTTCAACTAAGCTGTATGGGATCGGAGGACGCGAATCAAGACACCACCCTCTGCTGGACAAAGGCCGTGCGAATCCTAACATCGTCTCTTCGCACCGAACTAATCCCCACGGAGGAGAACAATATTTTCGTATCGTTCCGATTAAAATGTACACTCCTATATTGATACATTAGCATTTCTAGATGAACGCGCATCGGTCACACTTATAGACGAAAATCTCTTCAAAAGGTTAAACATCCAAGGTACTCCGGATTCTATATGTAGAATTCTATATATTTATATAGCTATATAATATATAACATACAAGTCTCTAGCATGAATACCAACAGAACATATTGGCTAAACAACATACACACAAAGAAAAATTTAGGATTACTAAACCAACCGAAATTTAGGAGTTAACCAATAAATACACTCACCTGCAATGATTACAAATTGCATAATATACTGATGCTGAACCAATGTTGCTGATTGGAATAGACAATTGGAAGTTAGTAGTTCCCCGAAAAATAAAATAAGGAAGGTGGAATGATCCCATCGCCACCAAGTGCATGCTAGGCTGGGGTGTGCAGGGATCCGGAAAAGACAATAAAAATCTTTCTATGCTGCACTGTCAATGCAACTGGATTGAAATTGATAAGGCCATTAAAGAAAGCTTCAACGTAGAACCCGTAATTCCAAGTCATTCGCGAAGGAATACAAAATGCAGTATCCAAGAATCTATGAAGCCATCATCCAAGCTCATTACGTCGAAGATTATATAGACAGTCTAAACCACGAAGAGAAAGCTATTAAAGTGTCAAAGGCGGTCAAACTAATACATTCAGCTGGGGGTTTCCACATCAGAAACTGGACTTCCAATTCACCAGAAGTCTTAAACGCATTAAATGGAGAGTCTACCCCAACACAGCCTAAAAAGGACTTAGAAGAAGCTGAGAAAGTCTTGGATATAAATATGATTTCATATTCGCAAAACTAAAAGAAACGTACTAATTGAGACGGCACGCCCCACTTAATGGGATAAAAGATCTGCAGGTTCTGATGTCAATTTATGACCCAAGGATTTTTTTCCTGGTCCTGGATTTGTCCTCTAAATATTTTAAACTAACTTGGACTTAAAATTCGTCTACAAGTAACATGGCTGAAAATACTATCACAAGTTACGTCCGTACATATTCCATTGTTGCATACCGCCGATAGCGTCGAACTACATACCTTTGTCGATGCGAACAAATATGGATATGCAGCTGCGGACTATGGATATGCAGCTGCGGGCTCTTCCAAGTCTACCACTGGAAAACAATAATAACGAGCTCAAAAATGTAGTTTTAGTAGCCAAAGTATACCATCCAGTGCTTCTAAAACTCTTTATCGTGCCACAGCGAAGTTCATCATGTAAAAAACGTGAAAGCGAGATGTCGAGGAGAAACCATCACCAAAACGTTGTCAGATGAAATAATTATCCACAGAAAGAACCTACTTTATAAAGTAGCCCAAAGAAAAGCATGCGAGGACGAATTAGATTAAAAAAAAAAAAACAACAACATCCGCGCTTATTGGGTTAAACACCTACCTAGATGATTGCGGCATAATCGCACCTAAGGTCACAAACTATAAACCTGAACGTCGTCCAATTAGTACTACCAAAATGCCACCCAGTTACACATCTCCTCGTCAATCACTTTCACGAGAGCAACCACCATTTGCTGGATGAGGGAACTATAAACATAATCAGAAGTCAGTTCTTTATACCCCAGTTACGCGTGGTATACAAGTCCGTTCGGCCCCATTTGGCCCCATTGCCATTGCCCGTTGCGCTTAATACGATAGATCAAAATAGTATTGAAAAGCATCTCTCCTTATTACAATTTTAACGACGAAAGCCTAAAAAACGCCTTGTTGAATGCTGAGTACTCCCATTGAGTGATCAACTCCCGTCCTGTAACATTCGTATCCTCAGACGCAAAAGATGATGCTGCTCTCACTCCAAGTCCTTATTGTTAGGATCTGCAGACGGGTACAAGCCAATCGTCACCAAGGAGTCGGATGCAAGGCAACGCTGTCACCAGGCCAATGAGGTAGCAGATCTTTTCTGGAAACGATGGGTCAAGGAGTATATTCCCATAATTACTCGTCGCTTAAAATGGTTCCCAAAGCGTCCACCATTAGCAATCGGTGATGTTGTTATACTCGCGGATACGAGCCTTCCCAGGAACTTTTGGTCGAAAGGACGTATAATCGCCGTAGCCACAGCCAAGGATGGACAAGTACGCTCGGCTACAGTGAAGACCCACTATGGATCTATGGTGCGGCCCGCAACCAAAATAGCAGTGTTGGACGTGAATAATGGATAAACCCCTGCAGGCGTTTATAGGGGGAAGAATGTTAGCGTCAACACGAACACATGCTAAAATAACGAACGAGACAGAACAGGCAGAACAAAACCAAATTCGAAAATATCATCTCTAATCGCCAGTCACTGAAGAAGCCGAAAGCGACAAACCAGATTTTTTAAAGCTTTTTTAAACATTAAAATTAATTAAAATTTCTCTTTTCCAAATCAACCAGATCCTTAACACACTTGGATATCCTCTGTGACTATAATTCCGGCTTTACCATTATCGCTTCCTTACACCATCCTACACTATTGGGTTCTATGTTAATTGATGTCCCTAATATTCAACTAACTACAGGCCTGAGCCTGCTCGTACTAAATTTTTCAGATAAACGGATAATAATGCTCTTCGCAATCATTTGGCTGGAATTGACTGGAAATATCTTTCATCTTTTAACTCTACCAAAGCTGTTATTGATTCTTTTTATGATGTAATTCACAACGCGTTGGACAAATTTGTTCCTGAAGTCTTTGTTTAATAAACACTTTTCTCATCTTAAGAACAGGAAATCTAGAGCTTACAAAATGTTTTTTTTTCGCGTGGTTCTTAAGTCAGGATCTATCTATTAAGTCAGGAAATATCTTTCATCTTTTAACTCTACCAAAGCTGTTATTGATTATTTTTATGATGTAATTCACAACGCGTTGGACAAATTTGTTCCTGAAGTCTTTGTTTAATAAACACTTTTCTCATCTTAAGAACAGGAAATCTAGAGCTTACAAAATGTTTTTTTTTCGCGTGGTTCTTAAGTCAGGATCTATCTATTAAGTCAGGAAATATCTTTCATCTTTTAACTCTACCAAAGCTGTTATTGATTATTTTTATGATGTAATTCACAACGCGTTGGACAAATTTGTTCCTGAAGTCTTTGTTTAATAAACACTTTTCTCATCTTAAGAACAGGAAATCTAGAGCTTACAAAATGTTTTTTTCGCGTGGTTCTTAAGTCAGGCTCTTTGTTTCATCAGATAAACTTTGTTTAGATTCGTAACCAGTTTATCGTTCCTAACAATCAACTTAAAATAAGTTACATCGCGAATTGTAAGGTAAACTTAAGAAATGATCCGAGCTCCTTCTATTCGTTTGTTAATACGATTCAGTCTTATGTTACGATTCAGTCAACAATATGTATTTGTCCAAATTTCATCATCTTGAAGTTTTTAATGCTCTTTTAAAACGAATGCAAACCTATGTTGTTTACATAGAATGACTGGATGACTGTCCGTAGGGCAGTCACTTAGGACTTCTTTTGTTTATCCTTGCATTAAAAAATTTAAACTGGGACTCAGATGGTCGCCCTCCAGCATATCATTCGCGGATCATGATCTTTTTCGTGATATCTGTAAAAATTATAGCCTATTTTCGCAATTATTATCCTCTGAATTATCCCTAGATGTAAATTAATATAATTTAGTTACAGCCCTTCTGTTAATTAGCCGTACTTTTAATTAAAAATAATTTAAAATAACAGATAATTGTTACATTCAATAAAAAACTGATACTTATGACTTTGGTCCGATATTTTGGCATGTACCGATGCACCGTGCTGTGGTAATATCCGTCAGCTTTAAATAATCCTCGTTGGTATAAAAAGTGCGTCACTAAATTAAAAAAAGATAAAGACATTTTAAATAAATATAATACAACTTGTAGCAGATTAGGTTTCTCAAGATAATTAATAGGTCGGTTAGATTTCACCATGCAAAACGATGAATGTTATAGGAATTATATTCGCCGCTGTCGGATTTAGTTCACTCAGGATCCTAAACCAGTTCTATAACTTTGTAAACACTACGCGTAACATATACGCAAACATATATTCCTTCTCTATCTACGTTTAAAAATTCATCTGCGACCCCAGATCAGGCCATTGCCGATTTATTCGCAAAATTTCTCAAACAACTTATTCACCTTCTAAAATCTAAAATTAGCCATACGTGTACAACAACCAATCAATCAACCAACCAATAGTTTTCTTTCTATCTTCTTCTGAAAATAGTTTCTCAAAAACCAGGAGATTTGCCAGGCCCCGATGGAGTACCAGGCTGTATGCTAAAATACTGTGCCAGGGCTTTGCAAACTTTTTTAAAAACTTTTCAACTCATCTTTTTCCCCTATCTTTAGTAATCTTTCATTATTTCTATGCATAAGAAAAGAAAAAATCCGATGTCAACTACAGAGGCATCTTCAAATTGTCAGCGATACCAAAGTTATTTGAATTATTAATAACACTTCATTTGCAACACCTTTGCTATTCCATCATTTTTCCAAGTCAGAATGTTTTCATAAAGCGTTGTTCCACCACCACTAATTTATTGGAGTTGACATCCTTTGTCATAGATGGCTTCGATAAGGGACTTCAAATTGATATTATTTACACAGACTTCAATAAAACCTTTAAAAACCTTTTGATTTAGACGAAAAACTCAAAATTTCCGACCATATTTCCTCATTGGTTAATAAATTTAATGGTTTCGTTTTTATCAAAAGATGGCCAAAAGAATTTAACGAATCTTATATTACTAAAAGCTTATTTATATCTTTAGTCCGTCCGATACTGGAGTACGGTTCATTTTTGTTGTCTCCAATATGGGGTTCATCAAAACCGAATGGAATAAGTGCAAAAAAGTTCTTTTTATTTGCTCTTAGGGGACGTAACTGAGATGCAAATTTTTACATTCGTTTGTATCATAGCAGACTTATAAACTTACCCTCTTTAACAAATCGTGGAACAATGCTGGGTATGGTTTTGCTACACAACCTAATTAATGGTGAATCAACATATAAAAAATCAACATATAGCACAGCAATTCTTCCTCGTTATTTTTATAGTAATTCTATCTATTGATTAAGTCGGTTTTATTCCAGCTATCTGAGCCGTAAGTTATGCGGAAGGCGCCCCTCGGTGGGTTGGGCGGTATGGGAAAACCTGTTATCATTTTCTCTCCAAAGCATGGCTTTGTCAAAACAACTGATCTTATTACTTGGCATCTCTCCAACTTCACTTCCAGTGTCACTGCAAAATTTCTATTTGTGTTTGGCTACGTGCCACACCCACCCATTTGTGTATTATGTGGTATCAAAGTGAATAACTGTTTTTATTGTATTTTAGCTTTATTTTTATCGATTTAAAATATTTTTTTACAAAACTTTTTTTACAATGTGTTTTTTTTTTATATTTGTATAATATTTACTACTTATGACAAAAAATATACCTATATTAGCAAATTTTATAATTAATGAAGCATTTCAGGTTTATAATCACTTGACAACTTTCGTGTCGCAGATTATGTTTTCAAAGTTACAAAACAGTTGCGCGCCACAGTTATTCCAGATTTGTTTTGGTTGTTTTTTTGTATATTCTTTGGTATTTTACACCCTGAATGATTTTGGGGTTTCGCGTTGCATTTCCAGCGATGTAGCTCAATGCAACCAACGAATATCGAACCTGGATCAGGAAAGATTCCCGCATGTCAAAATACTAATGTAGTAGTGTAGTCCCTGGGAATCAGCTTTTATTGACTTTTTACCTAATGAAAAAGGGTACAAATGGATGCCTGGGAGGCAGCGAGTTACCTGTACAAGGTCAAGGTAAACTGCCTTTTTTAGTTAAGTTTTATGGACGTATTCATCTTTTAAAGTCAATAAAATAAAAAAAAATCTATTCCCAATATCCAACAGTTAAAATTTAGATTTTGAAAACCAACCATTTTCTCAAAAACTTCAAGTGTTTTTTTTCAGGATTGTGTGCGTATAAAATGATATTTTAATAAATAAAAGAAAAACCAAAAATAGAGAAACTACCACTATTTTTATATGGAAAAACGGTGTAAAGTTCGATTGGGATGGTTGAGGTAACAATAGACTCGTGTTAAAAATTACAAAATATTCTATTTGTTTGACTAGACCTAACTAAGTATCGAAATTTATTCAATTGGTGTATTTTTATTTATATCGCAAAAACACAATAATTTTTTAATAGTAGCTTGTGTTTGCCCATCTGTTACGTAATAACATGTTTGATCATTTTTTAACCCCGGCTCAATGATATTTTCGAGATTTGGAATACAGATGTCGAATCCTAAAACCAATACTTTGTGCTTATTATGAATCTAATTAAAGTTTAATTGATAAAAACATGTTTTTAACATTTATAGTTTTAATTTGTTCTATACAACCTACAAGTAATTGCAATTGTACCAATTTTTTTAATTCGAGTTTTACTCAAATAAAAGAAACTTAAATAAAATACATTATAAATCAATGTCTAATGTATCTGGTGTTAAAAGCATGGGCTCACTGTGGCCGTCTTCTACTAAGGAAGAAAGTGATTCGGTTATCATGATTCCTGCCATATTAACTGAGTTCTGCTGATCATCGTCAACTGGATCATGAGAAGCCGACAGTAGTGACTCATGATGGGAACCACAATGTCCGATAGTTCTAAAATCAGAATTTTGAATTGAATCAGACAATCTAAACATATCCTGTGTATCGGTTTGCTGACAACGGCTCAAATTAACATCGTTTGGATTAAGCTGTTGATGTGAACAAACAGATTTTTCACAATTAATATTGCAGTAGTTATTAACAATAAGATTGGGTTTTTCCCTAAAGATGCACGTATTTGGGTCTGAAACACCCATCTTTTCGAAATTTGGACTATGCAAGTGTGTTGTGCTTGGGGATTGCGAAACCGGAAACATATGACTATGTGAGCACAACATAGGGTCTCCACCTTGTACTGGATGCTTACAGTCTTCCATTAGTTCATCAATCTGAATAATTCCAGCATTAGAATCACTTTTCCTTGGATCTGTTAGCTTAAAAGATAGAATTGAATATTTTTTAATATAAAAAGTAAGAACTACTATTTAATCACATACTTTATTCTCCCCAACGAGGTCATCTAAGAGTGAACGACGACTTTGAAAAACGGTACGCGATGCAGTTGTGTTCTTTACATATGCATTAGCTTGTGTAGGTGCAGATGCAGAAGTTAAATGATAGTCAGCCAAAATAATACCATGAGTTTTTGCTTGTGTTTCTAGCTCCTTAAATAATAATTTAATAAATTAATTAAATAAAATAAATAACTTTTTTTTACCCTAATTCGTATCATAAGTTTCCGATTCTGTATTTCCATTTGACGCTGACGGATTTCGTTTTGCTTTAAGCGTGAAACCTCATGTTTCAAACACTTAATATAGTCAACGGATGATTTTAATATAGTCCCTTTATTTGGACGAATATCGCGCACAACTTCGTAAAACGCTTCACTTCCTTTTGGAAGTAAGGTTCCCAGCTCTTTTATTCGGTCATTGATATTAAAGCGGCGTCTACGCTCAACTGTAAGACAAATCATGGTATTAAATATGCGTGAGTAAATTTTAGAATATTATTCATTATACTCATATTGTGATTATCCTTTTTTTGACGATCTTTTGCTATCGCATTTATTTCTGCATCAGTTAAACTTTGTGGTTCCTGCTTTATTGATAATTCTGAATTAAAGCCTTTATCAAAGTTAAAGGAATCACTTTGCAATATGTCGTCAAACAGATCATCTGGCTAAAAACAATAAATTTTCCACAAAGTTTGATTTAAAATCCAAGAATCCGATAACAACAATGGTACTTACATCACTTTCAAACGATGGAAGCTGTAAAAAAAAATTTGGTGAAGCAGAAAATAAATGAGAAACAAAAGTTACCTTCGTCAGTGGCCGAAGCAAATTTTTAAAATACAATATCTGACAGTTCTTGGAACAGTTGCAGAAGTTATTACATCAAACTTACTTGAATACTACATACTATCTGCGTCAATACGACAACATAAAACTAACGAACGAGTTGTGAGCAGAAAAAACCGAATTCGAAAATATCATCTCTAATTGCCTGTCACAGAAGAATCGGCTTCTCTCTGTCACAGAAGAAGCGACGAATTATATTTTTTTAAGCTCGTAAAATTTTGATTAAATAAACCTTTAAAATAACTTAAAACAATCTTACTCAAACTCTCCGTGTGTGATCTTTGATTTTTTGCGCGTACGTATCTATTCATGCATGATCAAAGAAGTTCCACTGAACATTATTATCGTAACACATACTAATACTATGTAATATAATATGTAATATAATAATAATACACATATAATAATATATAATACAATAATAATACATACATACGCCGAAGTTGAATATAGCCGGTATTCACCGCTAAAAAACAAAGTATACCTACAAAACATATCAAAAATGGCTTCACAATTACCGCGAACATAAAATCAAACTCAGTTCGTTGTCAAATAGGCATAACTTTTCTGCAAGAAGACGAAAAGTAATAACCATGATATCCTGTGAATTCAACCCAACATAATTCTGTGTATGCAAAAAGAGTAGTACCGGCAAGGACATTATATGGGTGCATTGAGAAATTTGCATGACGTGGTACCACTTTGGCTGCGTTCGAGACGAGAACACCCAGAATACAAAAGGATGGGAATGCGTCTCCTGACCCAACCTCGCTAACTGACGCCTACACGGCCGCTGCCCAAGGAGGCGTTTCGCAAGACCCAACCAACATTGCTAGATAGCCGGACGCTCAACTGGTGCTATGAAAAAACAGGACAAGCAACTGCCGATTTCTTTACAAGCTGAATGTGCCAATGAACCTATTTTGATAAAAAATAATACTCTAATGCTACAAATGCTAGAGGAAAACGACAGGCCGATCAAAGCTACATTGAACTAAACTATAATTAACAAAGTGGAGCCGCACTAACCACATCATCCTTCGGGCCTACAAATACACAGCTGTCAGCACGTCAAATACTGTCACCCGATCTACCGACATTCAACGACAATCCGAATGACTGGCAAGCGTTCCTCAGTACATTTGTAAAGAGTTCCACTGTCTCTGGGTTTTCAAATATTTGAAACAATTTTATTATTTTCAAATGTTGAAAATATGCTACGATTCCAAAAATGCCTCAAAGGAAAGGCACCCGAACTAGTAAGAGATAAGCTTCAGCTTCCAGTTATGGTCCCTGACGTTATAAACACGCTCAAGACGTTTTTCGGACGTCCCGATCAGATACAAGACAGATTAATTGAAAAGGCGAGAAAAACATCTATCAATAAGGAACGACTTGACACTCTCATAGATTATGCCTTAGCAGTACGAAATATTTGTGCTACCATGGAGGCTTGTCAGCTTAATGACCACTTAAATAGCCCCTTGCTGTTAAGAGAGTTGTAGATAAACTTCCCAGCCATTACAACTGACTTGGGCTATGCACCCAAAAGACTCAAGCGCTGCATTGATCAAGTCGTTCAGCGACTGGCTCTATACAATCGCCGAATCGCCAGCATCCACAGTGACGCTATCAATTCAATAGCTAGGAGTACAACCCACCAAGGTACAACGCTTCGCATAGAAGCCATCCATTGTATCGCCTGCAACAGTACACTCCTACCTATCATTTATTGCGAGGTATTCCAAAAGCTCCCTTACGAAAAGAAACAGGAAATGGTTAGGGAATACAATGTTCGCTTCAAATTTTTGAAGATCCATGGTCGCAGGTGCTTTCAACTAAGCTGTATGGGATCGGAGGACGCGAATCAAGACACCACCCTCTGCTGGACAAAGGCCGTGCGAATCCTAACATCGTCTCTTCGCACCGAACTAATCCCCCCGGAGGAGAACAATATTTTCGTATCGTTCCGATTAAAATGTACACTCCTATATTGATACATTAGCATTTCTAGATGAACGCGCATCGGTCACACTTATAGACGAAAATCTCTTCAAAAGGTTAAACATCCAAGGTACTCCGGATTCTATATGTAGAATTCTATATATTTATATAGCTATATAATATATAACATACAAGTCTCTAGCATGAATACCAACAGAACATATTGGCTAAACAACATACACACAAAGAAAAATTTAGGATTACTAAACCAACCGAAATTTAGGAGTTAACCAATAAATACACTCACCTGCAATGATTACAAATTGCATAATATACTGATGCTGAACCAATGTTGCTGATTGGAATAGACAATTGGAAGTTAGTAGTTCCCCGAAAAATAAAATAAGGAAGGTGGAATGATCCCATCGCCACCAAGTGCATGCTAGGCTGGGGTGTGCAGGGATCCGGAAAAGACAATAAAAATCTTTCTATGCTGCACTGTCAATGCAACTGGATTGAAATTGATAAGGCCATTAAAGAAAGCTTCAACGTAGAACCCGTAATTCCAAGTCATTCGCGAAGGAATACAAAATGCAGTATCCAAGAATCTATGAAGCCATCATCCAAGCTCATTACGTCGAAGATTATATAGACAGTCTAAACCACGAAGAGAAAGCTATTAAAGTGTCAAAGGCGGTCAAACTAATACATTCAGCTGGGGGTTTCCACATCAGAAACTGGACTTCCAATTCACCAGAAGTCTTAAACGCATTAAATGGAGAGTCTACCCCAACACAGCCTAAAAAGGACTTAGGAGAAGCTGAGAAAGTCTTGGATATAAATATGATTTCATATTCGCAAAACTAAAAGAAACGTACTAAGTGAGACGGCACGCCCCACTTAATGGGAAGATCTGCAGGTTCTGATGTCAATTTATGACCCAAGGATTTTTTTCCTGGTCCTGGATTTGTCCTCTAAATATTTTAAACTAACTTGGACTTAAAATTCGTCTACAAGTAACATGGCTGAAAATACTATCACAAGTTACGCCCGTACATATTCCATTGTTGCATACCGCCGATAGCGTCGAACTACATACCTTTGTCGATGCGAACAAATATGGATATGCAGCTGCGGACTATGGATATGCAGCTGCGGGCTCTTCCAAGTCTACCACTGGAAAACAATAATAACGAGCTCAAAAATGTAGTTTTAGTAGCCAAAGTATACCATCCAGTGCTTCTAAAACTCTTTATCGTGCCACAGCGAAGTTCATCATGTAAAAAACGTGAAAGCGAGATGTCGAGGAGAAACCATCACCAAAACGTTGTCAGATGAAATAATTATCCACAGAAAGAACCTACTTTATAAAGTAGCCCAAAGAAAAGCATGCGAGGACGAATTAGATTAAAAAAAAAAAACAACAACATCCGCGCTTATTGGGTTAAACACCTACCTAGATGATTGCGGCATAATCGCACCTAAGGTCACAAACTATAAACCTGAACGTCGTCCAATTAGTACTACCAAAATGCCACCCAGTTACACATCTCCTCGTCAATCACTTTCACGAGAGCAACCACCATTTGCTGGATGAGGGAACTATAAACATAATCAGAAGTCAGTTCTTTATACCCCAGTTACGCGTGGTATACAAGTCCGTTCGGCCCCATTTGGCCCCATTGCCATTGCCCGTTGCGCTTAATACGATAGATCAAAATAGTATTGAAAAGCATCTCTCCTTATTACAATTTTAACGACGAAAGCCTAAAAAACGCCTTGTTGAATGCTGAGTACTCCCATTGAGTGATCAACTCCCGTCCTGTAACATTCGTATCCTCAGACGCAAAAGATGATGCTGCTCTCACTCCAAGTCCTTATTGTTAGGATCTGCAGACGGGTACAAGCCAATCGTCACCAAGGAGTCGGATGCAAGGCAACGCTGTCACCAGGCCAATGAGGTAGCAGATCTTTTCTGGAAACGATGGGTCAAGGAGTATATTCCCATAATTACTCGTCGCTTAAAATGGTTCCCAAAGCGTCCACCATTAGCAATCGGTGATGTTGTTATACTCGCGGATACGAGCCTTCCCAGGAACTTTTGGTCGAAAGGACGTATAATCGCCGTAGCCACAGCCAAGGATGGACAAGTACGCTCGGCTACAGTGAAGACCCACTATGGATCTATGGTGCGGCCAGCAACCAAAATAGCAGTGTTGGACGTGAATAATGGATAAACCCCTGCAGGCGTTTATAGGGGGAAGAATGTTAGCGTCAACACGAACACATGCTAAAATAACGAACGAGACAGAACAGGCAGAACAAAACCAAATTCGAAAATATCATCTCTAATCGCCAGTCACTGAAGAAGCCGAAAGCGACAAACCAGATTTTTTAAAGCTTTTTTAAACATTAAAATTAATTAAAATTTCTCTTTTCCAAATCAACCATATCCTTAACACACTTGGATATCCTCTGTGACTATAATTCCGGCTTTACCATTATCGCTTCCTTACACCATCCTACACTATTGGGTTCTATGTTAATTGATGTCCCTAATATTCAACTAACTACAGGCCTGAGCCTGCTCGTACTAAATTTTTCAGATAAACGGATAATAATGCTCTTCGCAATCATTTGGCTGGAATTGACTGGAAATATCTTTCATCTTTTAACTCTACCAAAGCTGTTATTGATTCTTTTTATGATGTAATTCACAACGCGTTGGACAAATTTGTTCCTGAAGTCTTTGTTTAATAAACACTTTTCTCATCTTAAGAACAGGAAATCTAGAGCTTACAAAATGTTTTTTTTTCGCGTGGTTCTTAAGTCAGGATCTATCTATTAAGTCAGGAAATATCTTTCATCTTTTAACTCTACCAAAGCTGTTATTGATTATTTTTATGATGTAATTCACAACGCGTTGGACAAATTTGTTCCTGAAGTCTTTGTTTAATAAACACTTTTCTCATCTTAAGAACAGGAAATCTAGAGCTTACAAAATGTTTTTTTTCGCGTGGTTCTTAAGTCAGGCTCTTTGTTTCATCAGATAAACTTTGTTTAGATTCGTAACCAGTTTATCGTTCCTAACAATCAACTTAAAATAAGTTACATCGCGAATTGTAAGGTAAACTTAAGAAATGATCCGAGCTCCTTCTATTCGTTTGTTAATACGATTCAGTCTTATGTTACGATTCAGTCAACAATATGTATTTGTCCAAATTTCATCATCTTGAAGTTTTTAATGCTCTTTTAAAACGAATGCAAACCTATGTTGTTTACATAGAATGACTGGATGACTGTCCGTAGGGCAGTCACTTAGGACTTCTTTTGTTTATCCTTGCATTAAAAAATTTAAACTGGGACTCAGATGTTCGCCCTCCAGCATATCATTCGCGGATCATGATCTTTTTCGTGATATCTGTAAAAATTATAGCCTATTTTCGCAATTATTATCCTCTGAATTATCCCTAGATGTAAATTAATGTAATTTAGTTACAGCCCTTCTGTTAATTAGCCGTACTCTTAATTAAAAATAATTTAAAATAACAGATAATTGTTACATTCAATAAAAAATTGATACTTATGACTTTGGTCCGATATTTTGGCATGTACCGATGCACCGTGCTGTGGTAATATCCGTCAGCTTTAAATAATCCTCGTTGGTATAAAAAGTGCGTCACTAAATTAAAAAAAGATAAAGAGATTTTAAATAAATATAATACAACTTGTAGCAGATTAGGTTTCTCAAGATAATTAATAGGTCGGTTAGATTTTACCATGCAAAACGATGAATGTTATAGGAATTATATTCGCCGCTGTCGGATTTAGTTCACTCAGGATCCTAAACCAGTTCTATAACTTTGTAAACACTACGCGTAACATATACGCAAACATATATTCCTTCTCTATCTACGTTTAAAAATTCATCTGCGACCCCAGATCAGGCCATTGCCGATTTATTCGCAAAATTTCTCAAACAACTTATTCACCTTCTAAAATCTAAAATTAGCCATACGTGTACAACAACCAATCAATCAACCAACCAATATTTTTCTTTTTATCTTCTTCTGAAAATAGTTTCTCAAAAACCAGGAGATTTGCCAGGCCCCGATGGAGTACCAGGCTGTATGCTAAAATACTGTGCCAGGGCTTTGCAAACTTTTTGAAAAACTTTTCATCTCATCTTTTTCCCCTATCTTTAGTAATCTTTCATTATTTCTATGCATAAGAAAAGAAAAAAATCCGTTGTCAACTACAGAGGCATCTTCAAATTGTCAGCGATACCAAAGTTATTTGAATTATTAATAACACTTCATTTGCAACACCTTTGCTATTCCATCATTTTTCCAAGTCAGAATGTTTTCATAAAGCGTTGTTCCACCACCACTAATTTATTGGAGTTGACATCCTTTGTCATAGATGGCTTCGATAAGGGACTTCAAATTGATATTATTTACACAGACTTCAATAAAACCTTTAAAAACCTTTTGATTTAGACGAAAAACTCAAAATTTCCGACCATATTTCCTCATTGGTTAATAAATTTAATGGTTTCGTTTTTATCAAAAGATGGCCAAAAGAATTTAACGAATCTTATATTACTAAAAGCTTATTTATATCTTTAGTCCGTCCGATACTGGAGTACGGTTCATTTTTGTTGTCTCCAATATGGGGTTCATCAAAACCGAATGGAATAAGTGCAAAAAAGTTCTTTTTATTTGCTCTTAGGGGACGTAACTGAGATGCAAATTTTTACATTCGTTTGTATCATAGCAGACTTATAAACTTACCCTCTTTAACAAATCGTGGAACAATGCTGGGTATGGTTTTGCTACACAACCTAATTAATGGTGAATCAACATATAAAAAATCAACATATAGCACAGCAATTCTTCCTCGTTATTTTTATAGTAATTCTATCTATTGATTAAGTCGGTTTTATTCCAGCTATCTGAGCCGTAAGTTATGCGGAAGGCGCCCCTCGGTGGGTTGGGCGGTATGGGAAAACCTGTTATCATTTTCTCTCCAAAGCATGGCTTTGTCAAAACTCTCAACGACAACCAACGTTTTGGAATTCTACACGATCATCCATCGGGGTTTTCTGTGCCGCATGCAAACTGTACCTTGAGAGGTACCTTGTATCTCTCCGTGCAGCATGTCGCTGAATGTTTCAATCATTTGGGATTCACAACTGATCTTATTACTTGGCATCTCTCCAACTTCACTTCCAGTGTCACTGCAAAATTTCTATTTGTGTTTGGCTACGTGCCACACCCACCCATTTGTGTATTATGTGGTATCAAAGTGAATAACTGTTTTTATTGTATTTTAGCTTTATTTTTATCGATTTAAAATATTTTTTTACAAAACTTTTTTTACAATGTGTTTTTTTTTTATATTTGTATAATATTTACTACTTATGACAAAAAATATACCTATATTAGCAAATTTTATAATTAATGAAGCATTTCAGGTTTATAATCACTTGACAACTTTCGTGTCGCAGATTATGTTTTCAAAGTTACAAAACAGTTGCGCGCCACAGTTTTCCAGATTTGTTTTGGTTGTTTTTTTGTATATTCTTTGGTATTTTAAACCCTGAATGATTTTGGGGTTTCGCGTTGCATTTCCAGCGATGTAGCTCAATGCAACCAACGAATATCGAACCTGGATCAGGAAAGATTCCCGCATGTCAAAATACTAATGTAGTAGTGTAGTCCCTGGGCATCAGCTTTTATTGACTTTTTACCTAATGAAAAAGGGTACAAATGGATGCCTGGGAGGCAGCGAGTTACCTGTACAAGGTCAAGGTAAACTGCCTTTTTTAGTTAAGTTTTATGGACGTATTCATCTTTTAAAGTCAATAAAATAAAAAAAAATCTATTCCCAATATCCAACAGTTAAAATTTAGATTTTGAAAACCAACCATTTTCTCAAAAACTTCAAGTGTTTTTTTTTCAGGATTGTGTGCGTATAAAATGATATTTTAATAAATAAAAGAAAAACCAAAAATAGAGAAACTACCACTATTTTTATATGGAAAAACGGTGTAAAGTTCGATTGGGATGGTTGAGGTAACAATAGACTCGTGTTAAAAATTACAAAATATTCTATTTGTTTGACTAGACCTAACTAAGTATCGAAATTTATTCAATTGGTGTATTTTTATTTATATCGCAAAAACACAATAATTTTTTAATAGTAGCTTGTGTTTGCCCATCTGTTACGTAATAACATGTTTGATCATTTTTTAACCCCGGCTCAATGATATTTTCGAGATTTGGAATACAGATGTCGAATCCTAAAACCAATACTTTGTGCTTATTATGAATCTAATTAAAGTTTAATTGATAAAAACATGTTTTTAACATTTATAGTTTTAATTTGTTCTATACAACCTACAAGTAATTGCAATTGTACCAATTTTTTTAATTCGAGTTTTACTCAAATAAAAGAAACTTAAATAAAATACATTATAAATCAATGTCTAATGTATCTGGTGTTAAAAGCATGGGCTCACTGTGGCCGTCTTCTACTAAGGAAGAAAGTGATTCGGTTATCATGATTCCTGCCATATTAACTGAGTTCTGCTGATCATCGTCAACTGGATCATGAGAAGCCGACAGTAGTGACTCATGATGGGAACCACAATGTCCGATAGTTCTAAAATCAGAATTTTGAATTGAATCAGACAATCTAAACATATCCTGTGTATCGGTTTGCTGACAACGGCTCAAATTAACATCGTTTGGATTAAGCTGTTGATGTGAACAAACAGATTTTTCACAATTAATATTGCAGTAGTTATTAACAATAAGATTGGGTTTTTCCCTAAAGATGCACGTATTTGGGTCTGAAACACCCATCTTTTCGAAATTTGGACTATGCAAGTGTGTTGTGCTTGGGGATTGCGAAACCGGAAACATATGACTATGTGAGCACAACATAGGGTCTCCACCTTGTACTGGATGCTTACAGTCTTCCATTAGTTCATCAATCTGAATAATTCCAGCATTAGAATCACTTTTCCTTGGATCTGTTAGCTTAAAAGATAGAATTGAATATTTTTTAATATAAAAAGTAAGAACTACTATTTAATCACATACTTTATTCTCCCCAACGAGGTCATCTAAGAGTGAACGACGACTTTGAAAAACGGTACGCGATGCAGTTGTGTTCTTTACATATGCATTAGCTTGTGTAGGTGCAGATGCAGAAGTTAAATGATAGTCAGCCAAAATAATACCATGAGTTTTTGCTTGTGTTTCTAGCTCCTTAAATAATAATTTAATAAATTAATTAAATAAAATAAATAACTTTTTTTTACCCTAATTCGTATCATAAGTTTCCGATTCTGTATTTCCATTTGACGCTGACGGATTTCGTTTTGCTTTAAGCGTGAAACCTCATGTTTCAAACACTTAATATAGTCAACGGATGATTTTAATATAGTCCCTTTATTTGGACGAATATCGCGCACAACTTCGTAAAACGCTTCACTTCCTTTTGGAAGTAAGGTTCCCAGCTCTTTTATTCGGTCATTGATATTAAAGCGGCGTCTACGCTCAACTGTAAGACAAATCATGGTATTAAATATGCGTGAGTAAATTTTAGAATATTATTCATTATACTCATATTGTGATTATCCTTTTTTTGACGATCTTTTGCTATCGCATTTATTTCTGCATCAGTTAAACTTTGTGGTTCCTGCTTTATTGATAATTCTGAATTAAAGCCTTTATCAAAGTTAAAGGAATCACTTTGCAATATGTCGTCAAACAGATCATCTGGCTAAAAACAATAAATTTTCCACAAAGTTTGATTTAAAATCCAAGAATCCGATAACAACAATGGTACTTACATCACTTTCAAACGATGGAAGCTGTAAAAAAAAATTTGGTGAAGCAGAAAATAAATGAGAAACAAAAGTTACCTTCGTCAGTGGCCGAAGCAAATTTTTAAAATACAATATCTGACAGTTCTTGGAACAGTTGCAGAAGTTATTACATCAAACTTACTTGAATACTACATACTATCTGCGTCAATACGACAACATAAAACTAACGAACGAGTTGTGAGCAGAAAAAACCGAATTCGAAAATATCATCTCTAATTGCCTGTCACAGAAGAATCGGCTTCTCTCTGTCACAGAAGAAGCGACGAATTATATTTTTTTAAGCTCGTAAAATTTTGATTAAATAAACCTTTAAAATAACTTAAAACAATCTTACTCAAACTCTCCGTGTGTGATCTTTGATTTTTTGCCGCGTACGTATCTATTCATGCATGATCAAAGAAGTTCCACTGAACATTATTATCGTAACACATACTAATACTATGTAATATAATATGTAATATAATAATAATACACATATAATAATATATAATACAATAATAATACATACATACGCCGAAGTTGAATATAGCCGGTATTCACCGCTAAAAAACAAAGTATACCTACAAAACATATCAAAAATGGCTTCACAATTACCGCGAACATAAAATCAAACTCAGTTCGTTGTCAAATAGGCATAACTTTTCTGCAAGAAGACGAAAAGTAATAACCATGATATCCTGTGAATTCAACCCAACATAATTCTGTGTATGCAAAAAGAGTAGTACCGGCAAGGACATTATATGGGTGCATTGAGAAATTTGCATGACGTGGTACCACTTTGGCTGCGTTCGAGACGAGAACACCCAGAATACAAAAGGATGGGAATGCGTCTCCTGACCCAACCTCGCTAACTGACGCCTACACGGCCGCTGCCCAAGGAGGCGTTTCGCAAGACCCAACCAACATTGCTAGATAGCCGGACGCTCAACTGGTGCTATGAAAAAACAGGACAAGCAACTGCCGATTTCTTTACAAGCTGAATGTGCCAATGAACCTATTTTGATAAAAAATAATACTCTAATGCTACAAATGCTAGAGGAAAACGACAGGCCGATCAAAGCTACATCGAACTAAACTATAATTAACAAAGTGAAGCCGCACTAACCTATAATTAACAAAGTGGAGCCGCACTAACCACATCATCCTTCGGGCCTACAAATACACAGCTGTCAGCACGTCAAATACTGTCACCCGATCTACCGACATTCAACGACAATCCGAATGACTGGCAAGCGTTCCTCAGTGCATTTGTAAAGAGTTCCACTGTCTCTGGGTTTTCAAATATTTGAAACAATTTTACTATTTTCAAATGTTGAAAATATGCTACGATTCCAAAAATGCCTCAAAGGAAAGGCACCCGAACTAGTAAGAGATAAGCTTCAGCTTCCAGTTATGGTCCCTGACGTCATAAACACGCTCAAGACGTTTTTCGGACGTCCCGATCAGATACAAGACAGATTAATTGAAAAGGCGAGAAAAACATCTAACAATAAGGAACGACTTGATACTCTCATAGATTATGCCTTAGCAGTACGACATATTTGTGCTACCATGGAGGCTTGTCAGCTTAATGACCACTTAAACAACCCTTTGTTGTTGAGAGAGTTGTAGATAAACTTCCCAGCCATTACAACTGACTTGAGCTATGCACCCAAAAGACTCAAGCGCTGTATTGATCAAGTCGTTCAGCGACTGGCTCTATACAATCGCCGAATCAGCATCCACAGTGACGCTATCAATTCAATAGCTAGGAGTACAACCCACCAAGGTACAACGCTTCGCAAAGGGAAGCCATCCATTGTATCGCCTGCAACAGTACACTCCTACCTATCATTTATTGCGAGGTATTCCAAAAGCTCCCTTACGAAAAGAAACAGGAAATGGTTAGGGAATACAATGTTCGCTTCAAATTTTTGAAGATCCATGGTCGCAGGTGCTTTCAACTAAGCTGTATGGGATCGGAGGACGCGAATCAAGACACCACCCTCTGCTGGACAAAGGCCGTGCGAATCCTAACATCGTCTCTTCGCACCGAACTAATCCCCCCGGAGGAGAACAATATTTTTGTATCGTTCCGATTAAAATGTACACTCCTATATTGATACATTAGCATTTCTAGATGAACGCCCATCGGTCACACTTATAGACGAAAATCTTTTCAAAAGGTTAAACATCCAAGGTACTCCGGATTCGATCTGCATGCAGTGAACGAATCAAACGACAAGGGGAGAGAACGAATCCATACAAGTCTCTAGCATAAATACCAACAGAACATATTGGCTTAACAATTGGCTAGGATTACTAAACCAACCGACATTAAGGAGTTAACCAATAAATACACTCACCTGCAATGATTACCAATTGCATAATATACTGATGCTGAACCAATGTTGCTGATTGGAATAGACAATTGAAAGTTAGCAGTTCTCCGAAAAATAAAATAAGGAAGGTGGAATGAACCCATCGCCGCCGCTGGCTCATAAAACACAACTCACACGGAACTTGAACACATTGGCGAATGCACTTTTTGGACAGACTCCAAGACCGTCCTGTCATGGTTGACATTGGGTCCACGATGTTCCATGCTTTCTTGATGCATCAAATTGATGAGATTAATAGTACAACATGGTGGCGAAACAACAAGCGCCGCACAGTGGCGCTGGATACTTACACATGAAAACGTCGCGGATATGGCTTCGAAAATTATCGAACCAAACGTGGAGCAGTGGTTCAGCGGTACGGTATTCCTGAAAAGGCCCAAAGACCAGTGGCTAAATCTTCAACCAAGTCTACCACTGGAAAACAATAATAACGAGCTCAAAAATGTAGTTTTAGTAACTAAAGTATACAATCCAGTGGTTCTTAAACTAAAAATTGAATCGTTCTCTAACCGGAAACGTCTTTATCGTGCCACAGCGAAGTTTATCATGTATGTAAAAATCCTGAAAGTGAGATGTCGAGCAGAAACCATCACCAAGACGTTGTCAGATGAAATAATTATCCACGGAAACAACCTACTTTATAAAGTAGCCCAAAGAAAAACACGCGAGGACGAATTAGATTTAAAAAAAAAAAAAAAACCATTAACATCCGCGCGTATTGGGTTAAAAATCTACCTAGACGATTGCGGCATAATTCGCACCCAAGAAAGGACACAAACTATAAATCTGAACGACGACCAATTAGTACTACTAAGATGCCACCCAGTTACACATCTCCTTGTCAAGCACTTTCACGAGAGCAACCACCATTTGCTGCATGAGGGAACTATAAACATAATCAGGAGTCAGATCTTTATACCCCAGTTACGCGTGGTATACAAGTGCGTTCGAAAAGGGTGGCAGAAATGTAAAAACGATGGAGCAGCACCAATAGCGCCGCAGATGGCCCCATTCCCTGCAGTCAGGATCGCCAGCTTTCAAAGACCATTCACTTATACTGGAGTTGACTTCTTTGGTCCCATTGCAGTCAATGTAGGCCGACACAAGGAGAAAAGGTGGGGCGCCAATAGTATATACAATATATAGTAAGACGAGATTAAATGGAATTTCAAACCTCCGGGCGCTCTACACATGGGAGGAGTTTGAGCGCTTAATATGATAAATCAAAATTGTATTGAAAAGCATCTCTCCTAATTACAGTTTTAACGACGAAAGCCTAAGAAACGACTGATGCAGAGTACGTGATCAACTCCCGTCCCCTAATATTCGTATCCTTGGACGCAAAAGACGATGATGCCCCCTCTCCAAATCATTTATTGTTAGGGTCTACAGACGGATACAAGCCAATCGTTACCAAGGACTCGGATGCAAGAGATACTCGGATGCACCAGGCCAATGAAGTACCAAATTTTTTCTGGAAATGATGAGTCAAGGAGTATATGTTAGCGTCAACACGGCAACATAAAACTAACCAACGAACTAATTAGGTCTTGAGAATTTAATATTAAGTCATAAAAGCACAAATATACACTTATCAAAAACACAAGCACAATAAGTACATAATAAACAAAATATTAGGTCATAGCCTACATAAAATCCGATGAACATTAAAGAACCAAACACTACATCAAACTGACACCAAATTGAAACGGCAGCAAACAACGGGTGACATTCCAATTTAATGCAATCGACAAAATATTACAAACTATTACACTTTAGAATTGTTAATTTATCACTTTTACGTTTTAGCTATATTTTTGCATTAATTTACCACCTAAGCAATATCCATGTATCAAATTAGCTTTAAATATTGAACTTTTATATTAATAAAGTCAGTCTCAGACAAAGCTGAACTTATTTATTTCTCCCCGTCCAATTTGTTCAAGTTGCAAGTTAGAATCGCGTTTCTGCCACGGAAGTTCACGGAAATGAGAAAATTTATTCGGTCAATAAAGAGCGACGAAGAAATCAGAAAGTGCTAAAGTGAAAGGTTACTCTCTCTGGGATCATCGCGCTGTAAGGAGTTAGCGTGGTACTGGCGACAACCGAAAGACCACAAGCGGCCGTTTGCTGGTGTACACTAAGTGTTGTGCCAGGGTGAAGCAGATCGTGAATCGCTTATGCTTGGTCGAGGATCTCGGTGAAGAAGTTAACAGATCTTTATTGGCAGCAAAGAAGGACTCGAGCGGTGCGCGCACAGTACTGGTGGCAGCGCAAAGGGAATCTCGCCATCCGGCTGCCCATGGGGCGTGGTTGCGAGGGAATGGCGTTCCCCCGTGAATAGGAGTCGTTCTTGACCTTTCGGAGAACATTGTAGAGTAGTTGGTAGACAGGAAACTGCGCGGCACTGACCTAGAAGCAAGATCGGAGTGTTCGCGGCGCTTTTAAGGGGCGCTCCGCATCGGAAGGGAGTCGAAGAGTCCATCTAAACGGGTGGCCTAGCGATGCCGCATGACGGAATAGTGAAGACACTGTCTGGAGTTATTCGACTGCCCAGAGTACTACTATTGGCAATGTAAATTGTATTATTGTTATTTATGGGTTTGGCGAGAGCCCTCCCAATATATTTTCCCTTCCAGCGTGGAGCACATGAAAGTGCTTCAACAGCTCGTCGAGGATAAAAGGGGTGAGTAAGCTTTAATCGATGCGAAGCCAATCGAAGTGATATGGAATTCTCTAATCATTACCCTGACACATTTTCCGGACTCCGGCCCAAGGGGCTCTACCAACTTGATATTTGTCCTCTTTAATAGCATTGAAACCGAAAAGTGTCTCCCTAAAAAAATAACGTGCTGAGAAGGGGAGAGAGGATTCCCAGAGCTGGATTCCAACTGGATCCAAAAGAGATCTGCGATATTGCGCCGCACTTTTGAGCGATAGTAAGCCTCGTTACGTTGATTAGCCGACCTTGTATATCCAGAAAATAGCGTATACAGTATTATTCCGGCACTTTAATATTTAAGTCCTATGAAATAATGCATATAATTGATTGATTGAATTTTGAATGTATCTCTCTTGCGAACAAAATGTTTATATAATATTTGATATAATTTAGCTATTATAATTACACAGGATAGGATTAACCACGCGTACATACATCTAGCTGCATAAGTACATATCACTTTTGGGTAATAGTAGTGATAAGTTATAGATAAGCCTAGCAAGAAAAAATATTGAATTGTTAGTATAAATAAGATATAACAGAACAGATGTACATTTACGCACGAGAGGATCATTTCTAAGAAATATATATGGAGTTTATTCAACCCTGATTCTATCCCGATACCCCCAACGATGCCACTAATTTGCTTGAACTAATCATTAAAGATTAACATTTTAACTAATCACTAACTAGACACTAATCATTAGAGATTAACAATTGTGCTGCGGGGCAAGGTCGTTTAGCTGTAGTCGGGTATAGCCGCTCAGCTATCTTATAAGTAGGTTTGGCTAAGATGTTAATCTTGTTATACGGGTTTTATGTCCAAAACTGTATAGATGTTGGCATTGGGAATATACTGAGAGGCCCCAGTAGTAATTCCCCGAATTTTCGATTGCGCACGTTGGATGGTATCTATTTGCTGTTATTTGCGTTGGCTCGGAGCCGTAGGTCAAAATTAACTTTAGATAGGATTTGTAGAGTAGTGCTTTATAGACAATTTGGAGAGACGAGCGGGAGTTTATTAACCAATAGAAACTGCTGGCCTTGAGTTTTAGGCAGGTCTTCTTTGCTTCTATTTACAAGTGACTTCGTCCACTTGTGGAATTGGTGTATTACTTAAGGTTAGTGGTGGACAAGTGCCCCAGTCGAGTATAAACGTTATATCCTTACATTGTTTTGGTTGATATCAAAAAATAAATGTTTGTCAAGTTGGAAAATGGAATCATTTAAATTACAAATTTCTATTACGTGAATTATGGGAATTCAAGGAAAGAGGTCTCACTAAAGGTGTTGCTTCACTACTCATTGTTTAGTTTCGGTTGATAGACGTTCCGTAACAGGGTAAAAGGCACACCTATCTTCAGTTACAATAAGGATCTTCAGATTTTCAATCTTCTCGAATATCTGTGTATATCAATTGAATACCTTTTATTGTTTAGTTCTGAGAGGCGTAAAGGTCTCAGGAAATTTTTTCCTACTACTTTCTTTTCAAATGGAAATGAAATTTATGTGACATGTTTGGCACATACATAAGTGGCTATGGCCCCTTTTTTTCATTTTTTGATTTCCAGTCACCCAGTTTGGCTGCCCCCTAGTTGAACGGTCGGGAAGAGCCCTTTTTTGCAATAACTTACTTCATATTTTTTTTTTTTCCGTACAAATTATTATAATGTACAAGACTACATGCTTAATATATGGAAAAAAAATTATTTCAAACAAAAAGTGAAAGCTAAATTCGGACCGAGCCGAAGTTGGTATACCCTTGCAGTTAATTGGCGGTTTATATTATTAGATACATATAGGATCGTATAAGGCCGATCCTTATAAGAATTACACTAAGAAATCAATTTTCTAATAAAAATGTTGGAAAAAGCTCCAAGAATCTTTGAAACAAGAAAGGAAAGCTTACTTTGGGCGGACCCGCAGTTAATATACCCTTGCAGTTAAGTAGCAGCTAAAAACTGCACTATTAATACTTTTAGATATATATCGGATCGTATTTAGTTGGTCGATCCAAGTAAGAAATTCACTATCAAATCAATGAACCGATGAATCGATGAAGTTATATGGCAGTACACCGATCCCGGCCGTTCCTTCTTACTGCCTACCAAAGCAAAAAAGGATGTGTGCAAATAATATGTATATTAAGATATATAATAAATGATGTAAATTGCTACTTAACTGCAAGGGTACATTAACTTCGGTTCTGCTCGAATTTAGCTTTCTTGATAATATTAAAGAATAACATAATTTATGGGTGAGATCTTCCATTGCCAAAACTTTTTTGCCAAACATTTACCTTTCAAAGTATAGATTCACAAAAATAAAATGGTTAAAACATACTTTTGTTTGTTTAGGAATACAAAATTTAAGCCATCTAGTAGGGAAGCATAATGAAAAGTGCAAAACTACGGTAAAAAATAGCCGATTTGGCTTCAGATAAAAAATTGCAATAAAAAAGATGTATGGAAATAGACATCAAAATTCGGAATGTTCGTACATCTTATCGCGGGGTTCCCACTGCATACGACCAGCTCAACCGATCGAGAAGCACCTGCCGCATAACGTACGGCCCAAACTGCGAAAATAGATCCGAGTTGGTAAATGTATCGAATATTAAGAAAAATTATAAAGTTAACGAGGAAGACTTTATGTGCACTTTTAAGTAAGATAAAACGGACGTTTTCATATTTAAAAGAGAGAAAAGTGAAATAATGTTATTGAGAACCTTGTTGTTCGAACATTATGAGTATATGTAACACAACACAATGGCTTAGAAATATAGGTATAAAGTTTCTAGTCCTTTTAGTCATTATTAGTAAATGCTGGATATCTACTATCACCATTAATAAGGTTATGTAGGAAAACGACACCCAGCATTGTTCTATGATTTGTTAAGGAGGGTAATTTAATTAGAAAGTGTCTTCTATTATACGAAGGAAAGTAAAGATTGGCATACCAGTTAAGTCCCTTAAGAGCAAATAATAGAAAATTCCAGTATCGGATGGACCAAATATATAAATAAGTTTTTAGTAATATAAGGTCGTTTTATTCTTTTCTTTTCTTTATCTTTATTAAACATTGAGGAAATATGGAGTTTTTCGTCTAATACGACACCAAGATCTAGAATGAAAAGACATAAGTTTGCATTTTGATCCATTAGGTATTAGATCATTGTCAAAACACCATTTTTGAAAATTATCGAGATCGGACGGAAGTCTGCATTAGGCAGAAGAGGATTTGTATTGCAGACAAAGCATTAATTCTTCTGGGTACATTAGTACATGCGAACTCTTTAAAGCGGAGGGCAAGTCATTAATAAAAAGAGTAATCAGTAACTGAGGTGGCTTTTTGATGGACTCTACATGTATCACGAACTAAGCGGAAATTTTCATTTTTAAATCAAACTCTGGGCGTTCTTCCATCTAAGTAGCTGGAGATCCACATTCTAAAAGAGGTTCCACATTCATTCAACTGGAGTGAGTGATTAACTAAATTAAAGTCTTTACTGAAGTCTGTGTAAATAATATCAGTTTGAAGTCCCTTATCGAAGCCATCTATGAGAAAGGATGTCAACTCCAATAAATTAGTGGTGGTGGAGCACCGCTTTATGAAATCATTTTGGCATGGAGAAATGATTGAAGAGCAAAGGTGTTGCAAATGAGGAGTAATTAATTATTCGAATAACTTTGGTATCGCTGACAATTTGGAGATGCCTCTGTAGTTGACATCGGATTTTTTTTTCCTTTCTTATACAGAGGAATTATAAAAGATTACTTTCATTTAAGGGGGGGAAAAGATAGGTTAAAAAGTTTTTCTAAAAGTTTGCACAGAGCCCTGGCGTAGTATTTTAGCATACAGCCTAGTACTCGTCGGGGCCTGGCGAATATCCTGGTTTAACCTTTTATAGAAACAAAAATAAACTATTTTCAGAAGAAGATGGAAAGAATATACGATTGGTTGGTTGATTGATTGGTTAATGTACACGTATGGCTAATATGAGATTTTAAAAGGTGAATATGTTGTTTGAAAAATTTTGCGAATAAATCGGCAATGGCCTGATCGAGGGCCGCAGATGAATTTTTAAACGTAGGTAGAGAAGGAATACATAAATATATGCGTAGTGTTTACAAAGGTATAAAAATGCTTTAGATCCTCAGTGAACTAAATCCGACAGCGGAAAATATAATTGGTATAACATTCACCATTTTGCATGGTGAAATCTAACCGGGCTATTATATCTTGAGACCCCTATGCTGCTACATGTTCTATTATATTTATTTAAAATGTCTTTATTTAATTTATTTAAAATTTATTAAAAAAAAAAACAAGCCCGCCGTGAAATCATGATGGCTGGAAAGTGACTTCAGAGCTGAGGATCTCCACTTTAACCATGTTTCGGTAAAAACAATAATATGGGATACAGATTGGATAGATGTTGGGAGCTTGACTTCAACAGGTTCGAATTTTTTTTCTTGACCTCTGATGCTGAAACTTTTCTAGTAGCGTATTTTTTCCGCTTAGGAGATTCATTCAATAGTTGAAGGCTGTTTAATTGAGAATCCAGCGCACTGAGTCGATAATTGATTTTTCGGAAACCAACGATCAATTCTTTAAACCCACTCTTGGTCTGTCGCATGAAGGATAGCATTTCAATTTTGGACAGCCCAACAACCACTGCAGCAATAATGAAGCCGAAAAATGACATGGCATCCGTGATAGATGCAGTAAGGCTAGTATATTTAGCATGTGAGACACTTATACACAGCCAACAATAGAAGGTGGACTGGGCTAATGAAAACGGCACATTGCACGATTTTGTTGAGCAGATAACATTGTATTTTATTTTTTTATTTTATTTATATTTTTATAAGCGGAAACATTTTTGCAGAATTGCCTTTAAATGTACAAAGAGACAGATAAAGAAGAATAGCTATATATAGCTATATAGGATTTCACATTGTTTAAATTGATAAAATGCTCACCCAAATATATATACATTAAACATATAAAAAACTATAAATATTATATAGTAAAAACTTTATGTATATATAGTATATATATATATTATAGTAAAAAATATTATATAGTAAAAAATTAAATCATTAGTGTTTAAAATATAGTCTCAAACCCGCGTTTGACAAGAACTAAAATGAATATCGCAAGCACAAAAACAACCACGACCGTTCACCATGAATTGAAGGAGTGAAGTGTTTTTATGAAGTGAGCTCTATCTTTTACAGTCTCTGAGATCCATGTTTTTATACGGACAGACATATAGATGGACATGGCTATATCGACTCGGCTGTTGATGCTAATGAAGAATATATATATATTATAATAATTAATAATAATTCCTTCTCCCAGTTTAATACATTCACACGAGTACAATACCCTATTTATTTATTACCGAGTGAAAAATTTCCAATAAGTTAAATAAATGTTTAACCGAATAGATAAAAAATGCAGAAAAGATGTAAAGGGCTTTTTCAGTTTTTATTCAGACCGTTGCCAGAATGTATTTCTTGACGTTACTTTTGGTGAATCCACGAAGAAGATTTGTTTGGTAAGTAAGTCATTCTTTTGTAAGGTTTGTAAGTCATTCTTACCGCTGATATTGCTGATTTCGGTTTCTAGATTCCGATTCAGGTTGTGCCGGCTGTCGGGGTCGGGTATGGCATGGCATGGCGCCGTTATTGTGTCTTTGCATTGGGTGGCAACATTCTCCCCTTCATTGAGGGACTCAAACCAAAGCGCCTGGCGTTGTTATAAGGCCGTCGTTATAAACCTTGTTCCGTTGCAGTAGAAAATATTGTGACTCTTATTGTGACCAAAAAAATTCTAAATGATATATCGTGGATATCTCACATATGTGTGAGACCATAAAAATTTGGTTACTTAACTGGTATCCTTTCATTTAAAGTGTGATGATTTAGATATTGTCGAGTAGTTGGATCGGTAATAGCTAGTTCTAGAGATGACACCGTTGTGGATTCAAGTAACTGACTGCCCGCCAATTGATGTTGAGATTAGATGTTTTGGCTTCACCTTTTACATGATTCTTGGAATGGAATTTTGACTGGCGGCATTACGAACGTTGCACTATGGTCCAACCGACTACTTTTGTTAGCATAAATACATAACTTACGAATGAAACAAGATTTTTCCATCTAGTTTTTTTATTAGATTAATATATCCCATAGGCAGACGAAATTAAAAAAAATGGGTGTGGCACCACCTTTTTACATATATATTTTTATTTAATTGAATGATATAAAATGACAGCGTATAGAACCAAAAACAAAGGTAATTTTAATTTTAATAAACAAATTAAGAAATGAAGGGTTTTGCATAAACAGCTTTAATGGAGGGATCTTAAATAGATAAGCCATCTTGACTTTCCAAGATCTTAAATGGGTAAAAAGGGCAATTAACAGACCACAAGTTGTCAATCCTTTATATCTTGGTTCTCCACTTTAAAATTGAATTCCTATTTAAAACTATCATCGAAATCTCCATCATTGCCAAAGTCTTCTATAGGGACCCTTTCGTTCAATTGTATTTCCAAAAGTGTAGGAGAAAGTTTAAGTTTTTTCGTTTGTTTTTTTTTTCTCAGATATATTTTCAATAGTTTTTCTTTAAAAAAAATCACGAATTCCTCTCTCTCTTGAGGCTTGGGTCTTCACAGACTTCCATGTTGCAAACAATTCCGAAGTGTTGAATTTGAGGTTATGAAATACAAACGCAAATTCCAAAAAAAGTGGTTGAAAGTGCCAATTTTGACTATATACAATCGAAACCGAATTAAGTACTCTATTACGTACAATAGGTTTCAAGGTTGGACTAGGCTGGACTCACTTTCTACAGCTTTTTAAAAACGAGATTTCTATGAAAATTTTTACTGTTGAGACGATTTACTTTAACATATAACTACGAAGATACCACAACAACTTGTTAACTTCACACTTTTTGAGTATGACCAGCTGAGTTTAACTTCGGATTACGCGAATGCGGATTACGCGAACTCAAATTTTCCGCTGGCACGAACTATAATTGATCGCTACCACATTAATATGTATTAATGTATATATCATGATGGCCATCTACAATCTCTTTCCATATATCTTTCATATTATGCCTGGTGTAAAACGATACTCCCGGTTTTCCCGATATGCGGTTTCTGTTCGCTTACATAGGAAGTCCTCGAAATCGTCGAGCCGTCCTTCCTGCCTTCATTGAAGTCTTCATCTTGAAGTCTTTTGTACGAAACGAAAGTCCTAGATTATGCCTTGGATTCTAGATATCCAGCAGTCTTGCGGAGTTGTTGCGACGATCCTCAGCTTCATGATATTCCATCATATTCTTCATATTTTTTCAAAAGGCCTGTCAGTGCTTTGACCTTTGGAAAACATTCATTATTTGGATATAGTGTCAGCTCATGGAGCTTGGCATCGTTTTTGTGAAATAAGTTCCTCACGTGGGTGAGCTGTTTCAGTCGCTCATCGAAGTAACCTTCTTTGATTCGTCGCTCTGACTCTTTGTAAAGTTTCTGAACAGCCTTTGAATTGCTGTATTTCTTTGAGTTTTCTCATCAATCAACACCTGTACTACGCGGTCTCATTCGGATCCCTTGATATGTGTGTTTTCCGTATAAAAGTATCCAGCCAGGATCACCAAATGTTCATCCGTAGAGCATTATGCGGCCACTATTATCAAGCTTGGCCTTACGGGAATAATGGTAGGTATTGTAGATATCAAAACCTATTGGCTCGACAACTGTTTTGCTGGTTTTACCTATGGGCCGCTCTTAGTTAGACGCAGTTCTTCACGGCCAGGATGAAGGGAGGTGTGCGGAATGAAAGATTATCTTGCTTTGGATGGTCGGGTGTGTGTAGATTGTGTTTCAGTGAATGATTTGCTGGGGGTCCTTTTGGCGAGGGCAAAACTCTGAGGCTAATTGGGGTCCTGCTGTTGGTCGTTCTGACGGGAGCAGCACGTTCAGGATATTTTAAGTACCGCGGTTATGGGCACTAGGTAACGAACCTTATCGTTTTAATATGTAGGATGCCCACAAATTCTGCCTCTTGAAGCCTTATTGCCGATTGTTTTGCGATATTTACCTCCATTTTCTTAACTGGTAGTAAGTCAATGATGAAGGTTAGGGCGTCACTTGGTGTCTTGCGCAGGCTACCTGTAGTGCAGACCTCCGCCATACGTTGTATTCCGCCGCTTTTTTTGCTCTCTCAGCGAAGTTAGGCCTCCATTCTAGTTTCCTGTCCGACGTGATGCGAAACTATTTTGTACTACCACTGAGGGTAAGAGTTAGCCCCTAAGAACTTGAAAAGTCTCAAATTTGGTGCTTCCGAGTGAATATGAAAAGTTCGGTCTTGGATGGTTTAACTCCAAGCCATTCTTATTTCCTCATGCCCAGAGCATTCTTAGCTTCCCCGTCATAAGATCGCAGAGAGTTTGTGGAAATTTTTCAGCTAAGTCAATAGCAACATCGTCAGCGAACGCAATAACTTGGCGTACACCCCTCTAAGGGTCACAGTAGGTTATTAATCGTCACGATCCAAAGGAGGGGGAGTGGCCACCTTCTTGGGAGTGCCTCTCCTAACGTATCTCTGAATAGACGATTCTCCTAATGTCGTCTCGACACTCCTTTTGACCAGGATACGTCGTATTAGATAAACGGATCGATCGTCTACTCCTAGTCCCGTCATCATCACCAAGGTTTATCGGCACCTTCGATGTCTAGAAAAGCAATGAGCGCGTATTCACTCCGCACCTTTTTGAAGCTCGTGCTGACCTCATATGCTTGTTTTAAGCCCGAGATATTATTATATATTAAGGATATTAAAGGGCACATGAAGGTGTAGATGTAGCCACTCCATTCTCTTGAGGAGAAAGGACGAGAGACTTATTGGTCCCTTGGTATAAAGAAAACCTTCGTGCGCCATGCATCTGGCACGATGCCAGTTCGGAAGATTGTACTTAAGATTTTACTGGTCCACGTCTTAGATTAGTTCCGGCTTTGTTAAGCTAATCTGGAAAGATGCCATTTAAGCCTGGAGATATAAAGGGCTTATAACTGTTAGTCGCCCAGATACAATTCCTGTTACATGGAGGTATTCCAGCCGACTTCGGCATCCCCTGGCTCTGCATGTTTCTAACTAAATAAAATAACTTAATAATAAATAAAATAAATAAATAACTCTCTAAAATAACTTTTATAAGCCATAAACAGAGGAAATTTATGTTTCAGATGCAGACAACTTCCGTTCTGTAACGGGATATCTCGATAATGAGCTCGTAAATTAATACTATTCCAACGAAAGGTATTGATTCAACTGTAACAGCAGCAGATATAAATGAGGGCATAAAATGTATAGAGTAAATAAAAATAAAAATTCCCCAACTCTATATAATGTCAAAACCCTCAATGCAATACCTTTACAAACAAACGAAACGGTGGTCACACAAAGACTTACTGCACTCTGCGACCAGTCTGTGTCCCCTTGACCTTCACTGCATAGTACCAAGACTAAAAAGAAGATGCAGCAACTGTGACCCGATACTGGAATACTCAAGGGCTGTCCCGCATATAAAGACTTCAAAAGTCTTCTAACCAGAATATGTCATCAACATAATATGCTTCATAGCTGCCGATAACTGTATTACAAAGCATTCCCACTGCGGGTCTCGGAAAGGCTTACAATATTGTGGCGGAAACAATACAACTAATTACAGAGACTGTTCTATCTATCTATCTAGCAAAATCTTCCGCAAACTCTTAATGGCCTTGAATCGACACTTGCTACTTTTATAAACATCATGATATCGATATGGAAATATACCTTGCAGGACCTAATGGCATACCAAAAAATTCTAATGGTATTCCAGATTAAACAAAAAATTATTAAAAGGATTAAAATACTCTGATACTCATGGAAACTTTACATCAGACCACTCTTTTATTCTACTCTGTCTATTTGAAAAGTTGCAATTTATGGAACGACCTACATCTGACAGAAAGTGAACTAGATGTAGTACATAAAAGAAAGGAAAGCTACCTTCGGTCGGAGCCAAAGTACCCTTGAATTTAAGAGGCTGCTTATTTTATTATAATTATTATTACATATTTTTTGGCTGATCCCGATCCTCGATTATCAAATTAATTTATTATAATGCAAATTTTTAAAACAATTGTCCATCTTCAATAATATTATAGTTTCGGATCGTTTAGTTGTATGGGAGCTATAGTCGCAGGATATAGTCGGCCGATGCTTATGAAATTTTACAACACGAATTAATTGGCTAAAAATAGAATCTGTACAAAGTTTCTACTTTTTTATCCTGAAAGAAGGTGAAACAATTAATCTCTTTCGTTTTCTTACGAAACGGCAAATGTCAAAAACACGAAGAACCGGAAGAGAACAAACTTTGTATGTCCGTTTGTCTTATGTTCTCATGAACATTGTCACAATGTTTCGTTTGATCCTCAGTTTCCACTTCCCAGTCAATTAAATAGACAATTATATATTATAATTATACTATACAATCGAATATATAGTTTATATATCCGTGCAGAGGATATTATAATTTTCGTCTAAATTGTGCACCGCAGAGAAGCAGACATCTCCCACCCTATAAAGTAAATATAAACTTGATCAGCATTACCCAAATGCTGAATCGATGCAAATATTTCAGTTGTCTGTTTCTAAGCGAACTAGCCTCTCAGTTTTGAACTTATTTTATATGTTTGAAGTCATTCACTGCTTTAAGTTTAAAAATCTTAATAAATATTTGAAGTTTGTTACTTACCTCAGAAGCACTAGTGGCTACGGAACTTATACTTGGAGATAAAGGTGCTGAAGTCGATTGCAATGAACTTGGAGTACTCGATATTCGTGACGAGTTGTTTATTCCCGAGGAAACTCGTTTGTTTATTGAAGAATTTATACAGGAATTTGTTTTGTTAAAACTCAAGTGTGTTTTGGGTGTAGTTACTGGGGATTCATCCGTGCCTTGAGTAATATTTCCTAATGAAAGTGATTCGGAAATATTACTATTATCATTTCTGGAAAAACATCCTCCAAAGGGTGAAATTTTCATAGAATCGTTGGAATTGACTATTATATTATTGTTTTCAGTCGTATCACTTCGACAACTGTTTGGTATTTCCATTGATAACCTTGTGTTTTCTACAGATGAGCTCTGAGAATTACGAGATGTCATGATACCTGCAGCTTTTATCTGTTCATTTAAAAGAAAAATGAAATTTAAAATTTGTTTATTATTTAACATTAATCTAAGGAGACATACTTCACTATTATGGCAGCTCCAAATAGATGGTCTGAATGATTCACTCAGATATTGCCTTACTTGGTTTTTTTGCTTTTGAATAACATGATATCTGGTGGGGTTCTCAAGCACCGTACTGACCTAGAAATTAGTCTTTCACTTATGGATTTTACGTTCAATACCTATTCATTACCTGCAGTACTTGGGGTGGTACATCTACACCAATGCTCTGAAGGGGAACTTTAAGTTTAACTGGACTTGACGGTTCCATCAATCGCTCCTTTTGAACTAAATTTGAGATATGTTTTAAACTTGATCCACTATTACTACCAGTACCGATAAATTCAGAGTCGTTTCTTCTTTGAGCATTTTCAAATATTTCGTGAATTTTTTCATCTGGCGAATCCAACATCTGTTGCTGCATTAAAATTTGTTGTTGCTGTTGATGTTGTTCTCGTTGCAATTGTAACTTCAGTTGAGTTCGGGAAGTAGGGGTAGCATTTTTGAAACTCGGTCTGTTAATAAAATATATAAATTATTATAGTTTTGTAACCAATATTTATATTAACTAACTGGTCTAATCCAAAAAGTCAGTATACAGTATACCTACCCACCCGAAAGTGGAGGTAAGCCCACTATGCGCGGCTCGGTAGTATCAGCGAGGGTTATATCGCCTAAATCTACAATGCTTGGGTCCATTTCCAGTATCATTTCCAAATCTTTGTCTATACCAACTGTAACCCGAATACTTTTTGTAACTTCGTCATCACTTATCATTTCTTTCGATGAAGAATGTGAATTGTATGTATCATAATGATGACTTTCATTTATTAAAGAAGGTTCCTCGCCGATTTCGATGGTGGCGGAAGAACTGCACTGCGACATCTTCAAGGTCTGAACCCTTCTAAGAAAGTCTGTGAACTCCATAGAAGATGTGTCTGAAGACGGCTGGACTAGTTTTTGATAATTAATTTTAATTCTTTCCAATGAAGTCAACAGGCCCATTGAAATTATTTTTGCTCTGTTTTAATGATCAATTTTTTTTTATTTCCATTTTACCCCAGTTTGAAAATATTTTATCCGGGAATATGCAGATTATAAAATTTATTTAATATATATAATGTAGCGTTGAGTGGTATATCTACACTACAAGAAAACCTGGCACCGACGCACGTTTTTTTAAATGAAAAAATAAGGTTTCGACAATTTTAAGCGCTCCTAATTGTGAATGGAACATAAAACATTTTTTTTTAATCTAAGATACATTTTTGTTTTAATTCCAAGTGATAGTACATAATAAATTCAAACAATTTGAAAAGTTTTATACTTTTTTTTATGAATTATTTTCAAAATCATTTCATTTTGAGCGTAAGAAATCGGGTAACTTGTACACCACCTAAAACATGTTTTCATTTAGTATGGAAAAACATAGCAGTATGATTATGTGCGGGTGTAATGTGTGATAAATATATATTAATGGGTAATCACGTGATAGTATTAAAACAGGGTGGTCATATTGTTTCCATAGTACCCAATGCTATAAGAATTATTCTACGCACCTAATTATGCGGTTTAACACCCTCGCATATTACCGTGATTAATTACCCATTTTTATTAAAATCCAAGTCATTTGCGACAATTGCATAGAAAGCAAGGAAAGTTAATAATGATTATTGTTACAATTTTTATTCAAAAAAATTTAAAATTTTTTATTTAAAACACATAATTATTTTTTTCTGAGCAAAAAATAAAAATCGTAAAAAATCATTATTCTCTGAGATAAACAAAATATATATATAAAATAATCATTATTCTCTGAGCAAAAAAAAATAAACATAATAAATTAAAAAAAAAAATTATGAAAACTTGTAAAAAAAATATTCCGAAAAATTGATCTATAGAAGATTTGTTTTTCTCGTATTTAAATCAGTAGAGCATACCATGTTTAAATTTTGGATTAAGGGAAAAGCTAAAAAATTGAATTTATTGTAGTTAGATTATTAATATTTTCGTCAATTAGATAGAAATTTTATTCTTGTTTTTACAAAAAGTCATAGCTATCTACTGGAAAAAATTTTCAGAACGATTTGTTATTTCATTTCAGCTTTTTTCTAAATTTTTGTGGTACGAAAAGCGATTGCTAAAAAATTATGATGTTAATTTCTACGTGTATACTTGGTCTAAGGAGTCATGCAATCAAATATCTAAAGTATTTACTACATAACCCGCAATCTTGAATTGAGTGATAGTATTCAGCGGAAAAAATAAAAATTACAAATAATGATTATTTAATTATTTTTTTGCTCAGGGAATAATAATTATTTTCGTTTTTTATTTATTTGCTCAAATAATAATAATTATTTTGTGATTTTTTAAATAAAACTCATAATAATTACTTTCCCTGAAAGAAAGTGATAGTTTCATTTGATTTAAGTAAATTTTACATATAAAATTTTACATTTTTTAATTATACCCTTGCAGAGGGTATTATAGTTTTGGTCAAAAGTGTGCAACGTAGTGAAGGAGACATCTCCGACCCTATAAAGTATATATATTCTTGATCAGGATCACCTCCTGAGTTGATATAAGCATGTCCGTCTGTCAGTCTGTCTGTTCCAACGCAAACTAGTTTCTCAGTTTTAAAGCTATCGTCTTCAAACTTTACACACACCCTTCTTTCCTTTGCAGGCAGTATATAAGTCGGAACGGCCGGGATCGGTCAACTATATCCTATAGCTGCCATATAACTGATTGACCGGAAATGGCATAACTTCGATGTTTTTTAAGATAAAAGAATGGGACTTTGTATGGATTCCACTTTGAGTAAAATAATTCGACATTCCAAATTTCATAAGGATCGGCCGACTATATCCTATGTGGTAGAGACTATTGTAGTCCGAACATAGTACCCTGAACGGATCGTGTTGGGCATATGTCGAACTACAATCGCCAAGGAGTAGAGGACGAAAGTTTCTAGTCCTTCTACTAGGAACGTTAAAATTTAAGCGTGTTAGTAAATGCTGACTGTCTACATTACCATTAATAAGATTAAATAGAAACATGATACCCAGCATCGTTCTACGATTTGTTAATGATAGTAAGTTGATTAATAAAAGTCTACTATGATAGGAAGGGAGGTGAAGACTTGCATTCCAATTAAGTCCTCTTAGTCCGAAAATAAGGAAGTTTCTATGTGATCTCGGTGTACTCCGTATTGAGGATTCACATGAGACACATGATCCATACTCAAGAATCGGACGGACCAATGATGTGTGTAAAATTTTAGTAATGTAAGGGTCGTTGACCCTTCTTTCTTTCTTTTCTTTTGATCATCTTTTAATAAAACCAAGCACACCCATAGCTTTATTATCCATGGTAGATATATGGTCGGTAAATTTCAATATGGTTCGGTAAGTTTCAAATCTAATAGGACTCCCAGATCGTTAACCTGAGTTAAACTTTTTAAGGCGTTCCCATAAAAAAGTAAGTAGCCTGGTGAGGGCTAGATCGATAAAATGATATGAGTTTACATTTCGATCCATTAAGCTTTAGGTTATTTGCTAAGCACCAATTTTAAAATTTGTCCAAATCGGATTGAAGTCTAGATTGGGCGCTAAGAAATCTATACTGAAGACAAAGCTTAACATCATCAGCGTACATAAGTACTAATGAGTCAGTTAAGGCAAGGTGAAGTCGTTAATAAATAGTGCAAAAAGTAACGGTCCAAGATGTCTTCCTTGGGCACCCCAGATGTGACGCGGACTAAACGCGAGGTAACATCTTTAAAGAAGACGCTTTGGGTTCTTCCTGATAAGTACCTGGAAATCCAGATAAAAAGATCCGTTGGAAATCCGAAAAGACTGAGTTTACTTATAAAAAGCGAATAGTTAACAGAGTCAAATGCTTTACTGAAGTCAGTGCAAATGACGTGACAAAAGATGTTAGCTCGAATAAGTTGGTTGTGGTGGAGCGGAGCTTCATAAAGCCATGTTGGCACGGGGATATTATTGAACTAATTAACATAGGTTTTGCAAATGTGGAGTTATAAGTTTTTCGTAAAGCTTTGGAATTGCTGACAATTTAGAGATGCCTCTATAATTTGTAGCATCGGAATTTTTCCCTTTTTTATGCAGAGCATGTATTACTCTCCATGACGTAAAGCGACCCCTAGGAGCCGCGTTTGGCGGAAGGTCTGTGGGAAAGGAACAAAGTTCGCATCGAACCAGAGCTAAGTTCGAGCGAACGAAGGACCGCAGAAGAACCCCAAAAGCAGTATAGCGCGACGGATCATTAAGTGAGGGAGGAAGACCGCGGAGATTCCCCCTTATAAGAAAGTCCAGGCTGTGTTCCAGCCTAGGATAATGTCCATATTAGTAAAATAGTGAAGTGAGACGGCAGAGGCATTTCAAGACTCCTGGAGTCTAAAACTAATTGCAGCCGAAAAAGAAAAAAACTAGATAGAGAAAAAATTACAGATATATAAACGGAAAAAAAGAAAGGAAAAAAAAAAATTAAGAAAAAAAGGGAAAAAGTAAAGTAAATATCCTGATGGGTTTATTCGGTACACCAGCAAATCAAACAGTATTGCCTTTAAATAGGGTGAATTTCTTTTTATGGTTTTTTATATTGTGCCGGCCCCATTGGGGAAAACAGAGATTTTTGTTTTGTGCAATCCTTATTTCCAGCGACCCATCGCTTTCGTCGAGTAGGCATTTGTATGATTTGACATCTCTGATTTTATTCCCTGGTGTCCCGAAAAATCTGGACTCTATAATTCCAAAGTACTTTTGAGCCCTTTTGATTTCTGTTTTTTTATGGTTTTTTTATACACAGCCTTACGATTTGATTTATTTGATTGATTTATAATTTTATTCAATTCTATCGATTTTAATTTGTTTTTTTTTCTATGTCGATTGTAATATGTACATTATAATAATAGATTATTATAAATTGGATATATATTAATATATATAATAATATATCCAATTCCATTTATCAACATTATTATTTCTAATTGATTATCTTAAGCTTTATATGGTCATTTTCAATGGTCATAATAATAAATATTTTATAATGTGTTAACACCGACAAGTATGCCGTAGTTTGCCGGGATTAGTTAGAAGGAATACCCAAGAAAAGGGATCGCTCGCAGGATGCGGAACCGGAGCGATCAATTTTAAACATGTATTTACTTATTAATTTAAATTAAATAATATTTCTGGTTATTAAAAAGCTAGTTTAGTATTAGTTTATAATCTTTTATATTTACAGTATATATTATAAGATATTTATTCCAAATACCAGATATAGTTGAATATTTCATTACCAGAATATTTCATTATAGAATTAATTTCATAAAACAAAATTTTTGAAAAATGTTGAAAGTCAATAAACAACCTTGAAAAGCAACCAAGTCATATGTATTTCCGATCAATCATCAACAGTATATAATATCAATACAGTATACAGTATATAATCGACCGATCCTGGCCGTTCTGACATACATACATACATACGTGTACATACATATGTGTGTTTGCATAAAGGAAAGTTGAAATAACAAGAAAGGAAAGCTAACTTTGGGCGAAGCCGAATTTGATATACCCTTGCAGTTAAGTGGCAGATTATATTATTAGATATATATCGGATCGTCTATAGTCGACCGATCCTTATGAAATTTGGCAGATTGGATAAGTTTGTCCAAAGATTGGCAGAGCGGATTAGTTTGCCCAAAGTCCCACCCTTCTATCTTAAAAAACGACGAAGTTGTGGCATTTCCGATCGTTCAGTTATGTATATGGCAGCTATAGCACATAGTCGACCGATCCTTATCAAATTTGGCATATCGGGTTGGTAGCTTTAAAAACAAGTCGATAGCTTTAAAACTGAGAGACTAGTTTGCGTTGAAACAGACAGACAGACAGGCAGACGGACATGCTTATGTGTGCTTATGACTAAGGAGGTGATCCTGATTAAGAATATATACATATACTTTACATGGTCGGAGAGGTCTCCTTCATGCGTTGCACACTATTAACGAAATTATAATACCCTCTGCAAGGGTATAAAAAACCGACATGATTATATCGACTCAGGAGACGAACCTGATCAATATATTTTGTATTTATACATACGTAATTATACTTTATGGGATCGAAGATATCTCCTTTATTTCGTTACATACCTTCTGTATACATTCTTATATAGGACTGCGTTAACTGCGTAAAGTATTTTTAAAAATTTGCTATCCAGAGGACATAATTTTTAAGTTAGTGTCCAGAATGCAATTACAAACGTGCATTTTTACGTGAATTTTTACATAAACTATGAGTCCAATGAAGTTCCACTGCATCTGTAGTGTGCGCAACGTGAGACTATTTTCTATAGTTGAAGAATTAAAACATCGCTTTGTGGTTTCGACTGGTGGGCTTAAAAATTTAACCTAAATTTTAAATTTTAAAATACATAAAACCTTGATAATTGACATGCTAAAACACATAAGTATATTTATTTGTGTAGAATATAGATTGTAATTTACGATAATCCATAGCATACATATAAAGGTAGATACATATGTATGTACATATGTTACAAATTTTATTTCAGTAAAAAATGTACATACATAAGTGTCGGATTCACAGGGGGGTTTTCGGGTCCGGACCCCCATTTTAATTTGCTTTCGAATAATAAATGCAATAGAAGATAATTACGAAGAATGGTCACTTGTATATATGTGCGTGGTAATTATGCATATATCTCTGCATTATGTATACATATATAATTATTATATATAATTATGTAATTATGTATATATATATAGGGAAAAAATTTCTACCCCCTCTTAAAAAAATTTTGGAGACCCCCTTATCAAAATCCTGGGTCCGCCCCTGACATACATGTTTATACATATCTTCTTAAGACGATAATTTTTTAAATCAAATAAACACATACATCGATTATATAAAGTAATATATTTTTTTATACATGAAAAACATTTAAAGTACTTATATGTATATTTGAATTAGGTATGTCGAGCATTTAATTTTCTAATAGAGTAGAAATACTTTAGAAAAATCATAATAAATACAGATGCATGCATACATATGTACATATACCGAAAACACTTACATACATATGCATGTAGGTTTGTTCATTAAACTCATACATATATGAATATTGTCTGATAAGATAAAAAATTAGCGTTAATCATATATCAAATATAACCGTGTTGATTGTACACATATGCATGTACATATGTATACATATACAGCCGATGTTCATAAATAAGGCACCGAACGAAGGTATATTTTCTTTCAGAAACAAATTGGATTAAAGATATCGGACGAAAATATAAAATATATTTGGACGCATTTTATGTTACATTTAAATATATACAGATTTATGTACTTACACTTCTTCTGATCGAATAGAGCGAGTGGATGACTTTAATTCATAAAATTCGACATTTTCCGAACTTCCTGCCACAGTTATATTAGGTATTAATTCCATACTTTCATTATCATTTAGTAGACTAATGTTCAAATCAAACTCCATATCAAAGCCCAAATCGATTCCAGACTCTGCCATATTTGCTGCGATTGCCACAATTGAGGTATTATATGTTCAAATTCATAAAATTTTTTTGTTCTTCACGCATCTGTGTCATCACAGCCGACATACAGATGGATCCAAAAACGAGTGCTCAAAGTTTCATAACTCGGTTAGAGCTTTCAATTGCTGGCAGTAAAAAAATGTCGGTATAGATCGTCACAACGTAACGTAAAAACATACGTAAGAATAAACGTAAATACAAAACGTAAAAACAACTAAGCCAATTTACGATATAGAAAGTACATATGTACATATATACGATTTGGTAAATAAATGTAATATGAATTAAATAAATGCGATTCATTTTTGTGTGTTTTTAAAATTGATAGAAACTAATACAAAATAAGGTAATATATTTTTTTTAAGCTACATGGACGCCACACTCCAGACTTTTTCTCGGGGGAAAACCAATCAATGAATCAACTTATGAACAATTTATGTCAATCAACAACAATGTATGTCCTATAGCAGGCAAATAACTGATTGATCTGAAATCCAATTACTTTGTTGTTTTTAAGTTTGCTTAATAGATTAAGATATCCTTTAGCCGCCATACAATTGACCGATCGGAAATGATACCACCTTGGTATTTTTAAAAATGCTTGGGGCTGTTTTCAACATTTTCATTAGAAAATGAATTTGACAGGGAAATTCTTATAAGGATCGGCCCACTACATACGATCCGATACATATCTAATAATATAAGCTGCCACTTAACTGCAAGAGTAAATAGCTTTAATCCAAGGATGCTCAGTTCCATGTCTCTCGTTCCTCCTGTGTTGTTGGATTGCAGTATCATATGGGAAGAGCAAAGTCATATACGTGTGCTGCTCCTAGCATAGGCAAGGCAAACTACAATAACAATTTTGGTTAGTTTAACAACACTTAACAGAGTTTCAACACTTTTCGGCATAGTGCAAAGGAATTTTGTTGTTGCATTGTCGAAAAATTTTCACTGCAAGAAAATACTTTTGGCTTTGTTCTCTGACAGAATAGTTGACTTCGGAAGGATTTATTTTTTCTTTGCAGAAAATTTTCTTTGCGAGCAGGAATGTATTGTTTTATAATGATATAATAATATCATAGTGTATTGTAATATCATAATAAGCGGAAAAAAAAATTTAATTTATTTTTATAATGTTTAATTCTTTTTCTATTAAAAATTTTACAATCATATTCTTCAGTGATACGATAGGAAATAAAAAAAAAAACAAAATGGAATACCATATTGTCTGCGCTTTCAAATCGAGCCAGAAACCAATTTCTTCGCCCCAGGCGGGCATAATGTGTTGACTGTGTCAAAGTGACAGCAGCAAACCAAAACCTAACCACATTTTCCTAACAACACTAAGAGCATGAGCAGTAAATAAAATTCGCTTCCCGAATTTCCAGTTAGTTAGCAAAATTCGCCTGCTTTGTTCCCCATGGTATCACTCCAAGTGATTCCATTGAATGTTTTTAAGCTAACCTCCTTAGCATCCACTTAACATACCCTCTGCAAGGGTAGAGCTATTGTTCATACTTTTACACTGTAGAACTCAAAAATATGTATTCACAACGGATAAAAAAGATATACCCACAGGTGTGGATCAACCAGGATTGAAACTTCACTCTCGGATTACATACAGTTTCAAAACCTTGGGCTTATATTTCAACCTAATAATGAGCCACCCTGTGCAAGGACGCAACAAAACAAAGCTGTTTTTATGTCACATCGTGTTGTTTGCGCAAGCTTCTGGCAAATATGTGACCTAGACGTTTCAAAAACCAATAATATAATCTTTCTAAAACGAAGAACTACCGGAGACGAAGAAAATCTAATTTATCTAACTTGCAACAAGGGTTGACGGATTTTATGTCAATAATGTGTAAACAAAACCATCTATATAGATGTTGATTTCCCAGCTAACTAAATAATCAAAGTTTTCCGTACGGATATCAACGTCGAATTCTAATTCTAATTCTTTTCACAACAAAAGCTCGAGTTAAATGAATTCCCGAATTATATTATACGAATACGAACTATACGAATTTTATTATATGAATGCGAAAATCACATTGAAGTAATGCACTTTTCAGCCACGCACCTCAAAAATAAATATAACCTAATTGTCTGTTATACATTCCACGGAAAAAATCATCCCGAATGCCCAGCTCACGGCGGGACACGAATCAAGCACGATTACCATAAGGAGTTTATGGAGAAAACCAACAGGACACATCTGTGATGTTGGTGAAAACGAACTTACAATAGCGCCGTATACTGTCATCTCGATTCACCCCCTCGGTTCATATTTAAAGGTTAATTTATGACTTTTATGAAAATTATCTCCTACTGGGAGATCATTTCATTGCAGCAGAAAATCATTGCTTAAAAAACTAAGCACGCATAATAACCCCATGCATAGTGACCCCAAAGGTAAATTAGGCAATTAATAATGAGCACAAAAGTATCTAATTTTTTTAAATAAAATAACTACATAAGCCCACACATTGAGTTAAATCCCTCTATTAACGTCATATTTGCTTTTTCGGCACCCGGGAATCGATCATCGTTACTGCAGCTCTCATCTCAACTTTTCAAGTCACCCATAAAAAATATCGCACCCACTGTCAGTGGTATGAACAATAGCTCTACCCACTGTCAGGGTAGAGCTATTGTTCATACTTTTACACTGTAGAACTCAAAAATATGTATTCACAACGGATAAAAAAGATATACCCACAGGTGTGGATCAACCAGGATTGAAACTTCACTCTCGGATTACATACAGTTTCAAAACCTTGGGCTTATATTTCAACCTAATAATGAGCCACCCTGTGCAAGGACGCAACAAAACAAAGCTGTTTTTATGTCACATCGTGTTGTTTGCGCAAGCTTCTGGCAAATATGTGACCTAGACGTTTCAAAAACCAATAATATAATCTTTCTAAAACGAAGAACTACCGGAGACGAAGAAAATCTAATTTATCTAACTTGCAACAAGGGTTGACGGATTTTATGTCAATAATGTGTAAACAAAACCATCTATATAGATGTTGATTTCCCAGCTAACTAAATAATCAAAGTTTTCCGTACGGATATCAACGTCGAATTCTAATTCTAATTCTTTTCACAACAAAAGCTCGAGTTAAATGAATTCCCGAATTATATTATACGAATACGAACTATACGAATTTTATTATATGAATGCGAAAATCACATTGAAGTAATGCACTTTTCAGCCACGCACCTCAAAAATAAATATAACCTAATTGTCTGTTATACATTCCACGGAAAAAATCATCCCGAATGCCCAGCTCACGGCGGGACACGAATCAAGCACGATTACCATAAGGAGTTTATGGAGAAAACCAACAGGACACATCTGTGATGTTGGTGAAAACGAACTTACAATAGCGCCGTATACTGTCATCTCGATTCACCCCCTCGGTTCATATTTAAAGGTTAATTTATGACTTTTATGAAAATTATCTCCTACTGGGAGATCATTTCATTGCAGCAGAAAATCATTGCTTAAAAAACTAAGCACGCATAATAACCCCATGCATAGTGACCCCAAAGGTAAATTAGGCAATTAATAATGAGCACAAAAGTATCTAATTTTTTTAAATAAAATAACTACATAAGCCCACACATTGAGTTAAATCCCTCTATTAACGTCATATTTGCTTTTTCGGCACCCGGGAATCGATCATCGTTACTGCAGCTCTCATCTCAACTTTTCAAGTCACCCATAAAAAATATCGCACCCACTGTCAGTACTTCACGTTCTGACCGAATCCGACTACAAACTCTTTTTACTACCGACTCTAACATCTTAATTTTAGAAACAAAATAAACCCATTGAGCTCATTTAAAATAAGGTTTCACTTGTTACCAACTGCATGGAAAACTGCTAATCCGGTAGACGTATCAAAATAGATTTAGCTGTTGCTAAATTCCGTTTTAGTTGTAAATCGCAGCTTTTGATTGTAGAGGGCATGGAAATTACACCAGCTCATGATAGTGCATAGGCCCCTACATTGCTGAACACGGAGACTTCTACTATCGTTGTCAAAAATTGTGAGATTAAATTAAGATGTCGTAGTTGTCGTAACGTAGCTTTCCCATGCGAAAGTGGTTTGTGGACCGTGTTAATGACAAAAAATGGCATATTCCCATCGCAATCACAAGTATTGTAGTTTATTTAGGTTAGCGTTAGCTTCCGTGAAATAATCCTAATGGTACCTGTTGGCACCTAGTTCCAAGACCTAATGTCTTGGCACCGAATGCCAAGACATATGATAACGTACAATAACGTTGATAACGGTGCCCATCGTACAATGCTGGTAACTCCTAAGCCATACAATCAAATCAGAAAACCTCCTCGTGGTATTCTTTGGGTGCCAGACATTTTAATAGATTTAATAGCTGCTCATTTGAGCAGCGAAAGGTCCTTGGAGTTGCCAGCCCCTGGACCTTTACGAGGACAGTCCGATAAGTACTTCGCCTCACCGCCCGACGGCGTCACTATCGTAAGAGAAATTTACTATCGTGTAGTACATTCCCTTAGACGGCTTGTTGGCACCGAATGCCAAGACATATAATAATGCATAATATATAATAACGCTGCACATTTAGTAATTGAAATTTGACATAGTATAGTGCATTCTATAATTATATAATATTATTACTTAATATACTAATACTAATATACTATAATTACTTAATATAAAGCTTCACATCTTGTAATAGGAATTTGACTCCGAGGAGAGAGTCAACCTCAAATTATAATTTGATTCTGATCGACTGACCTAGCTAAAGGCGGAACAAGCCAGCGAGCAGCTGTGTCAACAGCGGGAATGACAAGAGCCAGCGGAATCATGAAATGCAAAACCCATGACGAAGCGGTCTGAGTCAGCAGATTCAGAAGTAGGTGACCGGTTTAACGATTACGGAAGTACGTCGATAACATTGACCTACTAAGTCCTAGAACTAGGCATACTTTGTTCAATAATACCCTAGACATATGTATACTTAGCATTATATATAAGAGCAGTTATTCTGAAATAAAGACAGTAGTGAATACAGAATCAATCGTCTCGTTACTCGGTGTTAACCAGAGCACTTAGACGTAATCGCCTTCGAGTGGCTCCCCTGGAACCGTCGTAGGACCCTCGATACATCAATCGCCAATGAGTGTTGCTCCCGTGGAACGGACCGCCAGTAGGCATCATCTAAACGTAACCGCCGCTGAGTGTTGCTCCCGTGGAACGGACCGCCAGTAGGCATCATCTAAACGTAATCGCCGCTGAGTGTTGCTCCCGTGGACGGACCGTCGGTAGGAACCCCAATGACCTCCGAGTGTTGCTCCAGATCAAAGGACCGCCGGAGGAACCTAATATCCCCACCACAGCTGAGACCAGTCAACAAACCTTCAGCTCCCCGTTTCCCGTAATCAACCCCCCGCCTGCACAAACCAGGCAGTTTTAGGCAGACGTTCTATAGGTTTGACTACGACTCCAGGACCTATCGTTACTCCCGTGAATTCAAGTTCGATGTTAGTGGCCGCATCATGCCCTGCGTACGAACAGTACCTGTTGTTAATTTTTCGAAGGAGAAGGAGCTTAATCTTGTAGATGAAACTATCCAGCCATCATATTACTTTTTCCTGGCTTTGGATTTATGATTATGACTTTTTCCATTGTTGAGGAAAGTTTCCGTGATTAGTTGCCCAATAATATTGTTATTTGCATTGGTGTTGCGTAACTTGCAGCAGATACAAGTAGTGCATCGAGGTTTTGTACTGTGACATCTTTGTAAGCTGTTTTGCTTTGTACTTTGTGTATTTTCGGTAATTCTTACTATTCGTTTTTGTGGTTGTTCGATGTATAGCTTTGCGTGTTTAGTGATGTTAATTTTCTTCCAAGCATAGCTCTGCTCTGCTTCTTTATCTTTTTTGTGTGGGTTTTAATGTCGCCCAATAGAGATTTTTATCTCTATTTGCACTTTTACTAACCCACACTAATCGTTTTCTTTATATTCCCTTCATCGTTTCCTTGGTACAGTGGTTCAAGGTACTTCAATGAAAAAAAAAAAATAAATAAATTAATAAATATGGAATTCAAGCTTGTCTGTCCTATTAAGTCTTGTAATAAAAAAAATTTTAACATTTCAGCCTACCATCCACTGCTGGATCTGTAAAAAAGTTTTACAAGCTAAGAGTGCCGGGTTCACGGAATCAGTTTGGTATGTCATTTCTCGTATGTCTGGTCTGCACATTTTTTGTGACGGTTGCCATGCTGTTTAGGATGAAATAATGCCGTTCATGAGATAAACTATAAGTGGGTTTATAGGGTTGATTAGCAGGGCTTGCAAAATCAATGACACATGTGCGTTTGATTCACAGTTTAGTAGTCTTCAGCTGACAAATGAGTCGGTTCCAAATTTCTTAGTATAAATGAGAATCGGTCCGATACCACCAATCCATCAATTCAAACCCTCTTAAAAGTCCCCCAAACAGGGTAATTTACAGTCGAACCCCCGTTTCCAACTGATGCTACAGTATTAGTAACTGCGACAACAAAATCCTCAAATCACCTGTACATATTTCTTCGAAACATATATTTGTTTATCGGCTTGCCCCTGATACTTCTGAGAATAATATCTTGGCTAACATCAAAGCCAAAACAAAAGCTGACAAAATACAAAATATACAGAAAAAAAATACACCTATACTAGGCCACTGACCTTCCACCTCATCTTCCTCAAAAAAAAAAACTAATTTCTTCGCCGAAGAATTACTTCCTTCGGCTTGAAGCCCATTGCTGATTCGGCTGTTACTGCCTTGGACTTGCTGCCCATTATTCGGCTGTTGCTGTACCATTTGCTCCGGTCTTTCGGCCTGCCATCTCTGAACTCACCCTTGATCTGGGAGGCTCTGTTCTGTCATCTCCTGTCTTCCGCCGGCTGTTTGTGATCCCAGCGTGGTTCTGTGGGGGATTGCCTATAGAACGCCTCTTCTTCTAGGGATAATTTTTTGAACATCTCGGCTAGGCTCATCACCTCTTCTAGAGACGCGCATGCATATGGCCTTATGAACATTTTCATGTTCCGTGGCCGTGTCATGCAGTTCTCAACGAGCCTCTCTATGACCTCCTTTGTGGACTTCCTTAAGGGGACCTCCGTTTTCGATTTTAAATTTTGAGCATATATGTGGTTCTGGAATGAACTACGACTATTCAGTTCGCACAAAAATTAAAGAAATGGCAAACCTTTGAACATTTTATCTTTAATTCGCATTTTTTTTTCGCTTAATGTTTATGCTTTCATACAGTTACCAAAATCAAAATAAATCAAAAATTTTAACATGGTTTAACACTGGTTTCACTAAGAAAACAATCATAGAAAAATGTTTGAGGAAAATATAGAATTAAAGCGGGGGCATGAGACATTGCTGAACATGGCAGCTACAGAAAAGGTAAGCTGAATAGCTTCATTGAAGCTATGTGTACCGTCAGACATAAGACAGGTAATGGCGACAGATAATGGTGTCCAGTTCTCCAGGAGCTTCAAGAAGTCCTTGGAGGAGTTCGGAGTACGGCATCAATTTACCGCACCCTACACGACGAAGGAAAATCCCATGGGAAAGGCAACAAGGACGGCGATATTATGATCGGGGTACTCTCCGTGCTTCGTAATTTTAGGCAGAGACCCAAGAATACTAAAGGACAAGGATGTATGGTTTGATGTCTGGAAAACATCCGGTGCCCCGCGTAGCAAACACAAGAGTACAGGATCCAGAAGAGTCAATGGTGTTGGAAAAGAAATCCACTAACAGCCGGAAGCAAAATCAAGGAGAATTAACGGGCGCGTCTGGCGCTATATAAAGAGGACCACTGGAGCGAATCGGACCGCCTTTAGAGAGTCCGACATTCAAACCGGAAAATTTCCTTGGAAGAATTAGGAGTAGTGGGCTCAAGGACCCCCGTGGGTAAGTCGGACAGTCTAATGTGCGAGAACTAAATCGAGTGCGGAAGAAACCAAATCCTGCCCGGCGTATGCGTGGGAGGTGTGCCGATTGGTGACCAACACGGAACATCTGCCAGCCACGGCGTAAGGGAGAGACTAATTGGAGCAGGGACGCCACAGGAGCAGATCGACGGCAGCAATAACAAAAGGAGCAGGAGCCGAGGAAGAGCAGCGCAGGCCCTGCAGCCTGAGCACGTGAGTCCAAAAGGAGAGAGCCATTGGCGCCGGGCACCAAGACCGCAGATCTTGCCGTGCTAAAGCTTTGGCCAACCCGATACGGTGATGGGTGTACGAACGTTGACGGCGGAGCCGAGCTGGAGCCACCGGAGATGCAGTGAGGATTCGGCAGAGGTGTGAACTCCTGTGAGACTTACGATCATAACCTGTAACTTTGTAATCAACCAAGATTTAGAATAAAGGAGGCATAAGTGTAAAAGAAGCTATCGATATTATTTATGGGCTAGGGCAATCGTTTTGAATCAATAAATTTGGTGAAACGATCCCATAACTTCTGTGAGCTAGCTGCGGCAATTGTTGCAAGCACATACCTACAAACTAAACTAACCTAGAGGTTATAGCACTGTCAGCGAGGCGTTTGGCTTTTAAGCGGGGGTGGGGTGCATATCTTGTGGAATAGGTTGGATTCTTCTTTCGAAGATTAGGATTTTGGTAAGTTTGGCTGTTTGTAGGTCGCGTTTTAGCTCTATTGGGAGAACATTGGATTCGTGGGTTAACTTATTTATGGGAGTGGTTCAGTAGGCTCCAAGGTCTAATCAAAGTGCAGCATTGAATGGAGTCTTCCATTTGTTAAGGGTGCTTTTGGATAAGTGGCCCTAAAGGAACAACCCGTACTTTAGTTAAGCAGTGACAGTTGCTTTAGCGACATGAAGGAGTGTGTGGGTGTTGGAGATAAACCTAGGGCTGGGTAAGCATTTTATAATATTCAGGTTTTGGTGGAGTGAGTGTCTATGATAGTTTCAATTGTATTTACTGTCAAATGTTAGTCCTACGATTTTCAGCGAGGTCACCGTGGGTACTTGGATGTTGTTGCAGGTTATGGAATGTTTGCTAGGGAAAGATGTCACGGAATAAGAGCACCAGGTGCTTTATTATTTAGAAGGTGGTCTAAGATGAAGATTGTGTTTCTGTTTTTATTAAAATTTATTATGAGAAAAAATCGTCAGCGTATGCGTTTAATTTAATGTTTTTGTGTGACGCCATAGTAGTTGCAAGATTATTGTAAGTTATTAGGAATAATATTTATGATATAGTTGATCCTTGGAGGATACCGTTAGATAAGGTATGTTAATCTGATATGTGTGAGCCTACACGGACAATTATTTTCCTATTGCTCATAAAGTTTTTTTAATTTTTGGGCCTATTTTCCACTCTTTGAGTTTGTCTGTTATGAGTGGTCTGTTAAAGCAGACTATTAGAAGTCGATTTCCCTTTTTTAAAGCCGAATCGGTTTTTGTTAATGAGTTTTTTTCGGTCACAAACCACCATAATTTTTTTGTAGTGATCTTGTCGAGAGTTTTGGCAAGACAGCAAAAGCGTCTAATATTGCCGATATTTTTAATGAAGTTGTTGAGGGATCTATGGTAGATGTGAAAGAATTGGAATCTTCGTTTTATTATACCCTTGCAGAGGGTATTATAATTTTGGTCAAAAGTGTGCAACGCAGTGAAGGAGACATCTCCGACCCTATAAAGTATATATATATTCTTGATCAGGATCACCTCCTGAGTTGATATAAGCATGTCCGTCTGTCTGTTTCTATGCAAACTAGTCTCTCAGTTTTAAAGCTATCGTCTTTAAACTCTGCACACACCCTTCTTTCCTTCGCAGGCAGTATATAAGTCGGAACGGCCGGGATCGGTCAACTATATCATATAGCTGCTATATAACTGATTGATCGGAAATGGCATAACTTCTCTGTTTTTTAAGTTAGAAGGACTTTGTATGGATTCCACTTTGGGTGAAATAATTCGACATGCCAAATTTCATAAGGATTGATAAGGGAATAGGGAATGAATAAGGGAATGAAGGATAAGGGAATGAATAACTTCGTTGTTTTTGAAGTTAGAAGAATGGGATTTTTTATGGATTCAATTTTGGGCAAACTAATCCGCCAAATATCATGAGGATCTGCCGACTATATACGATCCGATATATATCTAATAATATAAGATGCGTGTCGCCAACTAGCGGATTGCCACTCAACTGCAAGGGTATATCAACTTCGGCTCCGTCCGAAGTTAGCTTTCCTTTCTTTTTTTTTTTTTAATTTCAAATCTGTATTTGGCATTCTGTCGCCTATAATCCGTAATTTTTTGTAGGTTTATGTTTCGAATAAGTTTGTTCCAAGCTAATTGCTTCTCTTTTTGTAACCTAGCTAAGTTTTTTTTCCACCGAGAACCTTTTATGGTTTAATATTTGGCGAGCTTTGTTTGATAGAGGTGTTCTGTGAAGAATAAATTTGTTGATTTGGACGGCCTCCTTTTTTACATTTTCTGAGGTATCGAATTTGATATCATTTTAAGCGTTTTTTAGTTTTCAGAAGGGTCTGTTGAATTTATTAATCTTGCTTATTGCGAATAGAGAGATGATTATTGCGAAGTAGTCCCAGCAGTGAAGGTCATTAAGTATTTAAGTTGGGTGCCAATCGTTAAAGTACGCCAGGATTAATGAGAGTACTTGATGCCAATTTTGCTTTAGGATTTGGTTTTTGGTTTGGATGGTTTTAAATTAGTGGAGAGTGGTCTTGACTTACCTTTGGAGAAGATTCTTAATGTTAAGTACTTTTTGAGTTGTGATAAGTATGGTGCTTTTGGTGTGGTGTTTGCGATTTCCGTTTCCATGTCCTCGATGTCGTCTTGTTCTTTGTGGTGAATATCATTTTTGGGTGGTTTTTTTACGATTGTGGAGCTTTGATTGTGTTTTTGCGGAATGTTAATTTGTTATGATGTTTTATGTAGTTATTTCTATTGGTGTGGTGGTGTTTAAAGATTGAAGATTTCTACGATCCTGTATTGTGGAGATGCTGAGTGTGTTTGCATATGTGGTTCTAGTTAAGTACCCATGTCACTCATATTATATCCCTAGGGCAGTTTTGTGGTCGTTTTTCTGTGTAGTCTTTATGGCTGTGAGTTCTTCCTGTTTCAAGCATGTTGGACATTTATGGTCAAGTGGGCTGAACTGGGGGTTTATTTCGGGGTCATTTGCACAATTGATCCTTTAGTGCAGTGTTTCTCTTCCGAGCAGCTTGGACATTTTTCTCAGCTTTGCATATAGTAGCTGGGGGTCCATAGTAGCTGGGGGTCCTCCTTTATGCAACGCAGTAAAGGAACCATCTCCGACCCTATAACGTATTCCTGATTAGGATCACCTCTTGAGTCGATATAAGCATGTCCGTCTGTCTGTTTCTACGCAAACTAGTCTCACAGTTTTAAAGCTCTCGTCTTCAATCTTTACACACACCCTTCCTGTTGTTTCCTTTGCAGGCAGTATATAAGTCGGAACGACCGGGATTGGTCGACTATAAAAAACTATACTATAGGAAATACTATAGTCGACTAGACGATATATGGCATAACTTTGTTGTTTTTTTAGTTAGAAGCATGCGACTTTCTATGGGTTCTAACTAATCCGGTCTGCCAAATTTCATAAGGATCGGCCGATTATATCCGATCTTATGTATATATAATAATATAAGATGCGTGACGCCACCTAGCGGACTGCCACTTAACAGCAAGCTTCCATAATTTCCTTTCTTGTTTATTGTTGTTTTTTAAATTTTTCTTTGTGGTCATTATTTGTGTTTGGTCATTAAAGTTTTTTAACCTTTTATCCAAATAATGACACACAATTATTAATTTTCAGAACGTTATAATATTATTTTTCTATGTGCGCATATGAAATCGAGTGAGACAAAAGCTCCAATTTATTTTATATATATTTTTTAAGCTTGGTTTTATTTATTGGATTATCTCTTTATGAGTCTAACAATAAGGTTGCAAATCTTAAAATAATACATTATCTAACAGTTTATTTTAACTGAATAGAGGCTATATGGTCCTAATAATGAGCGCTGGATTGGAAGGTCGTTGCGGCGAAGAGAAGAACTGCGTGAGGGCTCTCGCGAGATGATTTGGATGTACTGATAGCCTGTTGTAATACATTGTTCCTTTCTCCTTTCGTTCCGTTCCATCTCCTTTCTGACGAGTGATATGTGAAGGTCCCTGTGAATTTTTACATTCCGAACGTACCACGGTGCCCCGTCTATCGAGGTGTACGCCAAGATATGTTACTTCATTTGCTATCGGAACCACTGTGTTGTTTAGAGTAAGTGGAGGGCAGTCTTGCCTGTTAAGTGTGAACGTTACGTGTTTGCATTTTAGTTCGTTAACTATGATTCGCCAGTCGGATAGTCATTTCTTCACTGCCACCAGGTGTTTAGAAAGTTGCGCCGTTGCTTGCTTGGGACATCTCAAGCGGCTTATGGTCGCTGTGTCATCAGCAAAAGTGGATGTGGTTAGTTGCATGCTCGTTGGGATGTCCGCAGTGTAGCTAAGGTAGAGTGTTGGGTAGAGTGTAAGGTAGAGTTAGACACGTCCAGAAATATGGCAGTGCAGTACTCCTTTTGTTCGAATTCATTTCGAATTTCTGAAGTTATGCGGTTGACTTGCTCGATGGTTCCATGTTTTTCTCAAAAACCGAATTGACGAGTCGGGATTGTGTTTAGTGTTCTGAGATATAGGGTAATCTGTGCCAAGAAGCATTTTTCAAAGAGTTTTGAAAGACACGTTAGTAAACTAATTGGTCTATATGATGAAGCGATCATTTTTGGTGATATTAGGTCGCATTAGATTTTTTTGGGTTGAGTGGTTCATTTATGATTTTGAGTAACTCATGTGGTCTAAATACAATTAGTTCATACGTAGATGTGTCGATATCTGATGTTGCTGGAAGTGAGATCCCGTTTGATGCTGAATTGGGCTGAAATACATTTTGAAGATGTTCTGCAAATCTGTCGGCTCATTCTCCGTCGCTGCGCAACCAGTTGCCTGTGGATGTCCTAATTGGCATTGCAGATTCTAATGGTGCGCTGAGTGATGAGTGTGCTCTCCAAAGTGGGAACTTGGAGCTCGTTGGGGATAGCTGCTGTATGTAATGTTTTTGGGGCCGTTCTCTTCATGACGTAATGCAGCTGAGAGCCTCCGTGTAGCATCATTTATCCTTTGTTTTGCAGCTGGTGATCTGTTAGATTGCCAGTATCGCCGCGAGCGTCGCTTTGCTAGAACAAGCTGTTCTATTTCAACGTTCAAGAATCTCTGATTGTACGATATTTTTTGCGTTTGTGGAGTTGACATGCGAGCTGCTGCGACCAAGACAGATTCGAGGGTGTTTGTGACTAAGTTGATATCAGCTTCGTCATTTAAACGTGGATTCAACTCAATATGCGATCTTACATATTTTTTGTACTTAAGCCAGTTGGTTTTATTCGTTGTTAGTCTGAATGGTTTATCTACCGCAACTGGATGTAGATTTAGTTGAAGGAGTACAGGCGAGTGATCCGACGATACATCTGATAAGCAGTTGGCGCTTATTAGGTTTTGTGGAATGTTTTTTGTGACTGCAAAATCTATCAAGTCTGGCAGTTTCTGGGATCTGTTGGCCAATATGTAGGTGTCCCAGGTGACACACAGTCTAGCTTGTTGCTTGCTTTTATTATTGCATTGTACAGCTGCCTTCCCTTTGGGGTCACAAGTCGAGATCCCCAGTGCGTATGCTTGGCATTAAAGTCTCCTGCTACTATAAATTGTTCGCTCAGAGAGTTGAAATAGTCCATGAATTGGGATTCGGATATTGTAAACCGAGGAGGACAGTATGCGGCGGCAAGCTTTAAGGATCGGTGCTCCATCTGTACATCTACAGATTTAGCTTGCATGTAGCACTAACCATACAGCATATAGACTACTCATTTCATACAACGAAAATGGACGAAAAAATTTCTTGCGACAGGCCCCAGCAGGCCCCAGAGAGAATCTTACTCTCATTCTTACGCTCTTTCTTCCGCTCTTATTCTCAAAAAAAATTTTTGGTTCTTCAGTCGCTGAGAGGCCCTTCATCAAGATGGTTGATCCGCGGTTAAATTCATCTTTATATGTATGCGTGCTCACATATTCACATACACGGTTTTATGTGTGTGCGTTCTTTTTCGTTTTGAAGCCAACCAAAATTTTAGGTTTTTGTAACTTTTCAAGCTCCCATAGGTTCCCATCCATCCCATCCATCCCATAGCTGCTATATAACTGATTGATCGGAAATGGCATAACTTCTTTGTTTTTTAAGTTAGAAGGACTTTCTATGGATTCCACTTTGGGTGAAATAATTCAACATTCCAAATTTCATAAGGATCGGCCAACTATATCCTATAGCTTCCATATAGCTGATTGATCGGGAATGAATAACTTCGTTTTTTTTGAAGTTAGAAGAATGGGATTTTCTATAGATTCAATTTTGGGCAAACTAATCCGCCAAATATCATAAGGATCTGCCGACTATATACGATCCGATATATATCTAATAATATAAGATGCGTGTCGCCAACTAGCGGATTGCCACTCAACTGCAAGGGTATATCAGCCTCCTTTTTTACATTTTCTGAGGTATCGAATTTGATATCATTTTAAGCGTTTTTTAGTTTTCAGAAGGGTCTGTTGAATTTATTAATCTTGCTTATTGCGAATAGAGAGATGATTATTGCGAAGTAGTCCCAGCAGTGAAGGTCATTAAGTATTTAAGTTGGGTGCCAATCGTTAAAGTACGCCAGGATTAATGAGAGTACTTGATGCCAATTTTGCTTTAGGATTTGGTTTTTGGTTTGGATGGTTTTAAATTAGTGGAGAGTGGTCTTGACTTACCTTTGGAGAAGATTCTTAATGTCAAGTACTTTTTGAGTTGTGATAAGTATGGTGCTTTTGGTGTGGTGTTTGCGATTTCCGTTTCCATGTCCTCGATGTCGTCTTGTTCTTTGTGGTGAATATCATTTTTGGGTGGTTTTTTTACGATTGTGGAGCTTTGATTGTGTTTTTGCGGAATGTTAATTTGTTATGATGTTTTATGTAGTTATTTCTATTGGTGTGGTGGTGTTTAAAGATTGAAGATTTCTACGATCCTGTATTGTGGAGATGCTGAGTGTGTTTGCATATGTGGTTCTAGTTAAGTACCCATGTCACTCATATTATATCCCTAGGGCAGTTTTGTGGTCGTTTTTCTGTGTAGTCTTTATGGCTGTGAGTTCTTCCTGTTTCAAGCATGTTGGACATTTATGGTCAAGTGGGCTGAACTGGGGGTTTATTTCGGGGTCATTTGCACAATTGATCCTTTAGTGCAGTGTTTCTCTTCCGAGCAGCTTGGACATTTTTCTCAGCTTTGCATATAGTAGCTGGGGGTCCATAGTAGCTGGGGGTCCTCCTTTATGCAACGCAGTAAAGGAACCATCTCCGACCCTATAACGTATTCCTGATTAGGATCACCTCTTGAGTCGATATAAGCATGTCCGTCTGTCTGTTTCTACGCAAACTAGTCTCACAGTTTTAAAGCTCTCGTCTTCAATCTTTACACACACCCTTCCTGTTGTTTCCTTTGCAGGCAGTATATAAGTCGGAACGACCGGGATTGGTCGACTATAAAAAACTATACTATAGGAAATACTATAGTCGACTAGACGATATATGGCATAACTTTGTTGTTTTTTTAGTTAGAAGCATGCGACTTTCTATGGGTTCTAACTAATCCGGTCTGCCAAATTTCATAAGGATCGGCCGATTATATCCGATCCTATGTATATATAATAATATAAGATGCGTGACGCCACCTAGCGGACTGCCACTTAACAGCAAGCTTCCATAATTTCCTTTCTTGTTTATTGTTGTTTTTTAAATTTTTCTTTATGGTCATTATTTGTGTTTGGTCATTAAAGTTTTTTAACCTTTTATCCAAATAATGACACACAATTATTAATTTTCAGAACGTTATAATATTATTTTTCTATGTGCGCATATGAAATCGAGTGAGACAAAAGCTCCAATTTATTTTATATATATTTTTTTAAGCTTGGTTTTATTTATTGGATTATCTCTTTATGAGTCTAACAATAAGGTTGCAAATCTTAAAATAATACATTATCTAACAGTTTATTTTAACTGAATAGAGGCTATATGGTCCTAATAATGAGCGCTGGATTGGAAGGTCGTTGCGGCGAAGAGAAGAACTGCGTGAGGGCTCTCGCGAGATGATTTGGATGTACTGATAGCCTGTTGTAATACATTGTTCCTTTCTCCTTTCGTTCCGTTCCATCTCCTTTCTGACGAGTGATATGTGAAGGTCCCTGTGAATTTTTACATTCCGAACGTACCACGGTGCCCCGTCTATCGAGGTGTACGCCAAGATATGTTACTTCATTTGCTATCGGAACCACTGTGTTGTTTAGAGTAAGTGGAGGGCAGTCTTGCCTGTTAAGTGTGAACGTTACGTGTTTGCATTTTAGTTCGTTAACTATGATTCGCCAGTCGGATAGTCATTTCTTCACTGCCACCAGGTGTTTAGAAAGTTGCGCCGTTGCTTGCTTGGGACATCTCAAGCGGCTTATGGTCGCTGTGTCATCAGCAAAAGTGGATGTGGTTAGTTGCATGCTCGTTGGGATGTCCGCAGTGTAGCTAAGGTAGAGTGTTGGGTAGAGTGTAAGGTAGAGTTAGACACGTCCAGAAATATGGCAGTGCAGTACTCCTTTTGTTCGAATTCATTTCGAATTTCTGAAGTTATGCGGTTGACTTGCTCGATGGTTCCATGTTTTTCTCGAAAACCGAATTGACGAGTCGGGATTGTGTTTAGTGTTCTGAGATATAGGGTAATCTGTGCCAAGAAGCATTTTTCAAAGAGTTTTGAAAGACACGTTAGTAAACTAATTGGTCTATATGATGAAGCGATCATTTTTGGTGATATTAGGTCGCATTAGATTTTTTTGGGTTGAGTGGTTCATTTATGATTTTGAGTAACTCATGTGGTCTAAATACAATTAGTTCATACGTAGATGTGTCGATATCTGATGTTGCTGGAAGTGAGATCCCGTTTGATGCTGAATTGGGCTGAAATACATTTTGAAGATGTTCTGCAAATCTGTCGGCTCATTCTCCGTCGCTGCGCAACCAGTTGCCTGTGGATGTCCTAATTGGCATTGCAGATTCTAATGGTGCGCTGAGTGATGAGTGTGCTCTCCAAAGTGGGAACTTGGAGCTCGTTGGGGATAGCTGCTGTATGTAATGTTTTTGGGGCCGTTCTCTTCATGACGTAATGCAGCTGAGAGCCTCCGTGTAGCATCATTTATCCTTTGTTTTGCAGCTGGTGATCTGTTAGATTGCCAGTATCGCCGCGAGCGTCGCTTTGCTAGAACAAGCTGTTCTATTTCAACGTTCAAGAATCTCTGATTGTACGATATTTTTTGCGTTTGTGGAGTTGACATGCGAGCTGCTGCGACCAAGACAGATTCGAGGGTGTTTGTGACTAAGTTGATATCAGCTTCGTCATTTAAACGTGGATTCAACTCAATATGCGATCTTACATATTTTTTGTACTTAAGCCAGTTGGTTTTATTCGTTGTTAGTCTGAATGGTTTATCTACCGCAACTGGATGTAGATTTAGTTGAAGGAGTACAGGCGAGTGATCCGACGATACATCTGATAAGCAGTTGGCGCTTATTAGGTTTTGTGGAATGTTTTTTGTGACTGCAAAATCTATCAAGTCTGGCAGTTTCTGGGATCTGTTGGCCAATATGTAGGTGTCCCAGGTGACACACAGTCTAGCTTGTTGCTTGCTTTTATTATTGCATTGTACAGCTGCCTTCCCTTTGGGGTCACAAGTCGAGATCCCCAGTGCGTATGCTTGGCATTAAAGTCTCCTGCTACTATAAATTGTTCGCTCAGAGAGTTGAAATAGTCCATGAATTGGGATTCGGATATTGTAAACCGAGGAGGACAGTATGCGGCGGCAAGCTTTAAGGATCGGTGCTCCATCTGTACATCTACAGATTTAGCTTGCATGTAGCACTAACCATACAGCATATAGACTACTCATTTCATACAACGAAAATGGACGAAAAAATTTCTTGCGACAGGCCCCAGCAGGCCCCAGAGAGAATCTTACTCTCATTCTTACGCTCTTTCTTCCGCTCTTATTCTCAAAAAAAATTTTTGGTTCTTCAGTCGCTGAGAGGCCCTTCATCAAGATGGTTGATCCGCGGTTAAATTCATCTTTATATGTATGCGTGCTCACATATTCACATACACGGTTTTATGTGTGTGCGTTCTTTTTCGTTTTGAAGCCAACCAAAATTTTAGGTTTTTGTAACTTTTCAAGCTCCCATAGGTTCCCATCCATCCCATCCATCCCATAGCTGCTATATAACTGATTGATCGGAAATGGCATAACTTCTTTGTTTTTTAAGTTAGAAGGACTTTCTATGGATTCCACTTTGGGTGAAATAATTCAACATTCCAAATTTCATAAGGATCGGCCAACTATATCCTATAGCTTCCATATAGCTGATTGATCGGGAATGAATAACTTCGTTTTTTTTGAAGTTAGAAGAATGGGATTTTCTATAGATTCAATTTTGGGCAAACTAATCCGCCAAATATCATAAGGATCTGCCGACTATATACGATCCGATATATATCTAATAATATAAGATGCGTGTCGCCAACTAGCGGATTGCCGCTCAACTGCAAGGGTATATCAACTTCGGCTCCGTCCGAAGTTAGCTTTCCTTTCTTTTTTTTTTTTTAATTTCAAATCTGTATTTGGCATTCTGTCGCCTATAATCCGTAATTTTTTGTAGGTTTATGTTTCGAATAAGTTTGTGCCAAGCTAATTGCTTCTCTTTTTGTAACCTAGCTAAGTTTTTTTTCCACCGAGAACCTTTTATGGTTTAATATTTGGCGAGCTTTGTTTGATAGAGGTGTTCTGTGAAGAATAAATTTGTTGATTTGGACGGCCTCCTTTTTTACATTTTCTGAGGTATCGAATTTGATATCATTTTAAGCGTTTTTTAGTTTTCAGAAGGGTCTGTTGAATTTATTAATCTTGCTTATTGCGAATAGAGAGATGATTATTGCGAAGTAGTCCCAGCAGTGAAGGTCATTAAGTATTTAAGTTGGGTGCCAACTGTTAAAGTACGCCAGGATTAATGAGGGTACTTGATGCCGATTTTGCTTTAGGATTTGGTTTTTGGTTTGGATGGTTTTAAATTAGTGGAGAGTGGTCTTGACTTACCTTTGGAGAAGATTCTTAATGTTAAGTACTTTTTGAGTTGTGATAAGTATGGTGATTTTGGTGTGGTGTTTGCGATTTCCGTTTCCATGTCCTCGATTTCGTCTTGTTCTTTGTGGTGAATATCATTTTTGGGTGGTTTTTTTTACGATTGTGGAGCTTTGATTGTGTTTTTGCGGTTGGACGCCGTTGGCGTTTCACAGTGCTATACGGAGTGGAGCCATTGATTACTTATTCTGTTTTTGAGCAACAAGCAGCTCAATCAAAACGTGATGTTTTCGCATAAGATCTTCCAGCGGAATCATAAAATGCAAAACCCATGACCAAGCGGTCTGAGTCAGCAGACTCAGAAGTAGGGGACCCTTTTAACCGTTGTGGAAGCACGATAGCATTGACCTGCTTCTACACTAGACATAGGTATACTTAAGCATCGTATATGAGAGCAGTTATTCTGAAATAAGGACAGTTGCTATAACAGAGTCAATCATCTCGTTAGTCAGTGCATCCTTTCCATGTACATTTCCTTTGCAGGCAGTATATAAGTCGGAACGGCCGGGATCGGTTGGCTATATCTTATAGCCACCAGATTGATCGGAAATGCCATAATTTCCTTTTTGAAGTTAGAAGAATGGGATTGTCTATGGATTCTACTTTGGGCAAACTAATCCGATCTGCCAAATTCATAAGGATCGGCCGACTACATACGATCCGATATATATCTAATAATATAAGACTACAGCAAGGGCATGCGTGTCGCCACCTAGCGGACTGCCGTCCGCCGTTATGCATGTCGCCATCTAGCGGACTGGCACTCAACTGCAAGGGTATATTAACTTCGGCTCCTCCCGGTGTTAGCTTTCCTTTCTTGTTTTTATTTGGATTTTATTTTTTAAATAAAATAAAGATATACTCGATATTTTCTAGGTTATTGCACAAATATATGCGCAGACTGCAAAAAGCAAAGTTGCCAATCAAATACACACACATGTGTACGTATTACGTTACGTACTACGTTAAGAACTATGTAACGTAATACTGACAGGTGGCTGCACAAAATTGGTAGCGCCACTTATAGGGGTATACTTTAAGTTAACGAATTTTTCCAGATATAAGCGATATTTCAAAAGATGCGTCATCTGAAGGGCTATTTCCACGTACAATATATAAAATTCGATAGATCTTATTATCTTACTTAAATGAGACAATTTTGAAAAATATTTTTTTTGTCTAAAATATTTATAAAATATATTATAAATATTTTCTAAAATATATATATATTTTTTTTTCAGGTTATTTTTTGTCTACAATTAAGACGATTGGTCTAGATATTTAAGATAAATATTTGAAAAACCTTTTTAACGGTGTATGGCACTTTTGATATCTTCATTGATAAAGAAGTTATGATTTTTTTAATTAACAAAGATTTTTAATTTTTTAAAAATAAACTTAATATATTTTATAAAAGTTTTAGAACAAAAAATTTTAGTAACAAACATTTCCAAATTTTTTCAGGATTGCCACAAAAAAATTGTGCAAACAGAAGGACAACTGCCTTCATTTGGAAAGAGCTTTAGAAATCGAATTTCTTGAATAACATCCAAATTCGAATGAAAAGCGAAGTTCTGATCGGATCGGGTCGGTTGTGAGGTACCAAACGACGCGTCTTTAGGATAATGCGAATAAAGATATAAAATATTCAATCTGGGGACTAAAATGTTTCCACCAGCCCCAATTAAGTGATTTACTTATTAGGTCTTATTAAATCTTTTACTTTCACCCTAATTTCTCCCAAACCAAACGGCTATTGAAAAATGTTTGGACAAAAATGATATAATTAAAAGAATACCTTTCGATTGGTACATAAGTCATTTAGATCGGATCCATATAGAAAATTTTTAATTCTTCGGCTTTATTGTAGAGTCTCCTCGCGCACGCCAAGGCATTCAGTTCGTCACCTCGTGGACTGCAGTCTACAGTTATATGTAACAGATAATTGTAACAGATAATTGTTACATTCTATAAATAAAAAAATAAAAATATATATTGGATGTAACGGATTTGTATTAAATTTGGTAGATCGGATTATTTTTCCCAAAAGGGAACATTATATTTTCAAAACATCCAGTGTCATTTCTGACCGTTCAGTTACCCAGAGGATATAGATCCCGGCTAGAGGATATAGATCCCGGCCGTTCCGACTTACATATATACTGCGTGCAAAGGAAAGGAAAAAGGAAAGGAAACCAATACATACGCAAAAGACCGTTTGCTTCACAAAAAACGATAGAAGAGTCTTGGAACAACCAGATCAAAAGGGAATAGAAAAAAACGGGTTCGCTCTGATTGCTCTCGGTTACTCTCAGAGTCTTTTCGTAAAGGGTCAGGAAAAGACACTTATTTGCAGACATCGAGAAACGGTCGACAGTTATTTGCAAGCTCTAATATACATATATGTACCTTATAGAGTCGGAAATGTCTCCTTCACTGCATTGCACACTTTTGACCAAAGTTATTATATCCTCTTCAGAGGTATAAAAATACATTGTTTTGATTTATAAATTATTGTTTTAATGGTTTCGGACGTTTTAGAAAATGTATTAATGTTTTTTTATTTTTTAAATTTTTGGAAAAAGCATCGTTTAAACCCTTTGCTCACTAGACTTATCACTATGTTATATATATTTATTATAATTAATTAATTATTAATTATACATTTTTATTTTCACTTTTGGACTTGGACTTCTTATGCGTTTCATCTATATCATACCCATGCCCACTCGGCAAATTCTCAATTTGAATAACTCGAGAGTATAGGGCCAGAAATTGCAGCACTGCAGGCACACGCATATTGTAAGCTATCTCTCAGCTTCTCCCATTCGGCCTCTCTTGAGGACAAACAAATTAATCTTTATACCAAATTTTTCCCACCATTGTACTATGGTCCAGCCGACCTCTTTTGTTGGCCAACATTCAATTTTTAAAAGCTAAAATAACGAAGTCATTTGGTCGCATTGTATTTGTAAAAAACTGACTATCGATGTTACATACCAAAACTTTTCATAGATGGCGCCACATTCGCGAAATCCGAAGTTTATCTCAGCTGGTCATACTTAAAACATTTGAAGTGGAAAAGTTAAAAGAAGAGCCATTTTCAATATCAAGTAACTAAAAAAAATACATTAATATCGTCAATCTTTTGTAATGAATAGTAATCAGTGAGGTTTCTTCTACGTGTTGGGTGTAATGAAATGTTAAAAGATGCTGTGATGTCTTCGGAGTTATCTATTAAAGTGAGTCGTCTCAACAGTAAACATTTTCACATTTCGTTTTTAAAAAAGGTGTGGAAAGCGAGTCCAGGCTAGTCCAACTTTATTTATTGAAATTTATTGTACGTCATAAAGTAATTCATTCTTTTTCGATTGTATAAAGTAAGATTTGCCACTTAAAACCACTATTTTTTGTAATTTGCTTTTATAGCAAATTATATATTCAATATCTGATATATCTATAAAAATAAAGTCGGGTATATATCTGAGAAATAAAGACAAACTAAAACAATTATACTTTCCCCTGAACTTTTGGAAATGCTATTTTTTCGCGCGGTTCCCACTGCATACATACAGCCCACCTCCCGTCCAACCGACCAAGCGACGCTGCCGCATAACGTACGCGGGGATAGATCCGAGAGAGTAAAACAGAGGAATAGGAGTATGAAATCACGAGGAAGAGTGTTGCAAAGATAAGGCGTTTAGTATAAAGGATTTAAGATTGTTAGTAGAGCAAAGGGACAAAACGTGGTAGAGACCATTGTAGTCCGAACATAATACCCTGAACGGATCGTGTTGGGCATATGTCGAGCTACAATCGCCAAGGAGTAGAGGACGAAAGTTTCTAGTCCTTCTACTAGGAACGTTGAAATTTAAGCGTGTTAATAAATGACGGCTGTCTACATTACCATTAATAAGATTAAATAGAAACATGACACCCAGCATCGTTCTACGGTTTATTAATGGTGGTAAGTTAATTAATAAAAGACTACTATGATAGGAGGGAAGGTGAAGGCTTGCATCCCAATTTAGTCCCTTAAGTGCGAAAATAAGAAAGTTTTTTTGTACGGTTTCTATGTAATCTTGGTGCACTCCGTATTGTGGACTCCAGACACACGATCCATACTCAAGAATCGGACGGACCAATGATGTGTATAAAGTTTTTGTAATCTATGGGTCGTTGAATTCTTTTGACCATCTTTTAACAAAACCAAGCATATATGGTCGGTAAATTTAAGTTTCAAATCTAATAGGACTCCCAGATCGTTAACCTGAGTTAAACGTTCTAAGGCGATCCCATAGAGAAAGTACGTAGCCTGGTGAGGGCTAGATCGATAAAATGACATGAGTTTACATTTCGATCCATTAAGCTTTAGGTCATTTGCTAAGCACCAATTTTGAAATTAATCCAAATCGGATTGAAGTCTAGATTGGGCGCTAGTAAATCTATATTGAAGACAAAGCTTAACATCGTCAGCGTACATAAGTACTAGTGTGTCAGTTAAGGCAAGGGGCAAGTCATTAATAAACAAAGTAAAAAGTAAGGGTAAAAAAAGCTATTGACCGAATGAGATCCTTCGATGATAGGTTTGGAATTCAATTTTGAAAAGGAGATTGATGATATAATGTTTATATACCCTTGCAGATAAGTAGCAACTTATATTATATATCGTCTCATCCTTCATCATATGGCAACTATAGGAAATAGTTGACCGATCCCGGCCGTTCCGATTTATATACTGCCTGCAAAGAAAAGCAGGATGTGTGCAAAGTTTAATGTCAATAAATTTGCAACTAGAGACTAGTTTGCGTAGAAACAGACAGACAGACGGAACTGATCAAGAATATATATACATTATAGGGTCGGAGATGTCTCCTTCACAGCGTTGCACACTTTTGACCAAAATTTTAATACCATCTGCAAGTGTATATAAAGTGAATAAGATTTTTCTTGCTTCATATTAAATTTGACTTTTACTTTGTTTCGAATTCGAGTCGCGAACGTCGGTGAGTGAAGACGTGTTTTTTTTTTCCTGTCTTCTTATCGTCAACAAAAATTTTTTATAAAAGTAGTGCAAGCTCTGAACAATAACACACAGTGGGCGAAAAGACGCTTAGTGCGTACTTTTTGCGTACAAGAAGAAAATCTAAAACAACAAGCTATGAGTAAATTCGACACTCATACGTAGGGAAAAATAAAAAGCCTAAGCCGCCGCCGATTTACATTCGATAGAAAAGTTCTAATGCTCTCGTAACTCAATACTGAATCTAATCGGTCCAAACAATTTCCACATAATTCCATTAACAAAGGGGAATTCACGAAACAAAAGTTCAGTATAATACGGAAGTAAACTACAAAATTTGGTCGAAGTATTTAAACGACAACAATAAAAACTTTTACACGTACCAATTAGAAAGCAGTAATGGCCAGCAAGTAGTACTTAAAGGTATTGAAGCGGAAGTAACACCAGCTGAAGTTACAGGCGCACTGAAGAAGACAAGTTTTAATGTAAAAAATGTTATAAGCATTTTGAACAGAGAAAGAAAGCCTCAACCTCTTTTCAAGGTAAAACTTGAACCCGAAACCAAATCTAAGCCTCTGAAAAAAATGAAGTGCACAAAATTTTTACTCTCCGGTGGGCCGGTGCAGTGTAACAATTGCCAGGAATATGCCCACATAAGGTCTTATTGCACGCTTCGTCCAGTATGCGTTGTTTTGCGGAGACCTTCATGACTCCCACAAATGCCCAAAAAATAAAGAGGATCCCAGCAGCAAAAAAATGTTTCAACTCCGTATAGCACTGTGGAACGCCAACGGCCCAACTCATCTCACAAATAAATACAATTTCCAAATTCGAGACTACTTCTTCTATAACACGAATCACCAAGACGGGAAAGCACATGGAGGCACTGGGATTCTGATTAGAATTCGCATTAAACACTGCTTCCACAATAGTTTCGCCACTAACTACATGCAAGCTACATCTATAGATTCACAGATGGAACACCGTTCCTTGAAACTAGCCGCCGTATACTGTCCTCCTCGGTTTACAATATACGAATCCCAATTCATGGACTATTTCAACTCTCTGAGCGAACAATTTATAGTAGCAGGAGACTTTATTGCCAAGCATACGCACTGGTGATCTCGACTTGTGACTCCAAAGGGAAGGCAGTTGTACAATGCAGTTATAAAAGCAAGCAACAAGCTAGACTGTGTTTCACCTGGCACATATAGATTCACATATAGCACATATAGAGATAGGGGTACATATTGGCTAACAGATCTTAGAAAACTGCCAGACTTGATAGATTTTGCAGTCACAAAAAAAAGTCCACGCAACCTGATAAGCGCCAACTCTTTATCAGATCTATCGTCTGATCACTCGCCTATACTTCTTCAACTAAATCTACATCCAGTTGCGGTAGATAAACCATTCAGACTAGCAACGAATAAAACCAACTGGCTTAAGTACAGAAAATATGTAAGATCGCATATTGAGTTGAATCCACGTTTAAATGACGAAGCTGATATCAACTTAGTCACAAACACTCTCGAATCTGTCTTGGTCTTGTTCTAGCAAAGCGCTTGTTCTAGCAAAGCGACGCTCATGGCGAGACTGGCAATCCAATAGATCACTATCTGCAAAACAGGGGTTAAATGATGCTACACGAAGGCTCTCAGCTGCATTAAGTCATAAAGAAGAAAGTTCCCAAAAACATTACATAGAGCAATTATTCCCAATGAGCTCCAAGTTCCCACTTTGGAGAGCACACTCATCACTCAGCGCATCAGTTATTAGACACTTCCCAGAGAGATAGAAAAAGTCGATCATGATAATGATACCAAACCTGGCAAAGACCGCACAATTGTTTTATCATATAGACCGATTAGTTTACTAACGTTTCTATCAAAACTCTTCGAAAAATGTTTCTTGGCACATATTACCTTAAACCTCAGAACACACAACAAAATCCCGACTCGTCAATTCGGTTTTCGAGAAAAACATGGAACCATCGAGCAAGACAACCACATAACTTCAGAAATCCGAAATGCAACCGAACAAAGGGAGTACTGCACTGCGATATTTGTGGACGTGTCACAAGCTTTCGACAGAGTATGGTTAGAAGGTTTAATGGACAAAATAACAGAAATGCTTCCAACCAACACTCACAAACTTCTGAAGTTATACCTTTACAACAGGAGTACTGAGGATCTTACTGAGGATCTCAGTAAGATGAAATGCTGCCATGTCCGATGATAACATCATTAGAGCCGGAATTCCTCAAGGCAGCGTGTTACTGGGCGCGCAGCGACGGAGGAAGAGCCGACAGACCCTACACTGCGGACATCCCAACGAGCATGCAACTAACCACATCCACTTTTGCTGATGACACAGCGACCATAAGCCGCTCGAGATGCCCCAAGCAAGCAACGGCGCAACTTGCTAAACACCTGGTAGCAGTAGAGAAATGGCTATCCGACTGGCGAATCATAGTTAGCGAACTAAAATGCAAACACGTAACGTTCACACTTAACAGGCAAAACTGCCCTTCACTTAATCTAGTTCCGATAGCAAATGAAGTAACATATCTTGGCGTACACCTCGATAGACGTCTTACCTGGCGCAGCCACATCGAAGCCAAAATAACACATTTAAAGCTCAAAGCCAGCAGCCTCCACTGGCTTATCAATAGCCGCTCGCCCCTTAGTCGGGACTATAAGGTACTTCTATACAACAAATCTGGATGTACGGCTCTCAGTTGTGGGGGAATGTCAGTAACAGCAGCGTGGATATAATGCAAAGAACTCAATCAAAAATTCTCAGAACCATCACCGGAGCACCGTGGTACGTTCGGAATGTAAACATTCACAGGGACCTCACATATCACTCGTCAGAGAGGAGATAGCACAAATGACAACAAAGTACTACAACAGGCTGTCAGTACATCCAAATCATCTCGCGAGAGTTCTCACGCGAGTTTCAGCAGTTCTCGTCTTCGCCGCAACGACCTTCCAATCCAGCGCTAATTATTAGGACCATGTAGCCTCTGTTGAAAAAAAAATGAAACTGTTAGATAATGTATTATTTTAAGATTTGCAACAACGAGTGACAATTTGGTACGGTTTGTGGTCGGGTGCCATCATTGGGCCGTTTTTCTTTGAAAACGAGAAAGGAGCCGCCGTAACAGTTAATGGTGTCCGTTATCGCGGCATGTTGGAAGACTTTTTCTTTCCCCGAATGGAAGAGGAAGACATAGACGACATATGGTTCAAGCAGGACGGCACTACGTGCCACACAAGCAACGTCACAATCGATCTTTAGCGGAGTACGTTCGACAATCGCATAATCAGCCGAAACGTCGATGTCAACAGGCCGCCTCACAGCTGCGATTTGACCCCGTTGGAATATTTTTTGTGGGGTGCCGTCAAGGATAAGTGTTATGCCAACCATCAGGCCCATACCATCGAAAATGTGATTAACAAGAAAGGAAAGCTAACTTTCCTATAAACTTCTAAGCCGAAGTTTATATACCCTTGCAGTTAAGTGGCAACTTTTATTATTAGATATATACCGGATCGTATATAGTCGGTCGATCCTAATGAAATTTGGCAGATCAGATTAATTTGCCCTAAGTGGAATTCGTCCCATCCTTTTACCTTCAAAAACAACGAAGTTATGGCACTCTCTTTGCACACATTCATCTTTTCGTTGCGGGCAGTATATAAGTCGGAACGGCTGGGATCGGTCGACTATATCCTAAAGCAGCCATGGAATGCCATAACTTTTTTGTTGTTTAAGTTAGAAGGATGGGACTTTCTGTGGGTTACATATTGGGCAAACTTACTCGATATGACAAATTTCATAACACACATATATATTTTTCTGTGAGGACTGCAGATAGGTTACTTTTAATTTTTCTTTAGGGATCTGGGGCCAATTTAGTCTTGAATAGTGGTTGGGGAATTTTATCCCCCTTGACTATATTCAGTTTTGTCGAACTTCTTTAAGTTCTTCGTTTATTTCGGTATAATTATTGATGTGCTCATTACCAAAATATCCCTAAATATCTATTGGTCTAGAGTTTTGATTCTCAGTAGTAGTCTTTCGGCGAAAATCTGTAGCTTGCAATTTATTGGCTATAGCGGATCTTCAGTATATAATTTGCAACATAGAAGGGTTAGGGTATGGAGGTAAACACAGTCAGAGATAAAAAAAACATTTAAGACTCCGTGATGTAAGGTTTTCTATGGTTTTACCCAAGTTTTCCTTTTTTTTTCATCTTAAAGTCGACCACGTTTGTATAAATATCTACTGCAATGGATCGTGATAGAAGTTGTACCGGTGATCTTTGCATACTGCAAATCGAAATTCCAGCCCTTTCTCTCAATGTCGTCATCTATGCCGGCTCACTCAAAATGAACACAATTTTCTGATGCTGTTTCGTTCATGTTCTCTCGAAATATTCTCAATGCTCGAAATCTGAGCGTATTTGGGAACAGGAACCTGATAATTTCTGTGTTCATTTCCTCAATGGTTCCATGGTTTCTTCTGAAGCCATGTTGGTATGCCGGGATGATATCACACTTCCAAGTATGGTATTATGCGAATTAGTCGGCATTATTCAAAGAATTTTAATGAACAAGAAGTAGGCTTATTGATCTGTATGATGACAGAATTGTATAGTCCTTTCCACTTCCTTTAGGAAGTAGCCAATAATAATTCCATTGAATAGTTTACAGACGACATTATGTCAGCCTTTTTTGGTTTTAGCTCGATTACATTCGGTTGGAAAGAATGTGTGTGTGCAAAGGTGTACTCTCCAATTTGAATGTACGGTGCTGTGCATTTTCCGCCTGTGGCTGAAAAGCCTGGTGGAGGGATCGACTGGCTCCTTTAAGGCTTTGCTTTGAAGATGGCGATCTGCTGGTTTGCCAAGCACGACGCATACGCCTCTTTTCCCATACAAGCTGTACTGGTCTTGCTGATACGATTTATAGTATTTGGTTGCTTATACTGACGTCCCTTGCGGTGTAGAGATTATGGCTGCTGCAGCGAGTCCGACTTCCAAGGCACCAATAGTACAGTCGATGGCCGATTCCACATAAAGCTGCAGGGCATAATGATACCAAACCTGCATCATAATGATACCAAACCTGCATCATAATGATACCAAACCTGGCAAAGACCGCACAATTGTTTCATCATATAGACCGATTAGTTTACTAACGTTTCTATCAAAACTCTTCGAAAAATGTTTCTTGGCACATATTACCTTATATCTCAGAACACAAAACAAAATCCCGACTCGTCAATTCGGTTTTCGAGAAAAACATGGATCCATAGAGCAAGGCAACCACATAACTTCAGAAATCCGAAATGCAACCGAACAAAGGGAGTACTGCACTGCGATATTTGTGGACGTATCACAAGCTTTCGACAGAGTATGGTTAGAAGGTTTAATGGACAAAATAACAGAAATGCTTCCAACCAACACTCACAAACTTCTGAAGTTATACCTTTACAACAGGAGTACTGAGGATCTTACTGAGGATCTCAGTAAGATGAAATGCTGCCATGTCCGATGATAACATCATTAGAGCCGGAATTCCTCAAGGCAGCGTGTTACTGGGCGCGCAGCGACGGAGGAAGAGCCGACAGACCCTACACTGCGGACATCCCAACGAGCATGCAACTAACCACATCCACTTTTGCTGATGACACAGCGACCATAAGCCGCTCGAGATGCCCCAAGCAAGCAACGGCGCAACTTGCTAAGCACCTGGTAGCAGTAGAGAATTGGCAATCCGACTGGCGAATCATAGTTAGCGAACTAAAATGCAAACACGTAACGTTCACACTTAACAGGCAAAACTGCTCTTCACTTAATCTAGTTTCGATAGCAAATGAAGTAACATATCTTGGCGTACACCTCGATAGACGTCTTACCTGGCGCAGCCACATCGAAGCCAAAATAACACATTTAAAGCTCAAAGCCAGCAGCCTCCACTGGCTTATCAATAGCCGCTCGCCCCTTAGTCGGGACTATAAGGTACTTCTATACAACAAATCTGGATGTACGGCTCTCAGTTGTGGGGGAATGCCAGTAACAGCAGCGTGGATATAATGCAAAGAACTCAATCAAAAATTCTCAGAACCATCACCGGAGCACCGTGGTACGTTCGGAATGTAAACATTCACAGGGACCTCACATATCACTCGTCAGAGAGGAGATAGCACAAATGACAACAAAGTACTACAACAGGCTGTCAGTACATCCAAATCATCTCGCGAGAGTTCTCACGCGAGTTTTCAGCAGTTCTCGTTTTCGCCGCAACGACCTTCCAATCCAGCGCTAATTATTAGGACCATGTAGCCTCTGTTGAAAAAAAATGAAACTGTTAGATAATGTATTATTTTAAGATTTGCAACATTATTTGACTCATAAAGAGATGATCCAATAAATAAAACCAAGCTTTAATAAAAAAAATCTTTGTTTCTGGTTGCAGAAATGTACATAAAATACAAGTATCTATACAAAATTATAAATAAAAATTTTTGAAATAAACTGAATTTTAAGAATCTGTGTCAGTCCATATCCTTTAGTCTTAATGATCCCCGCCGGATAGCCCCTATACTCGTGTTTTCTGATCAGGTCCATTTCCACCTCGGTGGTTATGTTAATAAACAAAACTGTCGCATTCGTGGTTCAAATACACACGTCGTCTTGGAGAAGCCAATGGATCCACAACGAGTGACAATTTGGTACGGTATGTGGTCGGGTTATCGCGGCATGTTGGAAGACTTTTTCTTTCCCCGAATGGAAGAGGAAGACATAGACGACATATGGTTCAAGCAGGACGGCACTACGTGCCACACAAGCAACGTCACAATCGATCTTTGGCGGAGTACGTTCGACAATCGCATAATCAGCCGAAACGTCGATGTCAACAGGCCGCCTCACAGCTGCGATTTGACCCCGTTGGAATATTTTTTGTGGGGTCCCGTCAAGGATAAGTGTTACGCCAACCATCAGGCCCATACCAACGAAAATGTGATTAACAAGAAAGGAAAGCTAACTTTCCTATAAACTTCGAAACCGAAGTTTATATACCCTTGCAGTTAAGTGGTAACTTTTATTATTAGATATATACCGGATCATATATAGTCGGTCGATCCTAATGAAATTTGGCAGATCAGATTAATTTGCCCTAAGTGGAATTCGTCCCATCCTTTTATCTTCAAAAACAACGAAGTTATGGCACTCTCTTTGCACACATTCTTCTTTTCGTTGCGGGCAGTATATAAGTCGGAACGGCTGGGATCGGTCGACTATATCCTAAAGCAGCCATGGAATGCCATAATTTTTTTGTTGTTTAAGTTAGAAGGATGGGACTTTCTGTGGGTTACATATTGAGCAAACTTACTCGATATGACAAATTTCATAACACACAGTATATTTTTCTGTGAGGACTGTAGGTAGGTTACTTTTAATTTTTCTTTAGGGATCTGTGGCCAATTTAGTCTTGAATAGTGGTTGGGGAAATTTATCCCCCTTGACTATAATCAGTTTTCATCGAACTTCTTTAAGTTCTTCGGTTATTTCGGTATAATTATTGATGTGCTCATTATCAAAATATCCCTAAAGATCTATTGATCTAGACTTTTGATTCTGGTTTATTTTCTCTTTTTAGGCTAGTAATCTAAAAGTTATTTTGCTTAATAATATGTTTAAGGTTATTGAAACAAATGTACATATTACCTAGTTTTGATAGGGGAAAGGATTTCTAATTTTTATGGCTTGAGAAGTTATCTTAAACCTCAGAAAGTGGTAATCTTTTCATACCCTTGCAGAGGGTATTATAATTTTTTGATGAGGATTGTTGCGACCCGGACGTTGTGCTTAACCTAAAATTTTTGTTAAATTTTTATTAGTGGAAGCAGTTCGGTGGATTCAACGGTATTCAAATATCAGGTTTGTTGATGCATAACTTAATAATCTAATGTTCCAGCTTGGTGCCCATTAGCAATGGCAGTCCTTTCTGGCGAATGGATTGAAGGTAACTGTCAGCAACCCAAACATAATGATTTTTAAGATATGCTATCAATAATCGCAAAACGTCCAGAAAAAAAGCATGTATCTATTTAATAATGACCACCAGCTAAGAGGATGCCATTACCGTAAGAATCCCCTTCCCTAAATAGTAATTTACTGCAAAATAACAACAAAAAAAGTAGTAGTAGTCAGTAGTCTTTCGGTGAAAATCTGTAGCTTGCAATTTATTGGCTATAGCGGATCTTCAGTATATAATTGCAACATAGAAGGGTTAGGGTATGGAGGTAAACACAGTCAGAGATAAAAAAAACATTTAAGACTCCGTGATGTAAGGTTTTCTATGGTTTTACCCAAGTTTTCCTTTTTTTTTCATCTTAAAGTCGACCACGTTTGTATAAATATCTACTGCAATGGATCGTGATAGAAGTTGTACCGGTGATCTTTGCATACTGCAAATCGAAATTCCAGCCCTTTCTCTCAATGTCGTCATCTATGCCGGCTCACTCAAAATGAACACAATTTTCTGATGCTGTTTCGTTCATGTTCTCTCGAAATATTCTCAATGCTCGAAATCTGAGCGTATTTGGGAACAGGAACCTGATAATTTCTGTGTTCATTTCCTCGATGGTTCCATGGTTTCTTCTGAAGCCATGTTGGTATGCCGGGATGATATCACACTTCCAAGTATGGTATTATGCGAATTAGTCGGCATTATTCAAAGAATTTTAATGAACAAGAAGTAAGCTTATTGATCTGTATGATGACAGAATTGTATAGTCCTTTCCACTTCCTTTAGGAAGTAGCCAATAATAATTCCATTGAATAGTTTACAGACGACATTATGTCAGCCTTTTTTGGTTTTAGCTCGATTACATTCGGTTGGAAAGAATGTGTGTGTGCAAAGGTGTACTCTCCAATTTGAATGTACGGTGCTGTGCATTTTCCGCCTGTGGCTGAAAAGCCTGGTGGAGGGATCGACTGGCTCCTTTAAGGCTTTGCTTTGAAGATGGCGATCTGCTGGTTTGCCAAGCACGACGCATACGCCTCTTTTCCTACACAAGCTGTACTGGTCTTGCTGATACGATTTATAGTATTTGGTTGCTTACACTGACGTCCCTTGCGGTGTAGAGATTATGGCTGCTGCAGCGAGTCCGACTTCCAAGGCACCAATAGTACAGTCGATGGCCGATTCCACATAAAGCTGCAGGGCATAATGATACCAAACCTGCATCATAATGATACCAAACCTGCATCATAATGATACCAAACCTGGCAAAGACCGCACAATTGTTTCATCATATAGACCGATTAGTTTACTAACGTTTCTATCAAAACTCTTCGAAAAATGTTTCTTGGCACATATTACCTTATATCTCAGAACACAAAACAAAATCCCGACTCGTCAATTCGGTTTTCGAGAAAAACATGGATCCATAGAGCAAGGCAACCACATAACTTCAGAAATCCGAAATGCAACCGAACAAAGGGAGTACTGCACTGCGATATTTGTGGACGTATCACAAGCTTTCGACAGAGTATGGTTAGAAGGTTTAATGGACAAAATAACAGAAATGCTTCCAACCAACACTCACAAACTTCTGAAGTTATACCTTTACAACAGGAGTACTGAGGATCTTACTGAGGATCTCAGTAAGATGAAATGCTGCCATGTCCGATGATAACATCATTAGAGCCGGAATTCCTCAAGGCAGCGTGTTACTGGGCGCGCAGCGACGGAGGAAGAGCCGACAGACCCTACACTGCGGACATCCCAACGAGCATGCAACTAACCACATCCACTTTTGCTGATGACACAGCGACCATAAGCCGCTCGAGATGCCCCAAGCAAGCAACGGCGCAACTTGCTAAACACCTGGTAGCAGTAGAGAATTGGCAATCCGACTGGCGAATCATAGTTAGCGAACTAAAATGCAAACACGTAACGTTCACACTTAACAGGCAAAACTGCTCTTCACTTAATCTAGTTTCGATAGCAAATGAAGTAACATATCTTGGCGTACACCTCGATAGACGTCTTACCTGGCGCAGCCACATCGAAGCCAAAATAACACATTTAAAGCTCAAAGCCAGCAGCCTCCACTGGCTTATCAATAGCCGCTCGCCCCTTAGTCGGGACTATAAGGTACTTCTATACAACAAATCTGGATGTACGGCTCTCAGTTGTGGGGGAATGCCAGTAACAGCAGCGTGGATATAATGCAAAGAACTCAATCAAAAATTCTCAGAACCATCACCGGAGCACCGTGGTACGTTCGGAATGTAAACATTCACAGGGACCTCACATATCACTCGTCAGAGAGGAGATAGCACAAATGACAACAAAGTACTACAACAGGCTGTCAGTACATCCAAATCATCTCGCGAGAGTTCTCACGCGAGTTTTCAGCAGTTCTCGTTTTCGCCGCAACGACCTTCCAATCCAGCGCTAATTATTAGGACCATGTAGCCTCTGTTGAAAAAAATGAAACTGTTAGATAATGTATTATTTTAAGATTTGCAACATTATTTGACTCATAAAGAGATGATCCAATAAATAAAACCAAGCTTTAATAAAAAAAATCTTTGTTTCTGGTTGCAGAAATGTACATAAAATACAAGTATCTATACAAAATTATAAATAAAAATTTTTGAAATAAACTGAATTTTAAGAATCTGTGTCAGTCCATATCCTTTAGTCTTAATGATCCCCGCCGGATAGCCCCTATACTCGTGTTTTCTGATCAGGTCCATTTCCACCTCGGTGGTTATGTTAATAAACAAAACTGTCGCATTCGTGGTTCAAATACACACGTCGTCTTGGAGAAGCCAATGGATCCACAACGAGTGACAATTTGGTACGGTATGTGGTCGGGTTATCGCGGCATGTTGGAAGACTTCTTCTTTCCCCGAATGGAAGAGGAAGACATAGACGACATATGGTTCAAGCAGGACGGCACTACGTGCCACACAAGCAACGTCACAATCGATCTTTGGCGGAGTACGTTCGACAATCGCATAATCAGCCGAAACGTCGATGTCAACAGGCCGCCTCACAGCTGCGATTTGACCCCGTTGGAATATTTTTTGTGGGGTCCCGTCAAGGATAAGTGTTACGCCAACCATCAGGCCCATACCAACGAAAATGTGATTAACAAGAAAGGAAAGCTAACTTTCCTATAAACTTCGAAACCGAAGTTTATATACCCTTGCAGTTAAGTGGTAACTTTTATTATTAGATATATACCGGATCATATATAGTCGGTCGATCCTAATGAAATTTGGCAGATCAGATTAATTTGCCCTAAGTGGAATTCGTCCCATCCTTTTATCTTCAAAAACAACGAAGTTATGGCACTCTCTTTGCACACATTCTTCTTTTCGTTGCGGGCAGTATATAAGTCGGAACGGCTGGGATCGGTCGACTATATCCTAAAGCAGCCATGGAATGCCATAATTTTTTTGTTGTTTAAGTTAGAAGGATGGGACTTTCTGTGGGTTACATATTGAGCAAACTTACTCGATATGACAAATTTCATAACACACAGTATATTTTTCTGTGAGGACTGTAGGTAGGTTACTTTTAATTTTTCTTTAGGGATCTGTGGCCAATTTAGTCTTGAATAGTGGTTGGGGAAATTTATCCCCCTTGACTATAATCAGTTTTCATCGAACTTCTTTAAGTTCTTCGGTTATTTCGGTATAATTATTGATGTGCTCATTATCAAAATATCCCTAAAGATCTATTGATCTAGACTTTTGATTCTGGTTTATTTTCTCTTTTTAGGCTAGTAATCTAAAAGTTATTTTGCTTAATAATATGTTTAAGGTTATTGAAACAAATGTACATATTACCTAGTTTTGATAGGGGAAAGGATTTCTAATTTTTATGGCTTGAGAAGTTATCTTAAACCTCAGAAAGTGGTAATCTTTTCATACCCTTGCAGAGGGTATTATAATTTTTTGATCAGGATTGTTGCGACCCGGACGTTGTGCTTAACCTAAAATTTTTGTTAAATTTTTATTAGTGGAAGCAGTTCGGTGGATTCAACGGTATTCAAACATCAGGTTTGTTGATGCATAACTTAATAATCTAATGTTCCAGCTTGGTGCCCATTAGCAATGGCAGTCCTTTCTGGCGAATGGATTGAAGGTAACTGTCAGCAACCCAAACATAATGATTTTTAAGATATGCTATCAATAATCGCAAAACGTCCAGAAAAAAAGCATGTATCTATTTAATAATGACCACCAGCTAAGAGGATGCCATTACCGTAAGAATCCCCTTCCCTAAATAGTAATTTACTGCAAAATAACAACAAAAAAAGTAGTAGTAGTCAGTAGTCTTTCGGTGAAAATCTGTAGCTTGCAATTTATTGGCTATAGCGGATCTTCAGTATATAATTGCAACATAGAAGGGTTAGGGTATGGAGGTAAACACAGTCAGAGATAAAAAAAACATTTAAGACTCCTTGATGTAAGGTTTTCTATGGTTTTACCCCAGTTTTCCTTTCTTTTCATCTTAAAGTCGACCACGTTTACATAAATATCTACTGCAATGGATCCTATCTAAAATTGTGTGCATTGGGGTTAAGGAGATCCACAAATTACTTTTCAACAAAAATTGGTGCATCTGTAACTCGATCTATCACAACTTCCAGTACGTCTGCGTTGTTTATCTGCATTAGAAGTTGGTATTTTGTTTCTAGGAACTTTGTCTCCGATTGTCTTTTCTCCTCATGCATCTTTAACACTAGTTGGTTTTTGGTCCTGTCCGTAGTGCCACCAGCATGCGGATTGGCATCGTGCGGTTTGGGGGCATCGTGCGGTTTTGGGGGTAACAAAATTTTCTGATGCTGTTTCGTTAATGTTTTCTCTAAATATTCTCAATGTTCGAAATCTTGCTGATACGATTTATAGTATTTGGTTGCTTATACTGACGTCCCTTGCGGTGTAGAGATTATGGCTGCTGCAGCGAGTCTGTCTTCCAAGGCACCAATAGTGCAGTCGATGGCCGATTCCACATAAAGCTGCAGGGCAAGATTTATGTGGGATCTCACATAGCCTTTGTGATACAAGCCAGTTAGTTTATGCGTGCCCCTCAGACTAAAGAGGGCTCAGTTATTTGAGTGGTTTGGAGAAGCGTTAATAGCAAAGACGAGTGGTCTGAATATAACTCTGACAGCGATTTTGACACTTTATTAGATTAGATTCGGGATATGTTTTTTTTTGAGTATTATAATTTTGGTCAAAAGTGTGCAACGCAGTGAAGGACCCTATAAAGTATATATATTCTTGATCAGGATCACCTCCTGAGTTGATATAAGCATGTCCGCCTGTCCGTCTGTCTGTCTGTTTCTACGCAAACTAGTCTCTCAGTTATAAAGCTATCGTCTTCAAACTTTGCACACACCCTTCTTTCCTTTGCAGGCAGAATATAAGTCGGAACTGCCGGGATCGGTCGACTATATCCTATAGCTACCATACAACTGATTGATCGGAAATGGCATAACTTCGTTGTTTTTTAAGTTAGAAGGATGGGACTTGGTATGGATTCCACTTTGGGTGAAACATTTGACATGCCAAATTTCATAAGGATCGGCCGACTATATCCTATAGCTGCCATATAACTGTTTGATCGGAAATACCATAACTTTGTTGTTTTTGAATATAGAAGATGGGATTTGGATTCTACTGGATTCTACTTTGGGCAAACTTATCCGATCGGCCAATTTAAAAGGCTTGTAGCAAATAGTTTTGCTTAGGAGGTTTTGGAGCGACTTATTGTCAAACTGTCGCAAAGAAACGGGCTAGATTTTAGTGGCAGCGCTGCTCCCCAGCGAGAGAAATTGGGAAATTTAGAACCGGGTAAGCTCGTTAGAATCTCCCGAATAGCGGGCACTGGGTTCCTAGTAGCTCTTGGCTGAAAGCCCTTTCTTTTTCCCATCGGGACACCGTCCAGAGAGGTACCTTGACCTAAACCCAGGAAAAAGGGCAAAAAAGGTCTGGTGAGTAGTAAGTCAAGTTGTGAATCAGGTGCAATTAAAAAAAAAGGAAGAAAAAGTATAAAGGTAAAATTATATTACCTAGTTCAAAGTAATAGTAGTTTGTGTGGTTGGCGCAGTCTCGGCAGGTAAGCGTGCGGGGGTTAGCTGAAGTAATATAAGAGAGGAGGATTTTAATTCCGCGTACTTCGGCTAGGTTGGAGTAAACACCGCTCCCAAAGTCAGGAACCCTAGGCGAAGAAGCAAAGCTCCGGGACTGGATCAGTTCGCGATTTTAAGGCAACAAAGTCGGCGTGAGCCCGCGAGTGAAGTGGTCCCTGGTGCGGGTTCAGGGAGTTCTGCCTCGCCGCGAGAGATTATCGGCGAAAAAAAAAAAAAAAAGTTTTATTTTGGATTAAGCTAAGTTATAAGTTAAAAAAAAAAGGGAAATAATCCAAAAATCGGTTTTTTTAAATAATAGAATTTGTGACCCTAAATCAGCCTAATCTGTCCCCAAAGTAGTGTTAGAATATAAATTTAGAGAATTTCTAGTTTTATTCGTGTAATTCAAATAGTGTAAGAATGTAACCGCTGTCTATTAACCTCCACACTCCGCTCGATCCAGCTCCAAACGCACCTTGGCAAAAAGAGAAGTGAAAAAGCTCCAAATGTCTCATGTAATGATCCACGATTAAGTAAAGCAGTAAGGGAGACAGGCCGAGGTAGCGAGGGAGCCGTTGCGGTTTTGCGAAAAAAAAAGCGGAGGGACGATAACACGCGGTGGAGAATCACCGGGGAGAAGGAGTGACAGACCATAGCTCCCCAATGCTCCCCAGAGTTCATTGAACTGTAGTTAGAGTGGTGAAAGGGATAGCCATAAAAACTTGTAAAACAGCTGTAATGACCTTATATTAAGTTAAAATGTTATTTTTTAAAAGGAAAGAAATATTGTGAATTTAGGGATTAATTGTAATTATGGTGGAGTAACAAAAAAAAAAGCAACAAAAAAATTCCCTAAGTCAGGAATTCGCGGATACAAAGTTATGTTCAAGTTAGAGAATTATTATTTTTGTGCGATAAACATTTTTTCACAGCGCAGCAGCCAGCGAAAGCTTTCGACGGTGGATGCAGTAAATGAGTGAGTTCGTTTAACCAACAATAATTCCAAACATTTTTATAATTCTAATTCTAAATTGAAATAACCCCATTGAGCCCTTTAAATATTACCTTAACCCTTTAAATATTACATGGCAAGCGATCACTTTTACCATTTTTACCTGTTAAACCCTATATTTGAGGATGAACCATAATCTGTACGAATTTTTCTTTGGGTTGAAAACCTAGTTATAAACGTTTGCATATTTATACTATTTTATTAATTTAAATTTTGCCATGCGAAGAAGCTTAAGTACCCTAAAAATTTTAATATGTCCATTTTAATAGTAATAAATTATTTTATAATGTCGGCTTAAAACCCAATTTTTTTGATTCCCTAAACCCGCCTCAGTAGCGCTTGCCAGTCAAGGGATCGTGGAAAAAAACCCTTAAGAATGCGGAAAAGCCATGATCACGGAAGGGAGGGCAATGTTAGCTCCTAAAACATCAAGGAGTGATTCGGACCGACTCTACAAATTTGTGTCTTCTGTTTTTTTGTTTCTTCTTGTAGTATGTCTCAGTTCACGGTCTTAGCTCATCCGGTAGCTTATTTCGTCCTATTTTGTTCGCACGTTTGTTTAATTAAATAATAATAATTCCCGACAAGGCACCCGGTATTGGCCAAACCCCCTAACACCACGCCACCGACGAGCCAGAGCCGAAACCAAGTAACGTGCGGGTCATATCGGGAGAGCAACATCCAGCCTGTTAGTCGTTACCCATTACACCAAGTTTCATAAGGATAGGCTGACTATATACGATCCGACATATATCTAATAATATAAGATGCGTGTCAAAGTTTGTTGATTTTGAGTCAACACAAAAAAGACCGTTTGAACTGAATTTTTATTTTTTCGGTCTTTTGAAAACTCTCAGTATGTTAGCATAGAAGTGATTCGGTTTCTGAGAGTTATTTTTGACAGACCCAATAAAATAAAACTCATCTATTAAAACTCAACCGAAAACCTAAATATAATATTTCAAATCAAAGGTTATTCTCTCTGAGAGGGAGCATGCATTTTTTGCTTTTTTTTTGGTCAAGTTCAGATATAAAACTAAATATAAAAAACGGTTAACAGTTATTTGCAAGCTCTGTTTTGAACAAATGCTTGCATATGACATTAATTCGATCATTCTTTGGTTTGCGGGAAAACAGCAATGTTTCCATGTCGCCCTGTGGATGTCCTGTGTCCTATTACAATGCGTAATTTATATGTAAAATTTCAGGCGCACCATTTTTAGAGAGCTTAGACACTTCTCATTCTGCTTTCCTACTTTTTTTGAAAAAAATTTTTGAAAAAATTTTTTTTTTCCTATTTTTTTGAAAAAAAATACTAATGTTTGTAATTTTGTTAAGGGGAATCTATGTAGATCTTGAATGGTTAAATAAAATTTAAATGGACATGGGTTAAATGAAAATCCTATATGAAATAGTAGTAAAGTTTGACTATAGCCGTCTTTTCTTATATTAAATTTTAAAATAGACAAAATTAGGTACAACATTTTTGATTTATTAAATGTAACAATTATAAATAAAAATAAGCCTAAATTATTCGAATAGTCAAATTACCAATAATCTTCTAGAGTTCATTCAGGGGATAATAAATAAGAATAGGTTAAAAATTTAACAAATAACACGAAAAGGATTCGGTTCCGCAAAATTTTATCTACAAATTGGTAAACAAAGGGGTCGGAACAAGTGGGTTACCCTGTTTGGAACAGAAAACAATATTTTTTATCAGTAAAAAATTCGAATCAACTTGACCACGAATGATCTTGTAAAGGAGCATGACCCCAGTACAAGTACAACGCATCTGCATTGGAGGTAGATCTAATAATTCTAGCCGACAACGATATGGTAGAATATGATCGACCGAGTAGGTGTACACACCATTACAGACCAACTCCAAGAGTGGAAAATAGGCCTAAAAATATCATATTATACAAAAAAACACTTTATGAGCAACATGAAAATAATTTTCCGTGTAGGCTCACTTATATCCGATTAACACACCTTATCTAACGGTATCCTCCAAGGACCACCTTCTAAATAATAAAACACCTGGTGCTCTTATTCCGTTACATCTCTTTCCCTAGCAAACACCTAAACATCTGCAAAAATCGCAATTGCACTTGTTCCATAACCTGCAACAACATCCAAGTACCCAATGTGACCTCGCTGAAAATCGTAAGATTAACATTTGACAGAAAGTAAAAATGGAACTATCATAGACACTCACTCCACCAAAACCTGAATATTATAAAATGCTTATCCAGCCCTAGGTTTAATTGCAACACCCACACACTCCTTCATGTCGCTAAAGCAACTGTAACTGCTTAACTAAAGTACGGGTTGTTCCTTTACGGCCACTTATCCAAAAGCACCCTTAACAAATGGAAGACTCCATTCTATGCTGCACTTTGATTAGACCTTGGAGCCTACTGAACCACTCCCATAAATAAGTTAACCCACGAATCCAATATTCTCCCAATAGAGCTAAAACGCGACCTACAAACAGCCAAACTTACCAAAAACCTAATCTTCGAAAGAAGAATCCAACCTATTCCACAAGATATGTACCCCACCCCCGCTTAAAAGTCAAACGCCTCGCTGACAGTGTAAGGTTACCTAGAGGTTAAGGTTAGTTTAGTTTGTAGGTATGTGCTTGCAACAATTGCCGCAGCTAGCTCACAGAAGTTATGGGATCGTTTCCCCAAATTTATTGATTCAAAACGATTGCCCTAGCCCATAAATAACATCGATAGCTTCTTTTACACTTATGCCTCCTTTATTCTAAATCTTGGTTGGTTACAAAGTTACAGGTTATGATCGTAAGTCTCACTGGAGTTGACACCTCTGCCGGATCCTCACTGCTTCTCCGGTGGCTTCGGCTCGGCTCCGCCGTCAACGTGCGTACACCCATCGATCACCCGTCACCGTTTCGGATTGGTCACCAATAGATACACCCTCCCCAAAGCTCTATCACGGCAAGATCTTAGGTCTTAGTGCCCGGCGCTGATGGCTCCTTCTGTTTGGAATCACGTGCTCAAGCTGCAGGGCCTACACTGCTCTTCCTCGGCTCCTGTTGTTATTGCTTCCGTCCATTTGCCGTGGCTGGGATATGGTTTCTTCTCACTCGCACTTGAGACTATCCGACTCACCCACTGGGGGTCCTTCAGCCCATTACTCCTAATTCTTCCAAGGAAACTTTCCTGTTTGAATGTCGGACTCTCTAAAGGCGGTCCGATTCGCTCCAGTGGTCCTTCTTATATAGCGCCAGAGGCGCCCGTTAGTCCTCCTTGATTTTGCTTCCGGCCTTTAATCCTTCTTTCCAGAAATCACGTTAACGGGATTCTTTTGCAAATTGCCTTCTGCAGCGTCTCAGTCGTAGCTTCCGCAATAGAACCATCTCCATCCATTTTGAAAATCGGTTAATCATCATTAATAGCATCGTGTTTCCATGCTTGGACCGGCAATGGTCCTACGAAATCCGCACATACCGTCTTTTGGAATCTTGGTCAGCAATTTTCTTGAAGACTGCTTCTGACTTGGTTTATACCGCACATACTTCCGTAAGTTTCTTTGCATCCCTCGCCAGAATTACCTTGCTACTATCCTTGCAAAGCTTTTCTTCCTCCTAGGTGTCCTGCTGTTGGTGAGTCGTGGTTCTCCTGCAGTACCTGGCTGAGGGTCTGACGGTCATAGCTTCCACGACGCCACTTCTTCACGTCCGGCTCTATGTGGAAAATGTCGGTAAACCAGGCCAGCGTCTTCCATGTATTTTGGACATTTCTGTGGGTCATTCCGCATCTTTTCTTTCAGAGCGCTTATCCATATGCATCCAATGTCTTCTATTATCGGCTGGTGTGAAAGTGCATCTGCAACCACATTCAGCTTACCTCTCCTGTAGCTAATTTTACTGTACTGTTGCAGTTCAAAAACCCATTTCCGACTGGCGTAACCACTCGCACGCCCTCCTCCGTGGCCTGCGTAAGGACTGCACCCACGCGGTAGTCACTGGTGTCCAAGATCTGGGGTTCCTGCATCCACTCGCCCAATGTCCCATTCCCCCGCACTTGTGGTAAACCCAGCGCAGGTATGCCACAAGTGCGGGTCCAAATGTCTATGCCTAGGATTTGCTGCCCATTGCTGATTCTACTTTAAATGCCTTCGGCTTGAAGCCCATTGCTGATTCGGCTGTTACTGCTTTGGACTTGGTGCCCATTGCTAATTCGGCTGTTGCTGCCTATGATTTTCTGCCCATTGCTGATTCGGCTGATACTGTACCATTTGCCATCTCTGAACTCACCCTTGATCTGGGAGGCTCTGTTGCCATCTCCTGTCTACCGCCGGCTGTCTGTGATCCCAGCGTGGTTCTGTGGGGGCTTGCCTATTGAACGCCTCTTACTGAGCGCCTTATGAACATTTTCGTGTTCCGTGGCCGTGGCATGCAGATCTCAACGAGCCTCTCTATGACCTCCTTTGTGGACTTCCTTAAGATGACCCCCTCCATTCTCCATTTCAAATTTTGACGGTTTTCAATGATCTGCTGCAATGAATATATATATAAAAATGGCACACATTTATAAGAAGGCTTTAAAAATAAGAAAACCTTTTTACATTTTTTTTTGTTTTTTGTCATTTTTTTCAGCGGCGCATGTAATTTTAGCACACTAGAACATCTCTGGCATGACCTACGCCTATTCAGTTCGCACAAACATTAAAAAAATGGCAAACTTTTGATCATTTTATTTTTAATTCGCCTTTTTTCAGCCACAAATCAAGATGAAAAGTAAAGAAAATCTGCACCGATTTGATTTATCCTACTTAATGAGATAGCTATATATGTATAGATGTATGTGGATTAATAGTTTTTTAGTATCCCTATGCGCCGTAAAAATATGATTTCGAGAAAAACGCCTTTAAAGTTTATACTTTCATACAGTTACCAAAATAAAATCCAAAATTTAAACATGGTTTAACACTGATTTCACTAAGAAAACAACAATTCCCATAGAAAAATATTTGAAGAAAATATAGAATCGCAGAGAATCGTATAGAAATATAGAATCATAGATGCATAAAAATAAATAGATAAAAAAAATCGGAGATTTGAACTTGGGATGAGTATTCCAAAGATATGGTAACTACATCACGCCTCTTTCACTGCCAGGTGATCGTTGCTTACGTCACACCGTGGAGTTGTCTTCTGACTGGACCGTGGTGTCCCAGGTGTCAGGATCACACCTGGTCGTTACGGTCAGGAATCAATAAGGCGTATGCCAAACTGTTCCGCCTCTATGCTCCGATACCAGGATCCCGCCGTGTTCGGGAAGTTAACCAATCCGACTAGTTTTACCATGGGCTTCAGACACGCCAAGGATCACGGATCCTTTCGCACTCGCTCCTTTATACTCGCGATGGACTCTCGTACGGCTTCCAGACTTGCCCACGGGGTCCTTGAGCCACGGATCACAGATCCTTCCACACTTGATGTAAGTCTCGGGCCACACGGGGGTTCTTTCCTAATTTCTCCAAGAAAACTTTCCTTCTTGATTGTCGGACTCTCCAAACTCTCTCCTTAAATAGCGCCAGTGGAGTCCTCTAATCCTACTTGATCTCGCATCCGCCGTTAATACTTCTTTCCAGAATCACGCCATACTCATGTTGGCGGATTCCTTTTTCAATCCCCTTAGCCCTCCTGGTTCCTGAACTCTTGTTAATGCTACTACGTTACACCAGAAGTCTCCAGAAATAGTTTGAAGTGTTCAAGGAGAGGTTTGCATAGCACCTAGGAGCAAGTGTTCAGAGCACAGCCATCGGGACATGGCAAATACACGGGCATAACCTTAAGAATATCCAATAATATACCACTTTTATCAAAAGATGGTCAAAATATAAGGTTGGCCAAGTGTAAGGCCGAGGTGGAATGGTGCAAGGTGAATACATTATTATATAAAACTGTGCAAAGATATCGGCCATAGCCTGATCAGTGCTCGCGTACGAGTTATCAAACGTAAGCAGAGGACGAAAAGGAACATGTATGCCCTTAGTGTTCACAAAGTTATAAAACTGCTTCAGATCGTGATAAACTGAATTCGGCAGCGGCAAATATAACTCCTTAAAAATTCAGCGATATAAATGGTGAAATTGGACCGAGATCCTATGTATCTTGAATAACTTCTAGATATTCATTAAAATTAATAGTTGCATTGTATATCAAGGCGGATTTGTTGAAGCGGGTGGATATTTCCACGTCACGCTAGAGTTTAAAAATATATTTAAAGTATAATAAAATTTATGTAAGGCAACCAAATTCCAAAATTAACTTAATAAGCTTCATAAATTCAGCCTTATGGAAGAAACGAACTTTATGAGATTTAAGTGGAGACTTAAAGTCTATTAATTTTTGATTAAAACGTCAAGAGTGGGATGATATGAATCCTTAGGAATAGAGTAATTCCATCAGGATCAGAAACGAAACACAAGTCTAGCAGCCGACCTAAAGAATAACGTGCGGGTCATATCGGGAGAGCAACATCCAGCCTGTTAGTCGTTACCCATTACACCAAGTTTCATAAGGATAGGCTGACTATATACGATCCGACATATATCTAATAATATAAGATGCGTGTCAAAGTTTGTTGATTTTGAGTCAACACAAAAAAGACCGTTTGAACTGAATTTTTATTTTTTCGGTCTTTTGAAAACTCTCAGTATGTTAGCATAGAAGTGATTCGGTTTCTGAGAGTTATTTTTGACAGACCCAATAAAATAAAACTCATCTATTAAAACTCAACCGAAAACCTAAATATAATATTTCAAATCAAAGGTTATTCTCTCTGAGAGGGAGCATGCATTTTTTGCTTTTTTTTTGGTCAAGTTCAGATATAAAACTAAATATAAAAAACGTTATTTGCAAGCTCTGTTTTGAACAAATGCTTGCATATGACATTAATTCGATCATTCTTTGGTTTGCGGGAAAACAGCAATGTTTCCATGTCGCCCTGTGGATGTGCTGTGTCCTATTACAATGCGTAATTTATATGTAAAATTTCAGGCGCACCATTTTTAGAGAGCTTAGACACTTTTCATTCTGCTTTCCTACTCTATTGTTATTTTTTTGAAAAAAAATACTAATGTTTGTAATTTTGTTAAGGGGAATCTATGTAGATCTTGAATGGTTAAATAAAATTTAAATGGACATGGGTTAAATGAAAATCCTATATGAAATAGTAGTAAAGTTTGACTATAGCCGTCTTTTCTTATATTAAATTTTAAAATAGACAAAATTAGGTACAACATTTTTGATTTATTAAATGTAACAATTATAAATAAAAATAAGCCTAAATTATTCGAATAGTCAAATTACCAATAATCTTCTAGAGTTCATTCAGGGGATAATAAATAAGAATAGGTTAAAAATTTAACAAATAACACGAAAAGGATTCGGTTCCGCAAAATTTTATCTACAAATTGGTAAACAAAGGGGTCGGAACAAGTGGGTTACCCTGTTTGGAACAGAAAACAATATTTTTTATCAGTAAAAAATTCGAATCAACTTGACCACGAATGATCTTGTAAAGGAGCATGACCCCAGTACAAGTACAACGCATCTGCATTGGAGGTAGATCTAATAATTCTAGCCGACAACGATATGGTAGAATATGATCGACCGAGTAGGTGTACACACCATTACAGACCAACTCCAAGAGTGGAAAATAGGCCTAAAAATATCATATTATACAAAAAAACACTTTATGAGCAACATGAAAATAATTTTCCGTGTAGGCTCACTTATATCCGATTAACACACCTTATCTAACGGTATCCTCCAAGGACCACCTTCTAAATAATAAAACACCTGGTGCTCTTATTCCGTTACATCTCTTTCCCTAGCAAACACCTAAACATCTGCAAAAATCGCAATTGCACTTGTTCCATAACCTGCAACAACATCCAAGTACCCAATGTGACCTCGCTGAATATCGTAAGATTAACATTTGACAGAAAGTAAAAATGGAACTATCATAGACACTCACTCCACCAAAACCTGAATATTATAAAATGCTTATCCAGCCCTAGGTTTAATTGCAACACCCACACACTCCTTCATGTCGCTAAAGCAACTGTAACTGCTTAACTAAAGTACGGGTTGTTCCTTTACGGCCACTTATCCAAAAGCACCCTTAACAAATGGAAGACTCCATTCTATGCTGCACTTTGATTAGACCTTGGAGCCTACTGAACCACTCCCATAAATAAGTTAACCCACGAATCCAATATTCTCCCAATAGAGCTAAAACGCGACCTACAAACAGCCAAACTTACCAAAAACCTAATCTTCGAAAGAAGAATCCAACCTATTCCACAAGATATGTACCCCACCCCCGCTTAAAAGTCAAACGCCTCGCTGACAGTGTAAGGTTACCTAGAGGTTAAGGTTAGTTTAGTTTGTAGGTATGTGCTTGCAACAATTGCCGCAGCTAGCTCACAGAAGTTATGGGATCGTTTCCCCAAATTTATTGATTCAAAACGATTGCCCTAGCCCATAAATAACATCGATAGCTTCTTTTACACTTATGCCTCCTTTATTCTAAATCTTGGTTGGTTACAAAGTTACAGGTTATGATCGTAAGTCTCACTGGAGTTGACACCTCTGCCGGATCCTCACTGCTTCTCCGGTGGCTTCGGCTCGGCTCCGCCGTCAACGTGCGTACACCCATCGATCACCCGTCACCGTTTCGGATTGGTCACCAATAGATACACCCTCACCAAAGCTCTATCACGGCAAGATCTTAGGTCTTGGTGCCCGGCGCTGATGGCTCCTTCTGTTTGGAATCACGTGCTCAAGCTGCAGGGCCTACACTGCTCTTCCTCGGCTCCTGTTGTTATTGCTTCCGTCCATTTGCCGTGGCTGGGATATGGTTTCTTCTCACTCGCACTTGAGACTATCCGACTCACCCACTGGGGGTCCTTCAGCCCATTACTCCTAATTCTTCCAAGGAAACTTTCCTGTTTGAATGTCGGACTCTCTAAAGGCGGTCCGATTCGCTCCAGTGGTCCTTCTTATATAGCGCCAGAGGCGCCCGTTAATCCTCCTTGATTTTGCTTCCGGCCTTTAATCCTTCTTCCAGAAATCACGTTAACGGGATTCTTTTGCAAATTGCCTTCTGCAGCGTCTCAGTCGTAGCTTCCGCAATAGAACCATCTCCATCCATTTTGAAAATCGGTTAATCATCATTAATAGCATCGTGTTTCCATGCTTGGACCGGCAATGGTCCTACGAAATCCGCACATACCGTCTTTTGGAATCTTGGTCATGTGGCTCTATGTGGAAAATGTCGGTAAACCAGGCCAGCTTCTTCCATGTATTTTGGACATTTCTGTGGGTCATTCCGCATCTTTTCTTTCAGCGCGCTTATCCATATGCATCCAATGTCTTCTATTATCGGCTGGTGTGAAAGTGCATCTGCAACCACATTCAGCTTACCTCTCCTGTAGCTAATTGTACTGTACTGTTGCAGTTCAAAAACCCATTTCCGACTGGCGTAACCACTCGCACGCCCTCCTCCGTGGCCTGCGTAAGGACTGCACCCACGCGGTAGTCACTGGTGTCCAAGATCTGGGGTTCCTGCATCCACTCGCCCAATGTCCCATTCCCCCGTACTTGTGGTAAACCCAGCGCAGGTATGCCACAAGTGCGGGTCCAAATGTCTATGCCTAGGATTTGCTGCCCATTGCTGATTCTTCTTTAAATGCCTTCGGCTTGAAGCCCATTGCTGATTCGGCTGTTACTGCTTTGGACTTGGTGCCCATTGCTAATTCGGCTGTTGCTGCCTATGATTTTCTGCCCATTGCTGATTCGGCTGATACTGTACCATTTGCCATCTCTGAACTCACCCTTGATCTGGGAGGCTCTGTTGCCATCTCCTGTCTACCGCCGGCTGTCTGTGATCCCAGCGTGGTTCTGTGGGGGCTTGCCTATTGAACGCCTCTTACTGAGCGCCTTATGAACATTTTCGTGTTCCGTGGCCGTGGCATGCAGATCTCAACGAGCCTCTCTATGACCTCCTTTGTGGACTTCCTTAAGATGACCCCCTCCATTCTCCATTTCAAATTTTGACGGTTTTCAATGATCTGCTGCAATGAATATATATATAAAAATGGCACACATTTATAAGAAGGCTTTAAAAATAAGAAAACCTTTTTAAATTTTTTTTTGTTTTTTTGTCATTTTTTTCAGCGGCGCCTGTAATTTTAGCACACTAGAACATCTCTGGCATGACCTACGCCTATTCAGTTCGCACAAACATTAAAAAAATGGCAAACTTTTGATCATTTTATTTTTAATTCGCCTTTTTTCAGCCACAAATCAAGATGAAAAGTAAAGAAAATCTGCACCGATTTGATTTATCCTACTTAATGAGATAGCTATATATGTATAGATGTATGTGGATTAATAGTTTTTTAGTATCCCTATGCGCCGTAAAAATATGATTTCGAGAAAAACGCCTTTAAAGTTTATACTTTCATACAGTTACCAAAATAAAATCCAAAATTTAAACATGGTTTAACACTGATTTCACTAAGAAAACAACAATTCCCATAGAAAAATATTTGAAGAAAATATAGAATCGCAGAGAATCGTATAGAAATATAGAATCATAGATGCATAAAAATAAATAGATAAAAAAAATCGGAGATTTGAACTTGGGATGAGTATTCCAAAGATATGGTAACTACATCACGCCTCTTTCACTGCCAGGTGATCGTTGCTTACGTCACACCGTGGAGTTGTCTTCTGACTGGACCGTGGTGTCCCAGGTGTCAGGATCACACCTGGTCGTTACGGTCAGGAATCAATAAGGCGTATGCCAAACTGTTCCGCCTCTATGCTCCGATACCAGGATCCCGCCGTGTTCGGGAAGTTAACCAATCCGACTAGTTTTACCATGGGCTTCAGACACGCCAAGGATCACGGATCCTTTCGCACTCGCTCCTTTATACTCGCGATGGACTCTCGTACGGCTTCCAGACTTGCCCACGGGGTCCTTGAGCCACGGATCACAGATCCTTCCACACTTGATGTAAGTCTCGGGCCACACGGGGGTTCTTTCCTAATTTCTCCAAGAAAACTTTCCTTCTTGATTGTCGGACTCTCCAAACTCTCTCCTTAAATAGCGCCAGTGGAGTCTTCTAATCCTACTTGATCTCGCATCCGCCGTTAATACTTCTTTCCAGAATCACGCCATACTCATGTTGGCGGATTCCTTTTTCAATCCCCTTAGCCCTCCTGGTTCCTGAACTCTTGTTAATGCTACTACGTTACACCAGAAGTCTCCAGAAATAGTTTGAAGTGTTCAAGGAGAGGTTTGCATAGCACCTAGGAGCAAGTGTTCAGAGCACAGCCATCGGGACATGGCAAATACACGGGCATAACCTTAAGAATATCCAATAATATACCACTTTTATCAAAAGATGGTCAAAATATAAGGTTGGCCAAGTGTAAGGCCGAGGTGGAATGGTGCAAGGTGAATACATTATTATATAAAACTGTGCAAAGATATCGGCCATAGCCTGATCAGTGCTCGCGTACTAGTTATCATACGTAAGCAGAGCACGAAAAGGAACATGTATGCCCTTAGTGTTCACAAAGTTATAAAACTGCTTCAGATCGTGATAAACTGAATTCGGCAGCGGCAAATATAACTCCTTAAAAATTCAGCGATATAAATGGTGAAATTGGACCGAGATCCTATGTATCTTGAATAACTAATTGTACAGTCAGTGATTTTATGTTGATTATTCTAGATATTCATTAAAATTAATAGTTGCATTGTATATCAAGGCGGATTTGTTGAAGCGGGTGGATATTTCCACGTCACGCTAGAGTTTAAAAATATATTTAAAGTATAATAAAATTTATGTAAGGCAACCAAATTCCAAAATTAACTTAATAAGCTTCATAAATTCAGCCTTATGGAAGAAACGAACTTTATGAGATTTAAGTGGAGACTTAAAGTCTATTAATTTTTGATTAAAACGTCAAGAGTGGGATGATATGAATCCTTAGGAATAGAGTAATTCCATCAGGATCAGAAACGAAACACAAGTCCAGCAGCCGACCTAAAGAATTTCTAACGTCTCGCGAGGATGGCGTCGTGCATGTCAATCAATAAAAACGGTGAATTATCAACATTAAAACGCATGAGTTCTGTGATATTAAAGTCACCCAGATCTGAAAGATACCCTATTCCTATCTTAGTATAAGGATTTTCATTAATTTTTAAATATATATATGAAAAAAATTTTTCTGTTATCACTTAATTGTATTTCTAAATTATTGTAATGTTAATGTATGCTGAAATATTTGAAAATATAACAAATTGAAATTTATTTCCTCATTGACCCAAAAAGTTACAAAAATCTAAAATTTTGTCTGCCTTTAAAGAGAAATCGAACGCACACACAGGAAACCGTATATGTGAATATGTGAGCACGCATATGTATTTATATTACTTTAACCGCGGAGCAACCTTCTTGATGATGCCACTAAATAACCAAAAACGTTCAATGAGATTATGGGTGTAAAAATGAAAGTAAGATGCTCCCTTGGGACTTGTGCTGGGGCTTGTGGCAAGAAATGTTTGGGTCCATTTTCGCTGTATGAAATAAGTAGTCTATATTTTGTATAGTTAGTGCCTATACACACAGTGCTCATTATTTTTTCAACACAGAGAATTGAGAAAACAATGAACACATTTGTATACGTGTGGCTATTTTAAATTGTTTCTACCAACTCATTCATAAGGAAACTAACTATAGTGAATAGATATATATGTATAGCATATTATACTAATACATATATATTTAAATATATAAATATAAAATTAAAGTTTTATTTAAACACTAGCATTGATCGATCGAGTATTAAAAAACCCCCAAATAAAATACACCCATTTTTTTTTTTTGGTTACATGGTATTTTATATATATTAACAACTGGAACTCACCACTTAATGTTAATTCTTTTTAAATTTAATATTAAATACAGTTGTGTGTTATGTTATTCATTATCCCATAGATTCTCTTTCTTCATGCAATGAAACATTTAAACATTTAGAGTTATCGGTCAAATCAGAATCATCGACGAACTCGACATGCGTGAATGGGAAATGACCCTTGCGTCCATTCATTTCTCCTTCCCATTGTCCATTGATATTTGTTTTGGTAACTTTAATAATGTCGCCTATATCTAATTTCAAAGCAGTCTTATCGTACGCATTTGGCACCCTCGACTGTTTTACTCGAGCGAACGCTGGAAGGGTTCGCTATAAAAAAAAAGAGTTACACATATTTACAAAATAGTATACATATACATAACATAAAAAACATATTAATTTTATTTCTTACATTTAAATCGGTTTTTTTCAACACTCCATTGAAAGATTCGGAAGACTGGTCCCTCGATGATTCCACGATCTTGCTGTTGCACTCATTAACCTATGAAAAAAATTTATAATTTAAAAAAATATGTATACCTTTGCAGAGGGTATTCAAATTTTGGTCAAAAAAAATTGTAAGTTAGAAGGATGGGACTTTCTATGAATTTCATTTTAAGTAAACTAATCCGATCTGCCACATTTCAAAAGGATCGGACGACTATATCCCATATTTGACATACAACTGATCGTAAATTACACAACCTTGCTATTTTTAAAGATTCTTGGGGCCGTTTCCAACATTTTTATTAGAAAATTGATTTGAAGGTAAATTTTCTTATAAGGATAAGCCAAATATATACGATCTGATAAACATATATATAATATAAGCTGCCACATATCTGCAAGGGTATATCAACTTGCCCGAAGTTAGATTTCCTTTCTTGTTTTATAGTGAACTTACTGTCTGTATATATGGAACAGGTATTTGACCGACTTGTCCCAATGAATTACGAGCAGTCCACCAATGCTCTTCATCTTTTCTTACCACTGTAAGAACTTCTCCTTTTTGAAAAGGCAAATCATCTTGGTCCTTAACAAAAAAAAATTAGTAACAACCACATTTTATTTGTAAGAAAATAAAGCACAGAAAACTTACATTGCCAAGAAAGTCGAATATCGCTTTTACAAGTTCGATTTTTTTCGGGGCAGGACGTCGTAATGGGGTCGTGTCCAAATAATGAAGAGTATAAAATGTCAATAGTTTTGGAAGATTGTCAAACGACTGATCACCGATGCGATATACTAAATGATCCTGCTGTTGCACTTTGTTGATTATATAGTTGCTTACTTTTGTGTCTTCTCTAATATTAGTTTGGAAAAATATTGATTTGATTATTTACATATTTTTAAAAGAAAAGGAGTTTATAAGCCCACCTCACGCAAAGAACATAATCTCCAGCGATTGAGTTACTGTCGCGGACCAAGAAGACTCCTCGTTCTCGTTCATTCATAAGTACTTCCGTTGCTTCTTGACGGGACATGGAACCAAAGTACCAGCTTACAAAAATAGTTCACGATGCCCCGCAGAATTTCATAAAATTTTATTAATTTCTAAACTACAAAGCATATTTCTAGATGTCAAATATTGAAAATACTCACCAACTTCGATCTGTCACATCAAATGTTTCCATTTCTGGTTCTACTACGAGGCGCTTACAAACAAATTATGTCAAGAAACTCATTGAAAATTAATTTTTTTCCAATATTCATTTGCTCACATTACCCCAATTAATACACCGCATTTATACAGGTATTCTGTTAAAAAGATAAAATTATATCTTTTAATATGTATATTCTGAAGTGTGACCAAGCCCAGACAAAGTCACATCAAAATTAAAATATACTAAAAGTAATTTTATATACCAAAGTTATACATATACATATATACCATTATGGGTAATTCTCCAGAATAGTCAATAGTCAACCAAATGCAAAAAATTCAAATTCAAATAAAGATTTTTTTTTTTAATTTTATAAAGGAAAAAATTTAAAATAGTTAAAATTGTCAAAATTAATAGTATTGTAAATTTACTTATAACACGATTTTAAATATTACAATGCAAAGTCCGAAAAGTTGAAAGTTCAGCATCAATATTTCAGTGGCACGATTTGTTTTTAATATACATTTTTACAATATAATTGTTATATAATTTCGTAAAGAGAATTCAAATGCATTGGTGTTCACTATTTTTAATATTGGCTTATAACCAAAGATTAAAACAAAAAAGTAACAGAAACGATGCGTTTGCTAATCCCAGCTAATTCATATTTCCAGCCATTTAGATTTTATAATGCTTAGGCGTATGCCATGCTGGGCTTTGTGAAGAGGCACACAGACCAGATTAAAAGCCTTGGAATATGCCTCTATTATTTGGAGCGCCGCAAAACAAATTAGTTCTGACAGAGTTGAGCGCCTGCAGAAAAAATTTTTAAAATTTGCACTTCTCCCTTTAAGGTTTGTGGATCCTCTACCCTCTTATCATAGCCGGTGCCTTCTCCTCCACATCTATACAATGGAGGACCGGCGCACTGTGGCAGCGTTGATGTTTGTTAATAATATTATTACTAGCAGAATTGATTGCCCTATTTTATTGGGACTTATCAATTTTAATGTCCCCCAGAGGAATCTTTGCTCGTTTGCTCCCTTTCTGCTAGCTTGTCGTAGGGTTAATTATCTTTTAAATGAGCCCATAGATCGAGTGTTATCTCACATTAATTCCTTACCGCCTAGCCTTCGAAACAAGTGGGGCTCAGAAAAACACGTTTTGAGGGGCTTATTGGTTAAGTATTTTTTAAGTAGTATGTAAGTTAGATTGTATAGTAGCCATGTTAGAATAAGTTCATTGGCGAAATAAATAAATAATTATTCCGAATTTCTTATCAAATTATCACTTTCATTCATTGTCGCGTGCGACATTGAGTTAAAAAAATTTTTTTTTTAGCTTGAAAAATATATTTTGATCCTTGTCTGGGTCCTATCGGTTCCCGGTATAGTCAATTTGCAATAATCACCATTTTCCACTGTGACGTAAAGTTAAGTCCCTCCATTCTGTTTTACATTTATTTGAATAAAATTTATTTGAAAACAAGAAAGGAAATCTTACTTCGGACGGAGCCGAAGTTGATATACCTTTGCAGTTGAGTGGCAGTCCGGTAGGTGGCAACATGCATCGTATATTATTAGATATATATCGGATCGTATATAGTCGGCCGATCCTTATGAAATTTGGCAGATCGGATTAGTTTGCCCAAAGTAGAATCCATAGAAAATCCCATTCCCATACTTAATAGGGTCGTAGATGTCTCCTTCACTGTCCTTTGACACCTTCACTGTGACTTTGTCCAAAATTATAATACCCCCTGCAAGGGTATAAAAAGCACTTGGCTCGTAAACTTTACTCCGGCCAGTGCCGTGTGTTTATTTGCATTCGCCTACTGAGCTTAAGGCCAGGGGTATAGGGGGCAGAATCTCACCGTAAACTTCAATTGACACATTAGCAAGTAACCTATACCCTTTTTCAAATGTTTGTTGAACTCAATAGCACATAAATTCATAGTGCAATTTGTTTTCAAACAAAAGTTCAACTGAGGGTCCACTTAAATAATGGAACTACGAAGGTCTGTGTTTATTGACAAATTAATTTGTATATAAATTTAAAAATAAATATTGCTTATTTGTAAATTATTAATTGAAAAACAAGAAAGGAATGCTAACTTCGGACGGAGCCGAAGTTGATATACCCTTGCAGGTGAGTGGCAGTCCGCTAGGTGGCGACATGCATCTTATATTATTAGATATATATCGGATCGTATATAGTCAGCCGATCCTTATAAAATTTGGCAGATCGGATTTGTTTGCCCAAAGTAGAATCCATAGAAAATCCCATCTAACTTCAAAAACAACGAAGTTATGGCATTCTCGATTAATCAGTTATATGGCAGCTATAGGATATAGTCGGCCGATCCTTTTGAAATTTGCCATGTCGAATTATTTTAAATTCAAAGTGGTATCCATACAAAGTCCCATCCATCTAACTTAAAAAGCAACGACGTAATGGAATTCCCGATCAATTAGTTATATGACAACTATAGGATATAGTCGACCGATCCCGGCCGTTTCGACCTATATACCGCCAGCAAAGGAAAGAAGGGTGTGTGCAATGTTTGAAGACGATAGCTTTAAAACTGAGAGCGGGCAGACGTACATGCTTATTTCGACTCAGGAGGTGATCCTGATCAAGAATATATATACTTTATAGGGTCGGAGATGTCTCCTTCACTGCGTTGCACACTTTTGACCAAAATTATAATACCTTCTGCAAGGGTATAATTATTGTCCAGACCAAACAACGGCCAAACAATTTGACACGGCCAACGTAAATCAACAAATCGACGTATCAAGATGCACAGCGGAAACTGTAACATTTTTATTGTTTTACTCAAAACATGATTTAAAATGTTGAAATATTTGTTTTACCCTTTAATAAGGCTTAAAATAATATAATTATTGATCCTTGGGCAAAGAAAAACCAAATATAATATCAAAGCCATCCCCTTATGGGAAAAACAAGAATGATTTTTTCCCTACAAATCCCTAATTGCTACACTGATTTGTAGTATCTTGTGTGATTGTTCGACAATTCGAGCACAAATGAATGGTTTTAGACATAGAATTGACCCTGACTAACGGATTGATAAATTAAAATATTTAATCTCGCTGTGAACATGTAACACAATTATCTGTGCGGGATTGCATCCCCAAGTAATTTTTTGGTAGTGTTTTATGGTTGATCTAACAAACAGACCTTTTATCACCTATTTTTCTGTTACTCACTCTTATAGATATAAAACTTTGTCGATCTAAGTAATAATCTGTGAATCTTGAATTGAAAAAAAGAAAAAATTATAAGCTTTCCTACAACACAATCAACACAATCTTGTAAAGCTGTTTCCAACATTTGATAGTGAAATTTTTCAGAATTTTGAAAAAAACGTTTACTTTTTGAAATATTTAAGTTTTTGAAATTATTTAATGTTAAACCTTTTCAAAATAAGAAAATTTAGATTTTGCAAATTTTGTATCTGAAATCGAAAACAAACCCTTTTTCTACCAATGTCTATCTTTTTGAATTTTGAAATAACATTTACTTTTCGAGATAATTAATTCTCCAAGCCTTAAAACCAAAAAATTTAAAAACCAAAAAGGTGCCCATCGCCCAACAAAATTCATGCCCATCTATGGCCACATCTTAAAACTTCGATCGAACAGGAAAATACGGATAAAAAATTCATATTACTAAATAAATTATAGGATTTTTCTAACTTTGCTTACAACCCAAATATGTAACCAATAAACTATTTTATGATGATATGTCCCAGATTTTCTATGCTAAGCTCTTATAAACTAATAAAAAAAGCGTCATATAATATATTTTAGCTGGGCATAAACCAGCCTATATATACGATATGCCCATTATTATATACAACCATTTCATTAAAAAATCAAAATAATTATATAACGCCCATTATCCTATTATCTCATAATCCTATTATTCTGTGGCAGTAAACAATGTAACGTCCCATTACTGATCCAGATCCTGAAACGTATTCAACAGCTCCACTTAAAATATAAGTTTTTTTTTGTAATTTAATTTTTTTGGGAAGCTGCTGCAACTTCCAACTTCTCGTAGCAAGCTTGCATTACAGCAAGACGAGCGAACGGACTGATCTGGGTCAAAAAATGGTCTTGAGAGTTACAATAAATGCAATCGGGGTTGTTGTTGGCAGAGGAGCAAGCCAACGAACTTCTATTAAATGGCTTGCTAAACCCAGTTTTTTCGTTTTTTTCTTTTTAGTCTCTTCAGCGGACCGGTGCTGCTACCTACGATTTAATATTTTTTCAAAGTCGGACCATAGCGGCAATTCCTCATAATCCAGTGACTCTTCCCATTTTTGCCTGGTCACTGGATCTACTCTACTCAAAATAAAATGTATAATCATTGAGTTTGTAATTTAAGTAATTTCTAGTATGGATAATAATGATTCATAAGTCGATGACACAGAGTCGATGAGGCCCCTCAACGACGACGCAGACAGCATCAAATTTTCGGGAGGCTGATCAATTTACACATTTAGTTCGCAAAGATGAGATTCGTTATAAAAGACTCTTTTTAGACTAGTGATAGTGATAGTGATCGTTATAAAAGACTCTTTTTAGACTAGTGATAGCTTTGTCATAATTACTTTCGGTGACCTGGAATGCCTTGATAGTTTCTAAGGCTTCACCAGAGAGGCAAGAAATTAAATGATTGAATTCTCGATAACAGTAGCTGGACGGGAGTCTTGACCTGCATTGAAGGCATTAAACATGGAAATAACAGTTGCCTTGGTCATTAATGCCAATTTTTTCAATTCGGCTTGAAATTCATCCATTTCATCTCAATGCTCAATCTGGTCATCAAAAACCTGAAGCCTGCACTTTAGCTCGGTCTTTACAAGAGGAAATGATCCAGCTTCCAAATGTTCCTGTAACCAGCAAATGCTTTTTTTTAAATCATTAATGGTCATGGAATTCTGTTTATTACTATCTATTATATGATATAAATAAATTTATTTTTTCAATAAGGAAGCGAAGCGATGAAAATTTAAATATTTAATATTATTTAGTTAAATATGTTTTAGTTAATTCAATTAAAAACAAATTTTAATTTCGAAAAAAGGCGAAAACGAAAATAATTATTTAATTTAATAAATATTAATTTTATTAAAAAAATTTAATTTTTTAAAATTAAATATAACAAAAAAAATGTATTAATTTCATAAACGAAAAAAATGAATTTTGTTATTACTCGAGGCACTAAATATCCAAAAATTAGTTGGTCGCTAATGACACCGAAAACAATATACCCAACCAAATTATGGGGTATCGCGTCAATTGGCTTTTCGTTAACAAAATGCAAAAAAATGCATATACACACATACATACAAGAACGGAGAACGGTTGGAAGCTCAAACGATAAGTATACCTCTGCATCTATTTGTATGTACGCCAAATAATTCATCCGGAAGAGATCCGTTGCCCTGAGTAGCAACAATAAGAGACTAGGACCCAGGGGGTTCTAGGTGGATAGGAAAGGGACTCGCCAACGGGAGTGTGGCGTGATTTCTGGAAATATGGATTAACGGCGGGAATCGAACCAAGAATGATTAACGGTGGGAAGCCAGATGAAGGATTAACGGGCACCACCTGCGCTATATATGGAGGGCCCCTGGAGCGAATCGAGACCGGGTCTTCTGGAAGTGTTGAGATAGAGGACCGTCTTTGGAGAGTCAGAGATTCAAGCAGGAAAATTGCCTTGGGGGAATAAAAAGTAATAGGTTGTAGGACCCGCCGTGGGTAAGACCGACAGTCTCAAGTGCAAGAATTAATCGTGTGCCAAAGGATCTGTGATCCGTGGCTAAAGGATCCCTATGTAAATCCGACGGCTGTAAATTATGTATTTTGTGTGCCGGCTGGCTATATTTCCGTGGCGGGGATGAAACAGGCTGGCTATACGTCCCATGCGGGGGACTGGTAGAAGGTGGTTGCAGCTAATAGTCCTAGCCGCAATGGATGTAGAAGGTAGCCGGTTGACCCGTGGCATCAACTTGTAGAAATACGTTGATTAGAATGAGAGGGTAACTGGCCTCTTTTCCCCCGCTGGCCTTGAGACTCAGACGGAGTATAAAATTAATAAATCATTCACAGCGATAGCCGGAGATCCTTTAGCGAGCTTTAGCTCTTTATTTATTGGGAATACGAAGTGACTTATGTTGACAAAAAGTAAAACGTAAGGCCGGATGCTCGTGGCATCTTCGCTGACCAAGCATATACACATAGTGGTGCTCTTTGCGTAACCCATAAGGACACCATAAGGTTGGTCATACGTGAAAAGAATATATATAATAAATTAAGATTATTAAGTGATATATAAAAATGTACAATGACATATAAAGATATGAAAATTAAAAAAAAAAATTAAAATTTCTTGCCTAGCGTATGCTGAGAACTGGTTCTTAACATGTACGCGATACCAACTCGAGTTCAAAGGAACGAGTATCTGAAGCCCAGGAAAATCGAGTCGGATTGGTTCATCTGGATGGCGACGACCAGGTGTGATCCTGTAAAGTGAGGAGTGATCAGCTCCGGAACTCAAGCCCAACCAGAATCCAATCAGGAACACCACGGAAGATTCGTGATCCAAGATCGCTGGGAGTTGGAAGGTCCTTTGTGCCCTGATCTGGCTGCCAGGCTCAAAGAAAGCGTATCCTGTCCGGCGTATGCCTGGGAGGTGAACCTATTGGCGACCAAAACGGATTGGGTGCCGGCCACGGCGGACGGGCGAGACTCAGTGAGCCAGGAGCGGAGAAGCGGCCATAGGAAATCGACGGCGAAGGAGCAGATCAACGTCAGCGACAACTAGCAGGGATGTTGGACGCTGGGAGCAGGGACGCTGAGGGAGCACATCCATGGCGGTGTCAACAACTAGCAACAACAGCAGTGACGACCTGAGCAGAAGAAGAGCAGCGCAAGCCCCACCGCCAGAGTAAGTGAGTCCAATCAGAGATAGCCATTAGCCGAACCGGCGCCATGCACCGAGACCGCATATCCTGGCGGGCGAGAGCTTTTGGGGGTGTGTCTCGTGCTGACCAACCCGGTATGGTGACGGGTGATCGAAGGGAGCTGATGTAGCAACCGGAGGAGCAGCGAGGTGAGACTCACGACCAACACTTGTATTCAAACCAATATTTACAATAAAGGAGGCATAATTGTAAAAAAGGCTATCGGTGTTATTGTATTCAAAACTTGTAAACTTGTAAAACAAACACTTGTATTCAAACCAATATTTACAATAAAGGAGGCATAATTGTAAAAAAGGCTATCGGTGTTATTTCTGGGCTCGGGCAATCATGTTGGATATATAAATTCGGTGGAACGACTCCATAACCTCTGTGAGCTAGCCGCGGCAATTGTTGGGTCGATGAGACAAAGGACGATGAGATGTTGGCGGTCACGCGTCATGCGTGGAGCGGTGAGCGAGTCAGAGAGTCTCATAAAAAGTCTGGCGGTACCAAAAATTCGTGGACCGTGGGGTATAGTCCGCTAAGACGGACATAGTCACGATCGCGCAGGCGATGCCAAATAACTACAGGGAAGAGCGCAAAGGTGACTCATAATGAACGATGAGGAGTGGCCAACATGTAAAGAGTTTATGAGTAGTTTTGAGTCCTTTTTTCTGCCAAAAGGATATTTGGGGGAAGTTGGCATACCAGCTTGGGCAAGGAATAAATGGTGGGCCTTCAATATCTAATGAAACCATTAGGGAAGTCCACTAAGGAGTTCAAAGAGAGGCTCATTGAGAACTGATTGTTACGCATGAAAATGTTTATAAAAACGTACGCGTGCGCATCTCTGGAAGAGGTAATGAGTCTAGCCAGGGAGTTAGTCCTAAAAGAAGAGAAGAGACTTTAATGGACAATCCTTCATGGAACTTATGGAGATAGCATAGGGGGAACCGTACCAGGATCCGCTGGTGCAATAAAGCCCGCCAGAGCAAGGGAGGATGCAGAGATGGCAGGCCGAAGGACATTGTCAAACGAACAGAAACCAGCACAATGTAGCAACACGAGAATTCTGCAATGGGCAGAAAATTCTAGACAGCAACAGCCAAATCCGAAGGGACCAGTTTCACGTGATTACGGACCATATGACACTGAAATGGTTAAATATATACAGAATAAAAACATAGCGCATTGCAAGAAAAGATACGGAAGAAGCCATAGAAATGTCTAGAATGCATGGAAGAAGCTGGCCTGGTTTACCGAAATTTTCCACAAAGAGCCGGAAATGAAGAAATGGCGTCATGGAAGCTATGTGTACCGTCAGACATAAGACAGCCAGGTACTGCAAGAGAACCACGACGCACCAACAACAGGACACCTAGGAGGAAGAAATGCTATCGCAAGGATAGTAGCAAGGTATTTCTGGCCAGGGATGCAAAGGGACATACGGAAGTATGTCAGTCAGTGCGAAACATGCATGCGGTATAAACCAAGTCAGATGCACGCCGCAGGGAAAATTCTGACCAAGACCAGAAGACGATATGTGCGGATTTCGTAGGACCAATGCCGAGGTCCGAGCATGGGAACACGATGCAGTTGGTGATGAGCCATTTTTTTTCGGGCCTCTGCAAAATTAGCAATATCATCGTTCCCGATAATTATTTTTGGCAATAACAAATATGTGAATATAGTTTAAAGTCATAATATACGTGCCATATTTCTAAATAGATTTTTTAGAAAAACTTTTAGAAAAATGGCTTTTTTCGACCTCCTATAACCAGTTTTACTATTAGCACTACTAAAACTATTAAAAAAAAGCAGGAAATTTCATAACCGGGTAATTAAAACGCGTACAGGAATTTTTACTAATGAAGATATTAATTGAGCCGTCTAGATTTCTAATACAGCTAGACCAGAAAATATTTGTTTGATAAAATAATGTTTATTCATCAGTATTTAATTAATAAGATTAAAATGATTCAATGATTCAATAATTCAATGTTGGACAATAAACCTACACTTTTACAACAAATACGATTTTTATACCCTTGCAGAGGGTATTATAATTTTTGTCAAAAGTGTGCAACGCAGTGAAGGAGACATCAAAAGGACGAAGGTTCACTTTCCAGTGGAGGGTAAGTAATTCAGACATGTACCTTTATATATATTGATTAAAAGTTGCGATATATCTCAAAGGCTATCTCCACATTTATTTTAAATACAATCGTTAGAAGCATTTTTGAAAAAAAAAATTTAACAGGTTTTTTTCCTTAAGAGTCTAAAACTAAGCATAAAGAAACAGAAAAATATTTTCAACAAACCTTTCAACGAAATGTGAAGTTAGCTTCATTTTGTTTATAGTTATGCTTTTTTTACATTTAAATTGGTATGTAACTCATTCAGATTGAACACACACACAAATTTTTAATTCTTTGACTGTAAATAGTGTTTTTACGCGCCTGCTACAAGCAAGGGCATGTGTGTCGCTACCTAGCGGACTTCCGTCCGCTGTGGTATTATGAATTAGATGGTTACGTTGTACCTAATTTAAAGTGTTAAGCTTGTTTCAAAGAAAACTCTCGAAAAGTTTAAATCCAATACAGTTTCAATAAAAAATCGTACATATTTCGTAAAAAAATCAGTCTGTGTATCTTTGCTATATGATATGTATGAAAATAACCTATTTCGTGATAATCGAATATACTGTAAGATGAGCAGATGCTCTGTAAACTGGAATGCACACTTGGCTGAGGAAGCAGACTACCGACCCTAGTGGTATGAGTATAGGGCACAATTTTGGTACCTTTAGTAATATATTCAAAACTCACCATATTAGACTCACCTGAAAAATATGCCTTTATTAATATATGAAATGTTTTTTCTAAGCCATCTGTCCTACTTTTATAAAATACCCACCGCGAAATCAAATTACGAAGCCGTATTGTTACAACGCCAAAGTGATGGTCAGTTCCATCCAGTCTTCTTTTATTCCCGAAAAACTACAGCCGCCGATTCCAGATATCATAGTTTTGAGCTTGACACCTGTTGCGGATCTTCGAAGCGCCGCCCTGTATAAACGCCCGATAAAAAGCTGTTGATTGTTTATTTGTTTAATTCGCTCTTGTAAGCGTTAACAGACACAAGCCGGTAAACGCAAGGGCTAACAATTACTTTAAATTCCCAGGAACTAGGTTAAGGCGGCGATGTGGTGGCGATTGGTGCCATAGGCGAAGTTAAAGGCGCACAAGCGCCGAGGTCCACCAAGGTGGTATGAAATCGAAAATTGACGCACCCCTTTCATTTGCGTCATTGCTCCTCACTGAAGATGATGAGTGTTGGCGTTGCATCCCATTAGTAGACCGATCCTTCTCCTTTCGCTATCTTCAATAAGCCACAAGGTCGTGGCTCATATACGCCGAGCACATTCTGACGGGCCCGGGCCCTCAAAAGCTGCAATTGCTTGGCCACGTGGTTTTCGTTGCTGAAATTTGGTAGAAAGATGATATTAGGGTTCTTTTTTGCGAGAATGCTGGCTCGCTTTTAACCTGCTATATCGGCTGTACATAGCCAGATTTCTGACGGCCCAAACCAAGAATCCTGTCTCCATGGATCCAGGGTTGTTGTATGAAAACTACAAGTGCCCCTCCTCACCGACGCATCCCTTCTCCGGAAGTTGTCCCTCTGTCGGAAACTTCGCCATCCCAGCATCTCTATTTGACCTGTCTCTGCCTGCAGAGATCGACGGATCAATGATTCCATTTCCGACTTTATTAGGGAGTTCCGCTGCTCAATATTTTTGTTTTTATTGTTGTTTGAATTCAAATTTGGACCCATGAATAGACGGGAGGGGATCGTCTGTCATGACATAGTCCAGTTATCATGATAAGCTTGGTTGAAACTGGGTGTCGTCCGGTTCCCCAGAGTCCGCATATTAGCGTCCGCGCAACCACGACCAAGTCACCACCATGTTGAGTGTCAAGGTAGAACCGGCTGACTTAACAGACATTTAAGACCCGGGCTTATTGATTCTGATTATAAATTATTGATTCTGTAACATCAGCTATAACACATGCCGCGGAAGCAGTTTTACTATCTATCGCAATATATAGTGAATAAGCGACTCCTTCTTGTGGCATCTTGGGATAGTAATTTGCTCAACATCCGGGATATAACGATGCCATCGTTTCCATTTGATCCACCAGGTATGGGGTTATACCAGGCACATCCACTTCGTCGTATTTTCTAAAATTTTATCGTATTTTCTAAATTTTCTAAAATTTCCTCACTATTTTGTGTAATTGAGTCAGACGTTCGGCATCCGCATTGAATTAAAAGCAAACTGGAACGATGATGTTCAATAAGGAAATAACTCCATGTGGCAACCCCTCCAAGGGAAGTCCACCCGTGGGGAAACCCACGACCGGGGCACGGATTCTGGAGACCCCAAAACAGATCCCACACTCAACGCACGCTTATACACGATATCCATTTCTGAAAGTGGCTTACTCTTCTCGCCTTTTGTAGTTATCACTGGCAGGTATTATCACCGCTAGTTGTTGGGATTCCATCTAGATTCTAGGTTGGGATTCCTCTACTTGAGCTGCACTCCTGCAGGTAGGGGCTCTATCGTCGGTCCTCTACCAATTTAACTTGCAAGCAAGAAATTATTGTGAATAAGCGACTCCTTCTTGTGGCATCTTGGGATAGTAATTTGCTCAACATCCGGGATATAACGATGCCATCGTTTCCATTTGATCCATCAGGTATGGGGTTATACCAGGCACATCCACTTCGTCGTATTTTCTAAAATTTTATCGTATTTTCTAAATTTTCTAAAATTTCCTCACTATTTTGTGTAATTGAGTCAGACGTTCGGCATCCGCATTGAATTAAAATCAAACTGGAACGATGATGTTCAATAAGGAAATAACTCCATGTGGCAACCCCTCCAAGGGAAGTCCACCCGTGGGGAAACCCACGACCGGGGCACGGATTCTGGAGACCCCAAAACACATCCCACACTCAACGCACGAGGCGATGGCTAGCTTGGCCACGGCAGATCTTGCAACAAGCCATATAAATACAGAGCAAACGTCAGTGTTATTGAGAAGTTCTCAGAGTCTGCGATCTATCCTGTAGCACCACCGCGCTATTCGAGCAATATGTGGAAAAAGAAACTCCTAAGAGGGCTAGGGATGCCTCAAGTTCCACGAAACCCCATAGAGTAAGTCCAGCGAAGAACACTAGAGCTTCAAGCGAGCAGCACTGCGCTGGCATGCTGGCGGAGTTAGAGGAGATTCTGGTGGACACCATTCTCATGGAGGACACTCCGAACCCACGAAATGCATGTGAGGAGCATCAACCTCAAAATGAAGAGGTGCTGCAGGAAGGACTCACGAGGGCCCCAGCCCCATCGAAGCAGGCGAACTGGTGACAGCCGAGCCTATCTGCTCGAGATGTGGCCAGCAAGATGTCCCGAAAGCGGACAAGCAGGCACAGACCATGCCTATACGGCGCATGGCAGAGTCAGTGCAAACTAAGCCATGGCGAAGGCTTAGCCAGCACAGAACGGCAACTCATCTACGAGCTGAGCCACCAGCACCTGCGAAGGATCCGAGAACACCCGCAAAGCTAGGCGCAGGGGACAGGATGCGGAACGTAGCAGCTAATACCGCAGAGGCAGGTCCGCTGCGAGGTGCGAGCCCTGTCGTAGGACAGAAAACTCCAATAAATGGAAATAAGGGAACGAAAGGGGACAAACCCCATCAGCGGAAGAGGCGAGCAGAGGGAAGGTGAGGATTGGATAGACGGTGAGTCGCATCCGAGCGAGAAATCCAAAGAGGCCGTGAAAAATATAGCAGGATGGAAGGGATTCAGCTGAATCTGAATCACAGTAGAGCGGCGCACGACCTCCTGCGGCACTCAGTCTACGAAGTGAAGGCAGATGTGACCATCCTTAGCGAGCCGTACATCGTCGGGGACAGAAATCTTGTGCTCGCTCAGAACGGGTGTGGCGGACCAGAAATATCGTCATTTCGTAAGGAGTGTCTGAGGGCCAGGAGAATACTGCAGCGCGCGCGAGCGACGGACATGCAGGAGCAGAGGCATGCAGATTTCAAGGCAGCGAGGAAAGATCCGAAAATAGCCATACGAGAGAACAAGAGGGAGGTATTCCTAAAGCTGTGCGACGATGCAACACATGATGCAGGCATTCTAAATAGATGACCCGGATCCCAAAAGATTTCAAGGGACCATTGCCGAGGCCCAAGCATGGGAACACCATGCTGTTGGTAGTGAATGACGGATTCTCGAAATGGACGGAGATGGTTCCAATGCGGAAAGCCACAACCGATACGCTGCAGATGGCAATCCGAGAAAGAATCATCGTAAAGGTCCACCAGTTCACCAGTAGAAGCTTCAAAAGCTCGAAGTACGGCATTAATTTACCCCACCGAACACGCCGCAGGAAAATCTTACGGAAAGAGCAAACAGGACGGTCAAAACAATGATCGCCCAGTTTGCAGGAGGGGATCAGAGGACATGGGGCGAGCGTCGTGTGAACTTCGTGTCACCAGTGATTGCCAGGCTACGGGCACATGTGAGTGAGCTCAAAGCTAAAATTAAAACAACAAAAGAAAATAAACAGAGTGCCCATGTAACAATGTAGCCCATGAGAAAGATAAAAGCAATACAGCCATCCAAAGTCTGATGAGAAACTTTACAAAAGATTCGGCAGAGCGACGACTAAAAGGATGTTACTGCGATGAGCGATAAGCTCAACCATCTGTGGACCCAATTTGAAAAGAATGATACTCCAATGCCAAGAATGCCAAGCTCCACGAGTTAGCACTAAGTCTTGATAATGAGGGCAAGGCCAAGCCATATTTTCATACCTCAGAATACCCTCAGGATCTGGCCCCTCTCAACGTCCCAGAAACGGGTGAAAACCTCGAGCCTAAGGCACAGCTGCGGGGGAATGGATCAGGATGTACTCAAGACCCTCAAATCGGACGATCTGAAATATTTTTGCGAATAGCAGAATTTTTTCATTTTCAAAACATTTTTTCAAGAAACCTAATCCATTCATCGACCTAAACTTGGATAACCTTAGGCACAAAACATGTAAACAACCTTGAAATCTTCTAGACTTAAAAGCCAAAGGCCTTGCTGCCAGTGCTATAACCACTAAGTCACTCCTCTTCCTAAAAAAAAAATAATAATAATCTTAGAAAAATTAAATTATACTTTAAACATATTTTTAGACTTATGTGTGCCGGGTAAATATCGGTCCACTTCAAATAATCCTCCTGGGTTAACAAGGTGCCTTACGAAATTAAAAAAAAAGTTAAGTACAGGCTTTTAAATAAATATAAATGATCCTGTAGCAGGCTATTAAGATACTTAGTAGCCCAGTTAAATTTCACCATGCAAAACGATAAATTTAATAGGAATTATATTCGTCGCTGTCGGTGCTAAAATACTGTGCCAGGGCTCTATGCAAACCTTTACTAAAACTTTTCAACTTATTTTTGGAATCTTCGATTTCCCCCATAAGTGGTCCGTGCTACATAATAAGTTGGTTAGTCCGTGCTACATCTGGAGTCCCTCAAGGAAGCCATCTTGGCCCGTTATTGTTCACTCTTTTTATATATGACTTGCCCCTATCTTTAAAGATGTAAACCTTTCATGCAGACATCAGTCCGAAAATTTCCGAATAAAGCTAATGGTGTTCTTCTCTTCTTCTCTTATCAAAAGATTGCCAAAAGACATTAACGACCCTTATTATATATTACATATATTACTAAAAGCATATTTTATATCTTTGGTGCGTCCGATACTGCTATGGGGTTCAACAAGACCGCCTAGAATCTGTGCTAAAGGTTTTCTTATTATTTGCTTTTAGGGGACTTAACTGAGATGTAAACTTTCACTTTCTTTCATATCAGACTCTTACTAATAATCTAATCCTCGTTAACAAATCTTAAAGCAATGTGAGGTGTATTTTTCCTACAAAACATTATTAATGGTGATATAGATAGACAAAATTTACTGACACGCTTACATTTTAACGTTCCGAATAGAGAGACTAAGAACTTTAGTCCTATATTCCTTATGAATTATTGTTCAACATATGCACTGCATGATCCTCTTAGGGTTTTATGAGTCAACTACAATGGACTCTGTCGCAACATTTCACTTTTCTCTCCTTTTAATATAAAAACATCTATTCTAAATTTCTTACGAGCGCATAAGAATTCTGATTCGTTATTCTTATAATCATTTTATCTTTTTTTTAACTCGAATCTTTTCACGCGATATGAACCGTACGTTAAACCACCACTAAAAGTGTTACAGAAAATTAAACTAAAACAAGAAAGGAAAGCTAACTTCGGGCCGAATTTGATATAGCCTTGCAATTACGAAGCAGTTCATATTCTTAGGTATATATCAGATCGGATGTAGTAGACTAATTCTAAAAGGAATGTCCCAATTACATCAATTAAAAACAAATTATAAAACGTCCGATGTTTCTATCTTAAATACCAAAGTGGTGTCATTTCCGATTGTTCAGATACATGGCAGCTATAGGATACAGTCCGTCGATCATTATGAAATTGGACACACAGATAGAAACTGAATGACCACATGGGAGCAAACAAAACACTTATTCGTTTTATAGTTTTTACACTGAAAACGCACTCACTTTTTGTGATGACAAACATATTTAAAAATTTTAAATTTGTAGCTTTGGGAGCTGATAGAGTTTCCACGATTGCTTTATTCCACGATTGCCCACCATTGCTTTATAAGATCAGAGATGTATTTTTCCCTGCGGCTGAAGTTAGCTTTTTTTCCTCATTTATATCTGTAAACAGCTTAAGTGTTGGTCTCGAGCGATTTCGCTAAACTGAAATATAAGCTCACAATTTCCTTCTAACAAAAAGTCATATCACTGCAGGCGGCTGGAACTAACAGACAGCAACTATCACAATCGCAAATGTTGCGCCATGGGAAAGGCTCCCTTGGCCGGCAGGATGCGCGAGAGCATGATGTCCGTGTAAACCATTGGCTGCCAGCGTGATGCTGGGGAATGCCTCTTTCAAAAACGTTTGGATCCCTCAAGCGAGGACGAGCGACCCCGATAAGTTGTTGTCCCCGATAAAAGTTCAGGGCTTCTTTGACCAGGCCCATTGGTTACTCTATGCTACTCTTCCATGTTCAGGAACCTTTGGCTTTTATAAGGCGTGCACTCCGCTGCACACCAGGCACCGTCAAGACCTTCGTGCCTAGCAGATGGTCCTGGATCATTGCCTATGGAGCCATTTTGGTACAGCGGTTCTTGCAATCTGCACGGAAAAAATATTCCCTTTGCGTCCCAGTCGCCTTTCGGTACTCAGGAGGCTACCGAATGGTAACGTCCTCCTTCACGATCACCATATCAATCCTCAGATCTGGCATGGGGAGGTGACACTTAAATGCAAGTCGATGCAGCTCTGTAAGGTACTTTCCTTTCAACGGAGAACAAATGACAGGGGGAAATTCCAGTGGGCTGCACCCCATTGCAGTGGTGGTTAAAGTGCCATAAAGCGCTGAGTATTTGGACAATAAGGGCGCTCGAGATGCTTCTAGAAAATCCCTGGACGGAACTGAGGAGACTCCAACAAATGTCTTGCAGTTGTCCGAGTTCTTATGCTGGAGGCAACAACGGCGTTCGTTATAGCGGGAAAAGACTCGAGGAATTTATCCGTCGTCTGGTCATTAGACGCCTCCAAAGGGAAAGCCTTGCTGGCAAAGCACACGAGGACGTACACATAGACTTTCAAGATCTTACAGCCGCGCCCGAAATACCTTTTGATGTCGAAGTCCACTTCCGTGTAAGTGAATGGTCGGGAGAACGTGGATTTAGCTCTGGGAAGATCCCCCATGAGCTGGAATTCCACCTGCTTTTTGTGCAGCTCTCATATCCGTCTCCTGATCAATGGTGCGAAGTTCTGGGACCCAGAATTGCGATCGGCTCAGCTGCATCAAGAGATTTCCTCCATTTAGGGATATAAGGTGGGTGAGTTTGAGGAAAAGCCCGAAGAATGGGATGCTTCTCATCGTAACTCAGCATGACCGAGGCCCTTAGTCGTCTACATGCATGAATAAGGCACCCTTTGCCCAGGAAAACATTAGTAGCCCGGAGATGGCTTGAAACGGGAAGAATGATATGCTTCTCATCGTAACTCAGCATAACCGAGGCCCTTAGGCGTCTAGATGCACGAATAAGGCACCCTTTGCCCAGGAAAACATTAGTAGTCCGGAGGTGGCTTGAAACGGGAATCGGACGCCCGCTGGATAATGCCCGATACTCGGTGGAAAACCCGCTGTGCCACCTGAATCATCTACCCCTGTGAAAAAGGTGACGGATGGGCTGTCGTTGCAACAGCGCCAACAAAGTCGTTAAATGTGGGCTATCCCCCGCATTGCACTCTCGAATGAAAGAGGAAAAGCGGTCAAGGAGACTTTCCTGAGGAATTTCTGCGAGGTGACATTTTATTGGTCGACAGTCCAGCTCAGTGCTTTAGTTTTGGGATGGTTGTGGTGGCCACTGACTCTCGGGAGCTTGGCCACGATGGTCCATGACGCCATAAGGAATTCCGCACCAGGTTTTGAGACGCTCCCCGACTCACGATCCGCTAGATTATCTTCGGAACTGAGCCATTTCCTTTCCGAGATATTTGATTCGAGATATTTGCCTTCTCTTCTCTTGATGGAATAGATAATTTCATAATTCAATGCAAGGGTATAAAGGGTAAAATCCTTCCGTACAGTCATCAACAAATCCGTTTATTTGAGAAAATTTATTCATATATTTCATATGTAAATTAAATAATTCCCGATGTTCTCATTTAAAAAAAATAATTTTTTATTTTAGTTTATTCATTTTAAATTATTTATTTTTACATTCACAAACTTCTTGAATCGTTTTTTGCTTTTTTCACAAAATGCCGAGTTTATTACTCGCTGCTCCTGAAAATCAGACTGCCCATTTCTAATTATTGATTGACCATCAAACCCCGGCTTAAGAGAAATGGCCCAAAAGAGTTATTGGAGAGAGTAAACCATAAGCCCATTGAAAATATGTTTACAGTTGGGGATTCTCAGAAACTAGTGAGAGGAAATTTGAGAGACAGCATATTATATGACATGACGAATTAGCATGGGCTACTGCGGTTGAAAATATTTTTTACACAGCCTATTGGCTGAGCTGAATTATGAATTGGATAATACATATGTACATCCAATATATACCATGCAGTACCAGTGTTGAGGAGTTCGTTGGGGAACTCTCCATTACCTGCTCACTATACATGAGGAATTCCTTAGTGCTGGTATATGAAATTTGTTAAGGAATTTTTTTATGTGATGTCCTATGCATCGGTGACCTCGGGAATTTTCTGCCTAACGGGGTAGTTAATTTCCTCAGGAATTCTCGCAAGGAAATCACAGGGAAGGTCTTTGGTATTCTTTGCAAAGAAGTTCTCAAAGAATTCTTTTGGTAATTTTAGAAAAAAAAAGTCCCAAGGAAGTTCTTTAAGAAATATTGAAAACAAATCATTAACAATTTTCTGAAACGCGATTTTTCCTCCTAATTTCTCCTAAAATCTCCTAATTTCTAAACTCCCAATAGTAAAATATATTTTTAATTTAATAATTTATGGTACTGCAGGGTGCTTGCATCGCTCCAAGTGAAAATAAATGGCAGTGCATAATTACATACACATACTTATATTTTTGAGACGTATTTTTTGATATAAATATATACAAATAAATAAAAAAAAAGAAAAAAGACTATTGTTTACATATACGTATAAGTATATCCATATGTACTTACATTGATATAAAAAAAGGGGGAACTAACTAATTAAAATTAATAACACAGGGCGATAATTTCCAAATTTTTATCTCCCTCCGCGCATAATTTTATTTGCTCCATAACCTTTAGGCTCTACTGCACCAAAGTCCGAAACAAACATAGGTTTCATTCCCCACAGATTGCACGGTACAACTAAGAGAAGAAATTGGTTAAATTTTACCGTATGCTGAATTATGTAGGCAATGTAATTGCGTTGACCATCATTGTTATACCCTTGCAGAGGGTATTATAATTTTGGTCAAAAGTGTGCAACGCAGTGAAGGAGACATCTCCGACCCTATAAAGTAAATATTCTTGATCAGGATCACCTCCTGAGTCGATATAAGCATGTCCATCTGTCTATCTGTTTCTACGCAAACTAGTCTCTCAGTTTTAAAGCTATCGTCTTGTTTTTTTTGAGTTTGGATTCTACTTTGGGCAAACTAATCCGATCTGCCAAATTTCATAAGGATCGGCCGACCATATACGATCCGATATATATCTTATAATATAAGATGCCTGTCGCCACCTAACGGACAGTCACTCAACTGCAAGAGTATATCCACTTCGGCTCCGCCCGAAGTTAGCTTTCCTTTCTTGTTTTTAGTATATATCGTTTTTTTTTTTATTTTTACACCAACTCAAATTAAAATATTGCATCTAGCAGTTACCATATCTTAGGAATACTCATACAAAGTTCAAATCTCGATTTTATACATTTATTTTTGTGCTTCTATGGTTTTTCCCAAACATTTTCGAAAAAATATCATCGAAGATGTTTTTTTTCTTATTGAATCCATGATCATATGATGAATTATTTTGAATTTAGGGAAAAATTCCAAATAATTTTATTGAATTTATTTATTTAGTTAGTTACACAACATTTTCCTCAATTAAATATAAGTTTTTATACCCTTGCAGAGGGTATTACAATTTGGTCAAAAGTGTGCAACGCAATGAAGGAGACATCTCCGACCCTATAAAGTATAAAGCGTATAAGCATATAACAAGAGTCCATATAAGCATGTCCGTCTGTCTATCTGTTCCTACGCAAACAAGTCACAAAGTTTTAAAGCTATCGACTGCAAACTTTGCACACCCCCTTCCTAAGTACATAACTCGGATCGTCCGACTACATCATATAGCTGCAATATAACTGATTGATCGGAAATCCCTTTGAAATCCTGTTTTTTGAGTTAGAAGCATAAGGATGAGTTAGAAGGGAAGGATTGAGTTAGGATGTGACTTTCTATGGATACTACTTTTGGCCAACTAATTCGATATGCCAAATTTCATAACAATGGGCCTACTATATCTATAGCTGCCATATATCTGATGGATCGGAAATGCCATACATTTTTTTTTGTGTTAGAAAGATGGGAGTTAGAAAGATGGGATTCTACTTTGGAATAACTATTCTGGGCAATTACGGCTTGTGTAATCTGTGTAAATTAATTATTTGAAATTCTTTCACATTCGCTGACCACAAATAATCGATTTATTTAAAAAATATACGCGACTAGGTCAAATCCCCTTGGAATAAGGTCAAAACAATTGGGATACCTCCTCCGAGTACATGTGCAGATGGTGACAACGAAGCCAACCACTTATAAACTCTTCAGGTTAATTCAGTGTATGAGAGTGAGGTTCATCGCTCAGCTAATGGAAACTATTGAGCAGGGTACGGCCAGTTCATCTGCAATGACCAGACCCCCTCCGCCATGTCCGCTGGCTGTCGGCTGCCTCTGGGCGATATGGAGATTTTCACAGGTAAATATCGAAAATGAATCCTTTCGCAACCTGTTTACAACCATCACTCGAGGCTGTCGAAGATTTCCGCAATTCTCCGGACACTGCAGTTCTTTCAAGGGCTCCACCAGGTGATGTTAAAAGGAGAATCAAAAATTTTTAAAACAGAGTTGCGGTGAGGCCCGGAAATCTGCCCGGAAAAAATATTCCCTCTGCGTCCCAGTCGCCTTTCGGTACTCAGGAGGCTACCGAATGGTAACGTCCTGGAATTCCACCTGCTTTTTGTGCAGCTCTCATATCCGTCTCCTGATCAATGGTGCGAAGTTCTGGGACCCAGAATTGCGACCGGCTCAGCTGCATCAAGAGATTTCCTCCATTTAGGGATATAAGGTGGGTGAATTTGAGGAAAAGCCCGAAGAATGGGATGCTTCTCATCGTAACTCAGCATGACCGAGGCCCTTAGTCGTCTACATGCATGAATAAGGCACCCTTTGCCCAGGAAAACATTAGTAGCCCGGAGATGGCTTGAAACGGGAAGAATGATATGCTTCTCATCGTAACTCAGCATAACCGAGGCCCTTAGGCGTCTAGATGCACGAATAAGGCACCCTTTGCCCAGGAAAACATTAGTAGTCCGGAGGTGGCTTGAAACGGGAATCGGACGCCCGCTGGATAATGCCCGATACTCGGTGGAAAACCCGCTGTGCCACTTGAATCATCTACCCCTGTGAAAAAGGTGACGGATGGGCTGTCGTTGCAACAGCGCCAACAAAGTCGTTAAATGTGGGCTATCCCCCGCATTGCACTCTCGAATGAAAGAGGAAAAGCGGTCAAGGAGACTTTCCTGAGGAATTTCTGCGAGGTGACATTTTATTGGTCGACAGTCCAGCTCAGTGCTTTAGTTTTGGGATGGTTGTGGTGGCCACTGACTCTCGGGAGCTTGGCCACGATGGTCCATGACGCCATAAGGAATTCCGCACCAGGTTTTGAGACGCTCCCCGACTCACGATCCGCCAGATTATCTTCGGAACTGAGCCATTTCCTTTCCGTTGCGTGATTCGAGATATTTGCCTTCTCTTCTCTTGATGGAATAGATAATTTCATAATTCAATGCAAGGGTATAAAGGGTAAAATCCTTCCGTACAGTCATCAACAAATCCGTTTATTTGAGAAAATTTATTCATATATTTCATATGTAAATTAAATAATTCCCGATGTTCTCATTTAAAAAAAATAATTTTTTATTTTAGTTTATTCATTTTAAATTATTTATTTTTACATTCACAAACTTCTTGAATCGTTTTTTGCTTTTTTCACAAAATGCCGAGTTTATTACTCGCTGCTCCTGAAAATCAGACTGCCCATTTCTAATTATTGATTGACCATCAAACCCCGGCTTAAGAGAAATGGCCCAAAAGAGTTATTGGAGAGAGTAAACCATAAGCCCATTGAAAATATGTTTACAGTTGGGGATTCTCAGAAACTAGTGAGAGGAAATTTGAGAGACAGCATATTATATGACATGACGAATTAGCATGGGCTACTGCGGTTGAAAATATTTTTTACACAGCCTATTGGCTGAGCTGAATTATGAATTGGATAATACATATGTACATCCAATATATACCATGCAGTACCAGTGTTGAGGAGTTCGTTGGGGAACTCTCCATTACCTGCTCACTATACATGAGGAATTCCTTAGTGCTGGTATATGAAATTTGTTAAGGAATTTTTTTATGTGATGTCCTATGCATCGGTGACCTCGGGAATTTTCTGCCTAACGGGGTAGTTAATTTCCTCAGGAATTCTCGCAAGGAAATCACAGGGAAGGTCTTTGGTATTCTTTGCAAAGAAGTTCTCAAAGAATTCTTTTGGTAATTTTAGAAAAAAAAAGTCCCAAGGAAGTTCTTTAAGAAATATTGAAAACAAATCATTAACAATTTTCTGAAACGCGATTTTTCCTCCTAATTTCTCCTAAAATCTCCTAATTTCTAAACTCCCAATAGTAAAATATATTTTTAATTTAATAATTTATGGTACTGCAGGGTGCTTGCATCGCTCCAAGTGAAAATAAATGGCAGTGCATAATTACATACACATACTTATATTTTTGAGACGTATTTTTTGATATAAATATATACAAATAAATAAAAAAAAAGAAAAAAGACTATTGTTTACATATACGTATAAGTATATCCATATGTACTTACATTGATATAAAAAAAGGGGGAACTAACTAATTAAAATTAATAACACAGGGCGATAATTTCCAAATTTTTATCTCCCTCCGCGCATAATTTTATTTGCTCCATAACCTTTAGGCTCTACTGCACCAAAGTCCGAAACAAACATAGGTTTCATTCCCCACAGATTGCACGGTACAACTAAGAGAAGAAATTGGTTAAATTTTACCGTATGCTGAATTATGTAGGCAATGTAATTGCGTTGACCATCATTGTTATACCCTTGCAGAGGGTATTATAATTTTGGTCAAAAGTGTGCAACGCAGTGAAGGAGACATCTCCGACCCTATAAAGTAAATATTCTTGATCAGGATCACCTCCTGAGTCGATATAAGCATGTCCATCTGTCTATCTGTTTCTACGCAAACTAGTCTCTCAGTTTTAAAGCTATCGTCTTGTTTTTTTTGAGTTTGGATTCTACTTTGGGCAAACTAATCCGATCTGCCAAATTTCATAAGGATCGGCCGACCATATACGATCCGATATATATCTTATAATATAAGATGCCTGTCGCCACCTAACGGACAGTCACTCAACTGCAAGAGTATATCCACTTCGGCTCCGCCCGAAGTTAGCTTTCCTTTCTTGTTTTTAGTATATATCGTTTTTTTTTTTATTTTTACACCAACTCAAATTAAAATATTGCATCTAGCAGTTACCATATCTTAGGAATACTCATACAAAGTTCAAATCTCGATTTTATACATTTATTTTTGTGCTTCTATGGTTTTTCCCAAACATTTTCGAAAAAATATCATCGAAGATGTTTTTTTTCTTATTGAATCCATGATCATATGATGAATTATTTTGAATTTAGGGAAAAATTCCAAATAATTTTATTGAATTTATTTATTTAGTTAGTTACACAACATTTTCCTCAATTAAATATAAGTTTTTATACCCTTGCAGAGGGTATTATAATTTGGTCAAAAGTGTGCAACGCAATGAAGGAGACATCTCCGACCCTATAAAGTATAAAGCGTATAAGCATATAACAAGAGTCCATATAAGCATGTCCGTCTGTCTATCTGTTCCTACGCAAACAAGTCACAAAGTTTTAAAGCTATCGACTGCAAACTTTGCACACCCCCTTCCTAAGTACATAACTCGGATCGTCCGACTACATCATATAGCTGCAATATAACTGATTGATCGGAAATCCCTTTGAAATCCTGTTTTTTGAGTTAGAAGCATAAGGATGAGTTAGAAGGGAAGGATTGAGTTAGGATGTGACTTTCTATGGATACTACTTTTGGCCAACTAATTCGATATGCCAAATTTCATAACAATGGGCCTACTATATCTATAGCTGCCATATATCTGATGGATCGGAAATGCCATACATTTTTTTTTGTGTTAGAAAGATGGGAGTTAGAAAGATGGGATTCTACTTTGGAATAACTATTCTGGGCAATTACGGCTTGTGTAATCTGTGTAAATTAATTATTTGAAATTCTTTCACATTCGCTGACCACAAATAATCGATTTATTTAAAAAATATACGCGACTAGGTCAAATCCCCTTGGAATAAGGTCAAAACAATTGGGATACCTCCTCCGAGTACATGTGCAGATGGTGACAACGAAGCCAACCACTTATAAACTCTTCAGGTTAATTCAGTGTATGAGAGTGAGGTTCATCGCTCAGCTAATGGAAACTATTGAGCAGGGTACGGCCAGCTCATCTGCAATGACCAGACCCCCTCCGCCATGTCCGCTGGCTGTCGGCTGCCTCTGGGCGATATGGAGATTTTCACAGGTAAATATCGAAAATGAATCCTTTCGCAACCTGTTTACAACCATCACTCGAGGCTGTCGAAGATTTCCGCAATTCTCCGGACACTGCAGTTCTTTCAAGGGCTCCACCAGGTGATGTTAAAAGGAGAATCAAAAATTTTTAAAACAGAGTTGCGGTGAGGCCCGGAAATCTGCCCGGAAAAAATATTCCCTCTGCGTCCCAGTCGCCTTTCGGTACTCAGGAGGCTACCGAATGGTAACGTCCTCCTTCACGATCACCATATCAATCCTCAGATCTGGCATGGGGAGGTGACACTTAAATGCAAGTCGATGCAGCTCTGTAAGGTACTTTCCTTCCAACGGAGAACAAATGACAGGGGGAAATTCCAGTGGGCTGCACCCCATTGCAGTGGTGGTTAAAGTGCCATAAAGCGCTGAGTATTTGGACAATAAGGGCGCTCGAGATGCTTCTAGAAAATCCCTGGACGGAACTGAGGAGACTCCAACAAATGTCTTGCAGTTGTCCGAGTTCTTATGCTGGAGGCAACAACGGCGTTCGTTATAGCGGGAAAAGACTCGAGGAATTTATCCGTCGTCAGGTCATTAGACGCCTCCAAAGGGAAAGACTTGCTGGCAAAGCACACGAGGACGTACACATAGACTTTCAAGATCTTACAGCCGCGCCCGAAATACCTTTTGATGTCGAAGTCCACTTCCGTGTAAGTGAATGGTCGGGAGAACGTGGATTTAGCTCTGGGAAGATCCCCCATGAGCTGGAATTCCACCTGCTTTTTGTGCAGCTCTCATATCCGTCTCCTGATCAATGGTGCGAAGTTCTGGGACCCAGAATTGCGACCGGCTCAGCTGCATCAAGAGATTTCCTCCATTTAGGGATATAAGGTGGGTGAATTTGAGGAAAAGCCCGAAGAATGGGATCGTAACTCAGCATGACCGAGGCCCTTAGTCGTCTACATGCACGAAAAAGGCACCCTTTGCCCAGGAAAACATTAGTAGTCCGGAGGTGGCTTGAAACGGGAATCGGACGCCCGCTGGATAATGCCCGATACTCGGTGGAAAACCCGCTGTGCCACCTGAATCATCTACCCCTGTGAAAAAGGTGACGGATGGGCTGTCGTTGCAACAGCGCCAACAAAGTCGTTAAATGTGGGCTATCCCCCGCATTGCACTCTCGAATGAAAGAGGAAAAGCGGTCAAGGAGACTTTCCTGAGGAATTTCTGCGAGGTGACATTTTATTGGTCGACAGTCCAGCTCAGTGCTTTAGTTTTGGGATGGTTGTGGTGGCCACTGACTCTCGGGAGCTTGGCCACGATGGTCCATGACGCCATAAGGAATTCCGCACCAGGTTTTGAGACGCTCCCCGACTCACGATCCGCCAGATTATCTTCGGAACTGAGCCATTTCCTTTCCGTTGCGTGATTCGAGATATTTGCCTTCTCTTCTCTTGATGGAATAGATAATTTCATAATTCAATGCAAGGGTATAAAGGGTAAAATCCTTCCGTACAGTCATCAACAAATCCGTTTATTTGAGGAAATTTATTCATATATTTCATATGTAAATTAAATAATTCCCGATGTTCAAATTTAAAAAAAATAATTTTTTATTTTAGTTTATTCATTTTAAATTATTTATTTTTACATTCACAAACTTCTTGAATCGTTTTTTGCTTTTATCACAAAATGCCGAGTTTATTACTCGCTGCTCCTGAAAATCAGACTGCCCATTTCTAATTATTGATAGACCATCAAACCCCGGTATTTTTTTATATAAATATATACAAATAAATAAAAAAAAAGAAAATAGACTATTCTTTACATATACGTATAATTATATCCATATGTACTTACATTGATATAAAAAAAGGGGGAACTAACTAATTAAAATTAATAACACAGGGCGATAATTTCCAAATTTTTATCTCCCTCCGCGCATAATTTTATTTGCTCCATAACCTTTAGGCTCTACTGCACCAAAGTCCGAAACAAACATAGGTTTCATTCCCCACAGATTGCACGGTACAACTAAGAGAAGAAATTGGATTTGGATTTTACTTTGGGCAAACTAATCCGATCTGCCAAATTTCATAAGGATCGGCCGACCATATACGATCCGATATATATCTTATAATATAAGATGCCTGTCGCCACCTAACGGACTGTCACTCAACTGCAAGAGTATATCCACTTCGGCTCCGCCCGAAGTTAGCTTTCCTTTCTTGTTTTTAGTATATATCGTTTTTTTTTTTATTTTTACACCAACTCAAATTAAAATATTGCATCTAGCAGTTACCATATCTTAGGAATACTCATACAAAGTTCAAATCTCGATTTTATACATTTATTTTTGTGCTTCTATGGTTTTTCCCAAACATTTTCGAAAAAATATCATCGAAGATGTTTTTTTTCTTATTGAATCCATGATCATATGATGAATTATTTTGAATTTAGGGAAAAATTCCAAATAATTTTATTGAATTTATTTATTTAGTTAGTTACACAACATTTTCCTCAATTAAATATAAGTTTTTATACCCTTGCAGAGGGTATTATAATTTGGTCAAAAGTGTGCAACGCAATGAAGGAGACATCTCCGACCCTATAAAGTATAAAGCGTATAAGCATATAACAAGAGTCCATATAAGCATGTCCGTCTGTCTATCTGTTCCTACGCAAACAAGTCACAAAGTTTTAAAGCTATCGACTGCAAACTTTGCACACCCCCTTCCTAAGTACATAACTCGGATCGTCCGACTACATCATATAGCTGCAATATAACTGATTGATCGGAAATCCCTTTGAAATCCTGTTTTTTGAGTTAGAAGCATAAGGATGAGTTAGAAGGGAAGGATTGAGTTAGGATGTGACTTTCTATGGATACTACTTTTGGCCAACTAATTCGATATGCCAAATTTCATAACAATGGGCCTACTATATCTATAGCTGCCATATATCTGATGGATCGGAAATGCCATACATTTTTTTTTGTGTTAGAAAGATGGGAGTTAGAAAGATGGGATTCTACTTTGGAATAACTATTCTGGGCAATTACGGCTTGTGTAATCTGTGTAAATTAATTATTTGAAATTCTTTCACATTCGCTGACCACAAATAATCGATTTATTTAAAAAATATACGCGACTAGGTCAAATCCCCTTGGAATAAGGTCAAAACAATTGGGATACCTCCTCCGAGTACATGTGCAGATGGTGACAACGAAGCCAACCACTTATAAACTCTTCAGGTTAATTCAGTGTATGAGAGTGAGGTTCATCGCTCAGCTAATGGAAACTATTGAGCAGGGTACGGCCAGCTCATCTGCAATGACCAGACCCCCTCCGCCATGTCCGCTGGCTGTCGGCTGCCTCTGGGCGATATGGAGATTTTCACAGGTAAATATCGAAAATGAATCCTTTCGCAACCTGTTTACAACCATCACTCGAGGCTGTCGAAGATTTCCGCAATTCTCCGGACACTGCAGTTCTTTCAAGGGCTCCACCAGGTGATGTTAAAAGGAGAATCAAAAATTTTTAAAACAGAGTTGCGGTGAGGCCCGGAAATCTGCCCGGAAAAAATATTCCCTCTGCGTCCCAGTCGCCTTTCGGTACTCAGGAGGCTACCGAATGGTAACGTCCTCCTTCACGATCACCATATCAATCCTCAGATCTGGCATGGGGAGGTGACACTTAAATGCAAGTCGATGCAGCTCTGTAAGGTACTTTCCTTCCAACGGAGAACAAATGACAGGGGGAAATTCCAGTGGGCTGCACCCCATTGCAGTGGTGGTTAAAGTGCCATAAAGCGCTGAGTATTTGGACAATAAGGGCGCTCGAGATGCTTCTAGAAAATCCCTGGACGGAACTGAGGAGACTCCAACAAATGTCTTGCAGTTGTCCGAGTTCTTATGCTGGAGGCAACAACGGCGTTCGTTATAGCGGGAAAAGACTCGAGGAATTTATCCGTCGTCAGGTCATTAGACGCCTCCAAAGGGAAAGACTTGCTGGCAAAGCACACGAGGACGTACACATAGACTTTCAAGATCTTACAGCCGCGCCCGAAATACCTTTTGATGTCGAAGTCCACTTCCGTGTAAGTGAATGGTCGGGAGAACGTGGATTTAGCTCTGGGAAGATCCCCCATGAGCTGGAATTCCACCTGCTTTTTGTGCAGCTCTCATATCCGTCTCCTGATCAATGGTGCGAAGTTCTGGGACCCAGAATTGCGACCGGCTCAGCTGCATCAAGAGATTTCCTCCATTTAGGGATATAAGGTGGGTGAATTTGAGGAAAAGCCCGAAGAATGGGATCGTAACTCAGCATGACCGAGGCCCTTAGTCGTCTACATGCACGAAAAAGGCACCCTTTGCCCAGGAAAACATTAGTAGTCCGGAGGTGGCTTGAAACGGGAATCGGACGCCCGCTGGATAATGCCCGATACTCGGTGGAAAACCCGCTGTGCCACCTGAATCATCTACCCCTGTGAAAAAGGTGACGGATGGGCTGTCGTTGCAACAGCGCCAACAAAGTCGTTAAATGTGGGCTATCCCCCGCATTGCACTCTCGAATGAAAGAGGAAAAGCGGTCAAGGAGACTTTCCTGAGGAATTTCTGCGAGGTGACATTTTATTGGTCGACAGTCCAGCTCAGTGCTTTAGTTTTGGGATGGTTGTGGTGGCCACTGACTCTCGGGAGCTTGGCCACGATGGTCCATGACGCCATAAGGAATTCCGCACCAGGTTTTGAGACGCTCCCCGACTCACGATCCGCCAGATTATCTTCGGAACTGAGCCATTTCCTTTCCGTTGCGTGATTCGAGATATTTGCCTTCTCTTCTCTTGATGGAATAGATAATTTCATAATTCAATGCAAGGGTATAAAGGGTAAAATCCTTCCGTACAGTCATCAACAAATCCGTTTATTTGAGGAAATTTATTCATATATTTCATATGTAAATTAAATAATTCCCGATGTTCAAATTTAAAAAAAATAATTTTTTATTTTAGTTTATTCATTTTAAATTATTTATTTTTACATTCACAAACTTCTTGAATCGTTTTTTGCTTTTATCACAAAATGCCGAGTTTATTACTCGCTGCTCCTGAAAATCAGACTGCCCATTTCTAATTATTGATAGACCATCAAACCCCGGTATTTTTTTATATAAATATATACAAATAAATAAAAAAAAAGAAAATAGACTATTCTTTACATATACGTATAATTATATCCATATGTACTTACATTGATATAAAAAAAGGGGGAACTAACTAATTAAAATTAATAACACAGGGCGATAATTTCCAAATTTTTATCTCCCTCCGCGCATAATTTTATTTGCTCCATAACCTTTAGGCTCTACTGCACCAAAGTCCGAAACAAACATAGGTTTCATTCCCCACAGATTGCACGGTACAACTAAGAGAAGAAATTGGATTTGGATTTTACTTTGGGCAAACTAATCCGATCTGCCAAATTTCATAAGGATCGGCCGACCATATACGATCCGATATATATCTTATAATATAAGATGCCTGTCGCCACCTAACGGACTGTCACTCAACTGCAAGAGTATATCCACTTCGGCTCCGCCCGAAGTTAGCTTTCCTTTCTTGTTTTTAGTATATATCGTTTTTTTTTTATTTTTACACCAACTCAAATTAAAATATTGCATCTAGCAGTTACCATATCTTAGGAATACTCATACAAAGTTCAAATCTCGATTTTATACATTTATTTTTGTGCTTCTATGGTTTTTCCCAAACATTTTCGAAAAAATATCATCGAAGATGTTTTTTTTCTTATTGAATCCATGATCATATGATGAATTATTTTGAATTTAGGGAAAAATTCCAAATAATTTTATTGAATTTATTTATTTAGTTAGTTACACAACATTTTCCTCAATTAAATATAAGTTTTTATACCCTTGCAGAGGGTATTATAATTTGGTCAAAAGTGTGCAACGCAATGAAGGAGACATCTCCGACCCTATAAAGTATAAAGCGTATAAGCATATAACAAGAGTCCATATAAGCATGTCCGTCTGTCTATCTGTTCCTACGCAAACAAGTCACAAAGTTTTAAAGCTATCGACTGCAAACATTGCACACCCCCTTCCTAAGTACATAACTCGGATCGTCCGACTACATTATATAGCTGCAATATAACTGATTGATCGGAAATCCCTTTGAAATCCTGTTTTTTGAGTTAGAAGCATAAGGATGAGTTAGAAGGGAAGGATTGAGTTAGAATGTGACTTTCTATGGATACTACTTTTGGCCAACTAATTCGATATGCCAAATTTCATAACAATGGGCCTACTATATCTATAGCTGCCATATATCTGATGGATCGGAAATGCCATACATTTTTTTTTTGTGTTAGAAAGATGGGAGTTAGAAAGATGGGATTCTACTTTGGAATAACTATTCTGGGCAATTACGGCTTGTGTAATCTGTGTAAATTAATTATTTGAAATTCTTTCACATTCGCTGACCACAAATAATCTATTTATTTAAAAAATATACGCGACTAGGTCAAATCCCCTTGGAATAAGGTCAAAACAATTGGGATACCTCCTCCGAGTACATGTGCAGATGGTGACAACGAAGCCAACCACTTATGAACTCTTCAGGTTAATTCAGTGTATGAGCGTGAGGTTCATCGCTCAGCTAATGGAAACTATTGAGCAAGGTACGGCCAGTTCATCTGCAATGACCAGACCCCCTCCGCCATGTCCGCTGGCTGTCGGCTGCCTCTGGGCGATATGGAGATTTTCACAGGTAAATATCGAAAATGAATCCTTTCGCAACCTGTTTACAACCATCACTCGAGGCTGTCGAAGATTTCCGCAATTCTCCGGACACTGCAGTTCTTTCAAGGGCTCCACCAGGTGATGTTAAAAGGAGAATCAAAAATTTTTAAAACAGAGTTGCGGTGAGGCCCGGAAATCTGCCCGGAAAAAATATTCCCTCTGCGTCCCAGTCGCCTTTCGGTACTCAGGAGGCTACCGAATGGTAACGTCCTCCTTCACGATCACCATATCAATCCTCAGATCTGGCATGGGGAGGTGACACTTAAATGCAAGTCGATGCAGCTCTGTAAGGTACTTTCCTTCCAACGGAGAACAAATGACAGGGGGAAATTCCAGTGGGCTGCACCCCATTGCAGTGGTGGTTAAAGTGCCATAAAGCGCTGAGTATTTGGACAATAAGGGCGCTCGAGATGCTTCTAGAAAATCCCTGGACGGAACTGAGGAGACTCCAACAAATGTCTTGCAGTTGTCCGAGTTCTTATGCTGGAGGCAACAACGGCGTTCGTTATAGCGACCGGCTCAGCTGCATCAAGAGATTTCCTCCATTTAGGGATATAAGGTGGGTGAATTTGAGGAAAAGCCCGAAGAATGGGATGCTTCTCATCGTAACTCAGCATGACCGAGGCCCTTAGTCGTCTACATGCATGAATAAGGCACCCTTTGCCCAGGAAAACATTAGTAGCCCGGAGATGGCTTGAAACGGGAAGAATGATATGCTTCTCATCGTAACTCAGCATAACCGAGGCCCTTAGGCGTCTAGATGCACGAATAAGGCACCCTTTGCCCAGGAAAACATTAGTAGTCCGGAGGTGGCTTGAAACGGGAATCGGACGCCCGCTGGATAATGCCCGATACTCGGTGGAAAACCCGCTGTGCCACCTGAATCATCTACCCCTGTGAAAAAGGTGACGGATGGGCTGTCGTTGCAACAGCGCCAACAAAGTCGTTAAATGTGGGCTATCCCCCGCATTGCACTCTCGAATGAAAGAGGAAAAGCGGTCAAGGAGACTTTCCTGAGGAATTTCTGCGAGGTGACATTTTATTGGTCGACAGTCCAGCTCAGTGCTTTAGTTTTGGGATGGTTGTGGTGGCCACTGACTCTCGGGAGCTTGGCCACGATGGTCCATGACGCCATAAGGAATTCCGCACCAGGTTTTGAGACGCTCCCCGACTCACGATCCGCTAGATTATCTTCGGAACTGAGCCATTTCCTTTCCGAGATATTTGATTCGAGATATTTGCCTTCTCTTCTCTTGATGGAATAGATAATTTCATAATTCAATGCAAGGGTATAAAGGGTAAAATCCTTCCGTACAGTCATCAACAAATCCGTTTATTTGAGAAAATTTATTCATATATTTCATATGTAAATTAAATAATTCCCGATGTTCTCATTTAAAAAAAATAATTTTTTATTTTAGTTTATTCATTTTAAATTATTTATTTTTACATTCACAAACTTCTTGAATCGTTTTTTGCTTTTTTCACAAAATGCCGAGTTTATTACTCGCTGCTCCTGAAAATCAGACTGCCCATTTCTAATTATTGATTGACCATCAAACCCCGGCTTAAGAGAAATGGCCCAAAAGAGTTATTGGAGAGAGTAAACCATAAGCCCATTGAAAATATGTTTACAGTTGGGGATTCTCAGAAACTAGTGAGAGGAAATTTGAGAGACAGCATATTATATGACATGACGAATTAGCATGGGCTACTGCGGTTGAAAATATTTTTTAAGTTAATTTCCTCAGGAATTCTCGCAAGGAAATCACAGGGAAGGTCTTTGGTATTCTTTGCAAAGAAGTTCTCAAAGAATTCTTTTGGTAATTTTAGAAAAAAAAAGTCCCAAGGAAGTTCTTTAAGAAATATTGAAAACAAATCATTAACAATTTTCTGAAACGCGATTTTTCCTCCTAATTTCTCCTAAAATCTCCTAATTTCTAAACTCCCAATAGTAAAATATATTTTTAATTTAATAATTTATGGTACTGCAGGGTGCTTGCATCGCTCCAAGTGAAAATAAATGGCAGTGCATAATTACATACACATACTTATATTTTTGAGACGTATTTTTTGATATAAATATATACAAATAAATAAAAAAAAAGAAAAAAGACTATTGTTTACATATACGTATAAGTATATCCATATGTACTTACATTGATATAAAAAAAGGGGGAACTAACTAATTAAAATTAATAACACAGGGCGATAATTTCCAAATTTTTATCTCCCTCCGCGCATAATTTTATTTGCTCCATAACCTTTAGGCTCTACTGCACCAAAGTCCGAAACAAACATAGGTTTCATTCCCCACAGATTGCACGGTACAACTAAGAGAAGAAATTGGTTAAATTTTACCGTATACTGAATTATGTAGGCAATGTAATTGCGTTGACCATCATTGTTATACCCTTGCAGAGGGTATTATAATTTTGGACAAAAGTGTGCAACGCAGTGAAGGAGACATCTCCGACCCTATAAAGTATAAAGCGTATAAGCATATAACAAGAGTCCATATAAGCATGTCCGTCTGTCTATCTGTTCCTACGCAAACAAGTCACAAAGTTTTAAAGCTATCGACTGCAAACTTTGCACACCCCCTTCCTAAGTACATAACTCGGATCGTCCGACTACATCATATAGCTGCAATATAACTGATTGATCGGAAATCCCTTTGAAATCCTGTTTTTTGAGTTAGAAGCATAAGGATGAGTTAGAAGGGAAGGATTGAGTTAGGATGTGACTTTCTATGGATACTACTTTTGGCCAACTAATTCGATATGCCAAATTTCATAACAATGGGCCTACTATATCTATAGCTGCCATATATCTGATGGATCGGAAATGCCATAAATTTTTTTTTTGTGTTAGAAAGATAGGAGTTAGAAAGATGGGATTCTACTTTGGAATAACTATTCTGGGCAATTACGGATTGTGTAATCTGTGTAAATTAATTATTTGAAATTCTTTCACATTCGCTGACCACAAATAATCGATTTATTTAAAAAATATACGCGACTAGGTCAAATCCCCTTGGAATAAGGTCAAAACAATTGGGATACCTCCTCCGAGTACATGTGCAGATGGTGACAACGAAGCCAACCACTTATAAATTCTTCAGGTTAATTCAGTGTATGAGAGTGAGGTTCATCGCTCAGCTAATGGAAACTATTGAGCAGGGTACGGCCAGCTCATCTGCAATGACCAGACCCCCTCCGCCATGTCCGCTGGCTGTCGGCTGCCTCTGGGCGATATGGAGATTTTCACAGGTGAATATCGAAAATGAATCCTTTCCCAACCTGTTTACAGCCATCAATCGAGGCTGTCGAAGATTTCCGCAATTCTCCGGACACTGCAGTTCTTTCAAGGGCTCCACCAGGTGATGTTAAAAGGAGAATCAAAAATTTTTAAAACAGAGTTGCGGTGAGGCCATAGACATGCCAACCCTGTTCCAGAGAGAATCATCCAATCTGGATGTGTCATCAGTATCTCCAGTTATCGGTGAGTGATCGAAGCAATTATATCAAACGGTCTGTATCTAAATTAGATAATCGATTTTGGTCAAAAAAGTGGTCTAATTTTCCTACATTTAAAGTGCAGTAGTCGGATATAACTACATTTAATTTTCGAATTGTCGGTGCTCGACATTTTATTAACTTCAAAAACCCGGTGTTTATTTTTATTTATTTATTTGTATTAATAAAATTAAAATTTTATATCCGTATCGCTTCGCGTGTGCAGTGGTATATTTGGAGGTAAAAAAAAATGTTTCATTAAATTTCTTCCAAAAATAGCTCTGCTCTGATTCTTCATCTTTAACGGTGTTGCTCTTTTGTCGTTCAGTAGAGGTTCTTATCTCTATTCTTGCGGCTTAACCAAACTAACTTACACTAATCGCTATATTTCATCTCCCTTTTCGTTTCCCTGGTACAGTGGTTCAATATACGATCAAAAGTAGAAACCAAAATATTTATAAATTAAAAATATTTATAAATTATTAGTCGAAGTTTTGTAATAAGACAATCTCCCCATCGCAGCCTACCATCCACTGCCGGCTGTGTGAAAACGTTTTACACGCTAAGTGTGCCACCCAGCACACGGCCTCAGTATCGGATGCCATTTCTCGTAGGTCTGGTCTCCACTTTTGCTGTGATGGTTGTCGTGCTGTTCAGGACGAAATGAGATCGTTCATTCCACTAAAAGTGGATTTAAATTGATTAGCGGTTTTCGTAAAATCAATGACCAACTCTGTGCGCTCGAAACTCAGTTTAATAGTCTTCAACTATTAAATGAGTCTCCAAAGAAGTAACCCGCTGGTAATCCTCCAAAGAAGAAAGAAATCCGCTATTAGTGATGTACTTGTGGCGAATAAACTTCAGCCTACTCAGCCGACAATTATTCAGCCGCTTATATCTCTGGCCACCCCAAGGGCTGGAACTGGGAAAATCTCGGCTTCCGCATATCTCAGTATTAATGAGCAATTGTCCGATTTGTCCTCTGTGTCATTACTCCAAGTGATACCACCAGACCCAAAAACTCAAACCCCCTTAAGAGTCACCGAACAGGGAACTCAACCGTCCAGACCCCCGGTATTAGTAACGTCGGCACCAAAACCCTTGTAGGTGATCCCGCCATCGAAACACATATTTGTTTCTCGGCTTGCCCCAGATTCTTCTGAGATAGATATCTTAGCTTATATCAACGCCAAAACAAAAGCCGATATTAAGGTGGCAGATATTACTAAATTCAAATATTTTTACACCAGGCAAACGTCATCTTACAAAATACGTGTGCCCGTGCAGGATTTTCGTCCAAGAATATCAGCCAAGTACAGAGAAGAAAAAAATTACCAAGCTTGTGGGAGTGAAACTTCCACATGTTACATGCCATCCACCTCATCTTTCTCTGCCTCAAAAAACAATTTTTTTCACTATACTTAACTATCAGAAGACGTAGTAAACTTCCTAAACTGTATTCTGATAGTTCTTCCTTTGCATCTCACATTATAGTCTTCATTATAGAAACTTCATAAAAGCCGGATATTTTAAGCTCCGAAGTTTTTCCAAATAAGTACACAACTTTTAGACATGATAAAACACTGTGAAGGGGAGGAGGGGTCCAAATTTCTGAAGACTCCAAATTCGCTTCTGAAGAGGAAAAATCACAAGAGTTTGGTGACATAGAATTTCTTTGCGTTAAAATCACTCTGTCCGGTCAATCTTTATACATTCAGTTTACTCAGGACCCGAAGCAGTTCTATAACTTTGTAAACACTAGCGCAAACACTTACTTACGTTTGAAAACTCTTATGCAAACACTGATCTGGCAATGGCCGATCTCTTTGCAACGTTTTTTAAAAAAACGTATTCACATAGCACCATTCCAGCTCAGTTGTACATTCGCTAGGCCCCGATGGAGTACCAGACTGTGTTCTGAAGAACTGCGCCGGGGCACTGTGCAAACCGCTCCTTAAACTCTTATAAACTCCTTAAACTCTGGGGACTTAGATTTTTCCCCATATGTGGATGGAATCTCTGCATAAAAAAGGGAAAAAATCCGATGCAACAAATTATAGAGGCATCTCTTAATTGTCAGCAATGTCAAAGCTTTTCGAAAAACTTATCACTCCACATTTGCAACACCTATGTAGTTGAATAATATCCCCGTGCCAACATGGCTTTATGAAGACGCGCTCCACCACCACCAACTTATTGGAGGTAACATTTTTGGCACGGATGAGTTCCGGAATGGCATACAGACAGACGTCATTTACACTGACTTCGGTAAAGGATTTGACTCTGTTAACCATTCGCTTCTTATAAGTAAACCCAGTCTTTTGGGATTCGCAACTGATCTCCTTATCAGAATTTCGAGTTACTTATCAGGAAGAACCCAACGCGTCTTCTTTAAAGATGTTACCTCGCGTTTAGTCCGCGTCACATCTGGGGTGCCCCAAGGAAGCCATCTTGGACCGTTACTTTTTACACTGTTTATTAACGACTTGCCCCTTGGCATAACTGACTCACTAGTACTTATGTACGCTGATGATGTTAAGCTTTGTCTTCAGTATAGATTTACTAGCGCCCAATCTAGACTGATCTCCTTATCAGAATTTCGAGTTACTTATCAGGAAGAACCCAACGCGTCTTCTTAAAAGATGTTACCTCGCGTTTAGTCCGCGTCCGATAGATTTGCGTTCAGTATAGATTTACTAGCGCCCAATCTAGAATTCAATCCGATTTGGATAAATTTCAAAATTGGTGTTTAGCAAATAACCTAAAGCTTAATGGATCCAAATGTAAGCTGATGTAATTTTATCGATCTAACCCTCACCAGGCTACCTACTTTCTCTATGGGAACGCCTTAGAAAGTTTAACTCAGGGACGTTAACGATCTGGGAGTCCTATTAGATTCGAAACTTAAATTTACCGACCATATATCCACCATGGTTAATATAGCAATGGGTGTGTTTTGTTTTATTACAAGATGGTCAAAAGAATTCAACGACCCTTACATTACTAAAACTTTATACACATCCTCCATCTGGAGTCCTCCATACGGAGTACACCGAGATCATATAGAATCTGTACAAAAAAAACTTCCTTATTTTCGCACTTAGGGGACTTAATTGGGATGCAAGTCTTCACCTTCTCTCCTATCACAGTAGACTTCTATTTATCAACTTATCATTATAAACAAATCGTAAAACGATGCTGGGAGTCATGTTTCTATTTAATTTTATTAATAGTAATGTACACAGTCAGCATTTACTAACACGCTTAAATTTTTTAGAAGGACTAGAAACTTTCGTCCTTTACTCCTTAGCCATTGTAGTTCGACATATGCTCAACACGAGCCGATCAGGGTACTATGTTCGGACTACAATGGTCTCTACCACACTTTGTCATTTTGATCTACTAACAATCTTATATCCTTTATACTAAACGCCTTACATTTACGCAAATTACTCCCAAGCCAAACTACTTTTGGCTATTTTTTGATTATGTTTGATCGTATTTACTTATTTACTTAAGTTTACCTTGATCCATAATAATGAATCCATTTCTTTTTTAACCAAGGCCCTCTTCATATACTGCTGTCTCATAACAATGATTCCATTGTACAATGTTGATTAGCTTGGTTATTTAGAATTAAATCAAAAAATGACTTAGTTTCGCCGTTTTCCTCCACAATTGAAATATCCATTTTGTTGGGTGATTTTTTGCACATTGCCAACGTGAGCAGCTCACTATCCAAATAGTCACAGACAGGCGTTTTCTTTTTGCGCCCAACAATTAATTTATAATAGTTTTTCCCTCTATAGCCTCCGAGTCTGGGACAATGCTTACTAATTTTTGGCACAAAATGTAGGGTATTATTAAGGAAATGGTAACATACGTTGCACCCGAAACTTTTTCATTTGCTTCTTGAAAGAGCACAAGTATTTGCTCTATTTCTTTTAATATATGTATATCCTCCACAGTTAAAGGGAATGGTGCTTTTGTTGTTGATAATAATACATTATTAACAGCATCATTCGTTGCCAAAATTCGCTGAATCATAAAAAAAAAGTTATTTCACCTTGTAAGCATATCTTGAAGCGACGTATATGGGAAGCTTTCTTGGGTGTATTCAAATTTTTCGCCTGCTATAGTACTTTACTTAGAAAAGCGTACAATTCTTTTGCACTTTGCAAACAACACTTTTAGTCCCTGATCATCGTTCATTTTAAGTCCATCTTGGATTACCAGGTTGATAGTATGGGCGAAGTAGGGGAGATTTCTTATTTTCAGAATATTGAGCATTGATGCGGCATTGTCAGTAACAATGCAAATTGTTTGTTCAAGGACGTTCCACTGCGTTAATATCTCTTTCATACATTGTAATCTTATTATCCGAATGGTTTTTTGGTGTCCAAGAGTTTTTTGGTGCAGTTTTCAAAGCATAGTCGTGTACAAAGTGAACTGTCATCGTTAAAAAACTTTAGTTGGTGCATGAGTCTCATTTGGTACGTTTGAAGTGCCTTCAGACATAGTTGCCAGCTTTCCGGAGGTTTCCTTATAAATTTCGATTATTAGCACATCCCTAACATGTGTTTTGCTCGGCAATTTGTATCTCGGATCTAGCACCTTTTTTTTTAAATAAATGTAAATATAGGATTTAAAAAATAAGTTATATGTAGCGGGGAAGGACACCGAGTCAATGTTAATAATAATACCTGTGAGTGGAACTTTCACAAACTTGTTTTTTTATGCTTGATACTTTTTCCAAATTTTTTTTTAGAGGAAAGTTAGATTTTCTATCTTGTTTTATTTATAATGCTAGCTTTTCGCAAAATTTTGTCAGATATTAAATTTTTGTTTTTATTAACCTCAAAAAGTGTGATGTGACTGAATTCGACCTTGTCTTTAATTGACCACGGTAGGAAAAGGAGCAAAAAGGAGCAAAAGTTTTAAATTACGTTGTAAAGAGTAAATATATGTCGGGAAACAATAAAATTCAAAGACAGAGTTGTTGCGAAGTTCTTAGTTCAGGGAAATATAGAATTCATGCGAAAGCATAGCAGAAGTGACGGTGGCCGTTTCTATACTTTACTGGCATCACATGGGCCCAATTCAAGGAACTGTTCATCCAGCGATTCGTGGGCATTGAGACAACGGCTTCCATACTGATTAATGTTTTAAACGGGCATCCCAGATCTGGAGAAAGCTTTGCTGAATATGGCAGTCGCAGAGATACGCTATTACTTTCCAAGTGGAAATCTATGGAGCTGGAAGAGATTGCGGTGTCAATAGCGTTAGCCCATATGACACAAATCGACAATAATCTACGGCGTTGGGTTTTTACGACCAACGTGACGACACGTAATAAACTACAGCGGCAGCTACAGGCTTACGCCTTCAAGAAGCGTAAAAAAGAAAGTGATGAATCTACGTCAAGCTTGGACAAGATGAAACCACGAATGCAGTCGCAGGTAAAATGCCATAGATGTGGAAAAATTGGCCACAAATACGCCCAATGCCGCACTTGCATGGAGAGCTCATTCTCCACCAAAGGAAATAACTACAGTGGAAGCAGCGAGTCTGAAGTAAAGGAGCGTTTAAACATAAGATGCTACAAGTGTGGTGAGGCTGGACATATTACTTTTGTATGCCCCAAAGATGGTACCAGTAGAAACGGCGAGTACGAGGAGAAGCGCGTGGACATATGTCAAGTTCTTCAGCCCAAAGGCTTATTCTATCAAAGGGGTGAGACCTTTTAATTTTTTTTTGTGACTCGGGTGCCGAGTGTTCTTTAATAAAAGAAAAATTAAGTAACAAAATTGCTCGAAAACGATTTAATAATTTAATTGTACTACGAGGAATTGGCAACAATATTGTTAAGAGCCATTTGCAGAGTTTGTCTACGATTCAAATATAACAGTTTAATTTAAAAATTTTGTTCCATGTCGTATTAGACGATTATTTAAAGCAAAAAATCATGATTGAACAAGAAATATTCCAACTTAGTTTTGGTGTTATGTTCGAAACAGACAAATTTAATATTTACAAAACTAAGATTAAATGTACTTGGTGCCAACATAGAATTAAGTGAAATTGATAAATGTAAACTAAAAAACATATTGAAAAATTACTTTGACATTGTTATAAATGGAATCCCAACTAAACGCGTAACCACAGGAGCATTAGAAATTCGTTTGATAGACAAGTATAAAACTGTTCAAAGGCGCCCTTATCGGCTCAGTGCAGATGAAAAGCTATAAGTTAGGGAAAAAATAGACCAAATGATTAAATCCAATGTGATCCGTCCTAGCAATTCGCTTTTTGCAAGTCCAATGCTATTAGTCAAAAAGAAAGATGGCAGCGACAGACTGTGTATTGATTTTCGTGCGCTTAATTCAAACACAATCTCAGATAAGTTGCCATTCATTTTTGATCACTCGCGAGGCGGAAAAATTTTTTCTACTTTAGACATGGCCAGCGGATTTTATCAAATACCGATCCATCCTGACTCCATAGACAGAACAGCATTTGTTACCCCAGAGGGTCAGTATGAATTTCTGGTGATGCCATTTGGGCCAAAAAAATGCCTCTTCTATTTTTCAACGTGCCATAGTGTGCGCCCTAGGTGACTTAGCCTATTCCTATGTAGTGGTCTACATAGACGACGTGCTGATTGTAGCAGAAACAAAGGAGAAAGCCTATGAAAGGTTAGGCCACTTTGCCTGAGAGTTTTGTCTGAGGCAGGATTTACATTTAATATAAAAAAGTGCGCTTTTCTTCGCACAGAAATAGAGTACCTGGGATTCTATATTAAAGATGGTGAAATTAAACCAAATCCAAGTTAGATAGAACTGTAGACTGTAGATAGTTCTGTCGATAGATCTGTAGATAGACTGTTCTGTCGCCACCATCCACTGTAACTCAGTTAAGGCAATTCATAGGTTTGGCATCATACTTCAGACAATTTGTCCCGCGGTTCTCAGATCACATGAAGCCGCTCTATGAGTTGACCTCTAAACTTTAAATGTTTAATTGGAAGAAGAAGCATGAGCAGATCCGACAAAAGGTTATCATAGTACTTGCTAAGTCATGTGCATTTTTTATTAAGCCACAAGAACACAAATATACACACAACAAAAACACAAGCATTATAAGCACTATAGTATATAATAAAGAAAATATTAGGTCATAGCCTACATAAAGAACGATGAACATTAAAAACCAAACCCTTCAGAAACAACAAACTGAAAGGCAGCAAGAACTGCTGACAGTACAAGTCAATGCAACCGACAAAATAGTGCAGAATATTACATTTTGAAATAGTTAAGTAACCATTTTTATGTTTTTCGTATATTTCCATTAATTTACCACCTAAGCAATATCCATGTATCAAATTAGCTATAAATATTGAACTTTTATACTAATAAAGTCAGTCTCAGACAAACCTATTCTGAACTCAATTCTTTCTCCACGTCCAATTTGTTCAAGTGCAAGTTGCGGCAACAAACCAGCAATCGGATCATGTACCCTTTGCTCAAAACATTCATTACAGATTAACGGACATTACAGATTACAGGACGTCTGACCCTGTACTGACAATCTTTGACCCTGAACTCCAAATCGAATTGCATACAGATGCCAGTGCCGATGGGTATTGCGCAATGCTAATACACAAAATAGATGGTAACCGAAGAGTAATTGAATATTTTAGCAAACGCACGACAGTATCCGAAGCTAAATATCACTCATATGAGCTAGAAACCTTAGCTGTTTAGAATGCAGTGATACACTTCAGACATTATTTACATGGTAGAAAATTTATTATGCACACCGATTGCAATTCACTAAGAGCGACTCAAAAGAAAGCTGTATTGACCCCAAGAGTACACCGTTGATGGGGGTATTTACAGGCTTTTGATTTTAGCTTTGAGTATCGAAAGGGTTATCCAAATGGCACACGTGGACTTTTTATCGCGTAATCCAATTCCTGTAGTTTCAACTGTCATCCGTAGAGCATCAGAGGTTCGTATAGATCTAGCAGCAATAACTAATAGTTGGCTGATAGCCGAACAGCAACGAGATGATACCATAATAAAAATCATGGACCAAGTAAATAGCGAAGATATAGAGACAGATGTAATGAAAACTTACAAAATTAGAACTGGGCTATTATATCGCAAGATACAGCGTAATGGCAAGAGTCGTTGTTTACCAGTGATTCCTAAGGCGTTTAGGTGGTCCGTCATAAAGCATGTACACGAGGCTATGATGCATTTAGGATGGCAGAAAACTCTAGACAAGGTTTATGAACAATTCTGGTTTGAGCATATGTCTAAATATGTCAAGAAGTTCGTTGAAAACTGCATAACATGCTAATTGGCTAAGCCCCCTTCTGGAAAGGCACAAATAGAATTGCACCTCATAGCTAAGGTTGATATACCTTGGCATAGTGGCAAGCTCAGTGAAAAAAACGACCTAAAGGAATGTGTTCGTACGTAAGTCGGGATGCGGACATAACGCCGAACTTGAACTCACGAAATTAATGTAATCTCGGAGTCGTAGTCAAATACCTATGGAAACTTGACCAAATTACCTGGTGGATCCAGGCAGTGGTAAAGATGCGGAGATGGCCGGGTGGTTCGTTGGCGCGTCCGACTGTGAGAGAGAAGGGAGCTTCCTTCGTAGACCCGTGCTCTGAGGTAATCGGAGGTACAAGGGGGTTCCTGCCGACGGTCCGTTTCACTTGATCGGTATTCGGAGGACTACGTATCAGCGATATGCTGGCGGTCCGTTCCACGGGAGCAACACTCAGCGACGCGTACATATGGAGCTTGCTGGCTGGCGGTCCGTTCCACGGGAGCAACACTCAGCGACGCGTACGTATGGAGCTTGCTGGCTGGCGGTCCGTTCCACGGGAGCAACACTCATCGGCAAGTAACGTATCGAGGGTCCTACGATGGTCCGTTCATGGGAGCGCGCTCGAAGGCGATTACGTTTAAGTGCTATAGTTAACACTGAGTAACGAGACGATTGATTCTGTATTCGCAACTGTCTTTATTTAGGGAATAACTGCTCTTATATATGATGCTAAGTATCTCTATATCTAAGAGGTTATTATATTAGGTCTAAAGCTCCGTGATGTTTAACCCGGTTGATCACCCTGACTCCGGGTGGCCGTCTCTGCTGGTAAGTGAGGTCCGTTGACGAGTTACCAAAAGATGTGAAATGGAATGAGATGACGATAGAGGCTCAACTTGAGAGAATGCTGAGAGAGCAGGGTTGAGCATAATGATCGACGAGAGTGAATTGGGCAGTCGAGTGATGGTAACGAACGTGAGCGGAACTCGCTGTGCAGCCGCATCAATTATAAAAGTTAAAGGATAATGGAAGACCATCCGACATATACAATAATACTTCTGCAAACTTATATGGTGACAGATAATTAGTTATACTCCATTACACAGACACTTTTGATACAATTTAAGTATTATTAAGATATTAAGAAAACAATTTATAGAAAAACCACGTAACACTGATGATAAATCGGGTTCTCTATATTATATTTAACATACCATAAATAATATTTTCCCGTTTGTTTAGTTGTAAAGTCTGTGTGCAGTTTCACGCCTAAATTTGTCCGATAACCAGCTAATCGGTTATCAGCCCTCGTAAAAGCTCAGGAATGCACATATTCAAATAAAATTAATTTTTTATATATAGTTGGACAATCTATTTACCATATACGATTATTTTGTCATAAATTTCTTGAATATATGCAAAAAAAATTGTTCAATCCGGCCACCGTACCGTGGAGAGTATAGTCACACTACCAGCGGTGTTAAAAATTACGGCACGTGAAACCTGTGTTGGCCCCCCCTGTAGTACCCGTTGGCTGACGGCGACTATATCATATAGGTGCCATATAATGGATTGATCGGAAATGCCAGTCTTTTCTTTTCTGCCAAATTTAGTCTAAGTTAGAAGGATGGGACTTTCTATGGATTTCCTTGTTTATGCAAACTAATCCACTCCTCCAAATTGTATATCCTATAGCCCTATAACTAAACGATCGGAAATGACTCAACCTTAGTATTTTTAAAGATGCTTGGTACTTTTTCCAACAATTTTATTAGAAAATTAATTTGATAGTGAAATTCTTATAAGAATCGGCCAACTATATTCGATCCGATATATATATAATAATTAAGTTGTTTTTTCTTTCTTTTTTGAAGTTAAATTAAGATATTTTAAAAAAATTGAAGAACAAACGTTGCTCATATTTATATTACATTTTCAGTTATTTTCATAATAGCTAAGAAAAAAACAGTGCAAATAGGCAAGCAGAGCAGTTGCGATCGGGACGATGTGGCTCCCACGTTTCTTTATGTAAAGACCAAGTTAGTTTTTCTCTTCTTTATTAACTTAAAAATGAAGTCAATACATGCGTGCGTTAAAAAACTTCGTGTTTTCTCGCTACTCTTTATCTTCACTGTCGCCTTCTTCTGGCTGCTAGCAATAGTCGACGTCTCCTTCTTATAGGCCGTTGCAAAAAGGATATACATAAAATGTTATAAGCTTACTCTAACATATTTTAACACTTATCATATAATTTATATCTACGGTTAATCTATTACTGTGGCAAGATTCTAATCCCAGTTCAAGGTCAGTTACCATCTGATTGCTTTCCACAACTTCGTGCTGGTTTTAATTATTCACTCGCCGAACTTGTCCATTCTTGGCCATCATTGGTGATGGTAATTGGAGGTACCTTCCCAAACCAGTTGGTGCGCATGGTTAACACGGGCGCATACTCTTTAATCCATCATTTCCAAAAGCGGTCTCCGAAGCGCTGAGTCTCATTTCATCTACGCTTTAGATTCATCCCCTTTTCTTGGTAGCGGGTTAAGTCGCTGATCCCGGCAGCAGGTGGTTGGGGGCGGTGTCAGTTACCATCTTGATGTCCCTTGATACCCAGATATACGAACGGGAGCTGTCGTGAGTTTATGATAAAATGTGCCTCCATCCATGCGTTTCTCAAGCCCTCTTTGACAAAAAAGTAATTTTGGCAAATGTTCTTTTAAATTCCTTTTGTTGTTTGGACAAGTCTCTCCCATACTTTACTTACGGGCGGTGATCCTGGTGGGTTGAATCACCACTTTATGCCTTCAAACTTAATGGTGATCTTATCGTGCTCGATCTTTTTCAGCTCCTCGCGAACGGCTTTTTTCGTGGATCTGGAGTTTGTACCATTGACTGCGAATATTTCCATCGGTGTGCGTCGAAGGTCCATAAAAAGGCTTTGAAGGTGCCTAGCCAAGCACATGATACATGAACTAGTATCCAGAATAAAGGCGATCTTAAAATGATTCGCGCTCAACGTAAGATAGTAGACAACGTAGATAGGTAAACAGAGCTACCCGTCTTTTATCTTTGCGCCTGCCAACTTTTTTTTTTTTTCTTTCTTTACTCCTCTTGGGAGCTTAGGGCTTCTACAAGGGCTTCCCACCGGACCCTATTTGGCGGTGTTTGTTTTGCTGTGTCCCATGCAATTTTATCCTATGGACAATTCGTGGAGTGCTGTTCGGCGCCAGGTCATCTTGGGGCATCCCACTCTTCTGCTTCCTGGTGGGTTCCCTTCTAGCGCCATCCTGCCGATACTTCCAGGTTTCTTTCTGAGCGCGTGTCCAATCCACCTCCATTTTCTTTTCTTCAACTGTTGGTGGATTGGGGCCTCACCTGTGCAGTGCCACAAGTCTTCATTGGATATTTTAGTAGCCCAGAATGTTGTGGGGGCGGTTTGTTTCTTCATTTCTTGTATTCGTTTCAGTAATCAGTTATTTTCAATTGATCCGGTGATTAGCCGGGTGCGACCTATTCTAGAATTTCGGGGACTCTGTGGATTACGAACTGATGAAAGCTTCGGGGTCCATAGTTAGCAATAATGTCTTTGAGTCCGACCAGTGTGTGGCGTTGTCGATTCGCAGGTTGCGCGTGATTATCATATTGTGCTCCCATAACTGCTGCCTGCAGCTCCATACGCGGAATCGATAGTGGTTTTAAAGGTTTTAAACCTTGGACTTCGCTATCACCAAAGAGACGTCGACTTTGTAATCAAAAAGTTATAATCTATCTTTGCTACACGGAATCAGCAAAGACAAAGTGCCAGAGTACAGTCTGTGGAATAATTATAGCTATTCTTTCCTATTAAATCATGTCTAAAATGTCTAATAAAAAAATAATTTTAAATCAATGCTTGAAAGCATGAGCATTGAGCATTTTTCAAAGATGTTATCATTCCCTTACATTAATTTCTCAAAAAAAGTGGTTCTATAATTTCTTAAGAAAATTCTTTAAAATCCCAAAAAAGTTGCCAAGCTGGAATTATTTAAATTATCGATTTATCATTTTAAAGCTGTATCCATTCCTTTGATTAATGAATGTATTAATAAAACATTAATGACTCGAATCAGAGAAAGACATACATATAGAAAGAGATACGTCTGCCAACTGCAAAATACGCGTACTCGCTGGTGTCGACGAACGTGTGGAGTCCAATTTGACATGGTTCCAATGTGTCTTGAGAAGACCATCTAGAAAAATTTTTATCTGCTCAAAAACGGGTTTTCAATTCTCGGGCAGCTCCCATTCAATATTTACCCGCCATATACGCTGGAGAACAGAATGACAATCGTAAAGCATGATAAGAATCCTAATGGATCGTAGATCGAAATACTTGTAGAAGGTCTCGCTTCATTGACACGAAAATCACATTTACAGATAAAATTGAACGCATCATTATGTAGGTCCCAGGATATTCCAAGTATCTTTTCTGTCGCACAAAAATCCACGGGCTTTTGGCTGCCAATATTGCCATTACTTTACAAGCTCTTAAAAACTCTTTCGAATTTGACGACCAGTTGCGGATATCGAATCCGCCTCTGCGATGGTCCTCTATAACCTTTTTTGTGATCTGATCTCCTGTACAATCCTCATGCTTTCAATGAAGTCATCGACGTAGAGGGCCCTTTGGATGACGTTTAAGGCCAATGGGAAATATTTTTGTAGGGATTCCGTATTTTTATCTCGAACAAAGTGAACTATGAACAGAACGCAACTGATACTTATAGTTATAGCTCTCATGACATAGGCGTATTATTTATATTGCGGATGTTGATCCTGTGAAACATTTCCGCAATGCCACCGCAATCTTGATGACTATGAGGTGGTTCCCTCTCTATGAGAGGGTTCAGGCAATCTGGTCACCTAAGTAAGTAGTCATTCAGCGTACATCCGTGTGCCTTTACGGCTGCATCGCATTCCAGCCTTATCTTACCAGGCTTGTTTGGAATGAATATCAGCACACGGCTGTTTTCGTGGCAGGTTTCCTATCGGAAAGCTATACCGTGTATCTCTTGTCTAGAAAGTTCCTGATATGAGCGTAAATTTCTATTACAGATCAGGACCCTGAGAGACCTTTTTTCTCATGCAGGTAAGATGGTTTGGAGCATTACCGCGGCTCCAGCAGCTCCTTTTCTTCCTTCTGACTTTTAGCGTGACGAGAGGTAGTCACGTGTGTAATTAGGAGACAATAATGAGCAACAATGGCAATGAAGACTTGATGCATCCTCCAGAACACCAGCAGACAAACGATCATGCGACCAATACTGATGACCGCATGGAGCAGAATTCTCCGATATATTTTGTAATAAAAAAAAAATTTTTTTACGTTAACCTTATTCCTTAAGTATTTTAAAAACAATTAAAACAAAAGTTTCTCATATTTTAGATTAAACACCTCCAATTTATTTCAGAACTTTTAGAAAACAAATTTTCTGGAATAAATTCTTAACGAAATATCAGATTGGGTTGGTAAATCATTCATTTAGATCGAACACACACAGAAAAAGTTGAATTCTTCGGCTATATATAGTGTGTTCTCATGGAAGCTTAAGCATGGAAGCGAGGTGTTCACCACCTCGTGATGATGCCGTACTGTGCTCGATTCGATCATAAATTGACTTGATTTAACATACAGAGACAAGTGGCCGATTCATATCATTGAGCAGGATATGGGCACTCTCAGACTGGGATGATGCACCCGCATATGTATTTCGGAACTCAAACGTAGTCTGACTGATGTCCTTTTCTCGGCATGGCATCTACGCTTGTATTGGCTTAAGAAAAGGAATCAAACCACAAAAGATACTCATTCGCCCCACAATGCAAGGATAAAAGGAAAATTAAAAAAAATTATAAAGGCCAAATGCGTAATATCGTCCGAAAGCTCCCTCAAATAAACCCCTTAGTAAGTTGTGGAAATATCGTTCTTTACTTAAAAACACAAGGAAAAAAAACAAAGTACCATGCTAGAAGCCGCGGTGTGTATGTAAGTTAACATTACTGAAGGGTAGCAAACAGTCAAAGAAGTGTTGAATGATTGTTGATGTTGATTGAATATTTCTTGGATAAAGTCTGCTCAACGCAGCGAAAGGCGTCGTGGAAACACTCCGGAACCCATGGAAGTTGACCACTGTCCATGATGCTAAAACCGTCCCAGGCCCAGGCATTCCCCAATAGGAAGCAGGCTGTGTCCGATCGATCAGACCCGCAGAAAAGGCAGAGGGTAAATCACAATTCGCAAAGCCCAGGTACCTCCGATACAAATTCTATTAGGTGTTGGTGGCCCAGGGGCAAAGCTGCTCCTGGATGTGCTGACGATGACGTGTCACTGGAAGGGTGCTTGGTGGGTGATGTGGCAGCCGCGGGGTGGCTGCTTGTACATGTGCCTAGATAAGGCCGTTTATGACGTGGTCACATAGTTTGACGTTTTGAAGGTCGATGCCACGGCCTCCTCCCCCCCTACACCGGCGCAACCCGCCCCCGCTTATTGTCCCTCTGGGGGGGATTTCGCCATACTAGCATCTCCTTGGCATCTGCCGGATTTACCGGGGTGCTGCCGCATAACGTACGGCCTCAATCGAGATAATAAATCCGAAATAGTAAGAGTACAGTAAGATAAAGTAGAAAAAGTATCACGAAGTATACAATTGCTAAGGAGTATAAGACGAAAGTTTCTAGTCCTTCTACTAGGAACGTTAAAATTAGGCGTCGTAGTAGTAGATGCTGGCTGTCAGCATTACCATTAGTAAGATTATTTAGAAACAAGATACCCAGCATCGTTGTAGGGCTTTATAGTAATGGTAAGTTGATTAATAAAATTATATTATGGTAGCAGGAAAGGTGAAGATTTACATCCCAATTAAGTCCTCTAAGGGCGAATATAAGGGAATCTTTTTTGTACAGATTCTATGTGATCTCGGTTTACTCCGTATTTGAGAACTACAGTCACACGATCGGACAGACCAAAGATGTATATAAGGATTTTATTATGTAATTAAATTTTTTTTTTCACCATCTTATAATAAAACCAACTGCACCCATGTCTTTATCAACGATGGTTTGAGTTTCAAATCTAATAGAACACCCAGATCGTTAACCTAAGTTAATCGTTCGGTGGCGACCTATTTAGAAAGTACGTTGAGGGCTAGATCGATAAAATGAGATGAGTAAAAATGTTGACCCATTAAAGGGAACGGCAATTTGCTAAACACCAACATTGAAATTTATTAAAATCGGATTAAAGTGTAGATTGGACACTAGTGAATCTATACTGAAGACAAAGCTTAGCTTAAGTCATAAGCGTACAGAAGTACGAGTGAATTAGTTAAGGCATGGGCAACTCGTTAAAAAAAAGTTTAAAAAGTTAAGGTCCATGATGGGTTCCTCGGGGCAAACCTAAAAAAACGAATGGTCAACCGATTCAAATTCTTTACTGAAGTCAGTGTAAATTACGTATTACGTGCAGTGTAAAAATAATTCTGGCACGGATGTATGTTATTGGACTACATAGTGTTGCATATGTGGAGGGATTAGTTTTTCAATAAGAATTCTTACACGGCACATATCTGTTTTACATTTTTAAAACGGTTCTATGCACTTGCCAAATTAGAATTATATTAATGTATACTTTCTTACATATATATTGGGTTTTTTCGTCACGTCATGTAGCACATGAAAAAATACAAATATGCGATATAAACACGTGGAGGGTAAACAAATTTTTTATGTATAATTTTTTATGTATAATTTTTTATATATATATTGCATTTTTCCGTCACAAAAATTGATATCAGATATTTTGGGCGTGGCACGCAGGTTGGCCATCATTTTATTCTATCTGGAGACTTAAATGTCTCCATGAGCCCCAATTTAGTGAATTTAGTGATACATTTTTTTACTTTCACTACAATTTCTACCAAACTAAATGACTTTTGATAAAGGTTTGACAAAAACCTTAAGGATCGAGACATAAGGATCGAGTCTTCTAGGAAAGCTGGGAGTATTGAGTTGGAAACCGCTTTTGGAGAGTCCGACTTTTAAGCCCCCGTGGGTAAAGTCCGACCGTCTCAAGTGCGAGGATTAAATCGGCAAATGGCGAGCTAGGAGCCAGGAGCATCGCGGGTGCAGTTCAATGATAACGGCATTGGAGGAGTGAGGCAAACAGCGACAACAATGAGCAAGGACGCCGCGGCAGCAGTTTATCGGCGGCAACGTCCAACGGAGCAGCGACAGTGATCGAAGACGAAACGGTCACATTTGGATGATAAAAGTGCGTCGTATTTGATTATTATTGTGAAATAATAAGATTGTTGCAGTTTCTATAACATTATTACTATTTTAACAGTATCACAAGGAAACAAATGTTCTTTCATAAAAGTTCCGCTCTACCGGTTTGGTCGGTATTTTGAGAGCAAGACTTCTTATAGGTTCCATCCTGGATCTCTTAAGAGCATCTCTTTCAGCCACGAGAGCGCGCGCCTCATTTCCGACTGGGCCTCTACTGATTTTATTCATTTTAGTGGTAAAATTGTCAAATAAGTTGTCTGTTGCTTTGTACCGATTCCACCGCTTCACATCTACGCTTACTAGGCGATGCTAGATTGATAAAATTTCTATCGGAGTACTAGGCTTTATAATCTAACTCGGTATACCAGAATATGTAAAAATATACCGAATGATAGTATTTTACTTAGATAGTATTTAATGCCTTGGCAAATTATATTTTTTTTTTCAAGGACGGCCCCACTGACGAGTGACTCGTTTACACGTCAAAGAAAAGAATAAAATCCATTCTGATAGATAACTTCTGTAGATAATATAATGGGTCTAACTATATCCAGCTTGCTGACACGTCTCTTCGGGAAAAAACAAATGCGCATTCTTATGGGTACGTCATTAATGAATTTTTTTAATATACTATAATATTTAATAATATACTTAAAAAAGTTGGCTTGGATGCTGCTGGCAAGACGACTATACTTTATAAACTTAAACTTGGAGAAATTGTGACAACTATTCCAACTATTGGCTTTAATGTCGAAACCGTGGAATACAAAAACATTTGTTTTACCGTTTGGGATGTTGGTGGTCAAGATAAAATTCGACCTTTATGGCGCCACTACTTCCAAAATACGCAGGGTTTGATTTTTGTGGTAGACTCGAATGACAGAGATCGAATAAACGAAGCTGAAAAAGAACTACAAAACATGGTATTTATGTACCTTGTTTATTAAATTATTTAAATTTTAACAAATAAACTGTATTTTTAAACCAGCTTCAAGAAGATGAGTTACGAGATGCCGTGCTTTTAGTGTTTGCCAACAAACAAGACTTGCCTAACGCGATGAGCGCCGCCGAACTTACAGATAAATTGCATCTAAACCAATTAAGGAACCGTCATGTAGGTGCACTTTAACTTTAATATGAACTCTTTTATTAATTATTTTTGTAGTGGTTTATTCAAGCTACTTGCGCCACTCAGGGTCACGGACTTTATGAAGGGCTTGATTGGCTCTCAGCGGAATTGGCTAAAAAATAAAAATGGACGAAGGATTTTAAAACTGTACCATAGACATTCGTATTGTTTATTGATGATAACTATACAGTAGAATATAAATAAACGTGTATGATTTAAAATAGGTTTTTTATTCGACTTTTGTATTATTTAGTTATTTATCTGTATGTTTTAAATTAAATGGTTGAAAATTCGACTTAAGTTAATTTTTTCTGTAGCCTAATATCCGATTTAGATGGTTAATTTAAGAGTAAGTCTCATATCCCAATATTTATGTCTCAGTAAAAACTTGCATTATGTATATTTTTCAAGTGATTAAAATTAACTTTTATCACATCTTTATTTTGGTATAATCATATATAATGGTCAAAGGTATAAACATTTCTTTTGTCTCCGATCTAGTGATGTCTAATATTTTAAAAATATGGAATCAATAGAATTTTCTATTACAAATTGTTTTTAATAATATATTGATATACATATACATACTTTTAATATTTTTTTACCATTGCAGAAGTTATAATAAGTATCATTCTTATTCATCTGAATTATAAGTAGACGTCGGACTTAGCATATTTGCGTATTTTAAACGGTCTAAGTTATTTGAATTCTAAAAGCGCCAAAAACTCATATCAATGAATAGATAGTTAAAAACGATCTATATATTTTTATTTTTTGTGAATATTTTCAAATGAGTAATTCTCTAATTTCGACCGCGAGATTCGTACGCATTTCAACTGAAAAGACATGTCCTTAGATGTTTTATATTTAAAAACAAAAATGAAAAACTAACTTCGGGTGGTGCAGTTAAGTAAAATCTTATATTATTAGATACAATTCGAATCTTATATAGTCGGCAGATTCCTATGAAATTTGGCATATCAAATACCCTCTGCAAGGGATACACATTGAAGATTTGATCTTTGGATGAGTATTTCAAAGATATGGTAACTGCTATATGGAATATATTTATCACAGCGAACGGCAGTCCGCTAGTTGGCGATACGCATGCCATGCAGGCGCGTGAAGACACTATATATAGATTTAAAAAATTTTCTATGTGCGTTCAATCTGACTGAGCGATGTACCAAATGAAACGTATTGTTTACATTAGAGGGATTTTATCCAAACATTAGCCAAAAGTAGTTTGACTTTTAATTCACTTAATTGGAGATAGTAGGGAGATTGTTGTCACTAGACCAAATATATACACAGATTCTGCTTCAATATACGTTTAAAAATTGTAAAAACGCATAACCTTACAACCAATGAAGCTAACTTCCCATGATATATTTCGTTAGATAGGTTTTTTAAAAATATGTTTCATTTTCTTTAAGATCAAATGTCTAATTCTTGGGAAAAAAATATATACTAAAAAAATAAAACGTTAAAATTTTTTTTTTCAAAATGGGCTCTAACGACCCAATTTATATTTAATTTGGAGATAGCCTTTGAGATAACGCAACTTGATATATCGTTTATATCTGGGATAACCCGCATGCTCAATATATAGTTCGATAAGTAAAGCTAACCATGGTATTGGCTGTGAAGTGTAACGTCGGCGATAGGTCGACCGGGGTGGCAACCCGGGGGGGGTGTGCTGGGAATCAGACTACGTGGCAGCACTATTGCATAGTAGGACCCTAGTTAGCATTTTAGAGTGAACGTTGACGATCTGGTAACAAGCTTAAAGCGTAGGTTAGAAAACCGCGTGGTAGCAGCGTTCTATTGGTGTTTTAACCACGGAACGAGAAAGATCGGCCAAGCAAGGAAAGGCATCGAAAAGGTCAAGAAGGGCTGTAGCAGAGATTTACCCGCTGAGGGGTCATCGCTCCGGAGGAGCTGGCGCAGGACTGGTAGTGATATAGAAAAAAAGGCCACAAGCGGCTGTTTGGTGGTGTACAAACAGTTGAGGCAGGTCGCGGATCGCAGAAGCGAGGTGAGTCGTGAGGTTAGGTCATGGTCGTGCGAGCCTGACGTAGATGTTTTCGATTCGGTAGGTTAAGGGTCTTGGCGTACAAGCTAGATCCCTAGTGGCAGCAAGGCTGTGGCGTTCGGCCAGAAGAAACAGAGCGAGTCTCAGAAGCGGCGCGAATCTCTCCATCCGGCCGCCCGTGAGGCGGGGCGGTGAAGTGACATCGAAACTAAGTTTGGAGCCAGGATTATAGCGCGCTCGAAGAAGTGGCAAGCAGTCGGAGCGTTCGCGACGCTTTAAGGGGCGCTCCGCAGTAGACCCGGATAGGGTTCGGCCCTAACCTCTCGGGAGTCGCCGCGAAGTAAGCATCATCTTGTAGGAGTGAAGTCAAGGACGGAGTGCTGGCGGCGCTTTCAAGGAGCACCCCGTCGATCGAGGGACTCGCCGCGAAGTAGGCGTCATCCTGTAGGAGTGAAGTCAAGGACGGAGTGCTGGCGGAGCTTTCAAGGAGCACCCCGTCGATCGAGGGAGTCGCCGTAAAATAGGCGCTGTCGTGTAGGAGCAGAAGCGAGGGCGGAGCGCTTGCTGCGCTTTCAAGGAGCGTTCCGTTGTTCGGAGCAGTAGCTGTGGATTAGTCGACGGTCGTAGAACCGGAAGCAGGGACGGGGCGCTTGCGGCGCTTTCAAGAAGCGCTCCGTTGTTCAAGGGAACGGAGAGATTTGTCCGACTGATGGCCTAACGGTGCCGAAAACGGGAAAGAGGAAGTAGTGTCCGGAGATTTCAGGTTGAACCACTGCAGCTGGCCGAGTGTGTTGTGTGGGCTTTGTTGACGGGCTAGGCGAGAGTCTTCCCGATATGTATATTTTCTTTTCCAGCCTCGAGTAGTGGAAGCGCTTCAACAACTCGTCGCGGATATAAAAGAGTGAGTAATCTTTGATCTATGCCCAGCCAGCTAAAGTGATGCGGAATTCTCCGATCGATATTTGTCCACGTTTTCCGGATTCCGGCCCAAAAGGTTTCACCAGTTAGATGGTCGACCGTCATAACGCATTGAACTGAAATAAAAATATGAAAACTGGGTATGGCTCACCTCCGTACGCGGACTTTGCAGTTGAGCACTTTTAACAGTTAGAATTTTAGTACAATGAAATTGAGCGCGCGTCCATATACCCTGCAGAGTTAAAAATAGACTTTAAGTTCCTGAATATTTAGGGATAAGTTATTATTAAGCACAGCAAGAAAGATCATACATTGAATTATTAGGATACTTAGGAAGTTAGAGAAAATATGTTGTTTAGAGTTTTAAGAATTTTCTTTAGTGAATAAATATGGAGATTATAATGGAGTGAGAAAACATAGTTCGCCTCGTTTAATTGGCCGCCGCCAGCCTACGCCATGGACTTTCTCAGGGACCCCCAAGGAATCCTAAGGTCCACAGTTCTGAGGAGCTCTGGTTTGACCCACGCAGTTTGTGGGGTCGCACACGCATCAATATTGAATTAATTTATGATTCCCGAGGCAGCATCAAGGGGAGAGAAGGGGGTGTTTCAGAACCCGCCCATTAGCCGTCGAGATCTGGCCGGACACCGCGTGCAACCCTTTCTCTCATCCGATATGTATCCAACGATGCCACCTCATCGCTGCAACTACTCGTTACAGAAGGTAAGTTGCATATTCATAGCATTACAGAAACATATTCGGTTGCCGATAGGCTTTTTGCAGTTTGAGATAAAAAAAAGCAAACAATAAATAGAAATAATGCATTTAATTTATTAATTTTAAATAAAAAGTTCTTTGTTAAGAACTGGCCGCGACCGCCAACAGCTGTGGCAAAGCGCCGCCTCGCGGGGACCACACTTCCAAAAACATATCCCAAACAATTTGCAGCTGTTTAAATTTTACTATCGATTAAAAATTTGTAGCAATCGACATTTTTTCTCCATGGTCAAACAGTAACACTCGGAAAACGAGTTGATTTTATTTGAAAACGAAATAATCCATATGAAAAAATTTTTATTTTTGGTTGGCAGAAATCCCCCCCCCCAGGATGACGACTGGCATTGACTCAACAGAGCCTATACAATGTCAGGCGGTTATTAGCTAAGATAAGAAGTAAAAAGTATTTGTTTTGATTTGTATGTGATCAAACATATATGAACGACTTTTTATAGGCGTACAAAAACATGTTGATATCAATTAAAAAACATCTTGACGATGGAAAATACCGGTGACAAACGTTCATGCAACGCCCAAAATATCTAATATCATATACAAAAAACCTCTAGACGAGGTAAAATAACGGTGGCGAACCCGCATGCCACTGAAATATTTTAGTGCGAAGTCCGACAAATGCGAAAGTTTTATTTTCAACATTTTAGTGGCACGATTTGTTTTAAATATATTTCGTAAAGAGAGTTTAAATGCATTGATATTCACCTTATTTTAATATTGGCTAATAACCAAAGATTAAAACAAAAATGTAAAAAAACGATGCGATTGCTAATAATTGCGAATTTCTTATAAGATTATCAGTTTCATTCATTGTCGCGTGCTTCATTGAGCTAAAATAAACTTTTTGTTGAGCTTGAAAACTATATTTTCTTTACTTATTTTTTTAAGCTCAAATTAAGTTTTAAATTATATGGAATATCGAATTTATGTATAATTATTTTAAAAGGACAAAAATAACAACAAAAATGTGTACAAAAATAACAACAAAAAATTAATAAATACCATTTTAACTGAAATCTTCGTTTAAAAGGAGAGAATTACCCATATGTATAAAAAATTACATATGAAAAATATTCTTATTCGGCACGTAGAACAACAACAATAAAGTATAGTATTAGTATATTGTGCCGGAAAAGAATATTTTTAATGTATAATCTTTTATACATATATTGCATTTATTCGTCACCAAAAATTAAATATCAAATATTTTGGGCGTGGCATGCAGGTTTGCCATTGTTATTTTACCTCGTCGAAAGTTTTTTTATTTGATTGAAAAATAAAGCTATGATTTAAATAAAAGTTATTGTTTTTTTATTTTATTCTTTTGTTCATGAACCTATTTCTTTATTGTGAAATAGCAATAATAATTGCCAAAAATTAAGAAATATTTATGAATTTACGTTTTGGAGTTACGTGTAACCCGCAGTATCTCGTTTCCATATATTTATGCATTTCTTTGTGCGGCTTATATACCTCTGCATGTATGTATAAGTTATCTTGTAGTCGGTTGCTTGGTGGTAAAGCTGCTCCAGATCCGGCCGATGATGAGGTGGCACCGGTAGAGTCGCTGATGGAGTGCCACCCGTGGGGTGGTTGATGAAGTGTAAAATAAAGTCTATGTGGAGAGGGTGACTGCCCCCCTATACCCCTGACCTTAAGCTCAGTGGACGAATGCAAATAATAAAATGGCGATAGCCGGAGAAAACTTTATGGAGCAAAGTGCTCTTTATTCAAATGATTATAAAACAGAACTGAGGAACTTAGCTGTACGAAAAAAGGTGTCAAGTCTGCAGGCCGACCGCATGACAGTGGAAAATGCTGACTATCGCAAAATGAGCATAACTTACCATACCAGGATCTAATGGGACCCAGGCACGGCCCCAAAAGGCGGGTATGCTGAGTCGGCATCTAGAAAGACTAGGGTGATCCAAGAATCACCCAAGATTTCTACCGACTGTTTGTTACTTTCAGAAGTGTTAACTACTCCCCCCTTACGAGCAAGACCGTCCTCGGTCGTCTTAAATGTTTCGCAACCTGTTGCATTTCCCATGCATCTCGACTTCTCCTCCACCCGAGATGGAGCAGGATGAAACTGCTGATCAAAAATCCAGATGTCCGATGATCCAGCCGACTTTATTTGAGACGACTCAAATGTTATTAGATTCGTGCCATTTGTTTTTATATTGGGCCCGTCATCCGTGCTGACTATTGCCGGACACTCATTGACTACCAGCGTTATGGGGCTTAGGTGGCTGGCCTGCGTTTCGCAATGTGCCGTGACCCTGCGTGTAGACTTCGGGCGCAAGTGTCCTGTGTTGCCAGTTTGCAGAATGCTCCGTACATCGGCGACACGCAATCAGTGATCGCTAAGACTTCCTGGTTGCACTCAGCTACCACGTTGTCCCGTAGTTGGAAAATGTTGGTATGTTGGTGAGAAACGGGAAAGACGGTAACCTTTTTACATTTAAATTTTTTCTTAGGGTATGCAATGAGCACGTGAATAATATTGTCGGACTGAAGGACTTTAATATTAGATGCCTCTATTAGGCTGATTACGGGGACCTCTGGGGGTGAAAAACTAAAACGGGCTTTAAATCTTCATGGTTAAAAATGGCAGGGTTTATGATATTTGATTTTGCAATTGTGACCGTGAGCATCAGATTCTGTATCTCTGTAATTAGCATTATATTTCTTGCCAAACGAATTTCGTAGTTTGTTAATCTGCTTTTGCGTTTCGGTGTTAATAACTACTTGTCTTTTGTTTGAATCGATTAACCGGGACTCGGACATTTTTAACATTTCGAGGTCAGCGGCATCAGGTGTGCCCGCTACCACTTTTAACTTGGTGCCTAAAATATCTAGGCTTCTGGCTATTCGGTGGTGTACCTTTAATACGGATAATATATTTCTAATATGATCAGTATCAACCTCTAACAATTTTCGCATGTGCGATTGTTGAAAAAGAGCGGACAATCTACCTGTTTCGTCTATCATAATTGAAAACTCTGTCAAATTGCTCGAATGCCTAAAGTAATTCCTATGTCCCCACACCAATGCAGTTCCGTCGGTTATGGGATGCACCGGGCGTGAGTGTAGTCTGTCACCCTAGCGTTAACTACTGCTAATATTGTTAATATGATTCCCGCGATCCTGTAACAAAATGACAGGTTAAATCTATTGGCTATTTTCAAAGTGTGTGTTTGAGTTGGGTGTGTTAAGTGCGCGTAAATTGGAGAAAAAGGTTACTTAAGGTTGTCCTTGTGGACTACCCTCCCTCCAATGAGGACCGCTGTCCCCAGGTCAGCTTCTACGCGTTTTTCCGTGTATAACGGAGTTAGCTTATTGCCTAGTCTTTTATTGTTCTTAAAGTAGACTCTTTCCTTAAATATTCTATTTTGTCTTGATGGGTTACACCTGTCAAGATTATCCCTCTGTGCTTTTTCAATATTCATTTTTATTGCTATCTTAATTTTTTCGGAAGCAGAGTGGATTACATGCGTTTTTGGTTAGTGACCGAATGTAATTTTTTATTATATCTTTCATACTTTGCTGTAGTGCATATTTTGCAACTTGTCACTATTTCAGTAGCCAACTTTGACATTTTTGAAAAATAATAGTCGCGAAGGACTTGTTTGATATTTTCCTGAGCAGCTCTTTGTGCACGATTGTGCTCTGCGGTGATTATTTTAAAACAAAGTTCTTGCTGTGCCAAAATTTCGTAGCTGGAAAATTTGATACTAATGCTTGTCGAATGCTAGCCAATGTTGGAAAGTTACAATAAATAGCGTTGACAACTTTTGAGTTAATGATAAGTCTTAATGTTTCGAAAAGGGTCGATTTTTCCGTGAAATGTATAATATGGCAGGATTTATTTCCGAAAAAAATAAAGTATGGCCTTAAGGAATACTTTGCCTTTTCAAGGATTATCTGATTTCTGAAACAATTTAGAGGTTTTTCCGTTGTTTGAACTGTTGAACTTGTAGCGGCTTATGATCTGTGTAGATTCTTATGTCACGAGTGTCATACAGATACTGCCTTAATTTTCCTAGAGCCCAGACTATAGCGAGTAACTTTCTTTTGTTAGTTGCGTAACGGGTCTCGCAGTCTTTAAGGGTTCTGGATATCATCGTTATGGGTTTTTTGTCTTGCGACAGTACAGCCCCGATGCCGTAAGCTGACGCATCGGTTGTCAGATCGAACGGTTTCTTAAAGTCTGGGTGAGGGTGACATCTTCTAATGCCAAAAAGTTTCGAAGTCTATCGAATGCGTCTCTTTGCTGATCGTTAAAATTTATTGGTATTTTCCTAGACATGTGTTTACTTACGGAACTGTTTTCTACCTTAAGGAGGTTGGTTATTTGCCTGGCTATTGTAGCGAAATCTTTTATAAAACACGTATAATAGCTGGCAAGTCCTAAGAATGATCTTTTTAGCCCCGTTTCTGGTTACTACGAAGCCGAGGTATTAGACACTTTCTTTACAACATGGGTTTTCTCTTTCGAGATGGTCATATTGGATTGGCCTAATTTTTTCAGGACTCAGTCAATGTGACTGACATGCTCTTTATCGTATTTCGAAAAGATTATGACATCGTAAGTTTACGAGTAGACGTAACACGATTTCCCTATTTGCTCTCTCAATACGTCATCGATTGACCTTTGAAAAGTGCTACCAGCATTTTTTAATCCAAAAGGCAAACGGCAGAATTCATATTTGCCTCCGATGACTGAAAATGAGGTTTTTTAGCAATCTTGTTCCGCGAGGAAAATTTTGTGATAGCCAAGTCTAGAGTGGTAAAATATTTGGCTTTTTCAAGGTTTGCCAGTACTACCTCGATACTTGGCAAGGGATATTTATCAGGAATGTTTTTTTCGTTCAGTTTCCTGAAGTCGATTACCAAACGCTTTTTCCTACCACCTGACCCTTTTTTATCGACCACCCAAGTTGGATTATTATACGGTGATCTCGACGGGGTTATAATATTAGACTTCAGTAGGTCTTTTATTTCTTTATTAACGATCTCTGCGACACCCATTGGGTGTGGGTACGCTTTAGAGTACACTGGGTTATTATCCTCAGTGCGAATAGTAGCCACAACATTTATGTTGTACGGCAAGGTTTGAGTTGCGTCGGAGAAGACTTTAGATCATTTTTTCATCATTTCATTAAACTTCTTTTTTACTGACTCTAGAACGACTATGTCCTTTATATTGATAAATTTTACATCGGCGCAATCAAGAAACTGCACGTCCTCAGACACGAAACCATACAATATTTTTTTAGTTTCATATTGAGGGTGGCTCCCACTTGCGTTAGCAAGTCGAAGCCTATGATCCCGTCAAATGTTGTTTGGGAATCTAATATGAAAAATGCAAAATGAAAAACTTTTTGCGGCCCCTGTATCAATAAGAACTTTTAAAGTTCTCCCAGCCAACCGCCGTTTGATGAACGTTGGCCGGGACCGCTCTCTAAAATATTGAGAAGGTCATGGGAGTCGACCGAGTCGCTGTCGTTTTCGATTGCGCTCATCGCGGCTACCGCAGCGTTCTCATACTCTTGGTCTTTGGCACTAGCGGCCTGCTCGATGTTATCAAGCCACCTTTGATCAGTTATCCTATCTGAGGAATTGAGTCATTTTGAATTTTTTGCCTGCATTTGCAATTCGTTCGCGTTCATTATGTCTTCTTTCTGTTCGATTTCAGCCTGTTTTTGTTCAGGTCATAAATGGAGCTTTATTATTATATATTCCTTTTTTTAACGTGTGCAACTAATATTTATTTTCGCACTAAGGCGCACTCTTATTGTATGCAATTTTGTGTATGTTTGTTGAAGCCGTATGTTAATTAATCAGCCCACTTACATGTTTTTCGTGAATATTTTGAGGGTCGCTAGTTTATTTTGTTCGTTGTGCGCCAGTTAACTTGTAGTCGGTTGCTCGGTGGTAAAGCTGCTTCAGATCCTGCCGATGAGGAGGTGGCACCAGTAGAGGGCTTGATGAGCAGTAGCGGTAGATGAGAATTGTCGGCAGGACTGTACGGAGGTACAAAGGGGTTCCTGCCGACGGTCCGTTCCACGGCAGCGGTATTCGGAGGATCACGTATCAGAGGTTCTGCAGGCGGTCCGTTCCACGGAAGCAAAATTCAGCGACGCGTACGTATGGATCTTGCTGGCTGGCGGTCCGTTCCACTAGACCAACACTCAGCGGCAAGTGACGTATCGAGGGTCCTACGATGGTCCGTTCATGGGAGCGCGCTCGATGGCGATTACGTCTAAGTGCTATAGTTAGCACTGAGTGTATTCGTTTCGTGTATGGATTTTGTATTCCAACTATCTTTATTTCAGAATAACCGCTCTTATATATGATGCTAAGTATATCTATATCTAAAGGTGTTATTGAACAAAGTATGCCTAGGTCTAGGGTTACTAGGTCAAAGTTGTCGACGTGCTTCCGTAACGGTTAACCCGGTCAACTGCTGGCTCTGACTGCTGACTCGGACCACTTGGTCATGCGTTTCATATTTCAAAAACAACAAAGTTATGGCATGACTATGTGTGCAAAGTCGATAACTTTAAAACTGAGAAACTAGTCTGAAGACGGACATGCTTATGTATATCAACTTAGAAGGTTAACCTGATCAAGAATATATACACTCTTTAGGGTCGGAGAAAATTTTTTTGGAGCCCTATAAAACATCGTCTATGTATATTTGATATATATCGATATAAATATATATATATATATATTTTTATATATCGTCTATATATATTCATATACAAATCAAAACACAGCCTTTTTACTTCTTATCTTAGCTAATCGGCGCCTGACTTTTTACTGGAACTGTCACATCATTTCCAGTCTGCGTCCTTGGGGTGGGTTCAGGAATAGGATTTTTGCCAACCATATGAAAACATTTTCATATGAAAACATAATTATTTCGTTTCCTAGTGTTACCGTTTGACTATTGAAAAAAAGGTCGAAGGCTACAAATTTTTAACAGATAATTATTATTAAATATCTGTAAATTGCTTGGGACCTTTTTTTCGGAGTGCGGTTGCCGCCAGTAGGCGCTTTGCCTCAGCTGTTTGCGGTCGCGGCCCGTGGTCAGTTCTTAACAAAGAACTTTTTATTTAAATTAAATAAATTTGATGCATTATTTTTATTTATTGTTTGGTTTTTAATGTTCGCAAACAACAAAAAGCCAATCGGAAACCGAATATTTTTCTGTAATGCTATGAATATACAACTTAGCTACACAGCCAGTACCATGGGTTGTTCTACTTACCGAACTATGTATATCTTGAGTAAGCTACTTTTCCCAGATATAAACGATACATGAAAAGTTTCGTTATCTCAAAAACAATCTCTACATCTAATATAATTAGAGCCAATTTTGAAACAAAATTTTTAATGGTTTTTTTTTTAATTTTTAATTATTTAAGGTAATCTTATGTAAATAAAAACAAGAAGGAAGAGATAACTTCGGGCGGAGCCGAAGTTGATATACCCTTACAGTTGAATGGCAGTCCGCTAGGGGGCGATATGCATCTTATATTATTAGATATATATCGGATTGTTTATAGTCGGCCGATGTTTATGAAATATGGCAGATCGGATTAGTTTGCCCAAAGGAGAATCCATAGAAAATCTCATTCTTCTAACTTCAAAAACAACGAAGTTATGGGATTTCCGATTAATCAGTTATATGGCAGCTATAGAATATATTTGGCCGATCCTTATGAAATTTGGCATATCGAATTTTACCCAATGTGGAATCCATACAAAGTCCCATCCTTCTAACTTAAAATACAACGAAGTAATGGCATTGGCGATCAATCAGTTGCCATTGGCAGCTGTAAGATATATGGCAGCTGTAAGATATAATCGACCGATCCCGGCCGTTCCGACTTATATACTGCCTGCAAAGGAAAGAAGGGTGTGTGCAAAGATTGAAGACGATAGCTTTAAAACTGAGAGACTAGTTTGCGTAGAAACAGACAGACGGACATGCTTATATCGACTCAGGAGGTGATCCTGATCAAGAATATATATACTTTAAAGGGTCGAAGATGTCTCCTTCATTGCGTTACACACTTTTGACCAAAATTATAATACCCTCTGCAAGTGTATAAAAATATGGCAAACGCGGACGCGCTTTTTTTTCGTAGAAAAATCTTCATTTGGGAAATTCTTTAAAAATCGTTTTATTGAATAATTTTTGAAAGAAAGGATCGGGATGGTTTAGGTACCAATTGACACGTAGTTTGCAGAATATGTGTATATAATAAAAGCTGATCAAATATACTATATATTTTCTAGGGTATTGCACAAATATATGCACAGACTCCAAACAGCAATATTCAATCAAATACACCACGTAACGTAACGTGTACGTAACGCCAAGCTTGACAGGTGGCTGCACAAAATTGGTGGCCTCTTTGTCCTATATAGTCCTTATAGGACTATATTTTGAGTTTACGAATTTGGCCAGATATAAGCGATATATCCAAAGATGCGTCATCTTAATGGCTATCTCCACGTGCCTATAGAACAACCTCTCTCAACTGCTGTTTGCCAATACTGCCAATACTCTCGACAATATTATTGCAAAAAGATTATGGTGGTTTGTTACCGAAAAAAGACTCATTAACGAAAGCCCATTTGGCTTTAAAAAAGGGAAATCGACTTAGGATAGTCTGCTTTTCGAAGATTATGTTATATGGAAGTGAAATATGCACACCTCACTCATCACTCTTAATTTTGTAAGATCCTTCGACCGAGTATGTGTACAAGTTCATAAACAGCTCCCAGCATAAGATAGACAGGCAATTTTACATTTTATTATTCCATTATTTATTTATTTATTTATTAGTCCTAATAATATCAAATTACATAAAAAACTTTATAAGCAACAATAAAATAATTGTCCGTGTAGGATCACACATATCCGATTCAAACTTCTTATCTTACGGTAGGGGACAACACCTTATTCCATCAACTAAACTCATTGCCATCACGTCAATCTTTAAAAACTCAAACATTCTAAACCTACTCAAGGAACTCAACACAGATAACCTTAAAAAATAATTTTCTTTCTAAAAGAATCCAACCTATTCCACAAAATATTATCCCCACCCTATTCCAAATACAAATGTTGGGACCTGTGCCAGCATCAATTATTGTAATTATCTTTAATTTGTTCTCTCAGTGTAACTTGTCGCAGCGGTCCTCTAATTGCCCGTTATCCGCAGTTCACTCTTCTTTGATTCTCCCAGCTTCGCATGCGCTTTGTTGAGCTTTGTAGCGCATGCATTTTGGAAGCTTTTGTAGAGCTTCTGCTCAAGCTTTTAATTTGCACTTGTATATTCGGCATTGATTGGAGCGGCTATATATATTGGGGTAAAATTGAACCCGCAATACAATATTGGAACATTAATTGAATTTGTTTAAGTTGGCCGCTATCATAAAGCTAGTAGCGTTGCTTTTTCTGACACGGAGGGCCCTGAGTTTTAGTCCTAGTTGAACCAATTGCATATTTTTTACTTTAAACCCTTTTTTATTTGGATTTTATTTATTCAAATAAAATAAAAGCTGAAAAGACATACTCGAAATTTTCTAGGGTATTTCACAAATATATGCACAGACTCCAAAAAGCAAAGCGAAAAAAATAGTCAAAAAAGAGACAACTTGCCTGCATTTGAAAAGAGCTGTTAAAATCGAATTTCTTGAATAACTTTTGAACGAAATCAGATCGGTTCGGTTGAGGTGCCAAACGATTAAGGATTAGAATGTAAATAAAGGAAATTATTCTATCTTGGGAATAAAATGTCTTCACCAGCCCCAATTTAGTGATTCAAAATTCTTTTACTTTCACCGTAATCCAAGTCACCCAAACCAAACGACTTTTGGAAAATGTTTGGAAAAATCGATCTTATTACAACATTACATTGGTATGTAATTCATTCAGATCGGATGCTCACAGAAAATTTTTAATTCTTCGCCTATATATAGAGTGTCCTTGCGTAAGTTCGTCACCTCGTGGAGTGCCGCCCACAGTGATAAAATGACTTATCCAGCTCGGAGTGCCATTTTAAAATGCAAGGCAAAAGGTATCAAAGATTTGAAGAGAATCCAAGGAGCCCTCCTGCCAGTTTCCAAGGTGGAAGGTGCCATGCTCCCTGTGCGTCGTGGTCAGTAGGACTTCAAGGCCATCCACGGGGAGCTTGAAGAATTGGGTATTGTAGATATCCGCACCGACTTCCGATGGAACGTGTCGGAGCTTGTAGCGTCGATACATGCCAAAATCGACCACGAAAAGTCGCTATGCTCGGCTCGAATAGCTGCCCATTCAACGCTTGCCAGCGGAGTTTCCAACATTCAGACGGACGCAGCGCGCGGTCGACCTTTCCTCGGCCTTTCAGCGGAGGCCATTCTCCGAGGAAAATTGTGATGTAGCGTTGCATGTCTTGAAAAAACGATTTAATATCCGTCGGTTAATATTTCAGGCTCATGTGAACGGGATTCTGGGCGTCACTCTATTGGAGGGTGGCTCAGTGGCATTGCTTCGAGGGCTTTCCGATAAATTCAATACCCAATTTGGGGAGCCTTGAAAAATTTGGGGACGAAAATTCAGATCGCCAGCAGAATCATTATCCAAGTGCTCATTCAAGTGTTGGACCCAGTTACCCAGGCCAAGTGGGAGGACAGTCAAAATGCCTCGATCTCCGACCTCATCACTACTTGGGAAACGATGGCAGAATTTTGGGAACAGCGATGCAGTACTGTGGAGGCTATAGATGAAGCCGTGACCGCCTACGCGCCGGGCTCTCAGATAGGAAGATGTAGAGTCGCAAATAATAGTAAATCGACCTTTATCATCACTAATTCAACTACCCCTGCTTGTATATTATGTGGTGGGTGATCCCACGTTGTGTCTGAGTGCCCCAGATATCTGTTAATGCCCCCTGAGAGGCGCATTGATGAGGTCAGGCGAATCGGTGTATGTCGGAAATGTCTCTGACCCGGCCATCATCTGCGTGAGTGCATCGCTGCTAATTTTCGCAGTTGTGGGAGGAGGCATCATAGCCTGAATATATAATAGAATAGTTTATAGTTTATAGCTATTGTTAGTTGCAAGCCGTTTCTTCTCGGTTGCTCAGCTGTAACGGGATTTATGTTTAGAATTAAGCTAGAGAGCTTTCGCTCAGGCTATGTTCTAAGGCGGGTTCACTCTTTCCTTTTACCTCAGTGCATAAGCATCATAAATTGGAACAAGAGACAAATCTTTTGTCTCGCTCAGATTCATATGCGCACATAAATAAACAATATTATAACGTTTGGATAAGACCGGTCATTGAAAAATCTCAATGACCAAACAATCAGAATTTCAACAAATAAAAATAAAATATTAATAAATATAACGTCATTTTCTGAGAACAATAGCTCATATCATTTAACATGACTACATTACGGTTTAAAATCTGCCCCAATTATTTTTAAATATTATGATCCAATTGCATTCAAAGACCTAGAACCTTCCCAAGTTTTTGTTACACGGATAATTCAAGAGACCGCTAGAAGATTTGTTGCCATACAACCACTATAACTACTATAGACGTTTCATAAAAAAAATTTGCTAATATGTTATGAATAGGCATTAGAGCCCCTCCAAAACGAATTAATGAGCCCAACTATCCTTTATCACTCCGATTTTAGCAACAAATTTCGTAAAGTCCCAGATGCTTGTAATGAAGAATTTGACACTTCATTATGAAATCCGTGAAAGTAAAAATAAATCATTAAAACTGTTTGCTCAATCATGGATTTATACTACAATATGAAAATTGAATTAGGCCTTTTTTTTAAAGACTAGTACAGATGTAGTTCAGGTTATATAAAATCGTTAATATAAAAATGTCACCATTTCAAAGAATTTTCGAATTTGTATCTATAAATGAACATAACAAGAAAGAAAGCTAACTTCGGGCGGAGCCGAAGTTAATATACCCGTGCAGTTAAGTGGCGGCCTATATTAATATATATATATTGGATCGTATATAGTTGACCGATCCTTATATCTTTATTACACTATCAAACCAATTGTTTTAATATATGTATGTATATGGAGAACGCGACCAAAAATACTTCCAGGAGAGATATCGGCTTTTTTGTAGCTAGATATATTAAGATTATATTCATAATATTGGAACGTATATATCATATCCATTTCTGCGCCAATATTAAAAATTAAATCATAGTGGAGCCCTTAAAGAATCTATTATGGAGTTATCCCGAGATGAATTTATTCTGGAGAATACTGCATTTTAACTAAAAAACTAACAAAGAATATTTAATACAAATTCATAGTAATGACATGTGAATGCGAAGTCAAAACAATTACTCAAGCAAATCATTAACTGATGCGTATTTTCGACTTTTTGTTATATCGTTACAGAGGGTATTATAATTTTGGTCAAAAGTATGCAACGCAGTGAAGGAGACATCTCCGACCCTATAAAGAATATATATTCTTTATCAGGATCACCTCCTGAGTCTATATAAGCATGTCCGTCTTTCTGTCTGTTTCTACGCAAAATAGTCTCTCAGTTTAAAAGCTATCGTCTTCAAACCTTGCACACACCCTTCTTTCCTTTGCAGACAGTATATATGTCGGAATGGCCGGGAGCGGCCATATATATGTGTCAAGATATATGTGTCAAATAAAATTTAACAAGAATAAAAACTAAATAAAAATAAAAAATAAAAACTAATAAAAAAATAAAATTAAATTTATCGGGCGAAGCCGATCCTTAATCGATCTTCTTGTAAAGGCACGGCTCTCATTTTTTACAACAAACCCAAACTTTTTAATGCATCTTCGAGAGAACTACTCCAAGCTTTGCCTGATTGCTTCAGCCCATATAGAGCCTTCTCTTTGACATTTGCATGTACCATCTTAATGCGGGCCTTTTCCACTAATGTTCTATTCATTTTTTCAGCAATACCATTTTGCGGGGATGTTTAAGTTGTCTCTTAATATTATTTATCTGCAAAAAAACGTCAAAATGTTGGATCGTATATTCCTTTCCGTTAGCACTTCAAAGAGCGTTTTGCGTTTGACCTTCCACAAAAGTTTTTTAAATTTGAAATTTTTTATATGCTTTATTTATTTTTTCTTTTTTTCGCGCGGTTTCCACTGCATACGTACAGCCCACCTCCCGTTCAACCGACCAAGTGACGCTGCCGCATATCGTACGGTATCGCGGGGATAGATCCGAGAAAGTAAACGAGAAGAATAAGAGTATGAAATCACGAGGAAGAGATAAGGCGTTTAGTATAAAGGTTTTAAGATTGTTAGTAGACAAAGTGACAAATGTGGTAGAGACCATTGTAGTCCGAACATAGTACCCTGGTCGGATCATGTTGGACATATGTCGAACTACAACGGCTAAGCAACGGCCTTCTACTAGGAACGTTAAAATTTAAGCGTGTTAGTAAATGCTGACTGTCTACATTACCATTAATAAGATAAAATAGAAATATGACACCCAGCATCGTTCTACGATTTGTTAATGATGGTAAGTTGATTAATAAAAGTCTACTATGATAGGAGGGAAGGTGAAGACTGCATCCCAATTAAGTCCCCTAAGTGCGAAGAAATTTTTTTTGTTCAGATTTTATGTGACCTCGGTGTACTCCGAATTGAGGACGCCAGACACACAATCTATACTCAAGACGGACGGACCAATGATATGTATAAAGTTTTAGTAATGTAAGGGTGTTGAATTCAATTGACCATCTTTTAATAAATCCAAGCACACCCATAGGTTTATTAACCGTGGTCGGTAAATTTAAGTTTCAAATCTAATAGGACTCCCAGATCGTTAACGTGAGTTAAACTTTCTTCTTTCATAGAGAAAGTACGTAGCCTGGTGAGGGCTTGATCGATAAAATGCCATGAGTTTACATTTCGATCTATAAAGCTTTGGGTTATTTGCAACAAACCAATTTTGAAATTTATCCAAATCGGATTGAAGTCTAGATTGGGCGCTAGTAAATCTATACTGAAGACAAAGTATAACGTCATCAGCGTAAATATGCACAAAAGAATCAGTTAAGGCAAGGGGCAACAGTGTAAAAAGTAACGGTCCAAGATGGCTTACTTGGGGCACCCCAGATGTGACGCGGACTAAACGCGAGGTAACTTCTTTAAAGAAGACACTTTGGGTTCTCTCTGATAAGTAACTCGAAATCCAGCTAAGAACATCAGTTGGGAATTCCAAAAGACTGAGTTTACTTATAAGAAGGTTACCAGAGTCAATTGCTATACTGAAGAACAGTGTAAATGACGTCTGTCTGTAAGCCATTCCGGAACCCATCCGTGACAAAAGATGTTAACTCCAATAAGTTGGTGGTGGTGGAGCGGCGCTTCATAAAGCCATGTTGGCACGGGGATATTATTAAACTACATAGGTGTTGCAAATGTGGAGTTATAAGACTTTCGAAAAGCTTTGGAATTGCTGACAATTTAGAGATGCCTCTATAATTTGTAGCATCGGATTTTTCCCATTTTTATGCAGAAGAATAAAAATGTTGGATTTCTTCCACATAAGGGGAAAAATCGAAGTCTCCAGCGATAGGTTAAAGAGTTTAAGGAGCGGTTTGCACAGTGCCTCGGCGCAGTTCTTCAGAACAAAGCCTGGTACTCCATCGGGGCCTGGCGAATAAACGGGCTTGACCTTAAGAAGATCCGATAACACACCACTTTGATCAAAAGATGGGCAAAATATTAGGTTGCCTGATTTAATATTATAAGTCTAAGACTGAGCTGGACTGGTGCTAGGTGAATACGTTGTTTGAAAAAACTTTGCAAAGAGATCGGCCATTGCCTGATCAGTGTTCGCATATGAGTTCTCAAACGTAAGCAGAGGGGGAAAAGATACAGATTTGCGCTTAGTGTAAGTTATAGAACAGCTTCGGGTCTTTAGTAAACTGAATCCGGCAGTGGCGGATATAGCTCCTATAACATTCGGCGTTATGCACGGTGAAATTAGAGCGAGCTACTAGGTATCTTGAGTAACTAACTGTACACTGTCTATTCATAATGTCCTTTAAATTTAATAGATGCCTTGTATACCAAGGCGGATTATTTGCAACCGACGGATGTTTCCAAGGCACGCAAGCGTCGATAAATAAAATCAAAGTGTAATAAAATTTGTTTAAGGCAATATGTATATCTTCACATGCCTGTAAATCGGATCAATCAAATTCAAAAATTAACTTATTTATTTTTGTAAAGTCAGCCTTACCGAAGAAACGAACTTTATGAGATTTAAGTTTATACTCAGCCTTACGTAAGGCCGTAAAGTCAGCCTTACGGAAGAAACGAACTTTATAAGATTTAAGTTTATACTTAAGGTCAATTAAGCAATTGTTTTCGATTAAAACTTCAAGAGTGGGATGACACGGATCCTCAGGGTTAGAAAGGGGCAAAGTGCTGGAAAGAGTAATTCCATCAGGATCAGAGATTGAGCACAAGTCAAGCAGCCTACCTAAAGAATTTCTAACATGGTTAATTTGCCCGAATGACATGTCGAACATACCCACAGGGAAGTCGTGGTGCGAGTTTAGCAGTAAGGACGAAGAATTCTCAACATTGGACCACTTGAGATCTGGTATATTGAAGTCCCCCGGAGCTAATAGCTGGTCCCCATTAGATAAACGGTGCGAAACGAGACGAATAGCGGAAAAAGGTTGCTAGTATAAGGATCCGACGAAGGTGATATGTAAGAAAAGGTAACGTATAAAGATTGACCGAACAGAGTGATTTTAACGCAAAGAAATTCTATGTCACCAAACTCTTGTTTAACTCTTTACCTCTTCAGAAGTGAATTTGGAGTCTACAGAAATTTGCACTCCTCCTCCTCTTCGCAGTGTTCTATCACGTCTAAAAGTGGTGTACATACTTGGAAAAACTTTGGAGCTTAAGATCTTCGGCTTTAACCAAGTTTCTGTAAAGACTATAATGTGAGATTCAAAGGAAGAACTATCAAAATACAGTTTAGGAGTTTACTGTAGCCCTCTAGTATTCTGATAGGTAAGTGTTAGTGAAGAAATTAGTTTTTTGAGAGTGAGGAAGATGAGGTGGAAGGTTGGTCAGTGGCTCTATCATGTGGGAGTTTCACTCGCACAGGCTTGGTAATTTTTTTCTGCACAGTACTTTGATGATGTTCTTTGATGAAAATGTTCTCTGGCCAAAAGCTGGCGGAACAGATCGTCTTGAACATTTGCACGGGCAACCGTATTTTGAAAGGTGTGCCTGGTGTAAGTATATTTAAATTGAGTAATATCTGCTACCTTTATGCTTTGTTTTGGCTTTGATATAAGCCGAGATATCTATCTCAGAAGTATCTGGGGCACGCCGAGAAACAAATATATATTTCAATGGCGGGATCTCCTGCAAAGGTTTTGGTGCCGCCGTAACTAATACTTCAGCATCAGTTCGTACCGGGGGTCGGCACGGTTGAATACCCTGTTCGGTGACTCTTAAGGGGGTTTTAATTATTGGGTCTGTTGGTATCACTTGGAGTGATTCCACGGAGGACAAATCGGACAATTGGGGTGGCCAGAGATATAAGTAGCTGAATATCTATCGGCTGAGTACGCTGAAGTTTATTCGCCTCAAGTACATCCCTAACAGCGGATTTCTTACGCTTCGGAGACTCATTTAATAGTTGAAGACTACTAAACTGTGTATTGAGCGCACAGAGTTGGTCCTTCTATTTATGATCGTACCTTCAACCACTGTACCAGCGAAACTAGAAGGGAGATGAAATATAGCGATTAGTGTAGGATTAGTTTCAAAATATTTATTATGCGTTCAATTTAACCCTTATATATGCAGCCTTTTTAATCAATGCCGAATGTACAAGTACATAACTAAGAACTGGGGCATAGAAGCTCTACTAATGCGTTACAAAGAACAACAAAGCGCATACGAATCTGTAAGAATCAAAAATGATGGAACTGCTGATAAGGGGAAATTAGTAGGACGCTGCGGCTTGTTACAATCATTTATAGTTACAATCATTTATGCTGACGCAAGTCTCAACAAGACAAAAATCCGCAGGGGCATGGGATAGCTCCATCACATAATATTGCTCATGATCCCAAGGTCTATAATTCTCGGTTGATGGATGACACGACATCCATTGATGACACAATTTAGATCGAGAGTCATTCAGCAAGCGCTTGAGCCACGCGTTAACAATACGTACAAAGAGTACATTTGAGAAATGGCCAAAACCCGAAGTAATTGCTGACTGCGATTCGGCTTGAAGCCAATCCAAATCTTGGCTGCAAGAGACTAGGCAACAGCTATCTTAGCAGCAGCCGAAAGGGATAACACGAATTGAGTGAGTAGAAATGTGCAAAAGTATATACAATATTCTTGATCAGGATCGCCTCCTATCAGTTTTCAAGCCATCGGATGATACAAGAATGCTATTAAGGAATTTAATCAAAGAAAACATATTGTCTGATTACGCCAATGTTGTCACTATCTCCAATCAGTGAATTACAATTTTTTTCAAAGTTTTTCCCAAGCCAAACAACTAAAAAGTAACTTTGCTCAACCCAAATGTGCTTTGGTAATTACCGAGCTAAAAAATTTCGTTTATTTTCAACAGCCGAGTTGATCTGGACAGCTTGTTCTTTCATGATATTCTTATCCGGAATGATGCCGGACCCTGCCGGACCAGAAAAGATCTGGCTTCATGGAAAGATCATGGATCGCTGATCCAAGAATCAGCGCTAGAAGGGCTCTGATTGGACTTCCATTGAGGTTGACTCCAGGGCAGGTACTTTGGTAATTGGTAAACATAAAATTTACACATTTGTCTGCGTTAACTCGAAAGTTCTTGTTCATGGCCCATTGCAATGCAAATGTGGCAGCCAAGATACTTTTACTTTTAGTCAGGACAGCAGTGTCATCAGCGTAGGTCACAATTAGCACATCTTGCTCATCCACTTCAGTAATTAGAGCTTGTGTAGGCATATCTAAAGTATAGATAAAGTGTAGACTTGGGACGAGGACGCTACCTCGAGGAACTCCGGCAGAGATCGGTTTGGTGAACAACTTGTATCTATCAGTAGATATGTGGAAAGTTCTTTCTTCCTGTTGTCCAAAAGGTCTTTACTTGGAGTTTTCTTTGGCGTAAGTCTTTCACATCTGTCAGTGAGACGGGGTAAGCAGGCAGGCTTCTTTAAAATTGATATTTCAGAAAGAAATAAAAGAAGAATGACGGGTGCAAAGTTTGATTTCGTTAGCTTTAAAACTGAGAGACTAGTTTTCGTAGAAAGAGAGACGAACATGCTTATATCGAATCAAGAGGTCATCCTCATCGAGAATATATATACCTTGTTGGGACTTGTGCCAGCATCAGTTAGTATAATTATCTCTAATTAGTTATCTCAGTGTAAATAGCCGCAGCGGTCCTCTTCTTTGATTCTCCACATTCGCATGCGCTTTGTTGATCTTTGTAGCGCATGCATTTTGGGAGCTTTTGTAGAGCTTCTGCTCAAGCTTTTAATTTGCACTTGTATATTCGGCATTGCTTGGAGCGGCTATATATATTGGGGTTAAAATGAACCTGTAATAAAATATTGGAACATTAATTGAAATTCTTTAATTCGGCCGCTACCGAAAAGCTGGTAGTGTTACAACAAACAACTATAAAATGTAGTAAACAGCGCCACGCCGAACTCGTCTGATCCAGGCAACAATAATCGAGGCCTTAAATAAGATATAAAAAAACATTGAGAGTTTGAAATCTTCAAGCAATATCTAGATTCAAAAAACCCAGACTCAGCACTGGGACTCGATCAATATTGATATCGTACAGAATGTTACAAAACTTACCTTCTCCTAAATTAAGAGAACTACATAGTCTTTTAAACAATACCTGGATGTCTCGATTCGTTCCAGATACCTGGCGAAATATAAAATTGATTTAGGTAATGTGAATAATTTTAGACCAATCTGTCTAATTAGCGTTCTATGCAAAATAGTAGAAGGCATACTAAACTACAACTTAGATGCTTAACATTCCACACAACAACACTCAGATAAAGGAAGTGGATCAGTGGCACACATTGATCAAACAATGTCAAAGATTAACAAAACCAGTGCATTCCTGTAATTCTTAAGTGGCTGACACTACGGAGTGATTCCTTGAAAAGTTTTGCTGCTTTGAAGGTGAGTAATCTTGGATACGCTTATTCATTTTTTTGCCAAATGTCAAAAACGGCCCTTGAAAGACTAAGAACCCTCTCCCACTTTAGACTAAAGAAAACGCTAAGACAAATAAAATGTACACCAATTCCTATAGTTTATCACATGGCTGTGAAATTACCACCTGAGTACAGGTTAAAAATTCAAACAATATGGAGGTCTTTTGTATTCATTACACAGAAGGCCTCAAAAAATCGGTAATATATCTTTATCTTTATCTTAAAGCGAACGGAGGTTTTTTTTTGTGCGCACTGCGTTTTTATTTAATCTTTTATCTATTTACGTCAAACAATCCAGTGTTTATTTTTATTTCATAGATACTAACTTTTACATTTTAAACATGCGCACCGCTTGCGTGTGCAGTGGTCTACTTCTTCATCTTTTACGGTGTTGCTTCTTTTGTCGCTCAGTAGAGATTCTTATCTCTACTTCTTGCGGTGTAACCATACTAATCCACATTAATCGGTCTATTTAATCTCGCTTTTCCGTTTCCCTGGTACAGTGGTTCAAGGTACGTTCAAAAATAAAAACAAAAATTTTAATAAATTAATTTATCATTATCATGGATTTTAAATCGTTTTACACGCTACGTGTGCCGGGTTCACAGCCTCAGTTTCAGTCGGTCTCCATTTTCGCTGTGAAAGTTGTCGTGCTGCTCAGGACGAAATGAGATCGTTCATGAGACAGACTAAAAGTGGATTCAAAGAGTTGATTTATGGTTTTCGTAAAATCATTGACCAAAAATATGCAATCGATACACAGTTTAGTAGTCTCTAACTACAAAATGAGTCTCCAAAGCTTAAGAGATCCGCTTCTAGTGATGTGCTTGTGTCAGCCGCTTATATCTCTGGCCCCCCCAAGGGCCGGACCTGGGAATAATTCAGCTTCCGAATATCTCAGCATAAATAGGCAATTGTCCGACATGTCTGTGGTATCGCTTCAAGTGATTCCACCAGACCCAATAATTCCCCTATAAGAGTCACCGAACAGGGTAATCAACCGTCCGGAACCCTATACGAACTTATGCCGCTATACTAGTTACGGCGGAACCGAAACTCTTGCAGGTGATCTCACCATCGAAACACATTTTTGTTTCCTGTTTTGCTCCTGATACTTCCGAGATTGATATCTCTGCTTCGATAAAAGCCAAAACAAATGCCGCGAAAAGGTGGCGGATATTAAACAATTTAAATATTCATACACCAGGCACACGTCATCTTTCAAAATAAGTGAAATAAGTGATAAGTAAGTCTTTGATAATGAGTAAATAAGTGATCTTAAGCTCCGAAGTTTTTAAGCTCATAAGCTCCAAGTAAGTAAACCACTTTTATAGAAGCAGACAATACAATTTCTTTGTATTAAGATCATCTTGTCCCGTCAATCTTTATATATTACCTTTTCTTAAATACCACCTTCGTCCGAACCCCATCTTAAGGCTGACTTAAGTCTTAAAATCTGACTTTATAAAACTAAATATTCGTTTGTCCGATCTACTGGCATGTGAAGATATAATCATTGTCATAAATAAATTTTATTTGAATATATTTTTCGATGCTTGCGTCCCGTGGAAATATTCGTCCGCTTCTACTAATCCGCCTTGATATAAAAAGCACCTATTCATTAAATGATCTTTTACATAAACATTGCATTTTTTACTTTTACATATACTTTTACATATACATAAATTATCTGGCTGTACAATTAGTTAGTTGTTCAAGATACTTAGTAGCTCGGTCCGATTTCACCCCGCATAATGCAGAATTTTTTTTTTTTTTTATTATAGCTTTGCTTTTATTTATTGAATCTACTCTTAATTTTGAGACTAACAATAAGTTGACGAATCTTAACATTAAAATTTAACTAACAGTATACTAAGACTGCATTCTGGTCGCGCGTCCCTCAGGTCGGTCGCTGGGTGGGTAAGTCATTGCGACGCAGGCGTGATTGGTTGCTCAACCTTGTTAGACCTCTCGCCAGGTGGTTAGGGTACACCGATAGCTTGGTTAAGTACTTTACCTTCTGTTCTGCGATCGCTTCTTTGACTGGTAGAATGTTTAAGTCGCGGTGTATGTTTCCGTTGCGAACGTACCACGGTGCCCCGGTGATTGTTCTCAAGATCTTCGACTGAACTCTTTGAACTATGTCAATGTTGCTATTGCTGGCGTTCCCCCATAACTAGGAGCCGTAAATCCATATAGGTTTTAGTACCGAGTTGTACAGCAGGACTTTATATTCAAGGCTAAGAGGTGACCGAGTGTTGATGAAGGCCGCTGGCTTTTAGCTTTAGTTGTGTTCTTTTGGCTTCAATGTGACGGCGCCATGTGAGTCTTCTGTCTAGATGTACTCCTAGGTATGTTAGTTCGTTTGCTTGTGGGAGTAGAGTGTTGTTTAATGTTATCGGCGGGCAGTTTTGCCTGTTCAGAGTGAACGTAACATGCTTGCATTTTAGTTCGTTCACTTTAATTCGCCAATCTGACAGCCATTTTTCGACATCGACCATATGAAGAGCTAGCTGCGCAGTTGCTTTAATCGGGCATTTTGAGCGGCTAAGAATAGCTGTGTCATCGGCAAACGTGGATGTTGTTAGACGTGTGCTTGTCGGGATATCTGCTGTGTAGAGGACATATAATATTGGCCCTAGCACACTGCCTTGAGGAACTCCAGCTCCAACAGTGTAATCATTGGATATAGCGGTGTTGCACCTCACGACAAATTTTCTGTCGTGAAGGTAGGACTCTAAAATCTTGTGGGTGCTGTAGGGGAGCATTGTCTTGATCTTGTACATTAGACCTTCTAGCCAGACTCTATCGAATGCTATCGAAAATATGGCAGTACAGTACTCTCGTTTTTCGAACGCGTTCCGAATTTCGGATGTTATCCGGTTTACCTGCTCAATTGTTCCATGCTTTTCACGAAACCCCAATTGGTGTGACGGGATTCCTTCCTGGATTCTCAGGTATGTGTTTATCCGAGTCATTAGGCATTTTTAAAAGACTTTAGACGAAGTGGGATAGTGTGGTCTTTTCCCGGCTATGCTATCATTATTATAATTGACTTTTTCCATCTCACTGGAAAGTGGCCAAGTTTTGCGATGGCATTAAATAGCTGGGTGAGAGTGCAAACGGCGCAGTATGGGAGCTCAATGATCATTTTGGGAGTTATGAGGTCGCAGCCCGGGGATTTTTTCGGATTCATTGGTGGCTGGATTTGGTTGGAAGACATTTATAAGGTGATTGGCAAACGTGCCTATTGTGCCGTCTGTGGAATTTCTAATAGGCATCGCGGTTTCTTTCGGTGAACTCAGAGTTGGGTGAGCTCTCCATAGAGCTCTCAAACTCCATAGTTTGAAGCGTTGCTTAGCAGATGGCGATCTGTGACATCGCCATTCTCGACGTAAGCGTCGCTTTTCGAGGACGAGCTGTTCGATTTGTGGATTTGTCTTCTTTTGAATGTATTGTGTGTTTATAGTTTGAGGTGTTGAAACTCGAGCTGCAGAGACGAGTACAGACTCCAGCGAATTAACAAAATTGTCTATGTTGGCACCGTCGCTGAGGTGAGGAAACGCAGAATGATATAGAAATTATATACGCAAATGACGGATTCAGCTTACTCAGAATCCAAAAAGCATTTTACTCTGTTCACCAATCGCTTCTTATAAGTAAGTTCCCTCTTTTGGGATTCCCAACTGATCTCCTTCACCAGACTAAGTAGTTTCTCTATGGGAACGCCTTAGAAAGGTTAACTCAGGTTAACGATCTGGGTGTTCCATTAGATTTGAGACTTAAATCTACTGACCATATATCCACCATGGTTAATAAAGCCATGGGTGTTTGGTTTTATTTAATTGGTTTTATTAAAAGATGGTCAAAAGAATTTAATGACCCGTACATAACAAAAACGTTAAGTACATCATTGGCCGTCCGATTTTTGAGAATGGATCGCGTGTCTGGAGTCCCTAATCCGAAGTACACCGATATCACCTAAAATCTATACAAACTTTCTGACTATCGTCCTTAGGGGACTTATATGGGATAAAAACCGTAGAACGATGCTGGGTGTCATGTTTCTATATTATCTTATTTATGGTTATATAGTCAGCCAGCATTTACTAACACACTTCCTAGTAGAAGGACTACAAACTTTCGTCCTCTACCACTAAGCCATTGTAGTTCGACATAGGCCCAACATGATACGCCCCGGGTATTATGTTCGGACTACAATAGTCTGTATCGCATCTTGTTACTTTGCCCTACTAACAATCTTAAATCCTTTATACTAAACGCCTTATCTGTGCAACACTCCTCCTCGTGATACTTTCTCCTACTCTTATCTTAAACTTTCTCGGATCTATCCCCGCGATTCGTTACGTTATGCGGCAGCGTCCCTCGGTCGCTTGGACGGGAGGTGGGCTGTATGTATGCCGTGGGAACCATGCGAAATTGGAGTTAATAGAGATTAAGACACCTCCTTATTTTCGCAGAGGTTGGTTACGTCTGAAAGTAATGTACCTACCTTAAACAATTTTGGAGGTAAAGGTCTCCGGCTTTAACCAGGTTTCGGTAAAAAAAAATATTATGCGATGCAAAGGAAAGACAAAGGAAACATCGTGACTGGCACACGTATCGTGAAGGATGTCATGCGCCTTGATGTCATCTGCCATTCTAAGAACGGCTATGGCTTTGGCTTTGACTTAAGCCGTGATATCAATCTCAGAGGTATCAGGGGCTAGCCGTGAAAGAAATATTTGTTCTACAGGTGTCTAACATTGATTTTTCGGAAACTAACGATCAATTCTTTAAACCCACTCTTGATCTATCGCATGAGAATCGCATCATATTTTGGACAGCCCGAGTGCTACGAAAGAGAACAAGTGTTAATCAATAAGTGCTTAAAGAGTGTTACAGTTTCACGGTACTCACTTCGAGTGAGAACAGTACTCTTGGTTGAACTCTTCGTGAGTGGGTACAACATTTGTTTTTTTTTTTAGCACGCTGTACAGCTTATGTGTTAACTGTACAAAACTGAATGCAATATTTTTTAATAAGTGCATAAACATGGATAGCTTATAGTGAAGATTTTTATGTTCTTTAGTAGTGGTCAATTAATAAAGACCTTTTTTTTGTTTATTAAATTTTCTGCAAGATATTATAAACTGTTCGGTCCAAAGAGTTTGTGAAATGTCCACTAGGATGCCTAGCTTAGGGCTACCGAACGGGTCGCAGGTTGCAGATTTCGAATGATCTTTCAGTTAAGGTTAGCTGTGAATAGAGCCTCGGGTACCCTCGGTGCAGACGGTGCGCTTGTGTTACCGCCTATGAAAAGTAAATACCTACCTAACCCCCATCCCAAAACACCATCTCACACCGGGACGGACTAGCCTGGCTGGAGGGCCAGTAAACAAACTCTGCCCAGTCTCAAATGGAGGGCTCATGGTACCTGATGACCCACTCACTAAGAAACCTTACCCGGGCGTCGCGGATCTCCTCCCGGGCGGACCGTCCCTTCTTCGCAATACGTGGGACCACAATGTAGACCAAATCGAACAAAAAAATACAAATAGTCGGAGTCGGATCTCCCAAAAAACCCATAATTACGGCAATGACGATGCCCTTTTAGTGTAGTGCGGGATAGGGTGGCGGACTTGAAGCGGCTAGCAAGCATGGCCAAAACAAGTACATCAACGCCGATGAGAGAACTGCAGGGTACATTCTGCGCTGCCAGGGAAGAGCTAAATCGGAAAAAACTTCCGCAGAGTAGTTTAAAAAGCTGATATGGGCCAAAGGAGTCCTTCCACAATATGGAAAGGCCGACAGTATGGAAAGACGCCGAGACCACTAGCTCCGAAGCAGGAATCAAAACCACATCCACAATGGGAAAAATCCCAGAATATGTCAGGAGGACCAATGGCAAAGTGGTTGCAAAAAGCCGCATCCTGCTCGGGATTATCGACAGGGGTAACCCCGATGGCAAAGTCCCAAGGGATAAGTGGAGATGGGTAAAAGCAGCCCTAGCATCAAAATGCTTTGATCTCCTATTCAGAGAACCAGGGCCCCCTCTTGTCTGCAAAGACACGGGGGGGTTCCAGGGCAGTGTAACAGCGATATTCAGCGACGACGAGAGGTCCGCAGAGCTATACGGCGGTGGAATACCTAGAAGTCTACGAGAGCGCCAAGCTTTTTGCTCTTAGCTGGCGAGAAGTCTCATGTAAACCCAGAGCAAGGTTCTGGATCCCGGTCTCCACTCCACAAAGGAACCATGCCAGATCCTTACTATGGTGCAGATGTGTAACCCACACCTATCCACGATGGACTGGCGTGTGGCAAAGGTGGAGGAGATGGAGGGACCGACAAATCAGGCTGTCCTTATCATCGCGCGTTTCCCACTGCATACGTACAGCTCACCTCCCGTCCCACAGACCGATGGACGCTGCTGCATAAAGTAGGGCTCGAATCGCGGGGATAGATCCGAGAAAGTTTAAAAAAAGAGTAGGAGTAATATATCACGAGGAAGATTTAAAGGATTTAAGATTGTTAGTAGGGCAAAGTGACAAGATGTGGTAGAGACAATTGTAGTCCGAACATAATACACTGAACGGATCGTATTGGGCCTAAGTTGAACTACAATGGCTAAGGAGTAGAGGACGAAAGTTTCTAGTCCTTCCACTAGGATCGTTAAAATTTAAGCGTGTTAGTAAATGCTGGCTTACTATACTACCATATATAAGATTGTATAGAAACGTTACTCCCAGCATCGTTCCATGACTTTTTAATGATGGTAAGTTGATTAATAAGAGTCTACTGTGATAAGACGGGAGACGTGAAGATTTGCATCCCAGTTTAGTTCCCTATAGGCGAAAGTCAGAAAGTTTTTTTGTACAGATTCTATGTGATCTCAATGTACTTCGTAGTGAGGACTCCAGGCGCATGATCCAATCTCAAGAATCGGCCGTACCAATGAAGTGTATAAACTTTTTGTTATGTACGGGTCATTAAATTCTTTTAACCATATTTTAATAACACTCAACACACACGTTGCTTTATTAACCATGGTGGATATGGTCGGTAAATTAAAGTTTCAAATCTAATGGGACACCCAGATCGTTAACCTGAGTTAACCTTTCTAAGGCGTTCCCATGGAGAAAGAACATAGCCTGGTGAGGACTAGATCGATAAAATGACATGAGCTTACATTTTGATCCATTAAGCTTTAGGTTATTTCCTAAACGCAAATTTTCAAATTAATTCAAATCGGATGGAAGTCTAGATTGGGCTAGTGAATGTATGTATACGGAAGACAAAGATTAACGTCATCAGCGAAAATAAGTACAAGTAAAGATCCAAGATGGCTTCCTCGGGGCACCCCAGATGTGACGCTGACTACACGCATGAGCTCTGGGCACGCTGGGTTCTTTCAGATAAGGAGATCAGTTGGGAATCCCAAAAGGGGGAGTTTACTTATAAGAAGCGAATGGTTAACAGAGAAAAATGCTTTATGGATTCTGAGTAAACTGAATCCGTCAACTGCGAATATAATTCCTATATCATTCTGCGTTATGCGGCGTAAAATCGGACCGAGCTACTAAGTATCTTGAACAACTAATTAATTGTACAGCCAGATAATTTATGTTTATGTAAAAGTATATGTAAAAGTAAAAAATGTAATGTTTATGTATAAGATCATTAAATTAATAGGTGCTTTTTATATCAAGGCGGATTAGTAGAAGCGGACGGATATTTCCACGGCACGCATGCGTCGAAAAATATATTCAAATAAAATTTATGTATGGCAATGATTATATCTTCACATGCCAGTAGATCGGACCAACTTATATTTAGTTTTATAAAGTCAGCCTTTAAGGCTTTATGAGATGGGGTGACGAAGGGTTCGGACGAAGGTGGCATTTAAGAAAAGGTAATATATAAAGATTGACGGGACAAGATGATTTTAATACAAAGAAATTGTATTGTCTGCTTCTATAAAAGTGGTTTACTTACTTGGAAAAACTTCGGAGCTTAAGATCTTCGGTTTTAACCAAGTTTCGGTAGAGTTTACGATGTAAGATGCAAAGAAAGAACTTTCAGAATACAGTTTGGGAAGTTAACTACTAACCGTCTGGTATTCTGATAGGTAAGTGTTAGTGAAGAAATTATTTTTTTAAGGCAGAGAAGTGGCTTTAACATGTGTTTCACACCCAAAATTACCCAAAGTTATTTTCTGCTTTACCGTACTTGGCTAATGTTCTTGGACGAAAATGTTCTCTGGCCAAAAGCTGGCAGAACAAAATGTCTTGAACATCTGCACGGGGCACTATTTTGAAAGATGACGTGTGCCTGGTGTATGAATATTATATTTTTTAATATCCGCCACCTTTTTGTCGGCATTTGTTTTGGCTTTTATCGAAGCCGAGATATCAATCTAGGAAGTATCAGGAGCACAACAGGAAACAAAAATGTGTTTCGATGGTGAGATCACCTGCAAGAGTTTTGGTGCCGCCGTAACTAGTATAGTGGCATCAGTTCGTATAGGGTTCCGGACGGTTGATTACCCTGTTCGGTGACTCTTAAAGGGGAATTCTTGGGTCTGGTGGTATCACTTGAAGCGATACCACAGGGGACATGTCGGACAATTGCCTATTTATGCTGAGATATTCGGAAGCCGAATTATTCCCAGGTCCGGACCTTGGGGTGGCCAGAGATATAAGCGGCTGAAGATTTTTCGACTCAAGCACATTATAAAAATCGGATCTCTTACGCTTTGGAGTCTTATTTAGTAGTTGAAGACTACTTAACTGTGTATCCAGCGCACAGAGTTTGTCATTGATTTTACGAAAACCGCTAATCAACTCTTTAAGTCCACTTTTAGTGTGTTCCATGATTGATCTGATTTCGTCTTGAACAACACGACAACCATCACAGCGAAAGTGCAGACCAGACCTACGTGAAATGGCATCCGAAACGAGGCCGTGAACCCGGCACACTTAGCGCAGTAGATGGTAGGCTGGGATGAGGAGATTTTCTTATTATAAGACTTCACCGCACAGAAGAGTTTAAAATCCATGATAATGTTACGTTTATTTATTAATATTTTTGGTTATATTTCGGAACGTACCTTGAACCACTGTACCAGGGAAACGAAAAAAAGAGATTAAATATACCGATTAGTGTGGTAAAGCCGCATGAATAGAGATAAAAATCTCAACTGAGCGACAAAATAAGCAACACCGTAAAATTACGGTAAAATAAAAAAAATTTTATTTTACCTCCAAATCTTATTTTACCACTAAATCTCAATAACTACCCGTTAGGGTCTGCGGCGCTCGAAAATTACTTCTATGTAGATTATTGCTTGACGGGTGCTGACTCAGTGACAGAAGCAATTCAAATCCAAAGTGATCTAAATAAAATTATACCACCACACGGCTTCAAATTACGAAAGTAATGCTCAAATAATGCAGAACTACTGCGAGGAATACCCTGAGCGATGGGTGAGAAACTGGGTGAGACCTTGGATCAATACAGTGTCAAAACCCTCGGCCTTATATGGATGCTCAATAAGGACCAACTTTGAGGACGAACGCAGCAAAGCGAAGCTATGGTCATCACAAAGCGAGTGGTTTGGTCTGAGTTGTCACAAATCTTGAAACTATCGTACTGACTTGCAAAGTCTAAATAAACTTCAAATTCCAAGACATATATTTGACGGAATGTTCCAGTCGCCCAAGAACTACACACATTCGTGGACGCCTCAGAAAGAGCCTATGGCGCAGCAATATACGTACGAGCAACGTATACAAATAAGCAAACAGCGGTGAGGCTGCTGTGTTCCAAGTCCAGAGTGGCACCCACAGCGAAGGAATCTTTGCCTAGACTGGAGTTGTGCACAGCAGTCCTAGGCGCAGAACCCACGCACAGATTCAGACAAGATTTCGCTTGTCTTTAGACCAGGTTGCTGGGTTCATTTGGACTGATTCATCCGTCGTTTTAGGGTGGATCAATGCAAAAGCTTCCACTTACCAGACGTTTGTAGCAAATCGGTAAGCCAAGATTCAAGAAGTTTGGTCAAAAGTGTGCAACACAGTGAAGGAGACATCTCCTATAAAGTATATATATTCTTGATCAGGATCACCTCCTGAGTAGATATAAGCATGACCGTCTGTCCGTCTGTCTGTTTCTACGCAAACTAGGCTCTCAGTTTTAAAGCTTTCGTCTTCAAACTTTGCACACACCCTTCTTTCCTTTGCAGGCAGTATATAAGTCGGAACGGTTGTGATCGGTCGACTATATCCTATAGCTGCCATATAACTGATTGATCGGAATGCCATAACTTCGTTGTTTTTAAAGTTAGAAGAATGGGATTTTCTACGGATTCTACTCTGGGCCAACTAATCCGATCCGCCAAATATCGTAAGGATCTGCCGACTATATACGATCCGATATATATCTAATAATATAAGATGCGTGTGGCCACCTAGCGGATTGCCACTCAACTGCAAGGGTATATAAACTTCGGCTTCGTCCAAAGTAAGCTTTCCTTTCTTGTTTATATTGCAAATATCCGTATGGCATAGTGTGGTGGTATCTTAGAGGTAAAATATTAAAATTATTATTTTATTTTCAGCATAGCTCCTCTCTTCTTCTTCATCTCTTTCTGTGTGTCGTCTATTGTCACTCAATAATGATTCTTATCTCTTTTCTTTGCACTTTCACTAATAGCTCTCTTTAATGTCCCTTTTCCGTTTCCTTGCAGTAGTTCAAGGTACTTAAATAATATAAAAAAATATTAAGAATTAATAAAGGAATTATGGAATAATTATGGAATTTAAGTTTGTCTCTGCGATTAAGTCTTGAAATAAGATTATTCATTCCAGTCACCATCCCCTGCTGGCGCTGTGAAAATGTGGTACACGCTACGTGTGCCGGGTTCACGGCCTCAGTTTCAGATGCCATTTCGAGTAGGTCTGGTCTCCACTTTTACTGTGACGGTTGTCTCATGATACTTGTTTCTAAGACTAAAAGTGGACCTAAAGAGTTGCTTAGCGATTAAGCAAAATCAATATTGCTTATTAATTGCTCCGGAGCTTACCTGGTCGTGTCTCTTCCGATCCACTGCTGTAGATTGGGGATTAACCTATGCGTCCGTCTTTCTTTGGTTGCTGAATCCCACCTATCCTGCTGAATGGAAAATGCCCCTTGCCGGGCGAACCCCTTTATGACCTCCCGGGGTTCAACACTTCCCCGTTGTTGAGTGGATTTATAGATTTCCTCCGCTTCGTTCGTCAGAATGTCGATGGGGATCATTCCTGCCAAGACGAGGGCTGCGTCCTCTGAGATCGTTTTGAAGCCCGATATGACTCGAACCCTTGGTTTCCTTTGACTCATGCAGCCCATATCGGCGCGGCATACAGTAGGAACGACGTGACGACACTGTTCAGAAGGCGTCTCCTGCAATCTTTTGAGCCCACAATGTTTGGCGGCATCCATAAGAGGGTTGCTTGGATGCCAGCTGCTCTATTGGTCACGTACTCCACGCGGGTTCCGTGGAGCCCGGGGTCGGGTATACCTCCTATACTTTATTGAGTCCTTCGGTCTTATTGAACTGTTTCCCACTTGGATGGTAATATCGCGTGGTTCCCACTGCATGCGTACAGCCCACCTCCCATCGGGGATAGATCCGAGAAAGTAAACGAGAAGAATAACAGTATGAAATCATGAGGAAGAGTGTTGCAGAGATAAGGCGTTTAGTATAAAGGATTTAAGATTGTTAGTAGGCAAAGTGACAAATGTGGTAGAGACCATTGTAGTCCGATCATAATACCCTGAACGGATCATGTTGGGCATATATCGAACTACAATAGCTAAGGAGTAGAGGACGAAAGTTTCTAGTCCTTCTACTAGGAACGTTAAAAATTAAGAGTGTTAGTAAATGCTGACTGTCTAGATTACCATTAATAAGATTAAATAGAAACATGACACCCAGCATCGTTCTACGATTTGGTAATGATGGTAAGTTGATTAATAAAAGTCTTCTATGATAAGAGGGATGGTGAAGACTTGCATCCCAATTAAGTCCCCTAATTGCGAAAATAAGGAAGATTTTTTCTACAGATTCTATGTGATCTCGGTGTACTCCGTATTGAGGACTCCAGACACACGATCCATACTCAAGAATCGGACGGACCAATGATGTGTATAAAGTTTTAGTAATGTAAGGGGGTTGAATTCATTTGACCATCTTTTAATAAAACCAAGCATACCCATAGCTTTATTAACCGTTATGGATATATGGTCGGTAAATTTAAGTTTCAAATCTAATAGGACTCCCAGATCGTTAACCTGAGTTAAACTTTCTAAGGCGTTCCCATAGAGAAAGTACGTAGCCTGGTGAGGGCTAGATCGATAAAATGGCATGAGTTAACATTTCGATCCAAAAAGCTTTAGGTTATTTGCTAAGTACCAATTTTGAAATTTATACAAATCGGATTGAAGTCTAGATTGGGCGCTAGTAAATCTATATTGAATACAAAGCTTAACGTAATCAGCGTAAATAAGTACTAGGGAGTCAGTTATGGCAAGGGGCAAGCCGTTAATAAAGAGTGTAAAAAGTAACGGTCCAAGATGGCTTCCTTGGGGCACCCCAGATGTGACGCGGACTAATCGCGAGGTAACATTTTTAAAGAAGACGCGTTGGGATCTTCATGATAAGTAACTCGAAATCCAGATAAGGAGATCAGTTTGTAAGCCATTCCGGAACCCATCCACCACCAAAGATGTTAGCTCCAATAAGTTGGTGGTGGTGTAGCGGCGCTTCATATAGCTATGTTGGCACGGGGATATTATTAAACTACATAGGTGTTGTGTATGTGGAGTTATAAGTTTTTCGCAAAGCTTTAAAATTGCTGACAATTTAGAGATGCCTCTATAATTTGTAGCATCGGATTTTTTCCATTTTTATGCAGAAGAATAAAAATGTTGGATTTCTTCCACATAAGGGGAAAAATCGAAGTCCCCAGCGATAGGTTAAAGAGTTTAAGGAGCGGTTTGCACAGTGCCTCGGCGCAGTTCTTCAGAACAAAGCCTGGTACTCCATCGGGGCCTGGCGAATAAACGGGCTTGACCTTAAGAAGAACCGATAACACACCACTTTGATCAAAAGATGGGCAAAATATTAGGTTGGCTGATTTAATATTATAAGTCTAAGACTGAGCTGGACTGGTGCTAGGTGAATACGTTGTTTGAAAAAACTTTGCAAAGAGATCGGCCAATGCCTGATCAGTGTTCGCATATGAGTTCTCAAACGTAAGCAGAGGAGGAAAAGATACAGTTTTGCGCTTAGTGTTTACAAAGTTATAGAACTGCTTCGGGACTGAATCCGGCAGCGGCGGATATAGCTCCTATAACATTCGGCGTTATGCACGGTGAAATAAGACCGAGCTACTTAGTATCTTGAGTAACTAACTATACACTGTCTATTCATAATGTCCTTTAAATTTAATAGATGCCTTGTATACCAAGGCGGATTATTTGCAACCGACGGATGTTTCCAAGGCACGCAAGCGTCGATAAATAAAATCAAAGTGTAATAAAATTTGTTTAAGGCAATATGTATATCTTCACATGCCTGTAAATCGGATCAATCAAATTCAAAAATTAACTTATTTATTTTTGTAAAGTCAGCCTTACCGAAGAAACGAACTTTATGAGATTTAAGTTTATAGTCAGCCTTACGTAAGGCTGTAAAGTCAGCCTTACGGAAGAAACGAACTTTATGAGATTTAAGTTTATACTTAAGGTCAATTAAGCAATTGTTTTCGATTAAAACTTCAAGAGTGGGATGACACGGATCCTCAGGGTTAGAAAGGGGCCAAGTGCTGGAAAGAGTAATTCTATCAGGATCAGAAACGAAACACAAGTCAAGCAGCCGACCTAAGGAATTTCTAACGTGGTTAATTTGCTCGAGTGACATGTCGAATATACTCACCGGGAAGTCATGGTGCGAGTTAAGCAGTAAGGACGGTGAATTCTCAACATTGAACCACATGATTTCTGGTATATTGAAGTCCCCCAGAGCTACCAGCTCTATCAGACAATCGATCCGAAAACAATCCGCGGACAAATGTTGCCAGTATGTGGGCGGTTCCGACGAAGGTGGTATATAAGAACGGGTAACGTATAAAGATTGACCGGACAGAATGATTTTAACGCAAAGAAATTCTATGTCACCAAACACTTGTGATTTTACCTCTTCAGAAGCGAATTTGAAGTCTACAGAAATTAGGACTCCTCCTCCCCTTCGTAGTGTTCTATCACGTCTAAGAGGGGTTATTTATTTGGAAAAACTTCGCAGTTTAAAATATGATCCTCCTTTTTCCTCCTCGAGCGCCTTCGTTTTGTGTGCCTCTAAATATATTCCCGAGTCCGCCATCTATGACGATATTCACAGTATCGCCCCTTCCGCCTTGATTTGAACTTCCTTGCTTTCCTCGGCCACCATTACCAGGGGAAGGTCGTCCGCGAAACCAATAAGCTTGCAACCCTCCGGAAGCTCGATCCTGAGTACGTCATCGTCATGATGTTCGAGGGGAGCGGTTCTCTGAATCTGGTATGAAGGGCTCCACGTCGCCGGCCATTAGTATTTCCCGGGCTTGTGCTTTGGGCACAGTGAATCCACTGTTTTTCTTTGTAGGACATGTTTGCCTAAGGTATTCCTGTCCTTTAATTTGCTTCATGACCACTTTGTAGGCGGTCCCCCATAGGTCTACCTCTGCCTCATTGAAAAGCCAGCGCTTACTGGCTTTTATTACCAGTTTCAGGGCCCTCTTGGTTGCCTTGAACTCCCCTGCTTTTATGATTTGATCCTCCGCGCCCCTTGCCTGGTATGGCCTCCTTGCGCGTGGGCAGACAGTCCTTAATCAGTGGGTGTCCTGGTTCCACCAAAATACCGAGCCTCTTCTTCTGCACGGACTTATCTTAGGTATGGCGCAGTCGCAAGCAGCTGCTATTGCCCTCGATAGGTCGTTCGCTGACTCCTCAGGGGAGGATGATGGGGCCCAGTCGAGCGTCTGGAGAGCTACCGAGAGAGCTTCTCGATGCAGGGACTTGTTCTTCCATTTCCTACATCGACCCACGTCCTGCCTTGCTGTAGGTCAGCTTTTCGCCTTCATTAGTAAATACCACATCCACGGCCGTGAAGTTCCAAGAGGCTGGTGCCCCTTTCGTTGGCTGCTCTGCTTCCCCACTCCGGTGATCATGCATTGAAGTCTTCTCCAATAACAAGTGGCCATCTGCCTCTAGCGTCCGAAACCAGGCCTTAATGCTGGCTCGGACAAAGCCTTTGCACGATGTCCTGAGGGGCCATTTCCGTCAACCACAGGACCGCTCCGTTGCAGCTACTTGAAATCCATCCATTTCCTGGGATGCTCGTATAAGGCTCCGAGATGAGGACGACCTGCGTCCCCTCGTCTCTGACCGCCTGCCTTAGCAGCGTTTAGGCTGCCTCGCAATGGTTGAGATTTGTATGTGTGCATCTCATTCCTTTTTCTTATTTGAGAGGGCTCTCCTAAATACGCGATACCTAAATACTCCCGTAGCTTTTTATCCTGCTTCACCCGACGCAGGATGTCGGTGTGGCTAGCCTTACCCTTAACCGTGATAACCTGCGCGATAACCGGCTTCGGCTTCGCGTTGGGCACTGGGTTAGGCCTTCGCTGAATCTTCTGACCCTTTTTGGGACCTACCAGCTTCCAATTGGGGGCGTCTTTGCTTCTCTGGGTTCCAAAAGCCAATTCCGTGGCTCAACCGGGGTGCCTTGTTCCGGTCGTCGTTTGTGTCCACCTACGAAGACTCCCTCCTGCTTCTCTTGGTGCTCGGAGGGTCTGGTCCCATAACCTTCCTCGTGGGTTCCGCAGCCGGTTGGAATAAAGGTGACGTCTGAGAAGCCTGGTGAGCCTTCTGCCCTTCTTTGCTGCCTTCTTCATCCTTCTGAGTGGCCAGTCGCTCAAAGAGAGTACGAATACTTTCAATTGCATCCCTCATTGGCGGTTTCCCTTCCTCCAGCATCTTTCAGCATCTTCACCAGCTGCACGATCTCCATCCCGAGGTCATGCAGCGTTGTTCTAACTATCTTCTGGGATCTGCTGTAGCATTGGTCCACACGGAACCCTTTAAATCAGGGGGCAACCACCAGGCTGCTGCAAGGTGATCTTACAAGTTTGCAGCTTTACCACGCTGACCGCTAGCAGCATCTATATGTGCGCATAAGACATTTCTGCTCTGATATATTTATGTGACAAATACATATATGTATGCTGCCGCTTCGCTGCTGGCGTAACCGGCAGTGCAGCTACGAGTCCTTAGCGTATGCATGAACATAGGCTACGCATATATAATTAAATATTAAATTAGCATTACTAAAAGCGATCTCAAAAGGCGCAGCCGTGCCAATTTATATATATATATTGAGGAACACACAACATGGCGAACGTGACGTGGCCTCTGGAGGATCTAAGACAGTAGGTATCAGGATGACATTAGAAACAGCTAGAAGGAATCATTGGACCTATGATACAAAAACAGCTATCAGGAAGCTTTGGACCGAGGATATCAGAAGCAAAAGGTAAACCAAATATAAGTGAGTAAAGTGAAGTGATGGGAAATAAACGCGGTGGAGTATAAAAAAAAAATTAAAAAATGAATAGCGCATCTGAGATTGCTACTCTATTCAAAAACTCCAGCACCCGCATATTTAAAAAGTTACAAAATGAGCTTGACTTTTTATTAGAAAAAAGAAATAAGAAAGTCCCAAGCACATCTACTCACTTAAAAATTATAAATAAAATTGGTTAAAAATGTGTTAATCCGCTTAACCAAAAGAAGCTTCCGCAATTAAAGAAGAGATGTTCCAACGATTACACAGAACCTTTGGAATCCACATTTAGCGAATACACCTGCGCCCATACCGGTGCAGCAACAAATTAATATTGGAATAAAAGAAGCCTGTGCAGCCAGCACCGGACCGGTTTAGTGGATCAAGCTAGACCCAGAGCAGTGAGCCGACAGCGCTACTAAGAGCGCCCGATATGTACTTAGCCCGATGGCGTCACTATCGCAAGAGAAATTTAGATCAACGTGGTTTCAACGTGGTCGCACATTGGTTTTTGAGGGGTTTTTTGGGTATGGGAAAGCTGTCGGGGCGATGGGTGCCGCTTTAATCACTTCGGACAACAAACGCAACCGTAAGTCAACTTCAGAGCAGTGCTTGACGCTGTTTAACCTCAATCAGAAGGAGTTTCTGCATCAAAAGATACCAGAGTCAGGCGAAAGACCTGGATTAAATTTAAAATAAAGTAATAAAAATTTAAAATAAAGTAATAAAAATATATAAAACAAAAATAAATAACAAGTAAATAAAAATACATTCTTAAATATTGTATATTTAATATATATGTGTACTTTGTATTTTGTAATTCATAATTACAAAATTTATAATTTTCTTACATATTTATTCTTACATATTCTTCATTCTTACATATTTTAATTTTCTTCTCATATTTATAATTTTCTTGGAAGTAATTAAAATTATTTTAAAAAAACCTAATTTTGTTTCCATAAATGAAATGGAGTGAAACAAAATGAATACAGAATTAATCAATATTAAAGAAAATTTTTAAAAGTCATAAAAGTGTCTAGCGCAGATCAGAAATACCTTGAATGACACTGTAAACAGACATGCAACAATTCTTGTTGCTTATTTTAAGAGAATGCTTATTTTATTCTTGTAGATACTAAGCACTTTCTCTGATACTCGAAAATAAACATAAATAAAGTACCAAACATAGGTCTTATATACCAAGTTTTCTTCATAGACTAAAAACAAATCCTAATAGCATTAAATCGAAATACGCCCTTGACATCACAATATCCTCAATTCTAAATACTCCAATAGTAAAGAAAATACAGACTCAGATATAAGCGATTCTGAAATCGCAAGCTTTTCGGATACTTAATAAAAGAAGAGGATCTATTCGATGTTACAATACCAGCGGTAATCACATTACCCGAATTTTCGGACCCTGACCCAAATTCCATAATAGGGGGAAAAACATTAATCATGGCTATGACACAAGTATAATTAGCTTAAGGGCTAGCCTCTTCACTCATAGCGGAGTTTATTGGAAAGTCTAAGAACTAACAAAGTTTTATTGACACTTTAAATTTAGTGGATTCACTAAAAGGAATAGTTTTAAGCTTTAAGTTTGTGTTCTAAATATTAGCTTTAATAAAACAAGCACAGTTCGATTTATACATATTGGTACAATTTATTTAGTTGTTTTGGGGTTTCTACAAATGACTGAGTAGGATCACGACCGAATTAGAATAATGACGCGGGAGCACGGCTCAACGCTTGATGCTGCGGAGCGATCGAGAGCTATAAGTAGGATATCCGAATAAAGTATTATACGCTACGAACCAAAGATATAGGCCTAACCGAGCCTTCAACCGGCAGCTATCGTGAAAATTATATATATAATGGTAGTATATATTATAATAAAAATTATAATAACGGTGACATTGGAGAAAAAAGTTCAATTCAGAGTCATAGCAATATAAGAGTTGCATATAAGACTTCGGAAAACTACCAACATTCCTTAGGCACAGAGCCATAAAAAGTCTTAGTGTTCTGTTTCAGAAATATCGTTGATAAATGAAAATTCTGACATCTTTAATGATACAAACATTAATAAAAAAATTAATATTTAATCAAGGAATCAATCAAGGATTCATTCAATCAAAAGTATTAACTCAAACTGCTTGATATATAATTCAACACAATTTTCATATTGTAGATTCAACTTTTTTTATACCGAGTTATGGAATAAAATTTTACACCTTAAAAAGATCTGCTCATCATACGACCAGATAAATTACACTTTCCTATTTATGTCCCCATAATTTACAACAATACAAAAGGGTTAACGGCTGGATTCTAGGTTGTCCGAAAAAATCGAGGTAACTTCAAATGAAGACAGCGATCTAATTCCGAACCAGGAAATTCAACCTGGCATATGCGTAACACTGTTGTAACGACTTCAAATACATTTGTCCGTTTGATAAATAGAACTAGCACCGATAAAATGATCAGCATTCACAATCTAAATTATGATCCAACAAACGATGTTATGTCGAAATTAAATATAAATTTGCCAAAACAATTTAAGAAGAAGATTATGTTGTCATAATCTATGATAACATAACCCCTATATTGTATATAAAGAGAGATATTCGGTCTTAAAACCCAATCAATTGTAGCATGCATTAAAGTACTGTAAATGTATACATGCATATATATTACGTAAATAGGTCATGTTAATGTTCCTATATCAAATGTGTAGCAATTTTATCACACGAGAATTCCAGTGTGAATCACTATATACTTAGTCGGCATATCTAGCATACGCGACTTATTTTTTACAAGTACGATGTAAATGTACCATGACGACGGTGCAACCGGCAACCTCTTTGCTCGTGCTACCGTGCATCATTCAGATATATAAGTAAATGTCTCTGGATATAAAAAATGACTCAATTATTGAATAAACAACACTCAAACGCAAGAGACCTGAACCCTTCATTAGGTATTTTATTGGCAACCCTTTATTGTGAGGATCCCTCCACATGGCGACCGTAACATCGATCCTGCCAGGAGACGACAACAACAAATAAATTAATGTCCGTGTCGTTTCAGGCAGCAGCCACGGCATAGATTAGATCACTAAAATATAATAAGTATAGTTTGTCGTGTATTTGTTTATATTTTATCGCTAATATTGGTCGCAAGCCGACTCCTTTCGGCCACTCGGCTTCAACGGCCTTTATCTTTAGCATTAAGCCAGCGAGCTTTCGCATTGCCTATGTTCTATGGCTGGGTCAATCTTGCCTTTTATTTAGTGCATACACATCATGAATTGGAGCTTTGTCTCGCTCCGTTTCATATGCGCACATAATTGAAAATAAACAATATTATAACGTTTTGAAACTACATAATTTCGTGTTGTTAATTGGAGAAAAGGTCATTGAAAAATCTCAGTGACCAAACAGTTCGTTCAACAAAAAGTGCAAAGTTAACAAGTTTAAAAAACTAATATCCATTTCACAAAACAAAACAAAAACATGAAAGTAAACAAATAAAAATATGTATATGTTAAAAATTATTTTTTTTTATTCTTCAAAAAAGAAATTAATCATTTTTACGTTTCGTTTATTTGAGTATCGGTTCATATATCAAGTCTGATTTGACAATCCTTCGTCTCTTTATCTTAAAGCGAACGGAGGTTTTTTTAATGCGCACTGCGTTATATAATCTTCTTTAAATTAGAATGTATGTTTATTTGTACCTATTTTTATTCATAAAAACCAAGTTTTACATTTCAAACATCCGTATCACTGCGCGCGTGCAGTGGTCTGTTTGAAGGTATAATAAGAATTTAATAATTTTCTTCCAAACATAGCTCTTCTCTGGTTCTTCATCTTTTACGGTGTCGCTTCTTTTGTTACTCAGAAGAGATTCTTATCTCTATTCTTTCAGTTTAACCACACTAATCGCTCTCTTTAATCTCCCTTTTTCCCTGGTTCAGTGGATCAAGGTACGTTCAAAAATAAAAATATGTAAATAAAACAATTATGATTCGGTGCTGCGATCTCGGTCGCGGATGCTGCTCGCGGATGCATAATCAATGCTCACTCAGCGCACGTGTCTTTCGATCCGTGTGACCCTTATTGGTGCCACGGCATCATATTGCATCCGTTTTTTTTAGCTAATTTAGTATTATTTAGAAATTTACATTTTAGGTATTAACTCTTTCCCCACTTTAACGCGGGCGTTCTCGTTCGCAACATAGAAGAGAACTGGGTTAGGTGGGGATGGATCCGACGGTGCTTTTGTTGTTTTTTTTTTTTGATTCATTGGATCTGGTGGTATCACTTGGAGTGATGCCACAGAGGACAAATCGGACAATTGCTCATTAATTCTGCGAAATTCGGAAGCCGAAATTTTTTCAGTTCCAGCCCTTGGGGTGGCCAGAGATATAAGCGGCTGAATAATTGTCGGCTGAGTAGGCTGAAGTTAATTCGCCACAAGCACATCACTAATAGCGGATTTCTTACGGAGGAGACTCATTTAGTAGTTGAAGACTACTAAACTGTGTATCGAGCGCACAGAGTTGGTCATTGATTTTACGAAAACCGCGAATCAACTCTTTAAATCTACTTTTAGTTTGTCTCATGAACGATCTCATTTCGTCCTGAACAGCACGACAGCTATCACAGCAGAAGTGGAGGCCAGACCTACGTGAAATGGCATCCGATACTGAGGCCGTGAACTCGGCACACTTAGCGTGCAAAACGTTTTCACAGAGCCAGCAGTGGATGGTAGGCTGGGATGAGGAGATTGTCTTATTACAAGACCTCAAAGCACAGACAAGTTTAAATTCCATGATTAATTATTTATTAATATTTTTGTTTTTATTATTGACGTACCTTGAACCACTGTGCCAGGGAAACGAAAGAGGGGAGATCAAAGAGAGCGATTAGTGTGGGTTAGAGAACAGCAAAGAAAAGAGATAAGAATCTCTACTGAGCAATAATAGAAGCAACACCGTAAAAGATGAAGAAGCAGAGCAGAGCTATGTTTGGATGAAAATTAATAAAGTTATTATTTTACCTACAAATATACCACTGCACACGCGAAGCGATACGGATGATTGCTGTGTAAAAGTTTAGCTTTAAAAATATAAATAAATAAAAATAAACACCGGATTGTTTAGTGTTAATAGACAAAGTAAATAAACGCAGTGCGCACAAAAAACACGTCCGTTCGCTTTAAGAAGAGAAAGATTCCTGATCTTGGGGATGCTTTTTGGGGATACTTTTTTGGTCTGCACTTGATCCTAAACCGAATGGCGATTGTGCACTGATTTCCGCAAGTAAGGTGCGCATTTGTTCATATGTGAGTGTGGTGTAGAATAGAGAAAAGAGTAGAGTGTGGAATAGAGAAAAATTCGCAACGACGCCAGAAATGTTTCTATGGATAGGGGCGTGAGTACTAGGTGGATCGCAGATGTGACCATACAAACGAATATATCCCTTGCTTATTCATGGTTTGCGCACCTTCGCATCCATCAGAATAATGGGTCCTGCGTAGTCGCATCCAGCGGTGACAAATGGAAGTGATGCGTATGCTGGGTAGATCTGACATACGTTGACATACATTGCGCGTTGCCATTGCCAAAAGCAAGCCAGGCAGTTGTGCGTGATTTTGAGTTTTTAATTTCGTGCGCCGAATATCCAATACCTTGGTCGGACCTTAACGATGAGAGATGAGACTACAGGGTGTAGGTTGGAGCGATGCTCATGTACTATGATCAAATAAGTGATCGGATGATTCTTTGGGAGCAAAATGGGATGTCTTGCCTCTGCTGACAACTGTGAATGTTGGATACATCCGTTCACTCTGAGTAGGTTGTCCTTGTCTATGATTGGTGAGAGTTTTACCAATTGAGATTGGTTCGCTAGTTCCCTTGCGTAGCAACTGGAGTTCCGGTTAAAAACCAGCTTGTGCGTGTTGCAGCCATCGAATCCTGGCCGCCTTGATTTCATCGAATGTTAGAGAAAGCGATGTTCGTTTTGCAGATGGGTGTTTCATGTGATGAATGAATCGCAAAACAAGCGTGTGTAAAAGCATATGCCAAGATGATATGCGATTAAGAAGATTATCCATAGGGTGGTACGTCGTGACAGTCGTCTGCGCAGCTAGGAAATTTGTTTTGACTTCGCTTTGTATGCGTTTGTCTGAAAGAGAAGAACAGTTGTGAGAATTATTCAACTTCACCATATATTGATCCTTGTTCCTCAGCCATGAGGGTCCCTTCCTCCATAATTGGAAGTCAATGAGTTTGGGATACTCCCAAACTTGGGATTTGAGTCTACATGTCGCCATGCATGCTTCGGAATGGTTCCGAGGATCACGGATGTACGGTTACCAACAAACGTCTTAAGTTGGACCGGGGAGTACGATAGCCATGACAGGACTATCGTGGAATCACTCAATGCGTAGATCGTTACGTCTTTGTGCCGTAATCCAGCCATTATGGATTGCAGAAGTTGACTCGGTAGAAGCGCACCACATAGTTCCAGGCGCGGCAAAGATTGTTGCTATAACGGTGACACTCTTGTTTTTGCTGCAAGTATGGCGACCGAAATGGTTCCATCGTCGTTAACTACTTGGCAGTATACTGAGTACGTTTTAGTAGATGCACCGAACAATCCATGCAGTTCGATCTTCTCTGTTTCGCTCTTAACCCAACGTGGTATCTAGTTCTTGTGAAGATTGTCTAGATCGGCTCGCCATTTGAGCCAGCTGCCTGCTAGTTTGCTCGGTAATTCGTCGTCCCAATACAAATGCAACTACCAGAGTTTTTGAAATAGTACTTTGAATTGAACTGCGACTGGTGACAGTAGACCGAGAGGGTCGAATATGCATGATACAACCGACAACACTTGCCTCTTGGTGCAGCTAGGGTCTTTTGATAGATTCGAATTGTACGACAATTTGTCCTCCCCAGGGTGCCAATACAGACCTAGGACCTTGACTCATGAGTGTGATGAATCCGTATTATCCTCCGATTCGATGCGTTTGGTATTCGACACCTATTTCCCGAGCTCACGCTTGATGATATCCCGATGATATGAGCCATATGAGCGTCTTCATATGAGCCGGCGAAAATCACTACGTAGCTGTTGATTCTCTCTGTAGCGCTCCTTAAAGAAAATCTGCGAATTGTGTTTCGGAAGTTTTAAACGGAAGTTCCACGATGTACTTGCCCTGTTCGTCTCGAGTGTGTGTTGCAAGAAAGTGTTTCTCGACCTCGTCGTTTCCAGGTTGCACTTCTCCTTTGCGTTGGATGTTCTCCAGTTTCTAGAACCGTCTGAGATAAGCATCGTTGTCGATTATTGTTGTAAGTGTCATAGCGTTGCTTGTTTGTGGTGAAATCAGTGATGTAATTACCCATCCGAAAATTGATGATATAGCAACGAGGTTTCCTTTGTTGTCGTAAATCTTTCTCCCAGTTATAGCACACCAAACATGTTCGCTGCCCAAAAGAATGTCAATTGGGGCATTTGTGCTAAATTGTGAATCTGCCAGTTGCAGATCGTTGAATATCTGAAGTGCAGTCGCGTCGATGCTCTGCCTGTCCAATGATGATGTAATCCTTCCAAGCACGTGAGCCTGGACTACCAGTTGATCTTGTGAAATCCAAAAATTTGAAGAATTTGAAGAAGAAAGAGTGGGTGAGTTTGACTCTATTCCATACTGCGCTCGATCTACCTAAGTCGAGTGTCTGCGTCCAGCTTCTTCAGCGCAAAGTGGATGATCCAACAGTCTCGTTCTGTTTATATCGTTCACTATTCATTTTCGCCGTCTGATACACTCGGAATAATAGCCAGCAACCCGTTTTTTTTAATTTTGGGCAATTCCCTTTAAGCTGATGCCCCTACCATTTGTGCACTACCTGAATTCGCCGCGTTGACGTCTCCTCCTTCAGGCCTCGATATGCTTGCAGTGGCTCTATTTGCCGCCAGCTGATTATTTATTGTTATTTATTGTTTTATTATTTGATTATTGCTCTGGATCTACATAGCCATCTACTTCGTCTAGCATAGCTATTTCATCACCAAATCGATTGAAGTCTTTCCATGTTGTGTTGAGATGCTCCAGTCCCATTGCATCCAGTGAGATGCTCCAAAGCCAAGCTCCGTGTGATAATTGCCTTGAGTCTGGTGCGTTCTTTTGTCAATGCTTTAAATTGCTCCATGCTGAGAATCAATTACTATGAGATCCAATGCACAGAAAACTACAAAAAAATCCGGCTCGAAGGACCAAAACAAGGATCCTAAACCGAAAGGCGATTGTGAAGTGGACTGTAAACTTTATTGTTCTTGTCAGTTTTGCTGTCTAATTGATACTGAGGAAAATTTACAGATCTTCCATTTGTGAAACGTAAAAATATGTGTGTGTATACATGATGTGGATTTTAAAGCTAATGAATACACAAAATACAAAGATGGCAATATGAGCTAAATTATAAGTTAAGTTTCGAACTATCGAAACAGCACCTACTTGGTAGGATTGCGATCAGACTTATGATAATTATGAGCATAATAGTAGCTGACGTATAATTTACGGAAGCCTCGATTGTCTGCTCTTCTTTAATTTATTTCAGGATCTTGGTGTTATTTATGTTTATTTCCTCGATTAATTGAAGGGAGAGGACTTTGTTTATCTTAGGATTTAACGCTGAGAGTTGAAAGTGGAGGTTTGGGTAGACCCCAACAGTGATCTCTTCTGTTCTATAGGTGATTCCGCCGATCTGTAATGTGCTGTTCCTGTACTGGATGATGAAGGATCCTTGAAGATTAAGGTTCTTTCCGTCCAAAGACACCATTCAGGATCAGTGCACCCGGTAGTAATTCCTCAAAATCAGGCACGTTTTACCTGTGCATTGCCTTGCATTCCAGTGTTCTTAAGTTTAATCACGCAAGTGTCGGTGCTTAAGACTAACAGTTTTTCCCTAACACAAATCAATATGCGATTCACTTGGTTTCGATATCGCAAAAAGTTCCTTCTTAAATTCTAACAAGTTTCCCTGCCGCTCGTCCTGTTTTAAGTGACATCATTTGTGAGTTGGAATAGTCGAGGACTGTAGACAGTCCCGACAAGTTGATATGAATAGTATGAAAGTTAGTTTTTAAATTAGTTATTCTTGTGGTTAAGTTAGTTATTCTTGTGTATTACTTTCCTGGATTTGGATTTAATTGCAGTGTTATTATTTTTTTTTGCTGTTTCTTTTTTATAGTGTGGAGCAAGTTGGGTAACTAGCCTTTTCTCCATTTTTACGTGAATTGTATCTCCTGTCTCGAATGGGATCGACCGACTATATCTTATAGCTGTCATATAACTGATTGATCGGAAATGCCATAACTTTGTGTTTTTTTGGTTTAGAAGGATGGATCTTTCTATGGATTCCAATTTGCATAAACTAATTTGAGAAGATAAATTTCATAAGGATTGGGCAACTATATTATTGATTTTGGTCCGCTGTTTTTCTGTCTTCTTGTCTTGGAGTGGATCTTCTAAAAAACACCTCAACTGGTTTTTCATTTATTACTGAATGGTTGGACCTATTTTATTGTTCGAATGAATTGAAAATTAGGTCTTCGAATGTCATACTCCCTATGTCAGTTTTTATGCATCTCAAGATTTCAGAAAGTGTTGAATGAAATCGTAAGGGGTTGTTGTATGGACTGATATTTTAAGCTGGTCTTCTAAATGGAACTGAATCGCAGCAGAGTTTAAGGCGTGTTCGTTATCCATTACTACCCACTTGGGCATGCCAAAAGCAATTAGAATTTTTCTCAAAGGAGCTTAAATGTCCTGGGAGGGCCTTGAATTTAAAATCTTGATTTGGACGTATAAGTTCTCTAACTTATCGCGTCCAGTAAAAATATTATTTTTTTCCGTAATGTTAAGGTCTATGTGGAGGATTTCTCCTGGGTGTATAGGGATAGGAGTTGGTTGGATTGCCTCCTTCGATGGGTGTCTATCGTATTAGGATTCTCTACATGTTTGACAGGATTGGACAATTGCTTGATTTATCCTTTGAGCTTGTGTGAAGAAATATTTTTTATTTTCCCATTATCTCTTCTGAAGTTTAGATTCCATTGATAATTATGTTGTCTAATCGGACTCTGAGTATATTTATGATTTCCGGTTCTGTGTAAGACTTCTTTTTGATAATGTGACAATGGAAAGTTGGAAATGGAATTTCGAAATGATATAAATCTTTTTTATCTTTTAATAAAAAAAAAATTTTTTTTAATTACGTTGATCGGGTTTTCTACTGAGAATATTAAATTATGTGTGAATGGATTGAATTAATTTCTGGACGTGCTCTGAATGTGTCTGCTACTACATTTACTACACCGCGCTTGTATCTAATCTCGGTGCTATATTCGTCGATAATATCTCTCCAGCGCTTAAGCTTGGCATTGTGATTATTTTCATTATTCGAAAAGGTCAGGGCTTGGTGGTCTGTATAAATTGTAACTTTCGTATATCCGTACAGATAATGTCTTATGCTTTGGAGAGCCCATACGATTGCTAACATTTCCCATTCGTTCGTTACGTAATTTTCTTCCGTTTTCGAGAGGGTACGAGATATGAATGTTATTGGTCAATGGTTCTGTTCTAAGACGGCTCCTATGGCAAAATTTGATGTGTCTGTGGTAAGTTGGAATTTCTTCGTGAAGTCTGGGTACCCTTAGAGATAAGGGTGTTTTTAAGCTTTTCGAATGTACCGGCTGCTTTTTCGTCTAGGATACGCGACTTTTATTTGGATACGCGTCCTTCTTCTCCCCTTATGATGACCGTTGGAGGCTTGGTTATCTTCGCGTAATCCCTAATAATTCTCCTATAATAGCTTGTTTTCCCAAATATGAGCGAAGATCCTTTAGTGTTTTTGGTATTAGATAGTTTTTAATTGCCTTGATATTTTCGATATTGGTGTTGATACCCCCTCTTCTGAAATCGTAAATCCAAGAAAACCGATTTCTATTTTGAAAAAGGGGCATTTGTCAATTTTTATCCTCATATTGAACTTTTGTAGGGTTAAAAACCCTTTGTTTAAGTGTTCGGCATGATCGTTTTTTTTTTGCTGGAGACGATGATATCGTTAACGTACACATAACAGATTTTCCCTATGTGTTCCCGTAAAATATCATCTAAAGCTCTTTGGAATAAGGCTGGTGAATTTTTGAATCCGAATGGATCTAGTAAATTCTTATTTCCCTCCATTCACCGCGAATGCAATTTTTTCCATTTCTGACTCTTTAAGTGGTATTTGGTGATATCCGCTTTTTAAGTCTAGTACTGAGAAGAATCTATTGTTTTCTAGTTATGCGATTATTTCGCCTGTTTCGGGAATAGAGTATCTATCGGATATTGTTACCTCGCTGAGCTTCCTCTAATCAATAACTAGCCTGTATTTTTGTTTTCTGTAAAAGTAAAAGTTGGGAAAGACTGCAGTTCAGGCCTCTACGGTGCTGTTAGAGCCTATATAGTTTCTTGAGATGCTTCGAGATTCCCAATTTGGCTTAAAATTAGAGAAAGTTGCTGATATACAGCTTTATAAAATTCAACTACCCATTGAAATACCTGTTGCTGCCTTGGTTAAGTGCAAACAACTGATCTTCTAGTATCTTTAGATCTCGCCTATCAGCAAAGTGTGCTGTTAGACACTTCCATATTGCCTCCTAATCCAAAGACGTGTTATAGTAGTCAAGGACTCCATGTGTTTTACCGACGATTTTGTTCCTAATTTCTGATATTATGCAGTAATATTTTGGAGTGATACATATTTTTGGGGAGCCCCTTTTTGCTGTCATAAATTTTTTAAGTCCTTTCTACGCTTGTCTTCCAAGATTAGTAGTTGGTCTTGTTCCAGAAAAGTCTCTAAGCGTCCGCAATATCACCAATAATTTATCTAGGTCACTAATATTGTGGGCTGGTTCCCTTTTAATTGTTTGGTCTGAAAAGTTTGAAAGCCCTTGTTTGGATTAAGGATTTCCTTAACCAACCCAGCTAGGTTCTTTTGTCCTTAATTTTCTCCTTAACGTCTTTTTCCGTCAGTAGTTTCGCACTCGTTCATACAGAGGATGAAGGTCCTGCAAGATTTCGCATTCTATCTACCAAGTCCTGTTAATTCATTCTAATGGTCCTATGGAGGTTAATTGGTCGGATATCAAACGAATTATTCTTTATTATTTTCTTAAAATTTGAGATTTAAATCTTTGCAAGGTTTTTTTTCGATTGGAGCTAACGTTATTAATTTTTGGGTGTTTGTTCGCAGTGCGTTATGCGGCCACTAACGTCGAAATGGAATTCACGGGAGTAACGATAGGTTCCGGAGTCGTAGTCAAACCTATAGAACGTCTGACTAAAACTACCTGGTTGATCCAGGTAGTGGTTGAGATGCGGAGATGGCCGGGGGTTCGTTGACGCGCCTCAGCTGTGGTGGGGAAGGGAGCTTCCTCCGTTGATCCTTGGTCTGAGGTAACACACGGAGGTACAAGGTTCCTGCCGACGGTCCGTTTCACAGGAGCGGTATTCGGAGGATTACGTATCAGCGGTTCTGCTGGCGGTCCGTTCCACGGGAGCATCACTCAGCGACGCGTACTTATGGAGCTTACTGGCTGGCGGTCCGTTCCACGGGAGCAATACTCAGCGACGCGTACGTATGGAGCTTGCTGGCTGGCGGTCCGTTCCACGGGAGCAACACTCAGCGGCAAGTGACGTATCGAACGTGGGTCTTTCGATGGTCCGTTCATGGGAGCGCACTCGAAGGCGATTACGTCTAAGTGCTATAGTTAGCATTAAGTAACGAGACGATAGGAATAGGAATAACCGCTCTTAAATATGATGCTAAGTGTATCTATATCTAAGGTGTTATTGAACAAACTATGCCTAGGTCTAGAGTTAATAGGTCAATGTTACCGACGTACTTCCGTAATGGTTAACCCGGTCAAATGCTGACTCTGACTGCTAACTCAGACCTTGCGTTATGCGCCTGGTCATGCAATTCATATCTCATGATCCCATTTCATATTTCATGTTGACAATGCTTGCTGGTGGCGGGTCAGTCGATCGCCGTCTGTACTTAGTACTGGGTCAGTCGATCGGCATCAACTAGGTGTTTATTACTAGGTGTGAAGCGTTATCATGGCATTCCGTGCCAAGATATTAGGTTTTGGCACTAGGTGCCAACAGTGTGTTTTGTTTGGAATTTCTTTAAAATTATTATTAATATCCTTCTTAAGATTCTAAATTTTTTACTATTTTAAAAAAAATTCTTGGTAAGATTTTTCGGATAGTTTTGGTTCGAGCTATTAATGTTTTGGTCGTGTTTTAGTATCAAGGATTCTAATAAATTTTTCTGGTTGGTTTTCTTATAAAATTTTGGTTTAAAATATTTCTTAACTTTTTCTTAAATATAATTTCTTAAATATTTGGGTGTTTTCTTTCTTTTGGCTTTCCACGACCGCAAGCATATCGATCCGTGTGACTCTTATTGGGGCCACGGCATCATATTGCAGCCGGCGCACGGTGCACTCAATGTGGTTGCGTAAGCTCTTTTGCAGTTGTTATTAAGAACTTATACGTGTGTGACTTGACTTTTTTTTATAAGCTGTTTTATAAGCTAATTCAGTATTATTCATTATTTGACATTTTAGGTGTTAACTCATATATAGACGACTTTTTATCAGCCAATGCCCTAGATACCCAACGCAGCGGTAATATAGCTGCGATTATGCATTTTTGGAATCGCCTTTGTGCCTTTGGAACGGCCATTGTGTTACATTATTTTACTTTTTAAATCACATTATTTATACAAATTTGTATACCCTTGCAGAGGGTATTCTAATTTTGGTCAAAAGTGTGCAAAGCAGTGAAGGAGACATCTACGACCCTATAAAGTATATATATTCTTGATCAGGATTACCTCCTGAGTCGATATAAGCATGTCCGTCTGTCTGTTTCTACGCAAACTAGTCTCTCAGCTTTTAAGCTATCGTCTTCAAACTTTGCACACACCCTTTTTTTTCTTTGCAGGCAGTATATAAGTCGGAACGAGACATCTACGACCCTATTAAGTATATATATTCTTGATCAGGATTACCTCCTGTTTCGATATAAGCATGTCCGTCTGTCTGTTTCTACGCAAACTAGTCTCTCAGCTTTAAAGCTATCGTCTGCAAACTTTGCACACACCCTTCTTTTTCTTTGCAGGCAGTATATAAGTCGGAACGACCGGGATCGGTCGACTATATTTTATAGCTGCCATACAACTGATTGCTCGGATATGCCATAACTTCGTTTCGTTTTTTAAGTTAGAAGGATGGGACTTTATATGGATTCCACTTTGGGTAAAATAATTCGACATACCAAATTTCATAAGGATCGGTGGACTATATCCTATAGCTGCCATATAACTGATTGATCGGGAATGCCATAACTTCGTTGTTTTTTAAGTTAGAAGGATGCGATTTTTTATGAATTAACTTTGGACAAACTAATCCGATCTGCCACATTTCATAAGGATCTATATCTATATCCGACTATATACGATCCGATATATATCTAATAATATAAGATGCATGTCGCCATCTAGCGGACTGCCACTCAACTGCAAGAGTATATAAACTTCGGTTTATAAACTTTTTCGCTGGGATATGACGCATGTAAAACGTCCAGCCCAGCGGTTTTGAGCTTACGCACATCCCATTATAAACTTTTACATCAAATTTTTATGTAAACAAGGAACGCTCCTCTGTTGGAGTCGGAATTAATATTACCTTGTAGTTATTTAGAAGCTTATATTTTAAAAAATATATCACAAATATCGAATGTGTTTGGCCGATACATATTCATTATAATTATATATAATTTCAATATAAAAATATTTTCATCAAATAATAGTTTTGAAAAAAAAATTCAAACCTTCTGTCATAAAAACAACAAAGTTGTGTCATTTTTGAACTTTCATTTATACAAAATTATTCATTTATACAACATAAATCACGATGAAGCCGAGAAGAGTCGGCTTGCGACCAACAATAGAGATAAAATATAAACAAAGATACGAAACTATACTTATTATATTTTAATCTATGTCGTGGCTGTTGCCTGGCCCGACAAAATCAATAAGATATAGTCGGTCTATCCTTATAAAATTTGTATAAAATTTTAACGGAAATGTTGTATAACTAACTATAACAAATTCAATTATGCATTCAATATTTTTGAGCAAACATCATAGAAGCACAAAAATAAATGTATAAAATCAAATTTTTGAACTTTGGATGAGTATTCCAAAGATATGGTAATAAATTTACTAAAAACAATTATTTTTAACTCAATGAACGGCATACTTAATTCAAAATATGGTAAAATTTGATAAATTTCTTTTCTTAGGTTTACTGAGAAATCTGTGGGTGATGGAACCTATGTTTGTTTTGGACTTTGGTTCAGTAAAGCCTTAAGGTTATGTAGTAGTTGAATTTTTGTGTGGAGGAAAAAAAAATTCAAATTGTCGGGCTGTGTAGTCGGTATATCCTTGTAAAATGTTGTAGATCGATGTAGAGGGCATTATATTTTTTGTCAAAAGTGTGCCACGCAGTGAAGGAGACATCTCCGACCCTACAAACTATATATATATTTTTGATCAGGAAAGAAGGATGTGTGCAAAGTTTAAAGTCGATAGCTTTAAAACCGAGAGACTAGTTTGCGTAGAAACAGACAGACGGAAATGCTTGTATCGAGAGATATAATTTGCTAAGAGACAAATAGTGTAAACAGAAACACAAGTGGTTTCATTTGGGAAAAGCTGTAAAAACCGAATTTCTTTATTTATATAAAATGATATATATTTTAATAAGTATTTTGTCTAGTGACACCAATGTCCTCACCATCTTCAATTTAGTGAGTCAAATTCTTTTTAACTCACCCAATTTTTTTCCAATCCGAACCACTTTTGGCAACTGTTTGGATGAAAATAATACACAGACAATTTTTACCTCCCCATCTATATATAGTGTCTCCTCGTGTAAGCTAAGGCATACGGTTTGCCAACGAGTGAACTGCGTCCACAGTGACATTCCGAAACAGCTTCCCAAAATAAGCATGTTTGTATATGCATACTTAAAGTTTGAGTCAAATGGTGCGTGGGACGGGACTTTACCCATAGGTTCTGAGTAGGTCTTATCTTATTACGTTTAATATCTTCACCTTTAGTCGAACCATTAGTTTTACGTAGTTTATTGATAAGTCATTTAACTTGCTCCAAGCTTAATAACAATGTGCTTTTTGTTTACAAAGCTTCCCAAAAGCTTTATGGATTCGAAGTTGAATCTTTTATAAACGCATTTATTCACTTTACATGTGTCAATGTAACTTTAACAATTTTACGCTGCTGATTAAAAATTTATTAGTATTAGTATTAAACAAAAAACGTTAAAGAAATGAAGAACTTATTATTTATAAATCTTTTTCTAGTAATACAATTAATTGTGCTGGCAAAAAAAAATATATTTATTTCAGCCATTTCACAGATTTATAAATATACGAATCTATCGAATGTTGAAAACTCCGCGAGTGAAAGTCAACTTGAGATCGTTAATGAGTGGAAGTATCTCGACTTTGTGTATCCAACATTTGTTGATCGTCAAAAGGCAATCCAAAATGGGTAACAACAATTTTTTTTTTATGTGAATACTGTAAATTATTTTATTTTTAAGGTCGTTTGAAGCTATTATGTAAATTCGATTAATTAATACTTTTCTGTAAAACGTTCTTATTCTTAAACGTTCAAGGTTTTAAATTTTTTATTTATTTTAAAAATGAAACAACCAAATCATTGGTGTCCATAGAAATACATTCACATTTAAGACCCTATAAAGCATGGTGACTATATAAAGCATGTCATCTTTAAAATTGCAAGTTTTCCACAAATCCATCTTTCCTTTGTACGAAGTGTATTAATCAGAACAGTCGGTAATTAAAAATTATTTTTTCATTCCAATCATGTATAACTTTTTTTTATGCGCTCCAAAAAAAAATATATATGTATGTATGTTTATCTGAGCATAAAGAGGAAAAACAAACAAGATAAGCTAACTTCATGCAGAGCTTGCAGCAAAGTATTAGCTTATATTCATATATATATACATATAGGATATGGGCATTTCCAGAAAAAGGTTTACCATGACGCTAATAGGAGGAACAGGAGTAATTATAATTAATATTGGTAAAAAAATATGTAAATTTGAGGAATTTAAACAGTTTTGGTCATGTTTGATTTTTTTTATTGAATATTTGATCCGAAGTGCCTTTAAGTGCTGGTTTTTTTTTCGTTATTATTCATTATACATTATATTTTATCACACATTTTATTGTTGCCATTATTCCTTACAAATGTAAGCAGACGCTTAGAAAAGCTTTAAAAAATGTAGAAAACTCTTTACCCCAGGAGCTTAACAAAAAAATGTTGTATTAATATGTTAGTATTGTTGTATAATAAATTAGTATTAGATCAATTAAAGATAATCGATAATCAATTAAAGAAATTTATATTTGAGAAAAATTTTGCGAGAGTTTAGGAATTATTTTCTCGTGAAGATATAAGCGTACTACAAACAAAACAGACGCATTCATTCGACAAGGAAGAGATATTGTGATTTCTCCAATTTTAATGCAAAAAATGGGAACAGGCTTAGAAAAATTCACAATGTTGCTTGCGATGAAAATTGTAGTATATGTAGAAGTAGCTAAAACAGCATATTCAAAAAAAAATTTGTTTATTATACCCTTGCAGAGGGTATTATATTTTTGGTCACAAGTGTGCAACGCAGTGAAGGAGACATCTCCGACCCTATAAAGTATATATATTCTTGATCAGGATCACCTCCTGAGTCGAAATAAGCATGTCCGTCCGTCCGTCAGTTTTAAAGTTAACATCTTCAAACTTTGCACACATCCTTCTTTCCCATGCACGCAGTATTTAAGTCGAACCGGCCATGATCGGTCGACTATATCCTATAGCTGCAGTATAACTGATTGATCGGAAATGCCATAACATTGTTGTTTTTGAAGTTAAAAGAATGGGATTTTCTATCGATTTTTCTTTAGGCAAACTAATCCGATCTGCCAGATTTCATAAGGATCGGCTGACTATAATATAGGATTTGTCTTGCCACCCAGCGGACTGTCACTCAACTGCAAGTGTATATCAACTTCGGCTCCGCCCGAAGTTACTTTTCCTTTCTTGTTCTTTTTAAAAAAAATTTTCCTTAAAGCTTTAATTATTGTTTTTTTGGGGATTTAAAACATGAACTATGAAGTTCAAAGTGTCATATAATGCCACAGGTGTTAAGGGCATACTCAAGCCACAGGCATACTCAAAACTATTGCTGTAAGTCGTACCGTTGCGTCAAACGTGGTAGCAACCACAAAACCTCTGACTGCACCACACCTCGCGAAGATTGCGAAGATAAGACAGTTAAATGCGTCCACTGCGGAGATAGCGGTATGGCTTCAGAGGTTGCAGGATTTACAAAGTTTCTGTACAAATGCGGGAACAGGGAAAACCAAGGAAAACAGTACATAGTATCCAGTCTCGGCCTGCTCCTTCAGGCATGACATATACAAATACTTACCCACAAATCAATAATGAAACCCTCAGCTACGCCAATATAGCAGGAAGGCATGCAAAAAAACAAAAGCACGCGTCTTGTGAGTCAGATCAATCATTAGTTGCCCATATCCAGTCAATGATGAAACTCATGCAAACACAATTTGCGCAGATGACGAAAATGATGAGCACGATTCAAGCTTCATTATGCAAATAAGACTTAAGCTGATAATCTGGAATGGCCTGTAATAAAATGAAATGTATATTGTATATGAAATGTATATTAAAAGGAACAACATTGACGTACTACTTGTCTCAGAAACTCACTTCGCTGACAGATCTTACTTTAAAACTTACTTTCGAAAATCAACGGATACAATACAATACAATTCACGCCAACCATCCCAGTGGCAACGCGAGAGGTAGATCAGCAGTACTCATAAAATCGAATATCAAATACCCAGAGCGTGCCCTATTCCTGAGAATTGGCTTCAAGCAGCCGTCTTCAATTTCTTTTTTGTAATCCAGCGATCAACTCTTTTAACCCACTCTTGGTCTGTCGCTTGAAGAATCACATTTCAGAGAGACCCTTTCACACAGCTTCTTGCACGAATTTAATTAGTATACAACATTGTATTCCATTATTTTTGTTTTCAATTTTTTTTTTTTAAAAGAAAAACAATTTCTATACGAGGGTGGTCCGATAAGTACTTACCCTCCAAAATAAAATCGAAAATTTTGGATAAGTGGCGATTTATTTCTCAAAATAATCTCCTTTTAGCTTGATACACTTAACCCAGCGATGCTCAGACTTCTTTAACCCGCCTTTATTTGGACGTGGCGAGCGTGGAAGTGTGAGCCGGTGCGTTGTGACGACGTTAGCGCACTTTTTTCTTCGCCAAATGGGGCCGACGTAGAAACTCCTTCGGATTGCGCTTAGATAGCGTCAAAAACTGCTCTGAAGTGGTCTCACGGTTGCGTTTGTTGTCCGGAGTGAGCAAACAAGGTACCCATCGCGCGTTTTCATGTCAAAAATTTTATGCAGGATATGACCCACAAGGTCTTTTGAGATGTCTCAGCTATCTCGCGCATCTTCAATCGGCGGTCTGCCAATACGAAATCGTGGATTTTTGTGACGTTATCTTCCGTGGTAGCCGTTTTCGGGGCACCTGGGTGTGGCTCATCAATAACAGACGTGTGACTACGTTGGAACTCGTTGAACCAATTTTTGACGGTTGCCATCGAAGGAGAAGTGCCATACACAGCATCATACACAGCATCCAGGCGCTCTTTAATTTAGCTGCGCGATTTCCCTTCCAAAAACAAGAATCAAATCACAGACCAATATTGTTTTTTCTCAATTTTTATGAAATCCACGGACACGTCTGATTCCGCACGCACGAGTCTGATTCGGTTGAAATTTCGACTGTAGCCGTCTATGAGAATGATCTACACGATTGTACATTGTGATTGTGACGCCATCGGTGAGGCTAGGTAATTATTGGACTGCCCTCGTAATACAAACTAGCCTGAACCACTGTGCCAATACTAATTGGCTAATTTGGTTAATCATAGGTAAGTAGAGGAGAGAGTTTTTAAATGGGATAGAGCGAAAGATACGGAAGAGAACAAGTATTAACAAATACGTGAAAAGATAATTGCAGAATTAACTGAAAATATGCAAAGAGACAGATAAAGAAAAATAACTATATTAAGATTGCAAATATTTCTAAAACGATTAATTGTTCACCCAAAAATGTGACATACGCGTTGCTATTTGGGCATTTAACTTTGATATAAAATAAAAAAAATTGTATTAAAAGATATAATCACAAATTTAATGTTTAAAATGAAGTCTAAAATGAAAAAAAAAAATTATAACAAATTATAAAATTATATAAAAAATTATAACGCAAGCGCAAAAATTAACACGACCATTCGCTTCGAAATTAATGAGTAACGCAATAGATATATATGCGATAAAATCGGTCGGTTCACGACCGCTGTTTCAGGAGCAGTATAGTTTGCCATCTGTGACTGCAGAGCGAGAGTTCCAGCATCCAAAATTTGTTATTCAATCATCACTTGCTATATTGAATTTGTTATTCAATCGTCCAAAGATGCGTTGGAAAGCTAATGCTATAGATATAAAGATATAAAGATAAAAAAGATTTTTATTTTTTGCTTTTAGGGAACTAAACTGACATAAAATATTCACCTTCCTTTGTATCATAGCAGACTCTTACTAATAAACGTACCATTCTTAACGAATCTTTGAACAATACAGGCTGTCGTTTTAGTCCTCTATTACTTAGCCGTTGTAGTTCGACATATGTATAATTATAATGGTCTCTTTCGCATTATTTCCATTTCTTCTTTCAATTTCGGTAAAATAATTAAAATAATTCCTCTTTCAATTTCCTGAATTTCCGAAAAATAACATAAATATAAACCATTCCCTTAAATTCATTTCAAAATTTTTACATTTATTTTAATCATTATTTAAAATTTATTTTCTTAGCTTCGTGGAAGCTTATTATATTAGATATATATCGGATCGTTTATCGTTCTAACTTAAAAAATAACAAAGTTATGGCATTTCCGATCAATCAGTTTTAAAGCAGCTATAAGATATAGTCAACCGATCACGGCTGCACCGACTTATATTTTGCGTAAAAATGAAAGAAGGATGCGTGCAAAGCTTCAAAACTGAGTGACTAGTTTTCTTAAAAGACAGACAGATTAGTTTATCTAGACTCAGGAGGTGGTCCTGATTAAGAATATATATTTACTTTATCCGCCTCGGCAATATATGCACTTTTTTGTTTGATGAAAAATTGTGTTTGTGTACGACGCATTAGTAGTACACAGTATTCGGCAGCGTCGTTAGCACAGTACATAGGAAACAAATTTCGGGCAGCGCAGTCGACTGTGTAAAAACATCCTGCCTTTTCCGAAGCGCTGGCTTGGCAGCGTCGCCGCTTTTCGACGCTTATTGCTCGGAGGCGCATAAACGCAATAAACGCAAAAAACGAAAGCCAACTTCGGGCGGAGCAGATAATGATATACTCTTGCAGTTGAGTGGCATCACAGCGGACGGCAGTCCTCTAGGTGGCGACACGCATCTTATATTATTAGATATATATCAGATCGCATATAGTCGACCGATCCTTATGATATTTGGCAGATCGGATTAGTTTGCCCAAAGTATAATCCATAGAAAATCCCATCCTTCTAACTTCGGATATAGTCACCCGATCCCGGCCGTTCCGACTTATATACAGCCTGCAAAGGAAAGAAGGGTGTGTGCAGTTTGAAAACGATTTAAAACTGAGAGACTAGTTTGCGTAGAAACAGACAGACAGACGGACATGCTTATATCGACTCAGGAGGTAGATCCTGATCAAGAATATATATACTTTATAGGGTCGGAGATGGATTTTCTAACATTGTTAATAAATAACTGGAATTCGCATCTACTGTCAACATTGTATGCCGTTAAAAGATTGAAACAAATATGTTGCTCAATTTTTATAGGTGTGCATTTTCTGAATTCGTCCTCATTAGAACCTTCAAAACGATCTCTATGGGCATTGAGAGCTATGATCGTTGTCTGAAGATTGTACAACGTCTAGCCTTTTAATTCTCATATTGGAATGGTCACGATGTTGAACACATCCAATATAACTCTGACGACACTAGTGGTTTTGTTATTGAAAAAATGTCTTGTGTATCAGCTGTACTGCCTTAAGCATACATTATTTTGTTGAGCTGAAGGACATCAGGCTTGATACTGTTGTCGTTGCTTATTTATGAGAGTCATTTTGTTCCAAAGATCTTTAGCTGTTATTGGTATCCAAGCTTCCTTATAACACCAAATTAATTTTGTTGTCAACAATGGATGTTGGGTTTTGAAGCAGATGTAGGAGGAAGTTCTAGTTTCCCTTAACCTTTGTGATAGTTTTCGGCATATCTTCTGGCTATGGTTCCAATAATATTAATCTGATCTGGTGATCTACGATGCCGAGAGTGATGCATTAGATTATTTCGTGCCTCAAGCACTGCATCGGCTTAAGATGGTCCAGAATGGAACTGCATGCTGTTACGTATGTCAATTCTTGGCACTTGTGTGAAAGCTTTGTTAACCCAACTAAAAGTACCTTCATATCATTCCAGTAGGGATCCAAGTCTTAATATACGATCATTGTCCATTCTGAAATGTTTGTTTGTTTTGTTTTTTTGCTTGCTACTGAACTTTAATTGGCGTTGCCATTGCTGGTAGAAATAGCAACATAAGTGCTAAAATTACATGAATTGATGGGATTCTTGCCTTTTTGCGTTGTGCAGGAGCTAATCAGACTGTTCCGCCTTGAGGGCGTCGTCCGCTTAGTGTTGGTCTCTTCTGGAAACAGTGGAGCTAGCCGAGTCACTGGTCTTTTGAATACTCCAAATGACGTTTTGATGTCCACTACCCGAACGAGTTTATCCGTAACTCTTTACAGGCACATTATCTTCCTTTATAAGGACTAGCAATCCCTCTTTAATATTTAGGGATGCATGCTTCCATTTGTGTCGGTTCTGAAATTCTTGCAGGTAATCAAGTAGTGAGTATTGAGCATTGCTTCCAAAAAGCGTGCTTCAGTCGTGATACCAGTTCCCATCTTTATATTAATGGTTTGCCGCACGGTATTGGTATCACGAGGAGCAGTTAGTGGTTCTCCAATCACGAAGTGTCCTGGCTGATTCATCAGTGGGGTCTGATAACTTGGGAGTGATAGGACGGGAATTGAGGATCGCCTCGACTTCAACGACCACAGTGTTGAGTTCTTCAAACGTTAAAGACGGCGTGACTGTAATTGATGCAAGCAGCCGATTCGCGTATTTCGCCGCAGCTTTCCATAGGCGACCGAAATACATATGAAGTCTATTTATCTTTTGGTACAATGGTGAACTATGGTGTCCTTCGCATTGGTTAAGAAAACAGCGGTTTCAAGCTCTTTTAATTTTTTGTTAGCTCCAATAAAATTTATCGCAATGTATTATTGCAATGAATCGTCTGGCTTGATGTGCAAGAAACCAGCGGAGAGCGGTCAAATTAATTGCTTTCGTATAGAAACAACAAAAAAATGCGATATAGGCCTTGTCAAGTCGTTTGCCTCCAATCTTGAGGTGAATCCACATGGGGTCACAGTAATCTACTCCAGAGTTAAAGAACGGGTGAGCCTGCGTGACTTTCTCGACTGGTAAATTGTCAAAAAATTTTACTCATTAATTTAGGCTTGACTCTGGTACATCGCACGCAGTTGTGTACAATGCATCTCGCCATTTTTTTAACATTGTTGATGAAATCTTGCTGCCTTGAATGTTCTCTTGAATGTTCTAGTCTGCCTCCTACTCGAATTAGCCCATCAGATCCAAATATGGAGCCAACGATACCAGGGAACTCTTTGTGTTCACTGTTTTGTAATGTTTGCACACTGCGTTAAATTCGGTGTGCTGAATCAAGCGCAGGATAATGGCGTGTGTGGGTAGGTGAGCACCTGAGCGCCCTTAATGGCCGCCATGTCGACGAATTTGTTTTTTGTCCTAAATTCGTCGAAATAATGGCTGGCATCTTTGTCCAGTTCTCCCTTGATCCATGTAAGAACAGGGGTCCATAAAACCACATACTGCTGCTCGAGAGCTTGCTAGCTCTTGTTCCTCTGAGTAAGACGTCAGCTGCATTATTGGCAGATGATACGTGATTGAGACTGTTCTGTTAGATCTTGAATCTTGGCTAACCGATTTGCCCCAAACGTGTGGTAAGTGGAAGCTGTTGCATTGATCCGCCCTAAAACGACGGATGAATCAGTCCAAATTAACCCAGCAACCTGGTCTAAAGACAAGCGAAATCTTGTCTGAATCTGTGCGTGAGTTCTGCGCCTAGGACTGTGCACAACTCCAGTCTGGGCAAAGATTCCATCGCTGTGGGTGCCACTCTGGACTTGGAACACAGCAGCCTCACCGCTGTTTGCTTATTTGTATACGTTGCTCGTACGTATTTTGCTGCGCCACAGGCTCTTTCTGAGGCGTCCACGAATGTGTGTAGTTCTTGGGTGACTGGAACATTCCGTCAAATATATGTATTGAAATTTGAAGTTTATTTAGACTTTGCAAGTCAGTACGATAGTTTCAAGATTTGTGACAAATCAGACCAAACCACTCGCTTTGTGATGACCATAGCTTCGCTTTGCTGCGTTCGTCCGCAAAGCTGGTCCTTATTGAGCATCCATATAAGGCCGAGGGTTTTGACACTGTATTGATCCAAGGTCTAACCCAGTTTCTCACCCATCGCTCAGGGTATCCTCTTGGTGTATTCCTTGCAGTAGTTCTGCATTATTTGAGCACTACTTTCGTAATTTGAAGCCGTTTGGTAGTATTATTTTATTCAGTTCACTTTGGATTTGAATTGCTTCTGTCACTGAGTCAGCACCCGTCAAGCAATAGTCTACATAGAAGTCATTTTCGAGCGCTGCAGACCCTAACGGGTAGTTGTCCCGTGACCGGTGTGCTATATGATGTATGCATTTTGTGGCTAACAATGGAGCTGTTTTGGTTCCATACGTGACTGTTTTAAGTCTATAGTACTTTAATTTCCTCTCTTTATCTTAAAGCGAACGGACGTGTTTTTTTTGTGCGCACTGCATAACTTTTAGATTATAAACATCCGCATCGCTTCGCTTAAAGTAAGATTCGGAGGTAAAATAAGATTTTTATTCAATTTCTTCCAAACATAGCTCTGCTCTGCATCTTCATCATTTACGGTGTTCCTTCTTTTGTCGCTAAATAGATATTCTTATCTCTATTCTTTCGGTTTAACCATACTAACCCACATTAATCGGTTAATTTAATCTCCCTTTTTCGTTTTCCTGGCACAGTGGATTTATGTACGTTCAAAAATAAAAATAAAAAATAATAGTTAATTAATTAATCCTTATCATGGATGTTAAACTTGTCTGTGCGTTGAAGTCTTTTTATAAGAGCTGGCTGTGTGAAAACGTTTTACACGCTAAGTGTGCCGGGTTCACAGCCTCAGTTTCGGATGCCATTTTACGTAGGTCTGGTCTTCACTTTTGCTGTGATGGTTGTCGTGCTATTCCAGACGAAATCAGATCAATAATAATAAGCTTCCTAAACTGTATTTTGATAGTTCTTTCTTTGCATCTCACATTAAAGTCTTTACAGAAACTTGGTTAAAGCCGAAGATCTTAGGCTGATGGTGACCAGCTGGTAGCACTGGGTGTCTTCAATATCTCAGAACTCATGTGATCTAACGTTGATAATTCTCCGTCTATATTGCTTAACTCGCACCCCGACTTTTCAGTAGGGCTTTTCGACATGTCACATGTCACTCTCCAACTTATAAAGTTCGTTTCTTCCGTAAGGCTGACTTTATGAAACTAAATATAGGTTGGTCCGATCTACTGACATATGAATATATAAAAATTGCCTTACATTAAAATTTATTTGAATATCCATGCGTGCCATGGAAATATCCGTCGGTTTCAAATAATTCGCCTTGGTATACAAGGCATCTAATAAATTTAAAGAACGTAATGAATAGAATATTAAACAAACATAAATTATCTGGCTGTACAGTTAGGTATTCAAGATACTTAGTAGCTCGGTCTAATTTCACCGTGCATAACGCTGAATGTTATCGGAGTTATATTCGCCGCTGCCGGATTCAGTTTACTCAGAACTCGAAGCAGTTTTATAACTTTGTAAACACTAAGCGCAAACATGTATCTTTTTCTCATCTGCTTACGTTTGAGATCTCATATGCGAACACTGATTGCGAACAATGGCAGATGGCACAATTTTTTCCAATCAACGTATTCACCTAACATCAATCCAGCTCAGCCTTAGACTTATAATATCCAATCAGCCAAGCTTATATTTTGCCTATCTTTTGATCAAAGTGGGGGTGTTTGCCAGGCCCCGATGGAGTCAGGCTAATAAGTGAAAAACTGCGCCTTTGCTCTCTTTGAACAGTGGGTCCTGAATGTAGCATGTCGTTCAAGGATTTTCTACTTGATTTTTTGCACGAAGCTTTAAACATCACTCGTAGTTTCGTGCTGCTGCTGTCAGGTTTCAGAACACAGTTATGTGGTATGAAACCGTTGTTGTTGGAGCAAACTTCATAAGTCCTAAGGCATCATATTCTTTTATAAAGTCGGAATACCCTTTCCGAACATCACCGGTTAATCGTCGTTCTATTGTTAAGAATCTTTTGATAGCAATGTCATTTGATTCCCCCCATGGCTAAAGGGTGTTCGGCGAAAGGCAGCTTTACAATAAACCTTCCGTTTTCTGCTCTTTTCAGAGTTTCTAGAAAGTGTTTCTTACACAGTACCTCTGACGGAGATCGATGTTTCGCTTGGTTACCCAAATTGTCTCGCCTCCAAATTTTTTTTTTTCAATCAATGCGTCAATTTCGTCACCAACGCCGATCTACTTGCTACAATCCATCCCAGCTTCATGTTTTGTAGCATGGCTCTATTTCTTCAGACTTTCTGTTGATTTGGAAGGACTAGCGAGTAATAGTGTTCGGTGCCGATTAGTAGATCTATCTTCCCAGATTTATCAAAATGGGGATCTGTTAATGAACACTCATTGGGTATTTTTAATGCGCAATGAGTAAGTGGTTGAGCTGGTTGGTCAGCTATAATGTGGAGAAGAACAAAGGCTTTTATGCGCTGGCTGAAATCCCCATGAAGAAAGCTATCGAGAATAATTACTCTTGCTCTGCTCATTCTATATTTATTTATTTCGCCAATGAACTAATTCTTACATGGCTACTATACAATCTAACTTAAATTCTACTTAAAAAATGCCTAACCCATAAGCCCCTTAAAGTGTGTTTTTCTGAGCCCCACCGATTTCGGAGGCTAGGAGGTAAGGAATTAAAGTAAGATAATGCTCGATCTATGGGCTCATTCAAAAGATAATTGGCCCTACGACAAGAAAGGGAGCAAACGAGCGAAGATCCCTCTGGGGCACATTAAAGTTATTAAGTCGTAATAAAAAAGGGCAATCAGTGCTGCTAGAAACAATATTATTAACAAACATCAATGCTGCCATAGTGCACCGATTCTCCAGTGTACAGATGTGAAGAAGAAGGCACCGGCTATGATACGAGGGTAGAGGATCCACTCTACTGAGGATCCAATTGCGAATAAAATTACATTTTATTAAATTTAGAGGAAGAAGATTGAGCTTGAAGAGGAGACACGGGGCAAATCCTCCTGCAGCAGATAGCTATCTCTAATGCATCTAATGGCTTTATATACTTTAAGGTCATCTGCGTACAACAGAAAGTTAGAATAAAGAAAGTAAGAGAAGGTGTCATTTATGAATATTATAAATAGGAGCGGAACTACCTTACGGAAGCCCAGATGAGGCAATGAAGGATCTAGAGATGGCATCTTCAATGGGATCGTAATATGGTCGGTCTGCCAAGTAAGATTCCAACCAGCTAGGAAGGAGGAATGAACGCCTAATATGAACTGTTTTGCAAGTAGGGCTATAAGGTTACGTATCAGAAATGTTGTTGGCTGCCAAACCTCCATAAGACATGGAAGAAGGTATATCAGAAGATGTTTTTTCCCATACACAAACCGGCAAAACGCTTTAGGGTTGGATATGAGGCTGGCTTCAACATCAGAAATATATTGGTTATGCAAACATTTCAAACTCCCGCTTGTATTGCTTGTACATTTCACCAGCTCTTTGTTCTCCTGACTTTAAAAATGGCTTATAAAATTTTTCCCTTCTATTCTTAAAGTTTTTTAGACCCTCAGTGTACCAGGGAAGCTTGTACGACCTTCGAACCTTAACAAAGGCTTTATTGTCTATAATTTTGAATAGAGCAATCAAAAACTTAGTATAACACTTGTAATGTGCGGTTGTTCGAGCCCCCTTACGTTGTTAGCCAACTTGTAACGTGGGGTTGTACGGGCTGTAGTTAAACAGAACCAAATTGCAAGGTCTTTTGCAAGGTCCAGAGGATATACCTTGGGGACGTATGGATGGGAGTGAAGGGCGTGCACTTCTTGTGATCTTAGACTAAGCTCGACGGGTGGTTCTTTTCACGTATCCATACAACACATCATCAAAATAAATTTATGTGCACTAGCTAGATGCAAATCACTAAAGAAATATCCGGATGATTGTCCTACCGAATCAAATCCAAAAGAAACTAGAGAAACAAATCACCTAAAAGGCAAACAGGCTCAGTAGAAAAAGAGAGAGAGAATAACTCTGATAAGTTTAAGGGTAATTAGATGTTCATTATACCCTATTCTTAACCCACCCGACCTTGGCGAGATCTACGACGTTTGATTCGCCCCATATCACAATCCTATGCGATACTTATTGTGGTCCAGCATGGATATTTGAAGTTTCGGTGGCGGATCTATAATGACCTTAATCCTTCATGGACTCCAAAATGGTCGAATAAAATTCGTAGTGAAATTGAATCATTTTTCCATATTGGGTATTTCTATTTGATTATATAATATCTCCTTAAAAGCTACTTCATATAATTACATTTGCATTCATTTTGATTTTATATATATATATATATATATATAAATATATGTATGTATGTAAGAGGATTATTATTTTATAATATTGGGTTGACTTCAATAAATCAGTTTACTACCATTAAATTAGGAATTAGGAAAACAATTGCGATTTCATTAATTCAAATTATTCAAGAAACATGCCTTACGGAATTTACTTTATTCGCCGCAAATATAATACAATTTTTTTTAGGGATAGTCACTCACCCATGTTCGCCGCCGTTGAGCTCAAAGACAGAAATAGCTAGAGATGTTTATAATAATTAGTTTAAATAGTACAATAAATTTGCTTGGCCATGCTCGAATATTATCGCAAAGTTATTTTATTATTTCAGTAAATTTAAAATTTTTCTTTTTGTCTATGTATTCATGCCACTTATATATATATATGTCTATTTATTTCTTTAAAAAATAACAATGAATATTTAGATACTAATTAAAAGAATTAATAATTTTAAAATATTTGCAAACTCATGATCAAAATAAAGAATTATACGGAGGAAAATTTTCGTGCATAAAAAATCTCCATAATAAAAAAATCAAAATTGGAATGCTTTGTATAAAAATTAAGCAGGTCGATGATTAAAATATTACACTGCTAATAGTTACAAAGGTAAAATTAATTCGCTGGAGTTTTCTCTCCGTGTAGCGAATAGGGGGTGTCCCTAAGGTCGTCGGGAAATTATTGCCTCGTTTCCTGAGGTTGTGGTCGAATCCAAAATATATTAAAAGATTTCGATCCCACGTTGCATCTCTGCACTATTTAATTTCAAAAATTCCTCGATTCAGGCTTCCGGATAATCTGGTGCTAGCCGATTGCATAATCTGGTGCTAGCCGCTTACATAATCTGGTGCTAGCCGGTTGCATAATCTGGTGCTAGCCGGTTGCAAAATCTGGTGCTAGCCGGTTGCATAATCTGGTGCTAGCCGATTGCATAATCTGGTGCTAGTCGCACTGGCACATGGCATTGGGGGGTAATAATTTTATAAAAACTGCACTGCACTGAATGTAAAACACACCTGGCATAATATCACTAAACCATTAAATTGATCCCGATAATTAGACTGGGATTTTTTTTATTATTAAATAGTTCTTTAAATTTCACTAAGTTTTTTTTTTAAGCACTATTTAAACATTTATTAATCTAGGCTTTAGATAGCAGCTGTATCGCTTCAAAGCTCGTCAGTTAATGTCCAAGCTTCCCTATGCAAATCTAGCCCTAACTATGCTAGAAAGAAAAAGCTTTTACATAACTGCACTCTTATCTCGATATACAAAATCATAGATAAGAATCGCGTGATGTTTCGTTCGCTTATCCAAGGTGACAATAATGTTAGATGGTTAGCTTTGAAGATTATGATTTTTTTTCTCTGCCTATTTTATGACCTGCCTTCGCATGAATGCCCTGTTAGAAATCCACACACTACACACTTATCAATTGTGGCATCCGAAAAAAGGGAAACCCAATCAAAACATGCAATAGCGGTATTAATATGAGAAAGGTTAGACTCAAAGTGATAATTTGAAATAGGTGAAGCGGAAGGCAACAGACTATTAAATTCAATGAGTATCAACAATCGCTTATAGTGCATATCACACTTAATGGTACACTACTAATTTCTACTTTACTATTTACGACATTGTTTAAAAATGTCAGTTCCAGAGTTTTCGGTTAATCATTAATAATATTGCTTACCTGGGAGAGTTATCCAAGACTACGATTTCGTGGGATTTGTGAACGTTGCTGCGTAACATCTAAAGAGACTCCGGGTTCCGAGACCAAACAATAGAGCTCAGGTTGAAGTCGCCAGCTACCATCAGAGCGCTAGGGTCCTCTGTTCTACCACAGACACTGGCGATGTTTTCCATATGCGCTTGATAGGTACTGAATGCGCTATTTGGTGGGCTATACGATGCAATGATGGTGAAAGGGCCCTGAATGCCCTGAAACGGCTAGCTGATCCAATAGTGCGTCGCCAACCGAAAGGCTAACCAACGTGGCCAGCAGGGATCGGCGGATAGCGATGATCACACCACCTCCCCGCTCACAATGGGTGCTGGATCACGGCTCCATCGGCGCCGCTTACTGGGGGGTTTACGTTCCTGTGTTTGATGGAGGGAATCTCGCAGGGAGGTCAATAACATGAGCAAGCTTTACCGACATGGACCAAAAGTCATCATTGAAGAAAGCGGGAAAATGTTGCTCAGGAAGTCCCAATTTAAAATTGACAATTTAAGAGCATTGATATAAGCGTCTTTTTTAACCAATCAATTACAGGCTATGTATAGGATTCAGGTGCAACTTATCAGCAACAAATTTGCACAGTACCTCCGGTTGGGTAGCCATTGGGAAGAACTTGGGGAAGAACTTGGAGCTGAGCTATCCAATAATGCGCCCGTTAGGGTTGATCCGCATTTTTCTTGGAGCTACCGCTTTTGACGCATTGCGCACCTAGGCCAATGTAGTCTTTCTATTTCCAGCACTAATAGAATAAGTAGGGGGTGCCACAACATGAAACCCCTTTGAAGTTTTATTTTTTTACGGTTTTTTTTTATCTTTTACGGTGTTGCTTCTTTTGTCCCTCAGTAGAGGTTCTTATCTCTATTCTTGCGGTTTAACCACACTAACCTACACTAATCGCTATATTTCATTTCCTTTTTTGCTTTTTTTTCCCGGTACAGTGGTTCAAGGTACGATCAAAAATAGAAACAAAAATATTAATAAATTAACGTAATCATAATCATGATGTGCCGGGTTCACGGCCTCAGTTTTGGATGCCATTTCTCGTAGGTCTGGTCTGATGGTGATGGTTGTCGTGCTGTTCAGGACCGAAATGAGATCGTTCATGAGACCGACTTAAAGTGGATTTAAAGAGTTGATTAGCAGTTTTCGTAAAATCAATGACCAACTCTGCTCGATACACAGTTTAATAGTCTTCAACTATTAAATAAGTCTCCAAAGCGTAAGAAATCCGCTGTTAGTGACGTACTTGTTATTATTCAGCTTATATCTCTGGCCACCCCCATCCGCCATCGAAACACATATTTGTTTCTCGGCTTGCCCTTGATACTTCTGAGATAAATATCTCGGCTTATATCAAAGCCAAAACAAAAGCCGATATTAAGGTGGCAAATATTACTAAATTCAAATATTCTTACACCGGGCACACGTCATCTTTCAAAATACGTGTGCCCGTACAGATGTTCAAGACGATCTGTTCCGCCAGCTTTTGGCCAGAGAACATTTTCGTCCAAGAACATCAGCCAAGTACGGTGAAGAAAAAAATTACCAAGCCTGTGGGAGTGAAACTCCCACATGTTAGAGCCACTGACCAACCTTCCACCTCATCTTCTTTACCTTCAAAAAACTAATTTTATCACTAACACTTACCTATCAGAATACTAGAGGGCTACTTAGTAAACTTGCCAAACTGTATTCTGATAGTTCTTCCTTTGCATTTCCAAATAAGTACACCACTTTTAGGCGTGATAGAACACTGCGAAGGGGAGGAGGAGTTATATTTTCTGTAGACTCCAAATTCGCTTTTGCAGAGGTAAAATCACAAGAGTTTGGTGACATAGAATTTCTTTGTTAAAATCACTCTGTCCGGTCAATCTTTATACGTTAACTGTTCTTACATACCACCTTCGTCGGAACCGCCCACATACTGGCATCATTTGTCCCCTATTCGTCTCGTTTCGGACCGATTGTCTTATGGGGACCAGCTGGTAGCTCTGGGGGACTTCAATATACCAGATCTCATCTGGTCCAATGTTGTAAATTCTCCGTCCTTACTACTTAACTAGCACCACAACTTCCTTGCGGGTATGTTCGACATTTCACTCGGGTAAATTAACCACGTTAGAAATTCCTTAGGTCGGCTGCTAGACTTGTGTTTCGTTTCTGATCCTGATGGAATTACTCTTTCCAGAACTTTGCCCCTTAGCTTAATTGACCTTAAGTCTACACTTAAATCTAATAAAGTTCGTTTCGTCCGTAAGGCTGACTTTGCGAAACTAAATAAGTTAATTTTGGAATTTGATTGGTCCGATTTACAGGCATGTGAAGATATAAATACTTCCTTAAACAAATTTTATTACACTTTGAATTTATTTTTCGACGCTTGCGCTTGGATGGAAAAAATTTATATCTAATAAATTTAAAGAACGTAATGAAATAGCGGTTCTATAACTTGTAAACACTAAGCGCAAATCTGTATCTTTTCCTTCTCTGCTTACGTTTGAGAACTCTTATGCAAAAACTGAGTTTGCAAAGTCTTTGCAAAGATTTTTCAAACAACATTTTCACATAGCACTATTCCAGCTCCGCCGTACACTTATAATATCCAAACAGCCAACCTAATATTTTGCCCATCTTTTGATCAAAGTGGAGTGTTATCGGGTCTTCTTAAGGTCAAGCCCGTTTATTCGCCAGGCCCCGATGGAGTACCAGGCTGTGTTCTGAAGAACTGCGCCGAGGCACTGTGCAAACCGCTCCTTAAACTCTTTAATCTAACGCTGATTTATTTTCGCTTACTTTTTCTTATGTGAAAGGAATCCTACATTTTTATTTTTCTGCATAAAAATGGAAAAAATCCGATGCTACAAATTATAGAGGCATCTCTAAATTGTCAGCAATTCCAAAGCTTTTGAAAAACTTATCACTCCAAATTGCAACACCTATGTAGTTCAATAATATCCCCGTGCCAACATGGCTTTATGAAGCGCCGCTCCACCACCATCAACTTAGCACAGATCGTTGGTCACGGATGGGTTCCGGAATGGCTTACAGACAGACGTCATTTACACTGACTTCAGTAAAGCATTCGACTCTGTTAACCATTCGCTTCTTATAAGTAAACTCAGTCTTTTGGTATCTTATCAGAGAGAACCCAACGGGTCTTCTTTAAAGATGTTACCTCGCGTTTAGTCCGCGTCACATCTGGGGTGCCCCGAGGAAGCCATCTTGGACCGTTACTCATTACACTATTCATAAACGACTTGCCCCTTGCCTTAACTCAATACTTAATATACCTTAACTTAGCGCCCAATCTAGACTTCAATCTGATTTGGATAAATTTCAAAATTGGTGTTTTGCAAATAACCTAAATCTTAATGGATCAAAATTTAAACTCATGTCGTTTTATAGATCTAGCCCTAACCAGGCTACGTACCTTCTCTATGGGAACGCCTTAGAAAGTTTAACTCAGGTTAACGATCTGGGAGTCCTATTAGATTTGAAACATAAATTTACCTACCATGTATCCACCATGGTTAATAAAGCTATGGGTGTCCTTGGTTTTATTTAAAGATGGTCAAAAGAATTCAACGACCCTTACTAAACTTTATACACATCATTGGTCCGTCCGATTCTTGAGTATGGATCGTGTGTCTGGAGTCCTCAATACGGAGTACACCGAGATCACATAGAATCTGTACAAAAAAACTTTCTTATTTTCGCACTTAGGGGACTTAATTGGGATGCAGTCTTCACCTTCCCTCCTATCATAGTAGACTTTTATTAATCAACTTACCATCATTGACAAATCATAGAACAATGCTGGGTGTCATGTTTCTATTTAATCTCATTAATGGTTATGTAGACAGTCAGCATTTACTAACACGCCATTGTAGTTCGACATATGCCCAACACGATACGTTCATGGTATTGTGTTTGGACTACAATGGTCTCTACCACACTTTGTCACTTTGCTATCTTAAATTCAAATTAAGAAACAATCTTAAATTCTTTAAACTAAACGGCTTATCTCTGCGATACTCTTCCTTGTGAGTTCTTACTCTTATTCTTCTCGTTTACTTTCTCGGATCTATCCCCGCGATTCGAGCCGTACGTTTTGCGGTAGCGTCCCTCGGTCGGTTGGACGAGAGATGGGCTGTACGTATGCAGTGGGAACCGCGTGAAAAACAACTAGCCATGAGTCCAGACGGACTTTCCAGAGCCTTATCCACTCTCGCATTAAGGCTTAGGTCAAGGGATTCCAGATCCAGAACCTTGTTATAAAGCTCATCTATTTTTGAATGAGATTCGTTTCCAATGATGCAACTATCACATTGTCAAGTTTGAAATATTTATTAGAAGTTTTATAGCCATAGATAGCAAATCAACACACGCGGTATCATAAGCGCGGCGGCAAATCGATGAGCACCTAACGGATTCACACCCACGAAGCTGCGTAGCAGTAAGTTCACCACTGCACTCCATACAAACGAGCGGCGACATTAGCCGAAAATAAAGCGTCCTTATCGGTTTATCGGGCAAGCATGTAAATTGTTGTCCTCATTCAGCTCGATGTGGCGTAATCTCTCCGCATTTCCAGAAAGAGCGGATTTGATGTACCACATTTTCTTTACTGCTGGCATTTTAGTATCATGGACCATGTAGGAAAATAGATAGAAAATAGAAATAGAAAATAGATTTGGTTCCATTTCATTGCATCCCCATCAAATGGTGGAATTTACCCAGGGCATTTGCACATCAACGCTATGTATCGTAGGGCTAACCTTTGCAATAAGTGCATTATGCACCTCTGCTAGCAGTTGTAGCTATACCTGCTTGTTATATACACTGTGTATTGGGTTTTCGATTGATACATAAACTTTAAAGTGGATTTCTTAGACTTGAGCCCAAAATATTTTTAGTAGGAGACCTATGTAGGGTCTCCCCCGAATACCTTAAACTCCCGTAAGGCACCGTTTACGGACTCTACAAGATTTCCTTGGTGCCGAAATAATCCGCTTATCCATAGTGACAACGACATGGGATTGATCTTGAACTGCATTTTCTACTTGCTCTTGAGCCTCTTCCTTTCAACTTGTGCCTTGCATCAGCTTGTCACGGTGGCTTTCGAAAGTGGCGGCATATATCTCTCAACTGATCCGGAGGTCCTCAGCGTAGTTGATGTAGCTTTTGGTCCTGGCCGTTCCTTAGAATTTTGCATCATTTTTAACGAATCTTTCCCAAGCCTCTTTGAGGATGGATAGTTTCGTTTGAAAGTATGATGCCTTTTGTTTTCGAATTGGCCCATCCTTTTTACAATTCCAGATGCATCTCGCGATCTTCTGCCCGATTGCTGGCATCTAAGAGGCCTTGAGCGCACGCCTTTTTATCGGCTGGGTCAATAATAATTTTAGGAGCAATATTCTCCATTTCCATCATTTCGTTCATCACTTCTGACCGATGGGAGTGTTTTATTTGCTGCTAGAGTAATAGTAGCTCGATGCGCTCCGACTCGCTACCGAGAATGGTCGAAGAAACTGAACCCTTTTTGATGGATTGAGGGAAGTGTGGTGCTCTTAATCTACCGATTAAAGGCACAGCAGTGTGACGTTTTGAATTTTTGATTGTGGAACTATAGAAATCACTCTTTCAAGTGAATCGTATCTTTCGATTTTTGTAGCACATTTGATACATGGATGTTGCTTAGGTGGTAAATTAATGGAAATATAACAAAACGTAAAAATCTAAAAACAAAACAATTCCAAAGTGTAATATTTAGCAATATTTTGCCGATTGCATTAAATTGGAATATCAGCAGTTTTTGTTGCCATTTCAGTTTAGTGTTTCTGTTTGGTTCTTGAAGTCATCGTTCTTTATGTAGGCTATGCCCTAATATTTTCTTTATTATGTATTTATTTATGTGCATGTGTTTTTGTTGTTAGTTTTTGTTACTTAATTTTAAATGCTCATGACTTATCAATCGAAATCGGGGAAATTTTGGGAAATCGAAGATGGCTCCAAGCTAATTATTATGTGGGAGGACTTGTGAGAGATTACGAGGCGCATTTCGTGCAAACATTGTGCTCCGCTTGAGTCGGGCGCTGACTCTGTAAGGTTTCCGTTTGAATGCAGTTTTGAGTTGCTTTGAGAATCTTACTCCCAACCCGAGCGAAGCTTTCTTTCTCGATATCTTAATACTACATTCATTAAAGAGTGATTGTTTTTCACGGTTGTTTTTGATGAATCGGTCGCCATTCCCTCTGAGTTTTCGATGAATGACCGTGATGTCTGGCACGGGTATCGAGCCAAACATTCTGGGCATCCTTTTAATTTGCGAAATATACCGATGCGTCAGAGTTTTCCCTAGGGCAGCTATCTGCAATGCATTCTTTGGTGGGATTCCACCCAGGATAAGATGCTGGGTTATAAACTGGATACTGCCACTTATGGAATGAAGTCGGCCTCATTTTTATCAGTTCGAATAATACTATAATCGAATAATAATGGGGCTATGAATATAATGCAGAAAGCATAGGATCCTCGCACCACTAGAAAAAATAGTGCTCCACTTTTTCTGTAGTGCCGTTCATAAGGTTTGATTAATCGCCGCGGTTGTGTGATAGGACTTTTTGGTCCTGTTATAACGAAAGATTTTTCTTCAGGAGCTATAACATTAACAAATGTCCTCGGATTAAAAGCCTTCCTCAAGCTCTTTATTATAATTGGGATATGATTTGTTGCAGCTTTGGCGCAGCGTTGGCGCTATTTTTACAGTCCGATGTGGAGATTCATGGGTACTGTGATCTCTGGATTCTTCCAGTATCGAGGCGTATAGTACTTGCGTGTGTCGTATCCGAACGTGAAGGATCTGAGAGTCATATAGTTTCACTTGAATGTTTTTGGCGCCAATTCAGTTTCGGCAATGCAGGTCCTTGAACGTGGCCGTCATCCTGCCGCATGGTATTCTTTCTAATAAGTTGATTGATGATAGTCTGTGGTCTTATGGTTTTCCGTTTCTTCTTGGTCGTTAAGATGAGTCGCCAGCATTGGTCCCATCTGAAAGTCTGAAGCCACTTTATTAGTGCGACTAGTATCTAGTCGATGCTAATCCAGACTAGCATCTACATTTTTGAAATGACATAAAGAAGCTAAAAAGAGAATAGAACGGAGATCTTGTCATCCAGCGTAGATGCCTAATCATCGTCTTTTTTGGACAAGTATGGTCTGTTGCCTGTCGACGGTCTGAAAAATTCACCTTTAGAGTTTAAAAGTCGTCATCCAATTACTGTATGCCTTCAGTCTACAGTTATAATAAGTCCTCTTCCCTCTCCCAGAGATCGATAAATTCTAAAAGTGGTGTACTTACTTGGAAAAACTGATCCGTTTCTTGAACGTACTGGGCTGATGCTGGGGCGAAAATGTTCTCTGATCAAACACTTACACTGAACAAATTGTATTAAACATCTGAACGGGCACATGTATCTTGAAAGATGATGTGTGCCTACGAGAAAGATGACATGTGTCTCGTTACTTCGCCATCTACAGTGAAGACAATAACTCCATCTTGTCGTATCGCCAAGGAGGACGTGTTTCCCAACAATTTGCGTTGGGAATATATTTAGTCGTCTTATGCACCTCGTTCTCTGCGGCTCTCATAACCTCCGTGGTTTCGGTAAACTGACCATCCAAGCCTCGATTTAGCATCAATAAATTCACGCCGACTGATTCTAGTATCGCCAAGGATGCGTCTAATTCGACGATACCCAGTCTAATAATTAACGATGCTTGCCAATTCTTGCCGCGTATCGGTAATCATTTCATGTCAATGAATCGGACAATTGGAAGCTGTTGATGAGATGGTCATACTTATTCTTTTAAACTCTGGATTCGTTTGCGTAATATCTCCCGACCAACGCGAGCATAGTTCAACTCAGGGACCATTGATGCCGAGTTTCTCAGTTAATTTGGATTCGACCAAAGTGCATGCTGAACTTTCGTCTATCAGTGAAATTTTTTCTTCTGCTCTATTTGGTCCTCATATAAATATGGTTACTCTTTCCTGCCCGGTGTGCAGAACCATTGAACTAGCTTCTGGGTCGGTTTCTCTCCATTGAGTCTAACGATCTTCTTGTTGCAGAAATACTTGTTCTTTTCTGGTGCATCCGTCTATGGGGGACACTCGTTGATTATTTTCAGTGTCTTATGTAGTATCCACCAAGGAATCTCCAAGGTAGTTTTCTTTGTTTTACCTTTACGTTATACCTTTTTTCTTCGATTTCATCGTTTTAACACGGTATTTTACCAGAAAAATTTTAACGGTATCGTCATACATACGACAGACGTGTGGTTACTGTTGTTCATATTTACCATTAGTCTAACCTTTTGGATTCTATATTTAAATTAATAATATTTTCCAGTAGTCAATAACACCAGAAGTAGTCGAAATAATTTATCATCAAAACCGGTCATATTTGTGACTGCCGCTCCTGAGGTGGTCTTTGCCTTTAATAAATACTTGTCATTCTTCATCCTTACTGGTGAAGTAGGTCTTTAAGTAGATTTCACATGTACTAGTACAATTTGGGGCATACGTTGAAAGTGTTATTTTGAAGGTATTGTTTGGTCATTGAGATTTTTCAATGACATTTTATTCAAACAATAACATTATTCATTTTTAAAACATTATAATATTGTTTATTTATGTGCGCATATGAAAAAGAGCGAGACAAAAGTTCAAAGTTATGATGCTTATGCACTGAGATAAAAGGCTACCTTAGAACAAAGTCTGAGCGAAAGCCCGCTAGCTTAATTCTAAAGAAAAAGCCCACTAAAGCCGAGCGGCCAACGGCCAATTCATAATGTGAACTGTGGGCACGACCTTTACTCCACGTGTGAACCGCCCCCACTTACAACCAATCCATGCCGGATTTTCTGCAACAACGGTAGGCCATCTGAAAGCTGGATTAATAGCCAAGCACACAATAGCTCATAAAATAAACTGGCTCCGATAAGCAAATCGAGCAATCGTTGTGAGAAAAACTTTGGATCGACTAAACTGAGGTTGGCCGGAATATTCCAGCTGGAGACATTCAAGCTGAAACTAGTCTGCAGATCCGTGATGTTGGGGGCGATGACAGCATTGACAAGGGCCAAATATTCGGAGCAACGCGACCGTAGGTGCACATCGACAGAGAATCCGTCTGTCATGAAGCCAGTGTTGCTTCCTTTAACAACTGTGTAGCAGCGAGGCACTCACGCAGGTAATGGCCAGGTTGGAGACATTTCCGACATAGGCCGAACCGCCTAGCCTCACCAAGGCCGATCCCAGGGGCATTAACAGAAATCTGGGGCAAGCAGACAGTACGTGGGACCACCCACCACACAATCTACAAGCAGGGGAAGGTGAATAGGTGATGATAAAGGACGATGTACTATTATTTGCGACTCTACGTCTTCACCTCTGAGTGCCCGGCGCGTAGGCGGCCACATCTATAGCGTCCAGAGTGCTGCATCGCCTTCCAAGTAGGGATGAGGTTCGAGGCATTTTGACCTTTCTCCGTCCCCAAATTGTCGTCCCCAAATTTTTCAAGGCTCGCATGTGAGCATTGATTTTATCGGAAAGCCCTCGAAGCGATGCCACTGACCCACCTTCCATTAGACTGAGACCTAGAGTCCCGTTCAATGGGCCTGAAATATAAACGACGGTTGTAAAATCGTTTTTTTAAGAGACACAACGCGACATCATAATTCTCCTCGAAGATTTCCAAGGAACGAAGTGCATCTAAGGCTGAGTCCTGAAGACAAGATCACAACCTCTGCAGCTTTTTCACCTTACTTATGTGAAGATTACAGTCCCCGACAGTTGAGAAAGCCGTGTGAAACCCAGTCCACTCTGAACATCCTCCGCTGAGAGGAAGAGGAGGCAAGGTTTGGATGCTCCTTCCAAGCACTGCGTTCGCCGGAATGCTGGAAGTTCCGCCGGCAATCGAGGAATTGGTGCGAGCAGAGCGCAGCGACGTCTCTTTCTTGATTTCGGCTTGCATCGATGCTACAAGCTCAGACACGGTCCATCGCAAGTCGTATAATTATTTGATTGTATTTAATTATAATTGCGCGCGGCGAACCCGATTTATCCGACTGTGCGCTCACCGTATACTGAGTTATGGAATGTATATGTATGCTTGTGCGAGGCGAATGCATTTGCAAGTAGAACGTACATATGTATGTATATTTTAATTAGCGGACCGGATAACAATTGACCAAACCGGATAACAATGGTATTGTATGTCTATGTATTTATATATATTGTTAATTTTAAATACAAAATACTTATTTTCAGATGCACTGTATGCAGTTTATGTTCAATATGTTAATACATATGTGTTTGATCATTGAGATTTTTCAATGACCTTTTATCGAATAAAAATTATTTATTTCCAAAACGTTATAATATTGTTTATTTCCGATTATGGGCGCATATGAAATGGAGCGAGACAAAGTTCCAGTTTATGATGCTTTTGTACAGAAATAAGGGCCTAGAATTAACCCGGCCTAGAATATAGGCTGAGCGAAAGCTCGCTATCTTAATGGTAAAGATAAAGTCCGTTGACGGCGAGCGGCCGAGAAGAGTCGGCTTGCGACCAACAATAGCGAATAAAATAAATAAAGATTATTCAACTTTAGGGAACTAATCTATGCCGTGGCTGCTGCCTGACCCGACAATGTGTTTCGACACTGCGCAAAACTGAATCAAATATATTCCCCTGGTTCTTTTTTATGTTCGTGAAATTATTAATTTTATTAAATCACGTCGGGGTCACCACTTTTTGGTCATTGAGATTTTTCAATGATCTTTTATCCAAATAATAACAATTTTCAAAACGTTATAATATTGTTTATGATGCTTATGCACTGAGATAAAAGGCAAGGGTGAGCCCGTCTTAGAGTTGCTTTGAGAATCTTACTCCCAACCCGAGCGAAGCTTTCTTTCTCGATATCTTAATACTACATTCATTAAAGAGTGATTGTTTTTCACGGTTGTTTTTGATGAATCGGTCGCCATTCCCTCTGAGTTTTCGATGAATGACCGTGATGTCTGGCACGGGTATCGAGCCAAACATTCTGGGCATCCTTTTAATTTGCGAAATATACCGATGCGTCAGAGTTTTCCCTAGGGCAGCTACCTGCAATGCATTCTTTGGTGGGATTCCACCCAGGATAAGATGCTGGGTTATAAACTGGATACTGCCACTTATGGAATGAAGTCGGCCTCATTTTTATCAGTTCGAATAATACTATAATCGAATAATAATGGGGCTATGAATATAATGCAGAAAGCATAGGATCCTCGCACCACTAGAAAAAATAGTGCTCCACTTTTTCTGTAGTGCCGTTCATAAGGTTTGATTAATCGCCGCGGTTGTGTGATAGGACTTTTTGGTCCTGTTATAACGAAAGATTTTTCTTCAGGAGCTATAACATTAACAAATGTCCTCGGATTAAAAGCCTTCCTCAAGCTCTTTATTATAATTGGGATATGATTTGTTGCAGCTTTGGCGCAGCGTTGGCGCTATTTTTACAGTCCGATGTGGAGATTCATGGGTACTGTGATCTCTGGATTCTTCCAGTATCGAGGCGTATAGTACTTGCGTGTGTCGTATCCAAACGTGAAGGATCTGAGAGTCATATAGTTTCACTTGAATGTTTTTGGCGCCAATTCAGTTTCGGCAATGCAGGTCCTTGAACGTGGCCGTCATCCTGCCGCATGGTATTCTTTCTAATAAGTAGATTGATGATAGTCTGTGGTCTTATGGTTTTCCGTTTCTTCTTGGTCGTTAAGATGAGTCGCCAGCATTGGTCCCATCTGAAAGTCTGAAGCCACTTTATTAGTGCGACTAGTATCTAGTCGATGCTAATCCAGACTAGCATCTACATTTTTGAAATGACATAAAGAAGCTAAAAAGAGAATAGAACGGAGATCTTGTCATCCAGCGTAGATGCCTAATCATCGTTTTTTTTGGACAAGTATGGTCTGTTGCCTGTCGACGGTCTGAAAAATTCACCTTTAGAGTTTAAAAGTCGTCATCCAATTACTGTATGCCTTCAGTCTACAGTTATAATAAGTCCTCTTCCCTCTCCCAGAGATCGATAAATTCTAAAAGTGGTGTACTTACTTGGAAAAACTGATCCGTTTCTTGAACGTACTGGGCTGATGCTGGGGCGAAAATGTTCTCTGATCAAACACTTACACTGAACAAATTGTATTAAACATCTGAACGGGCACATGTATCTTGAAAGATGATGTGTGCCTACGAGAAAGATGACATGTGTCTCGTTACTTCGCCATCTACAGTGAAGACAATAACTCCATCTTGTCGTATCGCCAAGGAGGACGTGTTTCCCAACAATTTGCGTTGGGAATATATTTAGTCGTCTTATGCAGGATAAATAACCTCGTTCTCTGCGGCTCTCATAACCTCCGTGGTTTCGGTAAACTGACCATCCAAGCCTCGATTTAGCATCAATAAATTCACGCCGACTGATTCTAGTATCGCCAAGGATGCGTCTAATTCGACGATACCCAGTCTAATAATTAACGATGCTTGCCAATTCTTGCCGCGTATCGGTAATCATTTCATGTCAATGAATCGGACAATTGGAAGCTGTTGATGAGATGGTCATACTTATTCTTTTAAACTCTGGATTCGTTTGCGTAATATCTCCCGACCAACGCGAGCATAGTTTAACTCAGGGACCATTGATGCCGAGTTTCTCAGTTAATTTGGATTCGACCAAAGTGCATGCTGAACTTTCGTCTATCAGTGAAATTTTTTCTTCTGCTCTATTTGGTCCTCATATAAATATGGTTACTCTTTCCTGCCCGGTGTGCAGAACCATTGAACTAGCTTTTGGGTCGGTTTCTCTCCATTGAGTCTAACGATCTTCTTGTTGCAGAAATACTTGTTCTTTTCTGGTGCATCCGTCTATGGGGGACACTCGTTGATTATTTTCAGTGTCTTATGTAGTATCCACCAAGGAATCTCCAAGGTAGTTTTCTTTGTTTTACCTTTACGTTATACCTTTTTTCTTCGATTTCATCGTTTTAACACGGTATTTTACCAGAAAAATTTTAACGGTATCGTCATACATACGACAGACGTGTGGTTACTGTTGTTCATATTTACCATTAGTCTAACCTTTTGGATTCTATATTTAAATTAATAATATTTTCCAGTAGTCAATAACACCAGAAGTAGTCGAAATAATTTATCATCAAAACCGGTGATATTTGTGACTGCCGCTCCTGAGGTGGTCTTTGCCTTTAATAAATACTTGTCATTCTTCATCCTTACTGGTGAAGTAGGTCTTTAAGTAGATTTCACATGTACTAGTACAATTTGGGGCATACGTTGAAAGTGTTATTTTGAAGGTATTGTTTGGTCATTGAGATTTTTCAATGACATTTTATTCAAACAATAACATTATTCATTTTTAAAACATTATAATATTGTTTATTTATGTGCGCATATGAAAAAGAGCGAGACAAAAGTTCAAAGTTATGATGCTTATGCACTGAGATAAAAGGCTACCTTAGAACAAAGTCTGAGCGAAAGCCCGCTAGCTTAATTCTAAAGAAAAAGCCCACTAAAGCCGAGCGGCCAACGGCCAATTCATAATGTGAACTGTGGGCACGACCTTTACTCCACGTGTGAACCGCCCCCACTTACAACCAATCCATGCCGGATTTTCTGCAACAACGGTAGGCCATCTGAAAGCTGGATTAATAGCCAAGCACACAATAGCTCATAAAATAAACTGGCTCCGATAAGCAAATCGAGCAATCGTTGTGAGAAAAACTTTGGATCGACTAAACTGAGGTTGGCCGGAATATTCCAGCTGGAGACATTCAAGCTGAAACTAGTCTGCAGATCCGTGATGTTGGGGGCGATGACAGCATTGACAAGGGCCAAATATTCGGAGCAACGCGACCGTAGGTGCACATCGACAGAGAATCCGTCTGTCATGAAGCCAGTGTTGCTTCCTTTAACAACTGTGTAGCAGCGAGGCACTCACGCAGGTAATGGCCAGGTTGGAGACATTTCCGACATAGGCCGAACCGCCTAGCCTCACCAAGGCCGATCCCAGGGGCATTAACAGAAATCTGGGGCAAGCAGACAGTACGTGGGACCACCCACCACACAATCTACAAGCAGGGGAAGGTGAATAGGTGATGATAAAGGACGATGTACTATTATTTGCGACTCTACGTCTTCACCTCTGAGTGCCCGGCGCGTAGGCGGCCACATCTATAGCGTCCAGAGTGCTGCATCGCTGCTCCAAAAATTCTGCCATCGCCTTCCAAGTAGGGATGAGGTTCGAGGCATTTTGACCTTTCTCCGTCCCCAAATTGTCGTCCCCAAATTTTTCAAGGCTCGCATGTGAGCATTGATTTTATCGGAAAGCCCTCGAAGCGATGCCACTGACCCACCTTCCATTAGACTGAGACCTAGAGTCCCGTTCAATGGGCCTGAAATATAAACGACGGTTGTAAAATCGTTTTTTTAAGAGACACAACGCGACATCATAATTCTCCTCGAAGATTTCCAAGGAACGAAGTGCATCTAAGGCTGAGTCCTGAAGACAAGATCACAACCTCTGCAGCTTTTTCACCTTACTTATGTGAAGATTACAGTCCCCGACAGTTGAGAAAGCCGTGTGAAACCCAGTCCACTCTGAACATCCTCCGCTGAGAGGAAGAGGAGGCAAGGTTTGGATGCTCCTTCCAAGCACTGCCTTCGCCGGAATGCTGGAAGTTCCGCCGGCAATCGAGGAATTGGTGCGAGCAGAGCGCAGCGACGTCTCTTTCTTGATTTCGGCTTGCATCGATGCTACAAGCTCAGACACGGTCCATCGCAAGTCGTATAATTATTTGATTGTATTTAATTATAATTGCGCGCGGCGAACCCGATTTATCCGACTGTGCGCTCACCGTATACTGAGTTATGGAATGTATATGTATGCTTGTGCGAGGCGAATGCATTTGCAAGTAGAACGTACATATGTATGTATATTTTAATTAGCGGACCGGATAACAATTGACCAAACCGGATAACAATGGTATTGTATGTCTATGTATTTATATATATTGTTAATTTTAAATACAAAATACTTATTTTCAGATGCACTGTATGCAGTTTATGTTCAATATGTTAATACATATGTGTTTGATCATTGAGATTTTTCAATGACCTTTTATCGAATAAAAATTATTTATTTCCAAAACGTTATAATATTGTTTATTTCCGATTATGGGCGCATATGAAATGGAGCGAGACAAAGTTCCAGTTTATGATGCTTTTGTACAGAAATAAGGGCCTAGAATTAACCCGGCCTAGAATATAGGCTGAGCGAAAGCTCGCTATCTTAATGGTAAAGATAAAGTCCGTTGACGGCGAGCGGCCGAGAAGAGTCGGCTTGCGACCAACAATAGCGAATAAAATAAATAAAGATTATTCAACTTTAGGGAACTAATCTATGCCGTGGCTGCTGCCTGACCCGACAATGTGTTTAGACACTGCGCAAAACTGAATCAAATATATTCCCCTGGTTCTTTTTTATGTTCGTGAAATTATTAATTTTATTAAATCACGTCGGGGTCACCACTTTTTGGTCATTGAGATTTTTCAATGATCTTTTATCCAAATAATAACAATTTTCAAAACGTTATAATATTGTTTATGATGCTTATGCACTGAGATAAAAGGCAAGGGTGAGCCCGTCTTAGAACATAGGCTGAGCAAAAGCTCGCTAGCTTAATGGTAAAAATAAATCTCGTTGAAGCCGAGCGTCCGAGAAGAGTCGACTGGCGACCAACAATAGCGATAAAATAAATAAAGATTATTATATTTTAGGAATCAAAATCTTTGCCGTGGCTGTTTCCTGACCCGACAAGTATTGTCAAGCCAAAATAGTGAAAAAAGTGAAAAAGGAGATAAACTAAAAATCTTGTATGACTCTTCTGATTAGCTTGCCACTTGACTTTCTTCTCTTAGCCTTACTCTGGCATGAAGCTTCTTATCCCTCGGCAAAGTTGGTGATCAGCTGAGCGATCAGTTTTGCGTTGCCACTCAGTTTAACAAAGTAATAACTACTTTATAATTATTCTCTAATGGGTTAACCCTATCTTTATACTACAAAGCAAACGATACTGCTTTAAGGTATGGTTTAATCAGAAGAAAAGCTCATACTTATTTTTCAACTGTATACATTGAAATATTTTTCCTTCTTTTTCTGCGCAGAGACTTCATTCCGAAAAATAATGTACCTTTGGGGATAGATTTCTTCCTGAACCGTTTGTTTATTACAACTCCCCGATGGAAAAATGGCGTTCCTGCAACTTTAAGCACTATTTCATATATTTCAAAGGAAATAAGTCCAGCATTAAAACCATATCCAAAGTGGGAAGATCATGGAAATCCACAAAATCCTGATTGCTCAAAACTGATATCAGTATACCGAACAGCAATAGATAAGTGCCATCGACTTTGGCTAATTGATTCAGGTATAGTTAACGCCACAATTAACTTGAAACAGATTTGCCCACCAAAAATTGTTGTGTATGATCTAAGTACTGATCAACTACTTGTTCGATACGAGTTTCCAAAATCTCAAGTAAAAGAGGATTCTCTACATTCAAATATTGTTGTGGATATAGGAACAAATTGTGAAGATGCACATGCCATTGTTTCAGATGTATGGAGATTTGGACTTGTGGTTTACAGTTTGTTAAAAAACAGAAGCTGGCGTATCACAAACTACAACTTTTTTCCAAGCCCAATAGCATCGGATTTTACTATTGATGGATTAAATTTCCAATGGTTAGATGGAATATTTGGAATGAGTATAGCTCCAAATCAGTCAAAAAAAGATAGGGCTCTTTATTTTCACCCAATGGCAAGTTTTAAGGTAAGTTAAAAACTTTATTAAACGAATGTATAAGATAACCAAAAGGAGAAAAAGGACTTTGCAGGATGGGGGTGGTATATAGAGATAGAGCTATAAGATTAGGTTAGGTTACGATAAGACGGCTTGAGATAGGACTCAACCCTAACATAGAAGAAAGGTCAAAGGCTATAACCCTTGTCAGCTGAAAAAATCAATAGGACTCAAGGAGGCATATCTCCTTATGAGATGAGAACGTGGACGGCAGTCTCGGTAAATTTACCTTTTTGTAACCTGGTTGAGCGTTAGAAGTTTGAGTGGGGCTAAGAGTGGATCTTACAGCCTATGACTTTTTTAAGCAGGTTCTTAAAAAGGAAGGATGATAGATTGGTCTGAAGCTCTTTGGGATCGATGCTATGCTTGAGAATCCACGCTTATTTGGTTTTATTCTTGGGCATGACCCAGTCAGGGCATTGTTGCAGGCTTAAGTGAATTCTTGCTCCAGTGTGTTAAGACTTTCCAATGTTTGAGGACAGTCTGGTTGTGTGGGAACGGAGAGGGTGTGAGGCTACTTGTCTAAGGCGGCAACACATCGAGGTGCATCGTCGTCAACGCTAAAGATGCGGAAGCCCACTAGCTGTCCGGGGCTATTTATTTACGAGGAAAGAGTTTGCTCTTTGAAATAAAGACCTTTAAGATTCCAAAAATTAAAATAGATTACGCATAACGGTAACTATTACAACAAAATTAAAACTATTCTAATAATACCACAGCCAGGCAAAGACCACATTTCGATGGATTCTACTTTGTGCAACCCAATTCAATCTGCTAAATTTGATAAAGATCGGCTGACTATATCCTATAGCTGCCATATAGCTGATTGATCGGAAATGCGAAATTCGTTGTTTTTAAAGTAAGAAAGATGAGAGTTTTTTCGGATTCTACTTTGGGCAAACGAATTCGATATGTCAAATTTCATAATGCCATATAACTGATTGATCGGAAATGCGATAATTTCGTTGTTTTTTAAGTAAGAGAAATGGGAGTTTTTACGGATTCTACTTTGGGCAAGCCAATTCGATGTGCAAAATTGTATATAGATCGGCTGACTATATGCTATAGCTGCCATATTGCTGATTGATCGGAAATGCGATAACTTCATTGTTTTTCAAGTTAGAAAAATGGGAGTTTCGATGGATTCTACTTTGTCTCTCAGTTTTAAAGCTATCGTCTTCAAACTTTGCACACACCCTTATTTCCTTTGCTGGCAGTATATAAGTCGGAACGGCCGGAATAGGTCGACTATATCCTATAGCTGCCAATTGTTGATTGAATTGTTAATTGATTGATCGGAAATGGCATAACTTCGTTGTTTTTTATGTTAGAAGGATGGGACTTTGTATGGATTCCACTTTGGGTAAAATAATTTGACTTGTCAAATTTCATAAGGATCGGCTGACTGTATCCTATAGCTGCTATATAGCTGATTGATTTGAAATGCGATAACTTTTATAAGGATCGGCAGATTGCAAAATTTTATAAGGATCGGCCGATTATATTCTATAGCTGGCATATAGCTAATTGGTCGGAAATGTCATAACTTCGTTATTTTTTAATTAAGAAAGATGGGAGTTTCGATGGATTCTACTTTAAGCAAGCCAACTCGCTGTGCCAAATTTGATAAGAATTGGCTGACTGTATCCTATAGCTGCCACATAGCTGATTGATCGGAAATGCGATAACTTCGTTGATTTTTAAGTTAGAAAAATGGGTGGCGATGGGGCGATATCTTCGTGTTTTTTTAGTAAGAAAGATGGGAGTTTCTACGAATTCTACTTTGGGCAAGCCAATTCAATGTGCCAAATTTTATAAGGATCGGCTGACTATATCCTATAGCTGCCATATAGCTGATTGATAGGAAACGCGATAACTTCGTTGTTTTTTAAGTTAGAAAATTGGGAGTTTCGATGGATTCTACTTTGGGCAAGCCAATTCGCTGCGTCACATATGATAAGGATTGGCTGACTGTATCCTATAGCTGCCACATAGCTGATTGATCGGAAATGCGATAACTTCGTGGTTTTTTAAGTTACAAAAATGGGTGGCAATGGGGCGATAACTTCGTTTTTTTTTTTGTAAGAAAGATGGGAGTTTCGATGGCTGCTTCTTTGGGCAACCCAATTCAATGTGCAAAATTTTATAAAGATCGGCTGACTATATTCTATAGCTGTCATATAGCTTCATTTGTTTTTTAAGTAAGATGCGATGTTAGGAACTATCGAAACTTAACTTATAATTTAGCCCATATTGTCATCTCTGTATTTTCTGTATTCATTAGCTTTAAACTCCACATCATGTATACACACACATATATTTACGTCTCACAATTGGAAGATCTGTAAATTTTCCTCAATATCAATTAGACAGCAGAACTTACAAGAACAATAAAATTTACAGTCCATTTCTCAACCGCCTCATCATTTATGATCATTTTTTTTGGTCCTTCGACCCGGATGTTTTTGTAGTTTTCTATGCATTGGTTCTCCTAGTAATTGTTTCTTAGCATGGAGCAATTAAAAGCATTGACAAAAGGACGCGCCAGACTCAAGGCCAATATCACACGGAGCTTGGCTTGGGCTGAGGACGCACAACATTCGAACGCCACACGGGCAGAGGTGTCTTCGCGACTGGAGCATCTCAACACTACATGGAAAGACTTCAATCGATTTGGTGATGAAATCTAGCTATGCTAGACGAAGTAGATGGCTTTGTAGATCCAGAGCATGAAAACGATTTCTACGAGGAAAAATATCTAAGGGCGCATGCATTACAAATGGTAGGGGCATCATCTCAAAGCGAATTGCCTAAAATTCAAATAAAACGGTTTGCTGGCAATTATTCAGAGTGGGCAGCTTTCAAACACATTTACGAGAGTACAATTCACAACAAGGCGAATTTCACAAATACGCACAAATTTCATCATTTGAAATCTCTTCTGATTGACGAAGCTGCGAATCTGGTACGACATCTAGCGATTACGGATTCTGCTTACAAAACTGCGAGGGAGCGACTCAATGAAAGATATAATCGTCCACGGCACATCGTGAATTCACTTTTGGAGCAGTTTATGAAGCTGCCAACAACCACAAGGTCAGAAACAACAATTTTACGGAAGGTGTCAGACGGCCCAAATGAAATAGTGCGTCTGGATGCCATCGAGGAAACAGGACGATACTGTTGGATCATCTACTTGGCGCTGGAGAAGCTGGGTGCAGACACTAGACGCAGGTGGATCGAGCGCAGTGTGGAGTCAAACTCACCCACACTGGAGGAATTCTTCAAATTTTTGGACGCACGTTGCGAGGAACTGGAGCTCAGCAAGCGGGACACAATCGGTGGCAAGACTACAGCCTCAATCGGTGGCAAGACAAAGAAGGTGACACATTCGTTGGTTGTGCTTGAAGGAAACAAGTGCAACAAATGTCATTCTACAGAGCATCGTCTGTATGGATGCCAACAATTCTTGGATATGTCAGCAGGACAGAGGATTTCGTTTGCCAAGGAAAATTCGCTCTGCTACAATTGTCTGAAACCTGGTCATGGGGTCAGAAAATGCAAGTCAACGTTCAAGTGCCGGCACTGTAAAGGGCAGCATCACTCACTGTTGCATCTACAAGGCACGCAACAGGCAATTGGAGCAATCGCTCAAACTGGTGAGGATCAGGAGGATCCCAACGCACACATCTCAACGGGGACTACTAGTCACATCGACCAAGCAGAAGGTTCTGCAGCAATTGTATGAGCAAAAGGCACTGCAAACTCAAAACAAGCAGCTCGATGGAACAGGAGCACCTTGCCCACGGCTATGGTCAACGTTTGCAACGCAAATGGGGATTTGGTAGCATGTCGAACTGTCGTATCTGAACGCTGTATACAAACACTTGGTTTGGCTCGTACGCCATCCCGCATATTGGTTACGGGAATCTCATCGATAAAAGCAGACACTACAAGGGTATGCAGCACCTTACGCATCCAATCCCTTATTTCACAAGATCAACTGCTAGTCCAGGCTCACGTGCTTGGAAGGATTACATCATCATTGGAAAGGCAAACCATCGACGCGTCTGCACTTCAGATATCTGCCACGATCTGCCACTGGCAGACTCACAATTTACCACAAATGCCCCAATCGACATTTTTTTGGGCAGCGAACATGTTTGAAGTTCTATAGCTGGGAGAAAGATTTCCAACAAGAGAGGTTTCCAACAAATGAAACCTAGTTGCTATATCATAAATTTTTGGATGGGTAATTACATCACTAATTTCACCACAAGCAAAAAAAGCTATAGCACTTACAACAACAATCGACATCAATGCTTATCTCAGACGGTTCTGGGAACTGGAGAGCATCCAACGCAAAGCAGAAGTGCAACCCGAAGACGACGAGGTCGAGAAACACTTTCTTGCAACACACACTCGAGATGAACAGGGCAAGTACATTGTGATGCTTCCGAAACACAATTCGCAGATACTCTTCAAGGAGCGCTGCAGAGGTTCAGATCAGTTGAACGACGTTTGGCAACAGCTACGTAACGACTACGTGAAATTCATGAGGGAATATCAGGAGCTAGGCCATATGCGAGAAATCTCACCGCGCGAAATTCCCAAGGGAAGGAATTTATATTTACCACATCATCCTGTATTGGGTCGGAAACTTAGAGTAGTTTTCGACGGATCATATCAAGACGCCAAAGGCATGGCGTTGAACGACACCCTTTTGATCGGACCGAGTATTCAGCGAGACCTGTTTGCTGTGTGCTTGCGATTCCGTATATACAAATACGTCTTTTCAGCGGATATAGTCAAGATGTTCCGTCAAATCTGGGTGAGTGAAAAACATAGAGACTACCAGAGAATCGTATGGAGAGAGGACCCGTCAGATCCTATCAAGCACTTCCAAATATGCTCGGTGACGAACATATAGAACATTATGTGCACCATTTCGGGCAGTCCATGCATTGGAGCAACTAGCTGCTGACCTTCAGCAGGAGTTGCCGAATGCAGCTAAGATCGTGTGGAAAGATTTCTATGTCGACGACGTTCTCACTGGATCGAATTGTGAGGATGAACTGCTACGCAATCGAGACGAACTCGTTCATCTTATGTCCTGTGCTAAGCTTGAGCTCGGGAAATCGGTATCGAATACCAAACGCATCGAATCAGAGGATAATACCGATTCCTCACACTCATCAGTCAAGGTCCTAGGTCCGCATTGGCACCCTGGGGAGTACCAATTGTCGTACAAAGTGAATCTATCAAAAGACCCTAGCTGCACCAAGAGGCAAGTGTTGTCGGATGTATCACGCATATTCGACCCTCTCGGTCTACTGTCACCAGTCGTAGTTCAATTCAAAATACTATTTCAAAAACTCTGGCTATTGAATTTGAATTGGGACGACGAACTACCGAGCAAACTAGCAGGCAGCTGGCTCAAATGGCGAGCCGATCTAGACAATCTTCACAAGATCCAGATACCACGTTGGGTTAAGAGCGACACAGAAAAGATCGAGCTGCACGGATTTTCAGGTGCATCTACCAAAGCGTATTCAGCAGTGGTATATAGCCGAGTGGTTTACGATGATGGAACCATTTCGGTCGCCATACTTGCAGCAAAAACAAGAGTGGCACCTTTAAAACAACAATCTTTGCCGCGCCTGGAACTATGTGGCGCACTTCTACTGAGTCAACTTCTGCAATCCATAAAGGCTGGGTTACCGCACAAAGACGTAACGATCTACGCATGGAGTGATTCCACGATAGTCCTGTCATGGCTATCGAACTCCCCGGCCCAACTTAAGGTGTTTGTTGGTAACCGCACATCAGAGATCCTCGAGACCATTCCAAAGCATGCATGGCGACATGTAGACTCAAAATCGAACCCAGCGGATTGCGCATCCCGTGGTTTGGGAGTATTCGAGCTCATTGACTTCCAATTATGGTGGAAGGGACCCTCATGGCTGAGGAACAAGGATGAATTCATGGTGAAGTTGAATAATTCTCACAACTGTTTTTCTCTTTTAAACAAACGCGACAAGCAAAGCGAAGTCAAAACAAATTTCCTAGCTGCGCAGATGACTGTCACGACGGAGAACCCATGGATAAGCTTTTTAATCGTATATCATCTTGGCTGAAGCTTATACACACGCTGGGTTATTTTTTGCGATTCATTCATCGCATGAAACATCCATCTTCAAAACGAACATCGCTTTCTGTGACATTCGATGAAATCAAGGCAGCCAGGATTCGATGGCTGCAACACTCACAAGCTGTTTTTCAACCAGAACTCCAGTTGCTACGCACTAACAAGGCTCTAGGGAACCAATCTCAATTGGTAAAGCTCTCACCAATCATCGACAAGGACAACCTGCTCAGAGTGGGCGGACGAATACGAATGCTTATTCGTTTGTATGGTCACTTCGGCGATTCACCTAGAACTCGCAACGGACCTATCCACAGAAACATTTCTGGCGGCATTGCGAAGATTTTTCTCTAAGCCAGGCAAATGGAACCGCATGTACAGCGACAACGGTACAAATTTCAGCGAAGCGATCCCTCGATGAAATGCAGCAACTCTTAAGTTCATCACAACACCAGGATCACATCGTGAACACTCTTGCGGCGAAGGGATACAATGGACATTCATCCCACCACGTGCCCTTCATTGGGGGGAAAATAGGAGTCAGCAGTTCGATGCGTTAAACTGCATCTTCGACGAGTAATCGGAAACAGCACACACAAATATGAACAAATGCGCACGATGTTTACGAAAATCAGTGCTGTTGTAAACTCACGACCCTTATGCTACACATCAGATATAGATGACAACTATCTATCACCAGCCCATTTTCTTATTGGCAGACCATTCAAGACGATCCCAGAGGCGGATCTTGGCCACATTCCTGTTGGCCGGCTGGGATACTGGCAGAGTATTCAATCTATGTATCAAGGCTTCTGGAAACAATGGTGAGTATTTGACAAGTCTGCAGCAGCGTCCTAAGTGGACCACGACAACACCCAACATTTCAATCGGCAGCGTTGTGCTCGTCAAGGAGTCCAACACACCACCAGCATCATGGCATCTAGCGAAGGTGATCGACACATATCAAGGAAAGGACAATATGGTTCGAGCAGTCAGGCTCAAGATGGCAGCGGGAGAATTGACCCGGCCAATAACAAAAATTGCAGAACTACCCCGTTCAGAAACCGTGTTTCAGGATGGTCTGGGGTGTTTAGGAACTATCGAAACTTAACTTATAATTTAGCCCATATTTTCATCTCTGTATTTTCTGTATTCATTAGCTTTAAACTCCACATCATGTATACACACACATATATTTACGTTCCACAATTGGAAGATCTGTAAATTTTTCCGAGTATCAATTAGATAGCAGAACTGACAAAAACAATAAAATTTACAGTCCATTTCTTAACCGCCCCATCGTTTATGATCATGCGAGATTCGATGGATTCTACATTAGGCAAACCAATTCGATATGCCAAATTTCATAAGGATCGGCCGACTATAACTTATTGCTGGCATATAGCTAATTAATCGGAAATGCCATAACTTCGTTGTTTTTTAAGTAAGAAAGATGGGAGTTTCGATGGATTATAAGAAAGATGGGAGTTTCGATGGATTATACATTAGGCAAACCAATTCGATATGCCAAATTTCATAAGGATCGGCCGACTATATCCTATAGCTGGCATATAGCTAATTGATCGGAAATGTCATAACGTCGTTTTTTTTTTCTTTGACGCCTGGGCAGAGGCACGCCGCTGGAGAGTCTCCGATCCGAGATGTGGCCCTGCTAAACGCTAGCACGCGAGCTTTTAGGAAGATGACTTAGACCCTTAGCGACCCTTGTCTGCGACATCATCGACAGAGCAAGAGGATCGCCAGGCTCTAGACATATGAGGTGCAGCCCAGCCTCACGAGCGAAATGGCGGCGCCAGCCCCGTTCCAAGAGATAGCAGAGATCACGCTTGCAATAAAGAGCGGCAAAGCTTCAAGTCTAGATGGACACCTCTACTAATCTGGCCACGCAACGGGCCCGGCAGCTTTTGCAAAAGTTTTTAGCAATTGCTTTAAAGAGGGCATCTTCCCTAAGAGGTGAAAGGTACAAAGCCTCGTGCTTTTCTCTAAGCCAGGCAAGCCGCCTAAGTCCTATATGCCCTCTATATAATGCAGGTAAAGCCTTGGAGCACTGCGACCTACGAAGACTTCAGAAAGCCATAACCCTCGCGGGTGACATTTCCCCGTTGCAGGTTGGATTCAAGGAGGGGAGATCTACGATATACGCTATATCCCTTGTGAAGCGGATTGCAGCCAAGGCCACCGAAAGAACCAAGTGGGATGACGGAATTCAAGAATTCCTTCAACAAGGCCTGGTGCGGCTCAAGCTTGGTGGGAATCATTAAATCGCACCTTAGCGATCACATCCTTTGGTACGACATCACCACTGGCACCCAGGAGCACGTGATCACCAGCGGGATCCCACAAGGCTCCGTCCCAGGCCCAGCACTCTGGGACAACATGTATGACGGGGTGCTAAGGGTGGAGCTGCCGGAACGGACTCAAATTATAGGGAACGCAGACGATGGTGGTGGTCGCCAAAACTCCCCAAGTTGAGAAACGCTCCTGCAACGCTGCCATTGAAAGGGTGGTAGAGTGGCTCATCTGCTGATCACAAAAATAATGCTACTATCAAGCAGGAAGCATGTGCAGCTGGCGCCAATCCAGGTTGGCGGGCATGTCGTGAAATCTTCCAGAGCAATCAGATACATGGGAGTGATGATAGACACTTAGCTGTGCTTCAGGGAGCACTTGATCGAAGCCAAGAGCTCTGGCGCGGATGATTCTAAAGTTCAGAGGCCCAAAGCAAGGGCGCAGACCGTCTTCAGAGAAATATTACTGTACAGACTTTTACAGACCTTCTGCAGAGCAATCTTATTGTACGCAGCTCCACTTTGGTCAGAAGCCGCAAAGACGGGATCGTATGCTAAAGGTCTTAAAAGACCCTTGAATCCTGAGAGATTTCCCGGGCTTCCACTCCATCAACGATGACGCAGTCCTGGCTATCGCAGTCCTATCGCAGTCCTGGCTATCGCAGTCCTATCGCAGTCCTGGCTATGGTGCCAATAGACCTGCTTGCTACGGAGGCAAAGGCACTGCATGACCAAAGGAAGGAGCCTTCAGCAGGCTACCGTCTGTGGCTTAAGCGAAACGCCAAAGCCGCAAGCATGGCTAGCAGGGGAAGTGCGCTGGGATGAATCCATCAAAGGTGGACGGACCTACCGATTGGTCCTAAACATTACGTTCTGGATGTAAAGAATGCATGGGGATGTTAATTTTTGGCTGACGCAAATTTTAAGCGGCCACGGCTACTTTAGGAGTCACCTGTACAGGTTTGTCCACAACTAGGACCTAAAGTGCCTCAGAAGTGGAACTGAAACTGCGCTTTACCACGGATGAAACGGATGAATTCCTGGAAGGAATGACGACGGCGGAGCTCCTAGGAAGATGGGTGCTGGATGACGGTGACGTCTGGAGCAACGTATACAGCTTTGCAGTGACAATAATGAAGAAGCTATGACGGCTTTAAAGACAATGAGAAGTTGTCAGAACAGTCCGCAAGAAGCACTAAAGCGGCAAACCGTGTCTGAATCTACGCACAATCACGGTATTTCTCTGCTGCTGCGCTACTGACGGAAAATTCGTATCACTGTGATAGTTAGGAGATTATATTCCATGTCGTGGATTTTGTTATTTTGCTAAATCGTTTTGCGAATCTTCAGACAATATCTATATAATTCTTAGTACTAATAATTTTTTCCATGTGTTTGCTAATAGTATAGGGTAAATAAAGTAATTTTTTTTATAATTTTTTTATTATAGCTTTGCTTTTATTTATTGAATCTACTCTTAATTTTGAGACTAACAATAAGTTGACGAATCTTAACATTAAAATTTAACTAACAGTACACTAAGACTGCATTCTGGTCGCGCCTCCCTCAGGTCGGTCGCTGGGTGGGTAAGTCATTGCGACGCAGGCGTGATTGGTTGCTCAACCTTGTTAGACCTCTCGCCAGGTGGTTAGGGTACACCGATAGCTTGGTTAAGTACTTTACCTTCTGTTCTGCGATCGCTTCTTTGACTGGTAGAATGTTTAAGTCGCGGTGTATGTTTCCGTTGCGAACGTACCACGGTGCCCCGGTGATTGTTCTCAAGATCTTCGACTGAACTCTTTGAACTATGTCAATGTTTCTATTGCTGGCGTTCCCCCATAACTAGGAGCCGTAAATCCATATAGGTTTTAGTACCGAGTTGTACAGCAGGACTTTATATTCAAGGCTAAGAGGTGACCGAGTGTTGATGAAGGCCGCTGGCTTTTAGCTTTAGGTGTGTTCTTTTGGCTTCAATGTGCCGGCGCCATGTGAGTCTTCTGTCGAGATGTACTCCTAGGTATGTTAGTTCGTTTGCTTGTGGGAGTAGAGTGTTGTTTAATGTTATCGGCGGGCAGTTTTGCCTGTTCAGAGTGAACGTAACATGCTTGCATTTTAGTTCGTTCACTTTAATTCGCCAATCTGACAGCCATTTTTCGACATCGACCATATGAAGAGCTAGCTGCGCAGTTGCTTTAATCGGGCATTTTGAGCGGCTAAGAATAGCTGTGTCATCGGCAAACGTGGATGTTGTTAGACGTGTGCTTGTCGGGATATCTGCTGTGTAGAGGACATATAATATTGGCCCTAGCACACTGCCTTGAGGAACTCCAGCTCCAACAGTGTAATCATTGGATATAGCGGTGTTGCACGTCACGACAAATTTTCTGTCGTGAAGGTAGGACTCTAAAATCTTGTGGGTGCTGTAGGGGAGCATTGTCTTGATCTTGTACATTAGACCTTCTAGCCAGACTCTATCGAATGCTTGAGAGACATCTAAAAATATGGCAGTACAGTATTCTCGTTTTTCGAACGCGTTCCGAATTTCGGATGTTATCCGGTTGACCTGCTCAATTGTTCCATGCTTTTCACGAAACCCACAATGGTGTGACGGGATTCCTTCCTGGATTCTCAGGTATGTGTTTATCCGAGACATTAGGCATTTTTCAAAGACTTTAGATAGGCAAGAGAGTAGGCTTATAAGTCTATACGAAGTGGGGATAGTGTGGTCTTTTCCCGGCTTTGCTATCATTATTAAATTTGACTTTTTCCATCTCACTGGAAAGTGGCCAAGTTTTGCGATGGCATTAAATAGCTGGGTAAGAGTGCAAACGGCGCCTTGGAACCTTGGTCGTGTGTACCAGTGGATCCATGTTTCGTCGACTATCAGAAACGGCGCAAAAACTCCTTCGGGTTTCGCTTAAACAGCGTCAAAAACTGCTCTGAAGTGGTCTCACGGTTACGTTTGTTGTCCGGAGTGAGCAAACGCGTCACCCATCGCGCCAACAGCTTTCTCATGCCCAAAATTTTATGCAGGATCTCAGCTATCTCGCGCATCTTCAATCGGCGGCCTGCCAATACTAGATTGTGGATTTTTGTGACGTTATCTTCCGTGGTAGCCGTTTTCGGGACACCTGGGCGTGGTTCAAAAACGTCGTTTATAAATTTGACGAATAGGAGCGGTCCCAAAGAGTAGTCTAGCGGCAGGCCGGACGAGGCAATGAACTGACTAGAGGTGGCATCTTCAATAGGAACGTGGCATGGTCGGTCTGCTAAATTAGATTCAAACCAACTTAACAAAGAACTTAATAATGAAGACCTAGTTTCAACAGTTTAGCTAGTAAGAGTGCGCGACAAACTTTGTCAAAAGCTTTTAGAGAAAACAGCAAAATTAATTATTTGTGACTATACAGTCAGTCAAAAAAAAAAATAGTCACATTTAAAGCTTTCTATCTCAAGAAGAGGCAAAATATTTAGAAGTATTTCCTGTTAATCTCAATTCTTCGGCTCCAGGTTTGAGACAAAATATTTATGAAAAATGTCTGAGTTTCTTTTCTTAACAGCCAAACCATCATAACCAGAGCTTGCAAATAACAGTTAACCGATTTTTTTTTTTTAAAGAGAAGTCTCATTAATGGACCCTTTGAACTTATTGTGAGGAAAAAACATTTACGTTCGGTTTTTGAGTTAGAGGGTCACACTCAGAAAAAAGCCTATATTTTTGTTTAATTTTGATCAGGTTATTTACTGACCCTAAGTATATAAGTAGATATTATAAGTTATAATATAAGCAGCTACTTAACTGCAAGGGTACATCAACTTCGGCTCAGCCCGAAGTTTCCTTTCTCTGTTTTTTGCTTTCCTCTCATGTTTTTTAATGAAATTTTAGAATGTAAGCATGCTTATTGTGCGTACCAAGATACTTTGTAACTCACATCAATTTAAATTTATTTTTGCCCAATTTAATATAAAAATATTAATCATATTATTTTTTTGATTTTACTTTTATTTATTTTTAAAACAGGAGTTTATAGTTTCGATGAATCTTTTGATTAACGAGTCGTTGTGGCAATCAAACTCCCAGGAAAATGCGAAGTACTTCTTTTCAATTGGAGATCGAGGATTTAATGGGCAATCATCTACTTCTGGAATTTCAAGGACCGGCGTAATGTTTTTTACTCAAGTTCATCAAAACAACATTGGATGCTGGAACACGGCGAGACCATATATAAGAGCTAATTTGGAAAAACTAAACCAAGATAATGGTCTTATCCAATTTCCAAATGATTTAAAAGTGGATAACGAAGCTAATCAAAATGTGTGGATTATGAGCAACCGCTTGCCTGTATTTCTTTATAGTCAACTTGACTTCGGGGAAATAAACTTCCGAATTTTAAAAGCTGATATAAATAAAATCATTAATAATACTGTTTGTGATCCAATGAATACATACAAAAATGGATCAAAGTCTGCTGTTCTCTCAATAGAAGAGGGTCAATGTTATTAAAAAACGCATATGTTACACCTAAGGTTTTACCCAATTTTATTGCAATAAAATTAATTTAAAACATTGCTAAGTTGTTTTTTTTTATTGAGTCACAAAAAATAGCCCAGCCGTCAGTTCTGACTTTAAAAACATTCATGATTATTTATATAAATAGCTTTAACGCAATATTGATACCTTTATCTGGCATTTAAGAATTTTCTGACAATTACCAGAAAACTAAAAAGAAATTCGAACGCCCTTTTTAATTTCCGCTAAAGAAGACAGCATTGAATGAATTTGAATTGAATTGAATATTGGCCTCTTTTATTTCACCAGGCGTTTCATTTTTCCGTGACCCCAGCACTCCAACAAACAAAAAAAAAAAACCATAATAAGCAATAAACAATTTGTAGCAATTTTAAAGCTAGCTTTTTTGAAGGATGGCACAAAAAATATTTCTTATGATTTGAATATGACCTTTTATTACATATTATTTTATTCCAGCTCTAGCTAGACCTACAGTGAAAAAATATATATGATATAATGTTAGGAGCTATTATAGATTCCATTTGGGGAATAATCATAAAACAATCCCATCTACCAAATTTCATAACGATCGGTCGACTACATCCTATAGCTGGCATATAACTGAACGATCGGAGGCTACTATACGTATATACTCAAAGATTTACAAATTTTCTGTATCTCGAACCTGAATAAATCGAAAGGTATTATTTTAATTGGTTCATTTTTATCCAATAGTTTGCAAAAGTCATTTAGTTTAACAAAAATTCAAATGAGAGTGAAAAAATACCGATTTATAAAATTTTAGAAATGGCGACACGTGTATAACGCTGAATGTTATAGGAGTTATATTCGCCGCTGCCGGATTCAGTTTACTCAGAACCCGAAGCAGTTTTATAACTTTATAAACGCTAAGCGCAAATCTGTATCTTTTCCGCCTCTGCTTACGTTTGAGAACTCTTATGCGATCACTGATCTGCCGATCTCTTTGCAAAGTTTTTTCAAACAACGTATTCACATAGCACCATTCCAGCTCAGCCTTACACTTATAATATCCAATCAGCCAACCTTATTTTTTGCCCATCTTTTGATCAAGGTGGTGTGTTATCTGATCTTCTTAGGGTTAAGCCCGTGTATTCGCCAGGCCCCGATGGAGTACCAGGCTGTGTGCTGAGAAACTGCGCCGTGGCCCTGTGCAAACCGCTCCTTAAACTTTTTAATTTATCGCTGGAGACCTCGATTTTTCCCCTTATGTGGAAGGAATCTTGCATTATCGCTCTGCATAAAAAAAGGGAAAAAATCTGATGCTTCAAATTATAGAGGCATTTCTAAATTGTCAGCAATTTCAAAGCTTTTCGAAAAACTTATTACTCCACATTTGCAACACCTATGTAGTTCATGCCAACATAGCTTTATTATAGTCCCGTGCCAACATGGCTTTATAAAGCGCCGCCATCTTGGACCCTTACTTTTTACTTTGTTTATTAATGACTTGCCCCTTGCCTTAACTGACTCACTAGTACTTATGTACGATGACGATGTTAAGCTTTGTCAATCCGATTTGGATAAATTTCAAAATTGGTGCTTAGCAAATGACCTAAAGCTTAATGGATCGAAATGTAAACTCATGTCATTTTATCGATCTAGTCCTCATTAGGCTACGTACTTTCTCTATGGAAACGCCTAATAACGTTTAACTCAGGTTAACGATCTGGGAGTCCTATTAGATTTGAAACTTAAATTTACCGACCATATATTCACCATGGTTAATAAAGCTATGGGTGTGCTTGGTTTTATTAAAAGATGGTCAAAAGAATTCAACGACCCATACATTACAAAAACTTTATACACATTATTGGTCCGTAACGTTCCTAGTAGAAGGACTAGAAACTTTCGTCCTCTACTCCATTGTAGCTCGACATATGCCCAACACGATCCGTTCAGGGTATTATGTTCGGAGTACAATGGTTCGGTCTACCACGTTTTGTCCCTTTGCTCTACTAACAATCTTAAATCCTTTATACTAAACGCCTTATCTTTGCAACACTCTTCCTCGTGATTTCATACTCCTATTCCTCTCTTTTACTCTCTATCCCCTCGATTCGAGCCGTACGTTATGCGGCAGCGTCCCTCGGTCGTTTGGACGACAGGTGGGCTGTTGTATGCAGTGGAAACCGCGCGAAATTTTAATTTTTATTAGCATTTTAATTTTATATATGCGATGATTGGTCCCCAACTATTCTTATCGGACGGGAGCTCAAGAAATTGTTTCCTGTTTTTCCTGTTGTTCCGTTTGTTTGATTACACTATTTTGGTTCCACTTATTTTGAAAAAAGTGGCGATAATCTCCACATTTGATCCATACTCCATGGGTGTAACTGAGTCTGAGTCTACGCAGAGGTTTAGCATTTGCTAGCGGACGGCATAATAAGGGCATCCAATTCTCCTTATAATAAACCAACGTGGATTGTGAAAAAATAAACAACCAAAATGGGATCAAAAAGAATTGATCTAACATCCGTTCGATCTAACAGCAGACGCGCCATTTTTTGGCGCTAGTTCCTACTCAACGTGATAACAAAAAGAATTTTGCATAAAAACGAGCAAGAACTTCTCGCCAAAAAAAAAATTTGCAGAAAAGTGTCCAAGCCACAACAGACAAAACGGTAAACTGTTTCTGAAATCAATTCATTATTGAGAAATGACACAGTTCATCTGTGTCATCATAATATATTTCTCTCTACCAATCCAAACATTTATTCGGAATTAACATTCGGAACTAACCTACCGAACATTTCATTAAAACATTCAAAAATTCTTCCAAGATATAACGGAAAAAACTGAACATACAAAAATTGTAGTACACGAATACAACAGTTTGTAAACCTTAATTTTAAAACTTTAGTTTGCCAACCACATCGCCTTAATAGTTTATAAAGCTAAGTGTGTTGTCGGTTATACGAAAATATGCCTTAAAGATCTTAATGACTCTTAGGTCAGTAAAAGCCATTAAACGAGTACGGACCATGCGTCTGGAGTCCCCAATATGGGGTTTGTCAAGACTGCAATAAATTAAGATAAAATAATTTCTTATTATGCTGGTTGTCATTTTTATACCCTTGCAGAGGGTATTATAATTTTAATAGGATTCAAATAGGATTTGAAGAGTATCCAAGGTTGATGACGCCATGCTCCACGTGCGTCATAGCCAGATGAGCGCCATGTACAAGGACTTCAAAACCATCCACGGGGAGCTTGAAGAGTTGGATATTTCAGAAATCAGCAGCGACTTGCGATGGACCGTGTCTGAGCTTGTAGCGTCGATGCATGCCGAAATCGATCATGAGACCTCCCTGCGCTCTGCTCAAATAAATCTGCCCATTCCAGCTCGCCAGCAGCATCATTGTCCAAGTACTCCTTCAAGGGTTGGACCCAGCTACCCAGGCCAAGTGGGAGGAAGGTCAAAATGCGTCGATCTCAGACCTCATCCCTACTTGGGAGTCGATGGCGGAATTGGCTGATTTGATCAGCGGTGCAGAACTCTGGAGACTATGGATGTGGCCACGACCGCCTACGCACCGGGCACACAGTTGGGAAGATGTAGAGTCGCAAATAATATTGGATCGTCCTTTATCATCACCAATTGACCATCCAATGCTTGTATGTTATGTGGTGGGTGGTCCCACTATCTGCTTGCCCCAGATTTTTGTTAATGCCCCCTGGGAGCCGCCTTGGTGAGGCTAGGCGACTCGGTCTATGTCGGAAATGTCTACCACCTGGCCATCACTTGCATGAGTGCCTCGCTGCTAATTGTCGCAGTTGTGGGAGGAAGCATTACAGCCTGCAGCATTTTTTGGAAATTCGGTTATCCTGCAGCCAGCCGTCGCTTGTGCCGTCTACGTTAGCTACAACCAGCCTCTGCTAACGCACTATTTTTTTTTCGCGCGGTTCCCACTGCATACGTACAGCCCACCTCCCGTCCAACCGACCGAGGGACGCTGCCGCATAACATACGGCGGGGAATCGCGGGGATAGATCCGAGAAAGTAAACAAGAAGAATAAAAGTATGAAATCACGAGGAAGAGTATTGTAGAGATAAGGCGTTTAGTATAAAGGATTTAAGATTGTTAGTATAGCAAAGTGACTAAGTGTGGTAGAGACCATTGTAGTCCGAATATAGTACCCTGAACGGTTTGTGGTGGGCATATGTCTAACTACAATGGCTAAGAAGTAGAGGACGAAAGTTTCTAGTCTTTCTACTAGGAACGTTAAAATTTAAGCGTGTTAGTAAATGCTGACTCTCTACATTACATTTAATAAGATTAAATAGAAACATGACACCCAGCCTCGTTCTACAATTTGTTAATGATGGTAAGTTGAATAATAAAAGTCTACTATGATAGGAGGGAAGGTGAAGACTTGCATCCCAATTAAGTCCCCTAAGTGCGAAAATGAGGAAGTTTTTTTGTACAGATTCTATGTGATCTCGGTGTACTCCGTATTGAGGACTCCAGACACACGATCCATACTCAAGAATCGAACGAACCAATGATGTGTTTAAAGTTTTATAAGGGTCGTTGAATTCTTTTGACCATCTTTTGATGAAACAAAGCCTGCCCATAGCTTTATTAACCGTGGTGGATATATGGTCGGTAAATTTAAGTTTCAAATCTAATAGGACTCCCAGATCGTTAACCTGAGTTAAACTTTCTAAGGCGTTCCCATAGAGAAAGTACGTAGAGTAGAGTAGCCTGGTGAGGACTAGATCGATAAAATGACATGAGTTTACATTTCGATCCATTAAGCTTTAGGTTATTTGCAAAACACCAATTTTTAAATTTATCCAAATCGGATTGAAGTCTAGATTGGGCGCTAGTAAATCTATACTGAAAACAAAGCTTAACATCATAATCGTACATAAGTACTAGTGAGTCAGTTAAGGCAAGGGGCAAGTCGTTAATAAACAGTGTAAAAAGTAACCAAGTAAGACCAAGTTGGCTTCCATGGGGCACCCCAGATGTGACGCGGACTAAAAGCGATGTAAGATCTTTAAAGAAGATGCGCTGGGTTCTTCCTGATAATTAACGAAATCCAGATCAGTTGGAAATCCCAAAAGACTGAGTTTACTAATAAGCAGCGAATGGTTAACATAGTCAAATGCTTTACTGATGTCAGTGTAAATGACGTCTGTCTGTAAGCCCATCCGTGACAACCCATCAGTGACAAAAGATGTTAGCTCCAATAAGTTGGTGGTGGTGGAGCGGCGCTTCATAAAGCCATGTTGGCAGGAGATATTATAGTCTACATAGGTGTTGCAAATGTGGAGTGATTAGAAAAGCTTTGGAATTGCTGACAATTTAGAGATGCGTCTATAATTTGTAGCAACGGATATTTACCCTTTTTTATGCAGAGGAATAATGTAGGATTCCTTCGACATAAAGGAAAAATCGAAGTCTCCAGCGATAAGTTAAAGAGTTTAAGGAGCGGTTTGCACAGTGCCTCCGCGCAGTTCTTCAGAACACAGCCTGGTACTCCATCGGGGCCTGGCGAATAAACGGGCTTGACCTTAAGAAGATCCGATAACACAGTGTTTACAAAGTTATCCAACTGCTTCGGGTCCTGAGTAAACTGAATCCGGCAGCGGCAAATAAAGCTCCGATAACATTCAGCGTTATGCACGGTGAAATAAGACCGAGCTACTAAGTATCTTGATTAAATAACTGTACAGCCAGATAGTTTATGCTTGTTTAATATTCTATTCATTACGTTCTTTAAATTTAATAGATGTCTTATATACCAAGGCGGATTATTTGAAACCGAGGGATATTTCCATGGCACGCAAGCGTCGAAAAATAAATTCAAGGTGTAATAAAATTGGTTTAAGGCAGTATTTATATCTTCACATGCCAGTAAATCGGACCAATCAAATTCCAAAATAAACTTATTTAGTTACGTAAAGTCAGCCTTACGAAAAAAACGATCTTTATTAGATTTAAGTTTAGACGTTGCTTGACTTTTAAGCTATTGTTTGATACGGATCCTCAGGGTTAGAAAGGGGCAAAGTTCTGGAAAGAGTAATTCCATCAGGATCAGAAACGAATCACAAGTCAAGCAGCCGACCTAAGGAATTTCTAACGTGGCTAATTTGCCCGAGTGACATGTCGAACATACCCGCATTAAATCGTGGTGCGAGAAAAGCAGTAAGGACGGAGAATTCTCAACAATGGACCACATGAGATCTGGTATATTGAAGTCCCCCAGTGCTACCAGCTGGTCCCCATCAGACAATCGGTCCGAAACGAGACGAATAGCGGACAAATGTTGCCAGTATGTGGGCGGTTCCGACGAAGGTGGTATGTAAGATAACGTATAAAGATTGACCGGACAGAGTGATTTTAACGCAAAGAAATTTTATGTCACCAAACTATTGTGATTTTACCTCTTCAGAAGCGAATTTGGAGTCTACAGATATTAGGACTTCTCCTCCCTTTCGCAGTCCAAATATTTTGAGTTAAATGTTTTGTTGTTGGAATATTATTGATGGAACTTAGATTCATTTCGTTTAAAGCCACTTCAAGTTGATCAGTGCTTCTGGATCTGTATATATTAAAATCTTCTAATATAACCAATTTGCTACTATTTTCTAATCTGCGTAATCTTTCTACATCCGCCATAACTTCGCTTCGAAACTGTTTTATAGGAAACGCAGGATTCTTATAAACAACAATGATATATGTATTAAGATATTTAAAAGCAATTGATTGATATATAGTTCTGGGGTTTAAAGACTTATTTGTCTGTCACTATTCTAAACTAAGTTCTAAGTTCTCGCTGTTTTTTTAATTAATTAATTAATTAGAGCATGTAGTCGCTTTGAAATGGCTTGGCGTGTGACTCCCAATGCTGAAGCAAGGTCTTCTTGCGATTGACATGGATCCTCATCGAGTAATGCTGCAATTTACAGTCTTCGAAAGTTTTTGGCCTTATTCACGCGGAAGGTCGGTAATATCCCAATCGCCGTCTTTGAAGCGATGAAACCAATCACGGAACGTTGTTTAACTTGGGGTAACACCTCCGTAAACTTTTTGGAGTTGTCGATGTGCTTCAGCTGCCGATTTCTTTGAATGAAAAAAGAAAATCAATACTTCCCGCAAATGAAAATTATTTGGCACAAAATCGGACATATTCGAAAATATCATAAGCATTGTAAAGCTTTGTAACAAACAAACATATAATAATAAACAAGTAATAATAATAAACAATAATTTGTAATAAACAAAGTCACTAATATGAAAACGCAGATTCTTTTTCAAATGTCTAGGTTAAGTTTATCACGTTTTCCATATATCAAAATTGATCACCACCTAACGGCTGGAGCCATCTATCGACAAACAGCGGGAACTTAGTTGCGCACCTAATACATTTTCAGAAATTTTTTGCTTGGCATAAATAACTAGTCTATTTTTTTCCAAAATCATTTAATCAATTGCTATCAATTCTTCTTATAATATCGAAATCTTCCAAAGAGAAATTTCTCTTTCTCTTTATGTTAAAGCGAACGGACGTGTTTTTTTTGTGCGAACTGAGTTTTTTAACTTAGTTCATTAAGACTAAACAATCCGGTGTTTATTTTTATTTATTTATATTTTTAAAATTAAACTTTTAAATATTAATCATCCGTATCGCTTCGCGTGTGCAGTGGTATATTTGGAGGTAAAATAATAATTTCATTAATTTTCATCCAAACATAGCTCTGCTCTGCGTCTTCTTCTTTTACGGTGTTGCTTCTATTTCTGCTCAGTAGAGATTCTTATCTCTTTTCTTTGCTGTTCTCTAACCCACACTAATCGCTCTCTTTGATCTCCCCTCTTTCGTTTCCCTGGCACAGTGGTTCAAGGTACGTCAATAATAAAAACAAAAATATTAATAAATAATTAATCATGGATTTTAAACTTGTCTGTGCGTCGAAGTCTTGTAATAAGACAATCACGTCATCTCAGCCTACCGTCCACTGCTGGCTGTGTGAAAACTTTTTACACGCTAAGTGTGCCGGGTTCACAGCCTCAGTTTCGGATGCCATTTCTCGTAGGTTTGGTCTCCACTATTGCTGTGATGGTTTTCGTGCTGTTCAGAAAGAAATGAGATCGTTCATGAGACAGACTAAAAGTAGATTAAAAGAGTTGATTAGCGGTTTTTGTAAAATCAATGACCAACTCTGTGCGCTCGTTACACAGCTTAATAGTCATCAACTATTAAATGAGTAAATGAGAATTTCTCAGTATTAATGAGCAATTGTCCGAATTGGCCTCTGTGGCATCACTACAAGTCACCAGACCCAATAACTCAATAATAGGATATTCAATCGTGCGGACCCCCATTACAAACTGATGCTGCAGTATTAGTTACGGCGGCATTAAAACCCTTGCAGGTGATCCCGCCATCGAAACACATATTTGTTTCTCGGCTTGCTCCTGATACTTCTGAGATAGATATCTCGGCTTATATCAAAGACAAAACAAAAGCCGATATTAAGGTGGCAGATATTACTAAATTCAAATATTCTTACACCAGGCACACGTCATCTTTCAAAATACGTGTGCCCGTGCAGATGTTCAAGACGATCTGTTCCGCCACCTTTGGCCGGAGAACATTTTCGTCCAAGAACATCAGCCAAGTACGGTGAAGAAAAAAATTACCAAGCCTCGGCTTCTGAGCAATTGTCCGATTTGTCCTCTGTGGCATCACTCCAAGTGATACCACCAGGCCCAATAACTCAAACCCCCTTAAGAGTCACCGAACAGGGTATTCAACCGTCCGGACCCCCATTACAAACTGATGCTGCAGTATTAGTTACGGCGGCATTAAAACCCTTGCAGGTGATCCCGCCATCGAAACACATATTTGTTTCTCGGCTTGCTCCTGATACTTCTGAGATAGATATCTCGGCTTATATCAAAGCCAAAATAAAAGCCGATATTAAGGTGGCAGATATTACTAAATTCAAATATTCTTACACCAGGCACACGTCATCTTTCAAAATACGTGTGCCCGTGCAGATGTTCAAGACGATCTGTTCCGCCACCTTTGGCCGGAGAACATTTTCGTCCAAGAACATCAGCCAAGTACGGTGAAGAAAAAAAATTACCTAGCCTGTGGGAGTGAAACTCCCACATGTTAGAGCCACTGACCAACCCTCCACCTCATCTTCCTCACCCTCAAAAAACTAATTTCTTCACTAACACTTACCTATCAGAATACTAGAGGGCTACGTGGTAAGCTTCCCAATGTGTATTCTGATAGTTCTTCCTTTGCATCTCACATTAAAGTCTTTACAGAAATTGGTTAAAGCCGGAGACTTTAAGCTCCGAAGTTTTTCCTGATAAGTACACCACTTTTAGACGAGATAGAAAACTGCGAAGGGGAGGAGGAGTCCTAGTTTTTTTAGACTCCAATTTCGCTTTTGCAGAGGTAAAATCACAAGATTTTGGTGACATGGAATTTCTTTGCGTCTGGTCTCATCTGGTCCAATGTTGAAAATTCACCGTCTTTACTGCCTAACTCGCACCACGACTTCCCTGCGGATATGTTCGACATTTCACTAGGGCAAAATAACTACGTTAGAAATTCCGTAGGTCGGCTGCTGGACTTGTGTTTCGTTTCTGGAATTACTCTTTCCACTCTTGAAGTTTTAATAGAAAACAATAGCTTAATTGACCTTAAGTCTAAACTTCGTTTCTCAAAAAGTTCGTTTCTTCCGTAAGGCTGACTTTACAAAACTAAACAAGTTAATTCTTGAATTTGATTGGTCCGATTTACTGGCATGTAAAGATATAAATTCTGCCTATTTGGTCATTGAGATTTTTCAATGACTTTTATCCAAATGAAAACAATTATTTAGTTTCACAACATAGTTTATATATAATATAGTTTATTTTAAATTATGTGCACATATGAAACGGAGCGAGACAAAGCTCCAATTTATGATGCGTATGCACTGAGATAAAGGGCAATAATAAAGACGCCGAGTCGGCTTGCGACCAACAATAGAAATAAAATATAAACAAAGATACGACAAACTATACTTATTATATTTTAATCTATATCGTGGCTGTTGCCTGACCCAATACTGCCTTAAACAAATTTAATTACACTTTGAATTTATTTTTCGACTCTTGCGTGCCATGGAAATATCCGTCGCTTTCAAATAATCCGCCTTGGTATCTATTAAATTTAAAGAACGTAATGAATAGAATTTTAAACAAACATAAATTATCTGGCTGTACAGTTATTTATTCAACATACTTAGTAGCTCGGTCATAGTTCGCTGCCGGATTCAGTTTACTCAGGACTCGAAGCAGTTCGATAACTTTGTAAACACTAAGCGAAAATCTGTAACTTTTCCACCTCTGCTTACGTTTGAGAACTCTTATGCAAACACTGCCCGCTCTCTTTGCAAAGTTTTTCCAAAAAACGTATTCACAAAGCACCATTTCAGCTCAGCCGTACTTTTATAATATCCAAACAGCCAACCTTATATTTTGGCCATCTTTAGATCAAAGTGGTGTTTTATCGGATCTTCTTAAAGTCAAGCCAGGCTGTGTTCTGAAGAACTGTGCCGAGACACTGTGCAAACCTCTCCTTAAACTCTTTAACCTATCGCTGGAGACTTCGATTTTTCCCCTTATGTGAAAGGAAAGGCTTACAGACAGACGTCATTTACACTGACTTCAGTCATCACTGTTTATTAACAACTTGCCTCTTGCCTTAACTGAATCACTAGTACCTATGTACGCTGATGATGTTAAGCTATGTCTTCAGTATAGATTTGGTAGCGCCCAATCTAGACTTCAATCCGATTTGGATAAATTTAAAAATTGGTGTTTAGCAAATAACCTAAAGCTTAATGGATCGAATTTTAAACTCATGTTATTTTATCGATCTAGCCCTCACCAGGCTACGTACTTTCTCTATGGGATCGCCTTAGAACGTTTAACTCAGGTTAACGATCTGGGAGTCCTATTAGATTTGAAACTTAAATTTACCGACCATATATCCACCACGGTTAATAAAGAGCTTGGTTTCATCAAAAGATGATCAAAAAGTTCAAAGACCTTTACATTACTAAAACTTTATACACATTATTGGTCCGTCCGATTCCTGAGTATGGATCGTGTGTCTGGAGTCCTCAATACGGAGTACACCGATATCAAATAGAATCTGTACTAAAAAAATTCCTCATTTTCGCACTTAAGGGACTTAATTAGGATGCAAGTCTTCACCTTCCCTCGTATCATAGTAGACTTTTATTAATCAACTTACCATCATTATCAAATCGTAGAACGATTCTGGGTGTTATTTCTGAGATCTATCCCCGCGATTCAAGCCGTACGTTATGCGACAGCGTCCCTCGGTCGGTTGGATGGAAGGTGGGCTGTACGTATGCAGTGGGAACCGCGCGAAAATTGATTCGGTATTTGCTGAAAATGAGCTGAGGAATGCTGTAGATGTAACATATAAAACTATCTACAGTCTTTTAATATATTATTTTTTTTAATATAGTTTATTAAATTAAGAGCTATAAATTGTGTAAATTTATAGAAATATATATTTATATAGTTAAACAAAAATGTAAAAATTGTGTGTAGATTTAAAAAAATTGTTAATTAAAAAAAGTGCAATATAGATTAAGCTATTTATTTTCCTTTCGTGGATTGAGACCTTGTCGTGCTGAGGGGGCTGAGTATGTGAAGATTCATAATAAACATCACGGAAACCAGAGTCAATCCTGATCATAAACGATGAGGCGGTTGAGAAATGACCTGACTGCTCGAACCATATGTGTCGATCACCTTCGCTAGATGCCATGATGCTAGTGGAGTATTGGACTCCTTGACGAGCACAACACTGCCGATTGAAATGTTGGGTGTTATCGTGCTCCACTTAGGACGCTGCTGCAGACTTGTCAAGTACTCCTGGTGCCATTTTTCCAGAACCCTTGGAACATAGATTGGACACTCTACCAGTATCCCAGCCAGCCAATAGGAATGTGATTCTGGGATCGTCGTGAATGGTCGGCCAATAAGAAAATGGGCTGGTGATAGATAGTTGTCATCTTTATCTGATGTGTAGCATAAGGGTCGTGAGTTTACAACAGCACTGATTTTCGTAAACATCGTGCGCATTTGTTCATATTTGTGTGTGCTGTTTCCGATTACTCGTCGAAGATGCAGTTTAACGCATCGAACTGCTGACTCCTATTTTCCCCCCCAATGAAGGGCACGTGGTGGGATGAATGTCCATTGTATCCCTTCGTGATAAACATAAGAGATGCTGCATTTCATCGAGGAATCGCTTCGCTTCGATGAAAATTGTTCCGTTGTCGCTGTACATGCGGTTGCATTTGCCTCGTATAGAGAAAAATCTTATGTTTCTGTGGATAGGTCCGTTGCGAGTTCTAGGTGGATCGCCGAAGTGACCATACAAACGAATAAGCATATATATCCCTTGCTTATTCGTGGTTTGAGCACCTTCGCATCCTTCAGAAGAATGGGTCCTGCGCAGTCACGTCTAGTGTTGACGAATGGAAGTGCTTTCGTGATACGTATGCTGGGTAGATTTGCTATACATTGATGCATTGTGTGTTGCCTTTGCCGAAAGCAAGCCAGGCAGTTGTGCATGATTTTGCGTATTCCATTTTGTGCGCCAAAAATCCAATATCTTAGCCGAATTATAACGAAGAGAGATGAGACTCCATGGTGTAGGTTGATGCGATGCTCATGGACTATGATCAAATAAGTGAACCGATGGTTCTTTGGAAGCAAATGTTTTGCATCAATGTTCCAATACTTTCCAATGTTTGCTTCCAGGGATGTTTTGCCTCTGCTGACAACTGTGAATGATGGATTCGTCCGCCCACTCTGAGCAGGTTGTCCTTGTCTATGATTGATGAGAGCTTTACCAATTGAGATTGGTTCCCTAGAGCCTTGTTAGTGCATAGCAACTGGAGTTCCGGTTGAAATCAATGCTTGTGTTGCGTGTTGCAGCCATTGATTTCATCGAATGTTAGAGAAAGTGATGCTCGTTTTGAAGATGGATGTTTGATGAATAAATCGCAACACATAACCAAGCGTGTGTATAAGCTTTAGCCAAGATGATATGCGATTAAGAAGCTTATCCAAAGGGTTCTCCGTCGTGACAGTCATCTGCGCAGCTAGGAAATTTGTTTTGACTTCGCATTGTATGCGTTTGTCTAAAAGAGAAGAACAGTTGCGAGAATTATTTAACTTCACCATGAATTCATCCTTGTTGCTCAGCCATGAGGGTCCTTTACACCATAATTGGAAGTCAATGAGCTCGGATACTTCCAAGCCACGGGATGCGCAATCCGCTGGGTTCGATTTTGAATCTACATGTCGCCATGCATGCTTCGGAATGGTCTCGAGGATCTCTGATGTGCGGTTACCAACAAACGTCTTAAGTTGGACCGTGTCGCTCTTAACCCAACGTGGTATCTGGATCTTGTAAAAATTGTCAAGATCGGCTCGCCATTTGAGCCAGCTGCCTGCTAGTTTTCTCGGTAGTTCGTCGTCCCAATTCAAAATCAATAGCCAGAGTTTTTGAAATAGTATTTTGAATCGAACAACGACTGGTGACAGTAGACCGAGAGGGTCGAATATGCGTGATACATCCGACAACACTTGCCTCTTGGTGCAGCTAGGGTCTTTTGATAGATTCACATTGTACGACAATTTTTCCTCCCCAGGGTGCCAATGCAGACCTAGGACCTTGACTGAAGAGTGTCAGGAATCCGTATTATCCTCCGATTCGATGCGTTTGGTATTCGATACCCATTTCCCGAGCTCAAGCTTAGCACAGGACATCAGATGGACGAGTTCGTCCAGATTGCGTAGCAGCTCATCCTTACAATTTTATCCAGTGAGAACGTCGTCGACATAGAAATCTTTCCACACGGTCTTAGCTGCATTCGGTAACTCCTGCTGAAGGTCAGCAGCTAGTTGCTACAATGCATGGACTGCCCGAAATGGTGCACATAATGTTCTATATGTTCGTCACCGAGCATATTTGGAAGTGCTTGATAGGATCTGTTGGATCCTCTCTCCTTACGATTCTCTGGTAGTCTCTTTGTTTTTCACTCTCCCAGATTTGACGGAACATCTTAACTATGTCCGCTGAAAAGACCTATTTGTACATACGGAATCGCAAGCACACAACAAACAGGTCTCGCTGAATTCTCGGTCCGATCTAAATGGTGTCATTCAACGCCATGCCTTTAGCATCTTGATATGAGCCGTCAAAAACCACTTTAAGTTTTCGACTCAATACAGGATGATGTGGTAAATATAAATTCCTTCCCTTGGGAATTTCGCACGGTGAGATACCTCCTGATATTCCCTCACGAATTTCACGTAGTCGTTACAAAGCTGTTGATTATTAGATAAGATTGTTGATTACAGTGCTCCTTGAAGAGTATCTGCGAATTGTGTTTCGGAAGTTTTAAACGGAAGTTCCACGATGTACTTGCCCTGTTCGTCTCGAGTGTGTGTTGCAAAAAGTTGTTTCTCGACCTCGTCGTCTTCGGGTTGCACTTCTGCTTTGCGTTGGATGCTCTCCAGTTCCCAGAAACGTCTGAGATAAGCATCGATGTCGATTGTTGTTGTAAGTGCCATAGCGTTGCTTGCTTGTGGTGAAATTAGTGATGTAATTACCCATCCGAAAATTGATGATATAGCAACGAGGTTTCCTTTGTTGTCGTAAATCTTTCTCCCAGTTATAGCACTCAAAACATGTTCGCTGCCCAAAAGATTCTTATGAAATTGCCGATCCTTATGAAATTTGACATATCGAAATGGTTTGCCTAAAGAAGAACCTATAGATAGTCCCAATCTTCTAACTTAAAAAAAAACGAAGTTATGGCATTTCCGATCAATCAGTTATATGGCAGCTAAAGGATATAGTCGACCGATTCCGGCTGTTCCGACTTATATACTGCCTGCAAAGAAAAGAGGGTGTGTGCAAAGTTTGAAGACGATAGATAAAACTTAAAAAATTAACAAAAAAATTTCATGCCGATCCTATAAAACATAAAAAAATAACAAAAAAGTCTCTGCCCAAAACTTAAAACTTAAAAATTTACCAACAAAAATTCATTGGCCAAATCATAAAATTTAAAAACTTTACAAAAATAGTCGTTGCCCATCATTGCCTATCCTTTGAAACAAAATAGTGTATGCCCATTATCGGGTCAGGCAGCAGCCACAGCACAGATAATAGACTATCACTAAGATCACTAAAATATTAAAGGTATAGTGTGTACTATTGTTATTTATATTTTCGCTATTATTGGTCGCAAGCCGACACTTTTCGGCCGCTCGGCTTCAACGGGCTTTATCTGTATCAATCAGTTATATGGCAGCAACAGGATATAGTTGACCGATCCCGGCCGTTCCGACTTTTATACTGCCTGCAAAGGAAAGAAGGGTGTGTGCAAAGTTTGCAGACGATACCTTTAAAACTGAGAGACTAGTTTGCATAGAAACAGAGAGACGGACGGACGGACAGACGGAAATTGTATCGACTCAGGAGGTGATCCTGATCAAGAATATATATACTTTAAGCGTCGGAGATGTCTGCTTCACTGCGTTGCACACTTTTGACCAAAATTATAATACCCTCTTCAAGGGTATAACAAGAACGGAAAGCAAACTTCGGGCGGAGCCGAAGTTTATATACCCTTGCAGTTAAGTGGCAGCTTTTTTTTAGGCGACACGTATGCCCTTGCTGTAGCAGGCGCTTGAAGACACTATATATAGCCGAAGAATTAAAAATTTTCTGTGTGCGTTCATTCATATTGTGGGGACATCGGTGTCACCAAACAAAATATTTTTATATTCACATATTTCTCCAAAATACGCGTCGATTGGTACCTTAAGCAGCACGATCCGACATTTCTTTCAAAAGTTATTCAGGAAAAAAGATTTTTTAACAATTTCCCAAATGAAGATGTTGCCAAATTTGGCTCCGAAAAACGTACCGTCCGCATTTCTCTTATTTTGGCTTCTAAAATTTTGAAAAAATGTTAGTATATTCTTTAGTATGTATAGTATATTCTTATAGAGAACAACGTTTGTTTTACGATTTTGTAAAATTCATTAAGGTTACTTTAAAAAATTAAAAGGACTTTTACAACCAATGAATCTAACTTCACATGTTATATTTCGTTAGAAAGGTTTTTTAAAACTATTTTTCACTTTCTTTAAGATCAAACGTCAAATTCTTAAGGAAAAAGAAACACACTGAAACAAAAACTAAAAAACCCTTTAAAAGTTTTTTTTTCAAAATTGGCTGTAACGATCCTAATTATATTAAATGTGGAGATATTTTTGAGATAACGCAACTTTTGATACATCGTTTATATCTGGGAGACGTCGCTTACTCAAAAATATTCTTATTCGGCACGTGGAACAATAACAATAAACTATATAAACACGTGCCGGGTAAGAATATTTTTAATGTATAATTTTTTATACATATATTGCATATATGCGGGTAGGCCACCATTATTTTACCTGGTAAGAGGTTTTGTTTATATGATTTTTATAACAGTGAAAATTACATAAAAGTGAATAGTGTGTTTTAAAAATAGTTTTTCAAATTATATTTGAAACAAAAAATTTGGTAAGTCTATTTTCCCGTTGTTTTTCCCGAATCCTGCGCTAGGAGACGCTACGCTAAATCAAACTTTCATCTTAAAATGTATTTCACTATAATTTAAGTTTTCATAATAATTCATTTCCATACATTTTCGTTTGGATAATTTATTTTTTCAACTAGCGCGGTAAAAAGTTGCCACGTATATAACGCTTATCCCTGGAGCAACGCCGACAAGCTTCTTTAAATCGGAGCAGTGCTCGCTACGAACAAAATGGATCCCAAATAAGAGGTCGAAATTCTCAACACATTGCCAATGTTCGCACTAATAACCCCGAATTGCGGGAGGAAAGTCGGGCACAGGATGTCATAGCGCGCGCCCATAGAAGACGTAGCGAGAGGATCCGTAACATTGAGCGAATTCGGGATGGTGAATGTCATGCTCATCATCGCCAGGATCTTGCCGTGTCCCAGAAAGGAATCGCGACATGGAAGCACGCGCGACCCGCCGCGAGCAGGAGTGAAAGACTGCTGCTCATGCTACTCGGAGGACCATCCCGGAGTACCGAATTCCTCAACGGATTCGGGATATGGAGGCACACGCGACTCGCCGAGAGGACCCCGAGGAGCGCCGACGAGAGCAAGTGCGAAATACTGCTGACCATGGAGCTCGGAGGACCGATCCGGAGTACCGAATTCCGGAACGGTTTCGGGATGCCGCGGCGCGCGCTGATCGTTGCGAGGATTCAGAGGAACATGCGAGGGAACAAGGAAGAAACACTGAAGAGCACCAACAACGACGAAGGAATCCGGTAGACAGACAGCGAAAACTGGAAAGGAACGCCAATAACCAGGGGAAATACCATCGTAAGGTCACTGCAACGGATAAACTCATCACAATGGAGGGAAACATGACTACAGCAGAGGATTCGGGAAAAACATATTCGGCAAACGGCAGAGGATCGGTTAATAACCTTCAGGATGGATCCCCAAAATCGATTGGATGCTTCACAAAGACAGTCGCAAAGAAATATGGACGCAAGAGCTGAACTTTCGGAGGATGAGATCGAACAGGAACGAGAGTAGGGATCTGTATTACAGGAAGTCCATTAAAAAAGGAGGCTAGAGTACGCTCACAATTTCATGACAGAAACTATTCGGCCCGCTCGTGTCCTTGAAGCTGTACGGTACTTAGTGAATACCGAGCTCTACAGAAAGCACTACATTTCACTTAACGAGTCGTGGCTAGCTCAACTTTAAAGAAATAATGAAGTTCTTTTTATTGCGGATAAATCTGATCATGAATCAGTAGAGCAACTTATTCAGCACCTATCCCAAAATGCTGCAGAGCTTGAAGAAAATTTAAATTTGCATTGCATTGGAACCGGGTTATGGCCGTGGTCCAACAAGCTTAACGCTTGACGAAGATGCAGAGGAACTTTCATTTCCAACTATTTCTTGCGGGGAAATATTTAATGGAAATACAACCTATGCAAAAAAAAATCAGATCACAAATCCATTTGCGCTGTAGTTTCTAAAGTTATATATATGTATAAATTTTATGAAATGCAACGTATACAAAATTCTATTTCAATTGCCTTACGCAAAAAGTCAGGAGCAGTTACTGGTAATGTGCAGGATTAGTCATTTGTTCACAGACTTGTGAAATACGATGATGGCTACCACATCCTTAATAGCCTTAATAAGTAATAGCCATGATTCGACAATTCGGCCTGCCAACGTTTTTTATTACACTGCTGAAATTAAGTGGAATGAACTTTTAGTTATCTTTTCTCTTCTATTGGAATGAACTTTTAGTTATCTTTTCTCTTCTATTGGACAATAGGGCTACCAGCGAGGAAGAAGCGGCAGCTCTTTCGAGCTCCGTAAAGGCTCGGTTAATCCGATCCGATCCTGTGACGTGCTCTCAATACTTCGCTTATAGGTTGCGACTGTTAATGAAATTGTTCAAACCCGATATTTTGGAATATCCATGGGAATATATCTATTAAGAGGAAATTGCAGCACCTAGGGAACAACTTTATTAACGCTACAGAAATATCAGCCGAAGAAGCAGCATATAATATTTTGGGCCTGCATATGTCGGAGAACAAAAGAGTTAAAATGGCTCGCTCAAATGAAGAATTAGTTACTAAAGAAAGGGTTGGATATTTTTGAGCGTAGTATTCTCGACCGATATCTGCAAAGGGATGATTATGTTCTTGGTATAGATTTCTCAAGCGCAATACACGATCTGCCGCTAATTATAGTGAGGACTATGATGATGCAAATGATTTGGAGGTAGATGTAGAAGACTAAGTTGCTAAGCAAAATTATCCGCTGATGGACGGGTTTGGTTGTGTTCGCAAGCATCCCCTGATTCTTAGATGGGTTCGCTTAAGCATTAACTCTTCACCATCTGATTATGTTCGAGAGCATTTAATGCTCTTCTATTCTTGGCGAAATGAAGAAGCTGAACTTCTTTCCAACGACATTGAAAACACATTCAGAACTAATCATGAATATATTAAGCTCATGAAAAGGAACTATGATGTGTTGGATGATATGAAGTTAGAAAATGTTCTTAATGATTTGCAAGAGGATAAGGGGGATCATTATCCCCCTGTTTCTAAGGAACATTTCCTAATATGGAAGAAAATGCCTCCCAATTTTTAGACGAAGAATTTAGAGCTTTAGCCGTGTCAAACATAGAGCAGAGCGTAAATATTTTTCAGGATGACAATGCTACGAATAACCCTGATGAAGATGGCGAACTATATTTTAAATATCTTTTACGAAAACGTTGATGGAGGGGTGTTGGGAAAAGCCGACTGATTTCAACCATATATCAGTCAGTGACTTGGCGAGCCAATAAGCTTCCTGGTGCTACGGAAAAGCTGCTTTTGGAATTGGAGGATTAAGGATAAACTTCATTCAGTAATTTCTCTTCCAATTAATCAGGCCTCAGGTCCCTGATTATTCATTGCAAATTGATAGATCTCCAATTAATTATAATCGATGAAATTTCCATTGTTGGCTCAAAAATGCTTTTATTTTTAGATCAATGGCTTCGTAAACTTTTCCGAAGCCCAGACTTATGTTTTGCAGGAAAATCAATTATAGTTTTTGGAGACCTAAAGCAGCTTTCACTAGTTGGTGACAGATGGATGTTTTTGGAGGGGCCGAATAATTCTTATAACGTTTTAGCAGGAAACTGCGAGTATATCTGCACGAAATAGTGAAAATACGTAAAGATATGCTCAAAAAATTAAAATCTCTTATACTCAGGGTTTACCATATGTTCTTCATCTCAAAACAACTGCCAAATATATGGTTACCGTCAATATAGACACAATTGACGTACTTGTAAATGGAGCAACTGGTGAGGTAAAGCAAATTGACCACTGCGTAGTTAATGGCTCAAATGTAATAACTCAAATTTTTTCGAAGCCATGGTTGGTGCTATTGCCAGATCAAAAGTTCGAAACAGTCCCGAACCCGAATGGAGTCCCATAGTCAAAGCCTCTTGAGTTTTTCAGTGCGGAAGAGTAGAGCATGCTTCTGTTGACAGAAAACAATTCCCAATTGTCCCTGCTGAGGCTTTTACCATCCACAATAGCCAAGATATAGCCAACATATAGCAAAGTCACCGTTTATCTTAAAAGAGGCATTAAGCGAGCTTCGCTATATGTTGGATGCAGTAGAGCCACTAGCGCATCGGGACTTTTCCTTCTAGGCGACTGTGTTCCTCCAACAAGATTTGGAGCTCTTAATTATTTTCGAGTCCCGTTTATTTTTCCTTACAAAAAAAAAAGTTTAAAATAACCACTCTTCTTGGTTAATTGGAGTAAGCGCTAAGATTATGTTCTAAGTACGTTCTTAATATTTCATAAATGGTTAATTTTTAAACGTAACTAAATGTTACAACAAACGAACTACATCAAAAGCTCCAACGAACGCTTCCAAAGCGACACAAAACAAAACGAATTCAGATTCAAATTCAGAAAAACGAAAACGAAAAGAAATGAAACTAGTTATCGTGCGTCTTTTGCAACTAAATAGAGTGTCCTACTAAGAGAAACTAAATGTATTCTATAAATTAAGCCACCTAATGAAACATTGTCATGGTCAACATAGAATTCAACAAGAAACCAAAACAGAAAAACAAATTAATTCCCAATGCGAGTGAAACCAAAATAATGTGTTTCCAAAAAGTAAAGATTGGAGAGCCTTCGGAAGGACTCCTCCCCCACTATAATAGGCATTCTAACACCTAACAAAGAGCGCTGTTGCGCAGGTGCAACTTCTGCTGTTTCTGGCGAGAGGAAAAGTTCTTGGCTACGCATTATGAGCATGTGGTTGACAGAAATGAACAATCTCTTATATTACCATAATGTTGAGTCTCTTTGAAGCCATCTCGAAAATATTTTCAACGATACTATTATTTGTTCTGCAAATTTTCTTTTCTTTGTCGAAACTTGGACTCTTCCCAGCGAAGATTTCTTCGCGCGGTTCCCACTGCATACGTACAGCCCACCTCCCGTCCAACCGACCGAGGGACGCTGCCGCATAATCTACGGAATCGCGGGGATAGATCCGAGAGAGTAAAAGAGAGGAATAGGAGTATGGAATCACAAGGAAGAGTGTTGCAAAGATAAGGCGTTTAGTATAATGGATTTAAGATTGTTAGTAGAGCAAAGGGACAAAACGTGGTAGAGACCATTGTAGTCCGAACATAAAACACTGAACGGATCGTGTTGGGCATATGTCGAGCTACAATGGCTAAGGAGTAGAGGACGAAAGTTTCTAGTCCTTCTACTAGGAACTGAATCCGGCAGCGGCGAATATAACTCCTATAACATTCGGCATTATTATTATTATTGGCCATCCCAACCCTATCGGGTCACAGCCTGTTGCACAGTCTGCCTCCACGCTTCCCTGTCCTGGGCACGCCCTCGCCAGTTGTTAACACCAGATGCAGACAGGGCTTCCATCACCTGGTCCTGCCAACGTATCCGGGGTCGTCCTCTCCTCCGTTTCCCGACGATTACCGCATCAAATACTTTACGAGCCGGAGCGTCTTCTTCCATACGGGCGATGTGACCCAGCCAGCGGAGTCTTTGAATTTTGACTCGGCTAACTATATCAACATCCCCGTACAGCTCATACAGCTCGTGGTTCCATCTGATGCGATAAGCATCGCCAACGCAGATTGGGCCAAAGATTTTGCGGAGAATTTTTCTCTCGAACACTCCAAGAGCAGCTGCATCGGATTGCACCACTGTCCAGCACTCCGCACCATATAAGAGTACTGGAAGAATGAGCGTCTTGTAGAGTGTTAGTTTTGCCTGTCGAGAGAGGGCTCTACTGTTAAAGTGCCTACTGAGCCCAAAGTAGCACCTGTTGGCAAGTGTGATTCTCCGCTTAATCTCCAGGCTGACATCATTTGTGCTAGTTATTGCAGATCCAAGGTAAATAAATTCCTTGACGGACTCAAAGCTATGGCTGCCTGCAGCTAGCTGGGAATCAAGACGCCGCGATTCTCTGCTAGAGCACACCATAAACTTTGTCTTGCCCATGTTCACTGCTAGTCCTACTTTAGCTGACTCTTTTCCAATAGCCCCGAAGGCTGCTGTAACATCACGCTTGGTTCGGCCAATGATATCAATATCATCGGCGTAGCCAAGGAGTTGGACACATCTGTTTGTCAGAATTGTGCCCGTCCGATGCACACCAGCCTTCCTTATAATACTCTCCATTAGGATGTTGAAGAGCATACAAGAAAGCGAGTCGCCTTGTCTGAGACCACACTTGGTATGAAAGGTTTCGGATTGGTCATTTCCTACCCTGACAGAGCTGATGGTGTTGCTCAATGTCATCATGCAAAGCCGTATCAGCTTTGCTGGTATACCAAGTTCAGACATGGCGGCATGTAGGCGATCTCGCCGTGGACTATCGAATGCAGCCTTGTAATCGACGAAGAGGTGATATGTGTCGATTTGGTTTTCATAGGACTTCTCCAGGATTTGGCGCAAGGTGAAAATCTGGTCAATAGTGGATTTGCCAGGCCTGAACCCGCACTGATAGGGTCCAATCAATGCTTCAGCATGGGGTTTCAGGTTTTCACACAGTATACTCGTAAGGACCTTGTATGCGACTGGAAGAAGGCTAATGCCACGGTAATTGGTGCGCAATGTGGCATCACCCTTCTTCAGGATAGGACAGATTATGCTGTGGTTCCAATCGTCGGGCATGCTCTCCGTAAGCCATATCTTGCTGATTAGTTGGTGCATGCTCCCTACCAACATATCACCAGCAGCCTTAAACAATTCAGCCGGCAGGCCATCAGCACCTGCGGATTTATTGTTTTTAAGTCGTTGGATTGCATCCTTGACTTCGGCATGGCTTGGGGTCGGTACGTCCACATCAGTACCATAGATTGGGGTTTGTGGATCATACTCTACAAAGTCATCATAGCTAGAGTCAGCTAATAGACTTGAGAAGTGATCCCTCCATAACCTCAGCACAATCTCTGCATCTGTGACTAGGTTTCCGTCATCGTCCTTGCACGCAACTCCTCCAGTCTTAAAACCTTGGGTCAGACGCTTAACCCTCTGATAGAAGTTACGAGCCTCATTCCGGCATCTGCTGCTCTCAATGCTCTCACACTCACGCCTCTCCTGTTCTCTCTTCTTGCGTCTGAAGAGGCGTTTCTCATCTCTCCTCCTTGACCTGTAGACCTCGACAACAGCCCTTGTAGCCCCAGCTTGCAGTGTTCTTCTGTAGGCGGCGTCTTTTGCAGCTGTAGCGTCGCGACACTCCTGGTCGTACCATGGATTCCTCGTTGGGGTACGCTGGAATCCAATGACCTCTTCTGCAGAAGTTCGCAGGGAGTGGGATATGAGCGCCCACATATTGTTGATGTCTTCAGGTGTTGGAGTTGCTCGGCTCAGTAGGCCTGAGACTTGGGTGGAGAATGCATCCCATGTCCGTTGTGATTGCAGCTTCACGATGTCCAGCTTTCTTAACAGTCCTCGACGTGCAACCTTCGCAACCCATAGCCGTGTGCGAATCTTAGCTGCAACAAGATAATGGTCGGAGTCGATGTTGGGACCCCGACAGGATCGCACGTCGAGTACGTTAGATGCATGCCTTGCATCGATCACAACATGATCGATCTGATTTCTGGTCAGTCGATCAGGAGAGAGCCATGATGCCTTATGTATGTCCAAATGACGAAACCCAGTACTACGAACTACCATATTATGCGCTGCGGCGAAGCCTATTAATCTGAGACCATTGCTCGAGGTGGTCTCATGTAGACTAAATTGCCCAACGGTGGCACCAAAGATGTCTTCTCGCCCTACCTTGGCATTAAAATCCCCAAGGAGGATCTTAATGTCATGGGAAGGACAGCGGCCATAAGCCCGGTCGAGCTCCGCATAGAAGGCATCCTTGGTGACATCGTCCTTTTCTTCGGTTGGGGCATGCGCGCATATCAGGCTGATGTTGAAGAATTTGGCAGTAATTCGGATCGTTGCAAGTCTCTCGTTTATTGGCAAAAATTGAGAGGCCCGACGCCGCAGTCTGGCGCCTACAACGAAGCCACAGCCAAATTCATGCCGTTCTGGATGGCAGCTGTAGTAAATGTCGCAGTTCTTCTTCTTAATACAACCTTGTCCTATCCATCGCATTTCCTGGATAGCAGTGATGTCAGCCCTACATTTATTGAGGGTATCTGCCAGTTGTTGAGCAGCACCTGGTCTGTACAATGTACGTACATTCCAAGTGCATACTCTCAAATCATTGTCCTTTTTACGTGCGCCATGGTCGTCAACGTTAGATCGGTACCGTTCCGAGGCTTCATCTGCTTCATTCACTGAAAGTTTGTTTTCCATGGGTGGATTTCAAGTCCTACGCCACAACCTAGTTTGAAGAGCTAGGACTCTCGTCGCGCGCTTTAGTTTGTCAAACAACGGGTGTTGAATGGCAATCCAGGGAGAACCACGTGGAGGTAGTGCGTCGGCTTGGGGAGAGCAGTGATAAGGATCATGCTGGCATTCACCAAGTTGAATGCAATCAGACACTTTACCTTATATACTCTCCCCCATTCTCCCCACATTCGGCATTATGCACGGTGAAATTAGACCGAGCTACTAAGTATCTTGAATAACTAACTGTACAGCCAGATAATTTATGTTTATTTAAAAGTCTATTCATAACGTTATTTAAATTTAATAGGTACCTTGTATACCAAGGTGGATTAATTGAACCAGACGGATATTTCCATGGCACGCAAGAGTCGAAAAATAAATACAAAGTGTGATAAAATTTATTTAAGGCAATATTAATATCTTCACATGCCAGTAAATCGGACCAATCAAATTCAAGAATTAACTTGTTTAGTTTTGTAAAGTCAGCCTTACGAAAGAAACGAACTTTTTGAGATTTAAGTTTAGACTTAAGGTCAATTAAGCTATTGTTTTCGATAAAAACTTCAAGAGTGGGATGATACGGATCCTCAGGGTTAGAAAGTTCTAGAAAGAACAATTCCATCAGGATCAGAAACGAAACACAAGTCTAGCAGCCGGCCTAAGGAATTTCTAACGTGGTTAATTTGCCCGAGTGACATGTCGAACATTCCCGCAGGGAAGTCGTGGTGCGAGTTAAGTACTAAGGACGGTGAATTCTCAACATTGGACCCCATGAGATCTGGTATATTGAAGTCCCCCAGAGCTACCAGCTGGTCCCCGTCAGACAAACGATCCGAAACGAGACGAATAGCGGACAAATGTTGCCAGTATGTGGGCGGTTCCGACGAAGGTGGTATGTAAGAACAGGTAACGTATATAGATTGACCGGACAGAATGATTTTAACGAAAAGAAATTCTATGTCACCAAACTCTTGTGATTTTACCCCTTCAGAAACGAATTTGGAGTCTACATAAATTAGGACTCCTCCTCCCCTTCGCAGTGTGCTATCACGTCTAAAAGTTGTGTACTTATTTGGAAAAACTTCGAAGCTTAAAATCTCCGGCTTTAACCAAGTTTCTGTAAAGACTATAATGTGAGATGCAAAGGAAGAACTATAAGAATACAGTTTGGTAAGTTTACTACGTAGCCCTCTAGTATTCTGATAGGTAAGTGTTAGTGAAGAAATTAGTTTTTTGAGGGTGAGGAAGATGAGGTGGAAGGTTGGTCAGTGGTTCTAACATGTGGGAGTTTCACTCCCACAGGCTAGGTAATTTTTTTTCTTCCCCGTACTTGGCTAATGTTCTTGGACGAAAATGTTCTCTGGCCAAAAGCTGGCGGAACAGATCGCCTTGAACATCTGCACGGGCACACGTATTTTGAAAGATGACGTGTGCCTGGTGTATGAATATATAAATTTAGTTTAATATCGGCCACCTTAATATCGGCTTTTATTTTGGCTTTGATATAAGCCGAGATATCTATCTCAGAAGTATCAGGAGCAAGCCGAGAAACAAATATGTGTTTCGATGGCGGGATCACCTGCAAGGGTTTTAATGCCGCGTAACTAATACTGCAGCATCAGTTTGTAATGGGGGTCCTGACGGTTGAATACCCTGTTCGGTGACTCTTAAGGGGGTTTGAGTTATTGGGTCTGGTGGTATCACTTGGAGTGATGCCACAGAGGACAAATCGGACAATTGCTCAGAAGCCGAATTTTTCCCAGTTCCAGCCCTTTGGGTGGCCAGAGATATAAGCGGCTGAATAATTGTCGGCTGAGTAACCTGAAGTTTATTCGCCACAAGTACATCACTAACAGAGGATTTCTTACACTTTGGGGACACATTTAATAGTTGAAGACTACTAAACTGTGTATCGAGCGCACAGAGTTGGTCATTGATTTTACGAAAACCGCTAATCAACTCTTTAAATCCACATTTAGTCTGTCTCATGAACGATCTCATTTCGTCCTGAACAGCACGACAGCTATCATAGCAGAAGTGGAGGCCAGACCTTCGTGAAATGGCATCCGATACTGAGGCCGTGAACCCGGCACACTTAGCGTGCAAAACGTTTTCACAGAGCCAGCAGTGGATGGTAGCCTGGGATTAGGAGATTGTCTTATTACCAGACCTCAAAGCACAGACAAGTTTAAATTCCATGATAAATTATTTATTAATATTTTTGTTTTTATTATTGACGTACCTTGAACCACTGTGCCAGGGAAACGAAAGAGGGGAGATCAAAGAGAGCGATTAGTGTGGGTTAGTGAACAGCAAAGAAAAGAGATAAGAATCTCTACTGAGCAGATATAGAAGCAACACCGTAAAAGAAGAAGACGCAGAGCAGAGCTATGTTTGGATGAAAATTAATGAAATTATTATTTTACCTCCAAATATACCACTGCACACGCGAAGCGATACGGATGATTAATATTTAAAAATTTAATTTTAAAAATATAAATAAATAAAAATAAACACCGGACTTAGTCTTAATAAACAAAGTTAAAAATCCCAGTTCGCCCAAAAAAAACACGTCCGTTCGCTTCAAGATAAAGAGAAAGAGAGCCATAAATTCGTTGGTTTTTAAGTTAGAAGGATGGGATGCAAAATTTTATAAGGATCGGCCGACTATATACAATCCGATACATATCTAATAATATGAGATGTCGCCATCAAGCGGACTGCCACTCAACTGAAAGAGTATATCAACTTCGGCTCCTTTCAAAGTTAGCTTTCCTTTCTTGTTTTTTATTTGATATGACTTTTATTTATTTTAAAAACAGGAGTTTCTAGTTTCGATGAATCTTTTGATTAACGAACCGTTGTGGCAATCAAACTCCCAGGAAAATGCGAGGTACTTCTTTTCAAATGGAAATCGACGATTTAATGGGCAATCACCTACTTCTGGAATTTCAAGGACCGGCGTAATGTTTTTTACAACAACAAAACAACATTGGATGATGGAACACGGCAAGGTCATTTTAGTTATTAATAAGCGTGGAAAGAGTAGGCAAGAGTTAAATAATAAACCAATTGAGTTATTTTATTATTACTTTATTTCCTTCCTCTATAGGAATATAGTCTGCATTCGAATAGTCAGTTAGTCTCACCGTTGCGTCTGTTCTAGCAGTGCCCATACTAAAATGTATTTTCCTATCCTAGCAAGATATAAATGAATAAAAAATATAAAATGTATGAAAAGGTAGTCTAGCGAGGGTTATTAGCGTATATTGTGCTTGTGGACCACCCTCCCTTTAATTATGATCGTTTAAATAGTTCCCCAGGTCTCCCTCAATAACTTCCTCCGAACATAGCGGTGATAGCTTATTTCCTAGTCGCTTATTTCTTATTAGAAAAACTTTTGAGGACTTGATAGTCCTCATAGGTCCTATTCATATTAACTTGGTCAAGTGTCTTTTCTTGGGCTTCTTGAATTTTCCTACTTATTCCTTATTCCTCGATGCGATGGTTTGCACTGTTGCGAATTTCGAGAATTTATCGAAGCATGGAAGGATAAGGGTTCCGTCTGTTGAGAAAATATCAATTTGTAGGATTTTTCCCACAGAAGAAGGTATAGGTGTTTCTGCTACTACCTGCCTAAATGGATGGCGTTTATATTTTTTCATGGAACAGGTTTTGCAGTTCGACATAATTTCCATTGCTAACCGTTATGTCTAGTACGAAGCTTTTTATATACTTGAAGGAAGTGCTAGGGAAGGACTCCATTAGTCGTTGCTGGATAAATGCCAGAGTTGGTAGGGTGCAATATATTGCGTTTACCACTTCAGCGTTTACTTTCTGTAATGCATTTGGCAGGTTCTCCCGGTTGGGGGATTCAATTATGTGCCTCACCTTGCTCTTAAACAAGATGAACGTTTCCACTGAAAAACTGTTTCCATCCTCAATTATTATTTGATTGCAGAAACAGTTTACTATGTTGTCGGTAGTAGGTCGATAGTGTATGTCAGGGACTGTTTGCTATGAATGGTGGCTACATCTGATCGTCTTTTTTTTTACATCTGTGGAACGTCTTTTAGGGCGTTTATGTTTTGGCGAGACAACGAGTCCGCCACGAATCACCTTTGATCACCTTTGCGCCATGATCTTCAATAATTCCTTTCCAGCTCTTCAATTTCGCGTTAGGGATTTTTCTGAGACGGCAAAGGTGAGTGGTTGGTAATCTGTAAAGATCCGCAAATCTTTTACTCCGTAAAGGTAATTTCGTAGGTTTTTTAGTGCCCAAACAATGCCGAGGAGCTCGTTGTCACCTGAGACCGTCCGTTGTTAACTCAAACGGCCTCTGGGTGTGTCTGGGTATGATAGCAAAACGTCCTCTGATGCCAAGTTTTCCCTCAGCTTGTCAAACGTTTCTCCCTGTTCTTTGCTCATATTGATGTCAATCTTTCTTGATTGATATTTGCTGACTTTGCCATTTTCTCCCTTTAGAACATTTGTTAGGGGCCTTGCGATTGTCGCGAAGTTTTTAATGAAACACCTGTAGTAGTGTACTAACCCCAGAAATGATCTGAGGTCGAAGAGTGTTTTGGTGGGGGAAAATGTATAATGGCATCTATTTTTTCGAGTGAAGTTCGGAGTCCCCCTTTCGACACTATGAACCCCAAATATTCAACGCACTTTTTAAACAACTTTGACTTTTCCTGGGATACTTTCATGCCTGCTTCTAAAAGTTTTGTTAAGAACCAATCCCGTCCTTTACGTGGACTTCTTTTGATTTTGAGAAAATTATGACGTCATCTACATAAACGTAGCATAACTTAGAGATTCCCTCTCTTAGGACGTCATCGATAGACCTTTGAAAGAGGCTCGGGTCATTTTTAAGTCCGAATAGCATTCTACAAAACTCGTATTTGCCATTGTTTATAGAAAAAGCAGTTTTTTCCCTGTCTTTTTCCGCCAGCTCTATCTGATGAAAGCTTGATTTGAGAAAAATTGTGACTCGCCCACGGTCGACAGTATTGTCGAAATTGTAGGGATAGGATATCTATCATCTACGGTTCTTTGGTTTAGCTTCATGAAGTCTATAACCAAACGCTTCTTCTTAGCCCCATTTGGGTCTGTTCCCTTTTTATCTATGACCCAGGTGGGGTTGTTATATGGAGACTTGTATGGCCTTATTACACCGTCTGCAAGAAGTTGTTTAACCTCTGCATTGACGAATTCGGTTACACCCATGGAGTGTGGGTACGACCTGGAGTACACCGGATCCCCATCGGTTTTAATTGTGGCTATAGTGTTTATATTAAATGGCAGCGCTTCGTCCGGATCGGCGAGGACTTTATGATTTTTTACAATCATTTTATCAATGGTGGCTTTTATTGCCAGGGGAACGTCTTAATAATCGATTTTAATAAAATTTAGGTTTTTTGCCTTATGGTGATATTTTCATTTCCATTGTTTGTGTGCAGAATATTGTCGGTAAAATCGAGTTTCGCATTCACTTGTTTAAGCAAGTCGAGCCGTCGATAATGCCGTCAAAGTCTTTGAGGTTATTTAGTATGAAAAAAGGTGTTTTTACGTTTAAAACCGAAACTGAAAATAAACCGTAGACGATAGACTTAAACAATATTCGTTACAGCACTTGACCTTAAATTGACTTTGACTTTCACCAAATAATGCTGGAAGAGAAATATCGCTTCCGTTCTTGCATAGATTGCTACTGCTTACTGGTAAACTATTGCTATCCGTGTAAGCGCCGATGGTGTGATGAAAGGTTAGTAGGTCTTGGCATACGTTGCCAACATTCTCACCCCCCCTTGAGATACTCAATAAAAGAAGCTAATGGTCCACTTTAGATACTGCTGCTAATTTTGTTGATCTTCCATCATGTCATTGGGATTTATTATGGTAGTCCGCAATTGGCAGCTCATGATCGTTATTCCAGCTTACTGGAGTTTATGGATTATTTTTGAAGTTATGCCTGTTTGCGTCGCTCGGACGTCCATTTCTGGTATTGTGGTTGCATCTTGCCTCAATACATCTGCTTCTGTTGGTATGGAAGACCATGAGATCATTCTAGTTCAGTTGCGACCTTTTGGCCGCGTTGCACGCCGGCGCCTGAGCCGTCGATGGGCTTGAGATAGTGATGATAATTTCTCTACTGACAGTGGTGCTGCCTTTATGGGCACCACTTATAATGAACCGGATGCCTCCTAACACTAAATTGTAATAGCTATGAGTATATCTCCTTTACATAATAAACTCTAACAAACTATATGTGGTTATCAAGACTTCATCTTAGTAAGGAGAACCTGGATACTTTGAATCTCCTGCGGCATCCCTTGGTTGTCAGTGCTGTTATGCCTGCCCGTTTTTTGATTAGTTTCTTCCTTGCAGTATATCCGCCCCCATTGTGTATATCCGCCCCATGCGGCTAATGGCTGGCTATACCTAGCATTATTGCCCCAGAGTATTGATCAGTGATGGTCCAGCTTGTCCTCTTGTTTACAACTATGCGTGTGCATAGTTGATAATTTCTCTAGTTAATTTTTGACTTCCAATGCCCTTGATGTCTTTACTTGTACAATTGCTGGACATTCTTGCACTGAGGACTTCAATGTTCTTGACGAGTTCAGTTTAGCTCGTCCTAGTAACGTCATTGTACGGCTCTGGATCACACAATCCGGCCTGATCGTCAGTTTGCCTACGTCCTCGATAATGATCTAATCCTCCTCTGCTGACCATATGTTACATACGTCATCATTATTGGTTTTGTTGTCCCGAAGATCCATGCATTTGGTTCCGTCAGTTGAACTCAATAGCTAGTACTGATTGGCTCTGCTTTACATTGGTCTACCCGGTGTCTTGACCAAACGGCCATTCTACACGTAATTGTTAAGCGTCTGGGCCGAATAGCTTTGGTTTAAATTCGCAAACCTTGTCACTGTTGTCACGTGTGTTTGTATTTTTGTAATCACCTGTCTTACTTGTTCCACTGAGACCAATATTGGACTTCATTTTCCTTTGTGTGCCCCGATTAGTACATTTACTAATCCTGCATCTTGGGCTCGACGAATGTGGTTCCCACCACAACCAATTCAGAAACGGCGTCTAGGAGATATCGACTTGATGCCTACCTTGATCTTTGAAATGCTGGCCTCTAGAACCTGTATCGTTTTTTGAGATTCGACTGCTTGACTTAATTTTCCTGAACGTGTAACCCGATTAGTGCATTTGATACTGCGTCTTGGACTCGGCGAATGTGGTTTCCCACTAATTCAGAGACTACGTGTTGAAGATATAGATTTGATGCGTAGTTGCCTACCTTGATCCTTTTTTTGGTAGTGGAGGTATGGGTGTTGCCCAAAAAAGTATTGTTATTATGGTTAATATTTTTGAAAATATATACTTGAAAATTTTTTACTTTTTTTAATGATTGGCCCCGTCTTTGCTATTATTGATTGATAACACTGCCAATCGATGAATGGCCCTTGTTATGCAATCTGATGCTGTACGGATAATAACAGTAATTTTCACCGAGTGATTAAACCTGTGCGTCGCCTAGATTGGTGAAAGTCGGGTGATGCCGCGAGTGGTTCTCCAATGAGGAAGGGCCCTGGGGTTAATCACGTTAGGTCCTTTGAGCTGGAAGATATAGTTGTCAAAGGCCGCGACTCTAGAATGGCACTATGTTTGAAGTTCTTCATGGGTGAGTGAGGTGGTGTATAGAGTTCGTTTCAGTAGACGTTTGGCTGATTTTACTGCGGCTTCCCACAAGCCTCCAAAGTGGAGTGCTCTGCGTGGTATAAATTTGAACTAGATTAGATTCGCGCAAGTCTTTTGTATTGCCTTTTTTGTGTCATCTGCGAATATTGCTTCCCATAAACTCGTTGCATGGTCCAACAAAATTGGTCGCGTCGTCACAATAGACCTTTGATGACAAGAAGGAAGGCTTGTATAATTAAATCTTTGTGAGACCCGCTCCGCCGGGTGTGTTTCAACAACTTAGGTTAAGCCCGGCAGCATCTTATACAACTGATGACTGTTTTCTGAGCCTTCCTTTCCTCTTAGCGATTAGAATCGTTGCCTGAGCAACAAACAAATATTGAGGATAATAATGCTTGTCGTTCTATGTCGTATATGTTATGGTCTTGCCATTGATAGGTGGGTTGAGAGACTAATACCGTGTCCCAGTCTATTTTCAGCTCCCATAACTCTTGCCTTCTTATCTGAATTTGATTCTTGCTTCACCCAACAGGTTGATTAGTTGATCCCTTATGGTGTGACCTCCGGTGAAACAAGAGGATCATCCACGTAACAACCCTGACCTGGGCCAGATGCTCAGGTGCTGTGTCCGCAAGATAAGCATCGGGTGGCCAGTAATGGTGCTGTTGCTGTGCCATAAATGACAGTGTTAACAATATTTAATGGTTCCGTAGGCTTGTGTCTCAATAATATAATTTGGAACTTGCGGTTTGCACTAATCACGTCAATACATATTGATAAGATCAGAACTGTAACAGAATGGATAACAATTCGCTTTGAACTGTTGGCCCAATTGATCTACTGTCAGTTGATTAGCCAATTTGTAAGAGATCACTTAGACTTTTTCCACTCATTTTCGTCGCCGATGGATTAAATACTACCCGAAATTTGGTGGTGACCAAATCTGACAGTGGTAGGTTTCAGAACAGAATGGTATAGAATAACAAAATGATCTACTGTCAGTTGATTAGCCGTCAATCTAGTAGTATGACTAAATCCTCGTATTGATCCATAAATTCTACATATTTTTGAAGATCAGAATCCCGATGAAGTTTGCTTTCCAGAGCGTAAAAACGCTGATGTGCCATCCGATGGGATTTTCCAATCATTTGTGTATATTTTATAATCTTAGTCTTTTGTCTGTCTTCTTTAATTTTTTCCATAAAATGCTGCTCGTACAAGTTCTCTTTGGTGGTAAATGCCTTCGGGTTCTTTTCCAGTATGTCTAATTTCCAAAATTGTTTAAGCAGTTTCTCTTCACAACCCTTAGGTTCTGCCAAAGTCGATGCGAGACTGTTCATGGGTTTATTTGTCTGTACAGCGGACTCAACTGTTGCTGGTCCGACCACAATCCATTACACAAACAATGGCTGGTCCGAAGTGGACCGAAGGGGACCAAAGTCCGAAGTTTATTTGACGTGGCTCGATTAGTTGTGAGAGGTACGCAGCACCAAGCAGAAGATCAATACCTTGTGGCTCCGTGAAAGTGGGATCTTCCAAGAAAATCTTTAATGGAATATTTTTTTGGGCGCTCAATTGGTTGAGACGGTTAGTTCGACATTAGCATATATGAAACTACCGGCGTTTTAAAGTTAGTATTTAATAGAAACATGTTTAACACTTCTCGGCGATTGCTTTTTTTTGTCCCTTCAATGCCAATGATTTTCATGTCGGATGGTGGTAATTGTACTTTTAACTTGTTTGCCAGTTCCTGGAAAATTATGTTTACTTGTAATCCTAAACAGAGTACTACGCGCACTTTTGTGTCATGTTTCTGAAGGACTGTGGACTTCCCCTTGGGCAGTCACGAGTAATACATATGGTGTTGTAAATTGTCTGACTGCGGATGCGCTTATTCAAGTTGTTGTATAATGAATCATTGTTTGATGATTCTTTCGGCATAACTGACCTTTAAACTCTGATTTGAATGCACTGGCTGGGTGGTATACGGAAACAATTTGTGCAGGTGTTATTTTTTGTGTCCTTTCGCTCGGAGCCATGTCCAGGAATTTAGAGCAGTTTTGAATTCGAAAGATGCCGTGGGCGCATACAACAAACATTTTTACCGGGTGAATTGGGCGATGAACGAAAGCCAGCAGTCGCAGATGTCATTTTTGTTGTTACTTGGCTGATTGCTTGACGCTCCAAGTATTCAAGAATATGTTTTAGGGATTAGGGATTGTTAAGTTCGTGATTGCAACTTCTACACATGATAGCGTTTGTGAATCTAAATTTTCTTCAACAACGTATTGCTGTACATTGACTAACATCGTTAGTACATACGCAAACTAAGTTAGATTAGTTAGATTTAGAGGTTAAGCGTAGATTTGCTTAAAATTCTTTCTGCTGCCAGGCATCTTGATAGCTGGCATATCCCACAATTTTAGAGGAGATTACATGGTTTTCCAAAAACCAGAATGTTACAGAATCGCTATAGTTGGACCTTAATTGTGGACCAATTCCGTGAAAATTTAATTTTAATGATGCAATTTGAAACTCTTCAGTACTTCCCAATACATTCACCTGTGGATGTGTCTTAAGATCGGAATCCTTGATTACGACGACGGAGCAGCCGCACACCTTGCGGGGCTTGCCTTCCTTGTCGATCTTGCACAGGCTGGACTACACCCCGAGGTGTTTCCACGCGGATCCGAGGGATTTTGGCAGGGACCAGCTTCTTGAAGTTGGGCTCATCAAAGGACTCGGCCGGAATGCACAGCACGGCCTAACGTTTGTTAAGAGCCTGGCAGGTCTGGTGAATGTCATGGACGAGGCCATCGGCGATCAAGGACTTCTACAAGACCTCTTGCAGAGCAGTGTTAATGTCCATGGCGCCATCAAGGACGGGGGCAGCGGGGGGCACATCTACGTCAACGTCGGCCATTATTCAGATGTAGCGGATGCAGTGTACTTTTGATAATCGGAAAGAAAATGAGCTTTCGGGTTCCGTGCTGATTCGGGTTCAATTCATCCTAAGTAGTTGTGATGTTCTTTTTTTTTGAGATTTTTGACCAGAGGTGGCGGGAGCCGGGAGCTGGGGACGGAGTGCCAGCAGAGCTGGATTTCGTTCTTGTTAACTTCCTTAATTTGGAGCTTATATGAGGCAATTGGTACACCAGTATCCTCCAGCTCATCAAGGAGCGGTGCCAATTCGTCTGCTATGCAGTTGCCTATGACCTGGGACGCAAATGAGTCTTAGACTGTTTTTGAGTTGCTGGTGACCGAGCTGAGGCAGCGAGTCCTGTGTTTGGTATGCTAAGTATGGCATTTAGGGCGTGGTTAGGGGGTGGATCGTTGTGTAAACCTGATGCATAGTGCTGCTGCTTGCTGTATTTTTTTTTAGCTTCTTATGGACTTTCTTCTTTTTGAGGGCTGGCTGCCATCCCAATACTCCATACAGTAGTATCTGTCTGACTATGGCGGTGTCGGTCAAGCTTACAATGTAGAAGAACATGCCCCACATGAGTCCTACGGCTTTTTTGCAGGTAAAAAGGGCTACAGCAGCCTTTTTGACCTTATTTCAATGTTAGAATTTCAATTCAGCTTCCTATCCAATATTAACTGTAAGTATTTGGCACTATTGCTGAAGGATAGCCTTTGGTTGTTTAGTCTTAGGGAGACGAGGGGCGGGACTTAGTTTTTCTGTCTGAAAAGAACTAACTCTGATTTGTGAGCATTTATTCCCAGGCCATTTCCTGCTTGTCCATTCGGCTAGGGTTTCTAATTTTACCCGCATGGGAACGTAGAGTCTGTGGATATTTTCCTGTGAAAAGGATGCCGCCGTCATCCGTGTATGCCATTATCTCGCAGCCTCCCTCTTCCATATTAGATAGAATCGAGTTGACTGCTATGTTCCATGGGATAGGGGAGAGGACTCCTCCTTATGGTGTACCTAGTGAGGACGCCACTGTTCTGCAAGGTAGAAGCTGATCAATTAGCCCCACCAGCTGGTCATCTACCTCAAGAGTCATAGGGGCGCTAGTTATGGTACTTGGAAAAACGTTATTAAAGACTCCTTCTATATCCAGAAAGTCTACCAGGGCATATTCCTTCTGTGAAATGACATTCTCTATTTTGGAAATGAGCGCGTAGAGGGCAGTCTCGTTGGATTTAGCCTTTTTGTAAGCAGGTTGTGCATTAGATATTTGGGTTGGGCTAAGGTGGAGGTGATCTTAGGTGGAGTGCTCTGACTCTTTCCAGCGTGTTAAGCAGAAAGGATGATAAAAAGATTAGCCTGAAGTATTTTGGGGTCGTATCCAATAGCTTGTCTTCTTAGGGTATGAAGACGATTTGTGAATTGAGCCACTGTTGTGAAAGTTTGCCTAGTGTAAGGGATCTATTAAAGGTATTTAGGAGCCAATTTATGGCAATATCCCTTGCTTGTTGGATTTGTGCAGGTATTATCTCGTCTAAGCCGGCCGGTTTATAGGGCTTGAAACTGTGTAATGCCCAGTGTAAGGTTTTCTGGTCAATTTCCAGTTTGAAGTTTGTGGAAGGGGCATTTGTATTGAGCGGAGTGTCCACTATCGGAGTGCAATCTGGAAAGTGGGTGTCTAGCAGTGTAGCTAAAAATTCCTCACTTTTACTGGTGCAAGTCCCTAGGGTTGTGGCTGATTGGGATAGAATTTTCCTCAAAAACAGACTCACCGCGGTCGTTTGTGTTGGAGCTCGCCCATTATGTATAGTGAGCCCCATTCTATTATGAGGCCTATGTTGAGCTTTTCGTTATCCTGTTTTCCACCCTACATATGTTAAATAAATCTTTAAAGATCTTGAAAAATTATAAAAGGAAAGAAAAGAATTTGAAAAGAAAGATGGACTCAAGAGGTGGCCCTGTACAATAATATAAATACTTTATCCACCCAACGTGTCATAGACAACAACGCTCCCACCTCGGCACCAAGCTATAAACATTTGAAAAATTTTAGGCAGCGCAGTCGACTCACGTATTATGCAAAAACATCGTGCCTTTTACGAAGTCTTTGCTTGGCAGCGGTGCGGCCTAAAACCAAGCTTCGTGTCTATGTATGTATTATGTTTGACACTTGTTACTCGGAGGCGGCAAGAAGCTGCACGTGCCATTTATTGATTTTGCTCACAAACTCACTACAAAATTGTGTGAGCCTGGGTGCCGACCACTCCTTTACAATTGTTTACAATACGGGTGAACGAGCAGATGAGAACTTTTTGAAAACCAAAGCTTGTGTGGCCGAGTGTGCTGAACATCCATTTTTCAGCGGGTCACACATGAGATCTGGATTTGAACGCTCAGTGCAGAAACATGATATTTTATTAATTTTATGTCAGCTTTATATCGGCTCATTTTATGTTTAATCAATTTGTTGTAAATCACTGGCCAATAACTTCCGTCCGATCTGAAAAATTCTCAAACTTGTTCTGCCTGCTTGGAATTTAGGGCTGTGTACTAAATATCACATTTTCTTTGACGCTTTTAAAGCCGCTGAGTAAAACGCAAGAAAAAGATGAAGAACTGATCAAGTATGGGGCGGAAATGGTTACTTCAATGCATTATAAAAATCTGTACAATAATTTAAAAAATAGTTTCAAAAATTAAGGTTGAATTAACGCAGTCACTTTTTATTTTTAATAGAAAGTTAAATATCATGTTAATTTAGTTTAGTAACTTCTGAATCCGGTAAAAAAAAAAACTACAAGAGTATTATAACTTTAGCTGGGGTAGTTCTTAGGTTTTTGCAACATTTTAATTAGTAGTTTAAAATAAATAATGATACTACTATAATAATACTCATTAATTTTTTTTTCGAATAGTGATAGAAGCTTTGATTGTTTTATACGCGAAAAATGTGTATAGCCATACCATTGAGAAGATAAGCAAGTGCCGAAGCAGGAGCAGTGGTTGAGGGGTCGTAGCCCAGACGTAGTCCAGCACTAGCGGGCGAAGAAGTTGCAGATGAGCATGGGTCAGAATTGGAGCAGCTCGCAAAAAAGTTTTTGTTTCGAAAGGAGAATGTTCTGCATCCTTTTACACAGGCCATATCGTATCGTTAGTACATATCGTTTTTGAAATGTTTTTATATCAACTAATATTAATAAATCTTATATAGCAAAAACAATATCTATGGAATACTCATTTAAAATAAAAATCTCCAATTTTATAGATTTATTTTTGTGCTCCTATGACTTTTTCCCAAAAATTTTTCTATGTAAATATTTTTTTTTTGGGTGATATCAGTTGATCATATTTTAATTTCGGAATCAACAAAAATCGATAAATAAACTTATTGAATTACTATCTTCTTATTGAATGACTATCTAGAACTATATTCATGTTTAAAACAAACCTCTTGCAGGTTCAGCTGATTCAGTAAAGCTTTACAGATTTTGTATATAGCCATAACTTGTTGAAAATATGAGACTAAAAACTCTTATTTAATTAACGAATATGTTGTATAACTAACTAAAATAAATGCAATTAAACTATTTGTAGCTTTTCTTTTAACTTAAAAATAAAACATAGTATGATCTACCGATTTCAAAAGCAAAAAAAATTTTTTCGGAAATGCACAAAATTAAAAATTGTGTTCATAGACGCACAAAAATAAATGTATAAAATCGTAGATTTCAACGGATGAGTATTCCATAGATATGGTAACTGCTATATGGATTTTTTTAATTTTAGTTGGTACACAAACATTTCAAAAATGAGTATTACTATAAACAATGATGGTCATCGGAATTACATGGCCTATATAATTCAATATATGGTATAATTCGATCAATTTCTTTTCTTAGGTGTACTGTGAAACTGTGAATGATGGAACCTGTGTTGTTCTGGACTTTGGTTAAGTGGAGCCTACAGGATATGGAACAGCTGAAATTATGCGTGGAGGAAAAAAAAATTGGAAATAATCGGCCTGTGTTATTAGCCAATAGAGGCACCGCATATTGTACTTTAGGCTTGGTCCTTTTTTCCTTAGCCATTGTAGTTCGACATATGCCCAGTATAAGTCTCTTATGGTTTTATGTTTGATCTACAAAGGCCTCCATCGCATTCATCTGCTTTAAATCTAAAAAAATCGATTCTTTATTTCTTACGTGAGCACAGCAATTCTTCCTCATTCCTCAGCAGTATTCTTCTTATTCCATCCATTTTCAAATCAATTGTATCTACGTGATTGCTCCATACACCATGCGGCAGCGCCCTTTTTTCAGTTGGGCTGTACGTATGAAGTGAACCATGAGAAAAAAAGTCCTCCACTTAAATAACTTGAGACTCTTTTCAAAAATGTACACCGAGATCGTAATTAATCTGAACAAAAAAACTATTAGTAAGCCATTGTCAATAGAATGGATCCGAGACATCCACATGTTTATACAGAATTCTTAGTTGTCAAATATTGCACTGATGCTTGGTATAGCATCGATTTACTAGGTCTTTGCTACAATTTTTTTCGCGAAGACAAATAAGAATGGATAATATTCTTCCTAGCGGAATGCGGTTTCAAATAAGTAAAGTAAGTTAAGCACCTCCTTAATTTAATAAATATTTGAATTTTTATAAATATTGGAAATAGGAAATATTGCAGTCCAGTGTTTTGATCCAGGGTTAGGTATGATATGATGTACCGACCACCAGCATCTGCCGTCATGTGCTCGGTCTCTCGCGGTATCTCTCGGTCGCTTTAATGTATTAAATCAGATCGAATAAATGAACGCCCATACAACAAACAGAATGTATTTTACTAACCACGAAAATTCTGACCAGCTACGAGCCAACGATTTTCTTAACTCCTAAGTAAAATCGAATCTTGATCATTGGAGCAGTGGCGACGTGGTTGAGATTTATTTGCAAGCTCTGATATTGCAGAGGAACTGACCCAAGAGGGACACCCCGAAGGAATGTCAGATGAAGAGGAGGAAATTCTAGAAGGGTACACCTTGGAGAATGGCTAGAATGGCCCCTGTCTGGTCGGTGATAGGGGCTTAGAGCCCACATTTATCGCAAAGAAAAGTACTTGACAATACTCTCTTCTTGGACTCAGGCTTGGTTAGATAAAATTTTTTTTGAATTTGCGGTCAAATTTGAGAACTTCTCACTCAATTCTAGGAAGGATAACTGAGAGCTCTACAAAAAACAACACTTGATAGATCTTCTCGATGATAGGTTGAAACCAAAGACTTAACGCCATGGTGGAGACGATCACTGCGGCCTGCGCCGGGGTGTACCATAAGGCCTGTCCTAAAAAGAGAATGGGCAGCAGCAGTTCAAAGAATCTCGACGCTAGCACCATTCAAGACAAAGAACAGCAGAGGCTCTCCTTGATAAAGATCTTGTAGACTATATTAAGACTGCGTACAGACAATGGATTACGTCTAGCACGGAATCCCTGGAGGCCCTTAACAACGCACACTTCCTTAGTGGCCCAGGAAATCCAAGGGCGTGGCATGCGGTTTCGTCACAGGTTCGTCACCTCTTCAATGGGTTTTTTAACTTGATATCAAATGTTTTTTCTGGATATTTAGATCAGTTATTTATTAAAAAAAAAGTCTCATCATGTATAGAAAATTTTTGTTAGCCTTCTCCTAACAGCTGATTCGCTGTCAGCAAGAGCACTTTAAATTTGACCATATACACCAATTCTCTTTTTTTCTTAATTTTTAGATTTTGACATAAAAGAAGGTGCAATAGTTAAAAAAATGTCCAATGATGTAAAGTATGCTCTTGTCTTACTTCTTAGATTTTGACATTAAAGGAGGTGCAATAGTTAAAAAAATGTCCAATGATGTAAAGTGTTTCAATCTATCGAAGTGGTTTTAAAGTTATGCGTTTTTTTAATATATAAAGATTATTGATTTTAAACGCTTAAAAACTCGTTAAAATATTTGCCGTAAATGAAAATAAACATCACAACTTTATATGTAGTTGTGGGAAACCAAATAGATAAACCAAACTAACAGATAATCAGATAGTGGATAGGTTAAAGTAACTACATTAATATAAATTGAATTGAAATAGAATATGGGATGGGTCATAATAGTTTTTCATGTTCAGCGTAACTCGATTTGGGGATTCGTGCCGCAGGGAGTTGAAAGGTACCGTTTTTTACCGTAGAGTGCAGTTGATCCAAAAGGGATTTTGAGTCAACCAGACCATGTATATGTACATGTTTTACAATCTTGCAATTTTAGTAAATATAGCAATAGAAGCCTGTAGCCATAAAGCGACAACCGACATCGAGGAACCAAGTTCAGATTTTTTGCGTGATAAAAATATATGAGCACCTGATGAAACCTGGATCAAAGTGGATTTGTGGTTTTAAATAAGACTCCCATTTTTAGGGTAGAAAGCCTGAAAAGTTACAAATATATAAAATTTTGGCTGGCTTCAAACCGAAATCGAACGCACACACGTGAAACAGTGTATGTGAGTATGTGAGCACGCATACATATAAAGATGAATTTAACCGCGGATCAACCATCTTGATGAAGCACCTCTCAGCGACTGAACAACCAAAAATTTTCAATGAGATTATGAGCGTAATAATGAGAATGAGAGTAAAGATTCTCTCTGGGGCCTGTTGGGACCCGTCACAAGAAGTTTTTTCGTCCATTTTCGTTGTATAAAATGAGTAGTCTGTATGGTTAGTGGTTTAACAATGTTAAATCCATTTATTTCTCTCTTTAAGTTATTGACCAGATTCTGAATTTGAAGTATGTCTTTAAATTTTTTTGTTTATAGATGATTATTCAAAATGAATTCTGTTTTTGTTAGATTAATACATAAGACATGGTATTCATAATTAATTGGTATTGCAATATTACCTGTTTTGAATATTAAATATTCATTCCTTGCGGTAATGCTGCTTCTATACTTTGTCCAATGACATGGTGGAATGTGATAAAAATTAATATTGATGAAAATATTGTTTGTAACATTGGGTTAAGTTTCGGTTTCTATTGTAACCCTGGAAATGTATTTACTCTTGTTATTTTTATTTTTTGTTTTATAATGAATACTCTTCCTGGCTCTATTTATCTCCTCATAATGTTTTTTATCTAATTGTTTAATTTGACCTGTTTTCTTAGAAGGCCTTGGATTTAACTAATGGTGATTGTTTGTAACGAGTTCTGCCGTTTTTCATTTAGTTTATTTATTTTACTTTCTTTATTTTCTTGCATATTTAAATTTGGGGTTCCTGCGTATAAGAATATATCTTCAGGGTTACGGGCATTTGTATTATGTTTAGTTTTATGGTTATAAACGTTAAGAATCTTTTTAAATTTTGTATATCGATCTTCCATATCTTCCTCACTGATTATGATTCGTAATTTTTGATCTTCCATCTTTTTTTAACGTTTACGAAATTCGGTAAAATCCAGATAATCCTAGAAATTATTTGATCGATTTCAGTCGTTCTCTATGCTTTGAGAAGTAAAGTCGTTTAACCGCGTGCGATCTTCAGACCCAAGTCTTAGCAGCTAAAAAAACAGCAACTAAAACTAAACAAGTGCACAAGTGTACAAAAAAATTCTAAAGTAATAAAAAACAACAATTACCAACAGGCTTCAGAGCAGGTAGAAAATTATCACAGTAGAGCATCTGTCCTACAGCAACAACAATTCCTCCCGACATAAATAGACTATTTAAAGCAAGCGAAACCGAACCCAAATTCATCATCATAAACAGAACGGACAATGGATCATTTGAAAAAATTTGAAATAAAAAAAGTAATTGATTATACTTGCAACGGTGTAGTTGAATCTTGCAAAAAAACAAGAATCGGTACACTACTAATCAAGACCAAAAGCACACTCCAAGCAACGAAGCTTTTAAGACAAAAGACCTTTCATGATTTCCCTGTATCAGTTTGCACACTCTTAATTTCTCCAAGGGGGTTATTCACTCTAACGAATTGCGAGGCATAGATGAAGAAACTATTCTTGAAGAACTCAAATCTCAAAAAGTAACAGAAATACGCAAAATAAAAAAAATGGAACGAAATGAACTTAAAGAAACAGGACTCATCATTATAACCTTTGCGTCATTGACTCTCCCAGAGACAATGATGATCGGCTATGAAAAGGTAAACATACGGCCATACATACCTCTCCCCCTCAGATGTCGCAACAGTCTCAGACTTGGACACCCCACTACAGCTTGTAAAGTACCCGCGCTATGCAACAACTGTTCCGCCGAGAAACATTCAAGAACAGAAGAAACTTGTAACATCGAAAAATTCTGCATGAATTGCAAATATGAAACACCAAACAACAAACACAGCCCAATGGACAAAACATGCCCAGCTTTTATAAAACACAAAGAGCTCACATCAATAAATGGATACATAAGCAACTATAATGAATTGCAAACGCTCATTAAATCCCACAATCCCTACAAGAAACCCACCTATACTCTATACAAAATATCCCCATTCCAATTACCTACACCCTTTACCACAAAAATACGGCCACTAACGGTTATAGAGGAGTGGCACTCTAATACACAACTCCATACAAAAACAAAACGTCACGATCAACGCTTCCGACTTCGACACAATAGCTGTGACAGTCCACTTCAAAATCAAATTCACAATAGTCTCTTCGTACATTCCACCCCATAAAACCTTTGGGATTCAAAACCTTAGAAACATATACGATTCCTTACAACCACCCTTACTTATAACTGGCGACTTTAATAGCTGGCATAGAAGCTGGGGCTGACCATCCCATAACACTAGAGGCAACGTATTATTCAAATATATTAACCAGTCCTCACTCATAACTCTCAATAATGGCTCACCAACTCATTTTTCCACACATCATACTTTCACCCACATAGACCTTTCCCTCGCCATCAAAAGACCTCCCAGCTCAAACGTCAATAAAGAAACAGCCAACATAAACGCCAGACTTAAACGGGAAATTAAGATTAGGAAACGAAAATCTATCCAAAACTTCACCGTCGAGATAAACCCAAAATCATCTATCTCTAAAATATGGTCAATCATAAATCGATTTTGCGGCTTGAAGATTCGACACGACATCCATTGCATCTACGACCCTAATAACCCAACACATAATAGAACACAGACAGAAATAGCCAACATTCTTACTGACCATTGGTAGAATTCAGCGCTAGACAGTAATTTCCACCCAACCTTCATACAACACAAAAATAATCTAAGCCCCAACATATCTCACATTCCATCTCAATTAGCGCTGAGTATCAAAAAAGATATCACCATGATCGAAATGTTAGCCTCCATCAACCAATTAAAAGGTAAAACGCCTGGACGAGATCGTTTTAGCTACCCCATGAATAAAACCTACCCACAACCCTAATGGTAAGACTACCCAAACTTTTCAACAACATCATTAACTCAAAAATACCTCACCAGTTTAAAGTCATCACAGTTATACCCATACCTAAACCAAATACAGACAAGACTTCTACCAACTCTTATCGCCCCATCTCCCTCAACCCGTGCATAGCAAAAGTTTAAGACAAAATCATCTCTAAACGGCTTTGGTGGCTCGCTACAAACGGCAAGCTGCTAGACAGCCGTCAATTTAGATTCAAAAAGGGAAAATCAGTATCAGATTCACTAACTATGCTAGATTACCAGATAACTTACTCCCTATCAAATAAATACCACGTCCCCATCATCTTCTTAGACTTCGCCAAAGCTTTCGACAGGGTAGGAATCCACACCATCATCGACGAACTCAAACTTTGGAAAATAGGACCAATGATAGGAAAATACATATTCAACTTCCTAACCGACAGAAAAATAACAGTCCTCACCAACAAGATATATTCAAACTCCCGACCATTAGACAACGGAATACCTCAAGGCTCACCTCTGTCGGTTATCCTTTTTGTCATAGCCTACAATAAACTCAACCAAATAATAAGCAGACAAAATAACTGTCAATTCACTGCCTACGCAGACGATTACACTTGATCATAAACGATGGGGCGGTTGAGAGTGGACTGTATATTTTTGTTGTTCTTGTCAGTTCTGCTGTCTAATTGATACTCGGGAAAATTTACAGATCTTCCATTTGTGGAACTTAAATATATATGTGTCTGTGTATACATGATGTGGAGCTTAAAGCAGAATACAGAAAATACAGAGATGACAATATGGGCTAAATTATAAGATAAGTTTCGATAGTTCCTAAACATCCCGGGCCACCCTGAAACACGGTTTTTGAACGGGGTAGTTTTGCAATTTTTGTTATTGGCCGAGTCAATTCTCCCGCTGCCATCTTGAGCCTGACTGCTCGAACCATGTTGTCCTTTCCTTGATATGGGTCGATCATCTCGCTAGATGCCATGATGCTGGTGGTGTGTTGGACTCCTTGACGAGCACAACACTGCCGATTGAAATGTTGGGTGTTGTCGTGGTCCACTTAGGACGCTGCTGCAGACTTGTCAAATACTCCTGGTGCCATTGTTTCCAGAAGCCTTGGTACATAGATTGGATAGTCTACTAGTAGCCCAACCGGCCAACAGGAATGTGGCCAAGATCCGCCTCTGGGATCGTCTTGAATGGTCTGCCAATAAGAAAATGGGCTGGTGATAGATAGTTGTCATCTATATCTGAGGTGTAGGATAAGGGTCGTGAGTTGACGACAGCACTGATTTGCGCAAGCAAGGTGCGCATTTGTTCATATGTGAGTGTGGTGTTTCCGATTACTCGTCGAAGATGCAGTTTTACGCATCGAACTGCTGACTCCCATTTTCCTCCCCAATGAGGGGCACGTGGTGGGATGAATGTCCATTGTGCCCCTTCGTCTGCAAGAGTGTTCACGATGTGATCCTGGTGTTGTGACAGCTGAGCTGCTTAAGAGCTGCATTTCATCGAGGGATCGCTTCGCTCCGATTAAATTTGTACCGTTGTCACTGTACATGCGGTTGCATTTGCCTGGCTTAGAGAAAAATCTTCGCAATGCCGCCAGAAATGTTTCTGTGGATAGGTCCGTTACGAGTTCTAGGTGGATCGCCGAAGTGACCATACAAACGAATAAGCATATATATCCCTTGCCTATTAGTGGTTTGCGCACCTTCGCATCCTTCAAAAGAATGGGTCCTGCGTAGTCGCATCCAGTGTTAACGAATGGAAGTGCCTTTGTGATACGTATGCTGGGTAGATCTGCCATACGTTGATGCAATGTGTGTTGCCTTTGCCGAAAGCAAGCCAGGCAGTTGTGCGTGATTTTGCGTATTAAATTTCGGGCCCCGAAAATCCAATACCTTTGTCGGACCATAACGAAGAGAGATGAGACTCCAGGGTGCAGGTTGAAGCGATGCTCATGGACTATGATCAAATAAGTGATCCGATGATTCTTTGGGAGCAAAATGTTTTGCCTCTGCTGACAACTGTGAATGTTGTATTCGTCCGCCCACTCTGAGCAGGTTGTCCTTGTCGATGATTGGTGAGAGCTTTACCAATTGAGATTGGTTTCCTAGAGCCATGTTAGTGCGTAGCAACTGGAGTTCTGGTTGAAAAACAGCTTGTGCATGTTGCAGCCATCGAATCCTGGCCGCCTTGATTTCATCGAATGTCAGACAAAGCGATGTTCGTTTTGAAGATGGATGTTTCATGCGATGATGAATCGCAAAACATAACCAAGCGTGTGTATAAGCTTCAGCCAAGATTATATGCGTCTAAGAAGCTTATCCAAAGGGTTGTCCGTCGTGACAGTCATCTGCGCAGCTAGGCAATTTGTTTTGACATCGCTTTGTATGCGTTTGTCTGAAAGAGAAGAACAGTTGTAATTGGAAGTCAATGAGCTCGGATACTCCCAAACCACGGGATGCGCAATCCGCTGGGTTCGATTTTGAGTCTACATGTCGCCATGCATGCTTTGGAATGGTCTCGAGGATCTCTGATGTGCGGTTACCAACAAACACCTTAAGTTGGACCGGGGAGTTCGATAGCCATGACAGGACTATCGTGGAATCACTCCATGCGTAGATCGTTACGTCTTTGTGCGGTAATCCAGTCCTTATGGATTGCAGAAGTTGACTCAGCAGAAGTGCGCCACATAGTTCAAGGCGCGGCAAAGATTGTTGCTTTAAAGGTGCCACTCTTGCTTTTGCTGCAAGTATGGCGACCGAAATGGTTCCATCGTCGTTAACCACTCGGCTGTATACCACCGCTGAATTCGCTTTGGTAGATGCATCTGAAAAGCAGTGCAGTTCGATCTTCTCTGTGTCGTTCTTAACCCAACGTGGTATCTGGATCTTGTGAAGATTGTCTAGATCGGCTCGCCATTTGAGCCAGCTGCCTGCTAGTTTGCTCGGTAGTTCGTCGTCCCAATTCAAATTCAATAGCCAGAGTTTTTGAAATAGTAGTAGTAATAGTAGACCGAGAGGGTCGAATATGCGTGATACATCCGACAACACTTGCCTCTTGGTGCAGCTAGGGTCTTTTGATAGATTCACTTTGTACGACAATTGGTACTCCCCAGGGTGCCAATGCGGACCTAGGACCTTGACTGATGAGTGTGAGGAATCGGTATTATCCTCTGATTCGATGCGTTTGGTATTCGATACCGATTTCCCGAGCTCAAGCTTAGCACAGGACATCAGATGAACGAGTTCGTCTCGATTGCGTAGCAGTTCATCCTCACAATTCGATCCAGTGAGAACGTCGTCGACATAGAAATCTTCCAACACGATTTTTGCCGTGATGGTCAGCAGCTAGTTGCTCCAACTACTACTCTAAGTTCCGACCCAACACAGGATGATGTGGAAAATAGAAATTCCTTCCCTTGGGAATTTTGCTCGGTGAGATTTCTCGCATATGGCCTAGCTCCTGATATTCCCTCATGAAGTTTACGTAGTCATTACGTAGCTGTTGATTTTGTGCCAAACGTCGTTCAACTGATCTGAACCTCTGCAGCGCTCCTTGAAGAGTATCTGCGAATTGTGTTTCGGAAGTTTTAAACGGAAGTTCCACGATGTACTTGCCCTGTTCATCTCGAGTATGTGTTGCAAGAAAGTGTTTCTCGACCTCGTCGTCTTCGGGTTGCACTTCTGCTTTGCGTTGGATGCTCTCCAGTTCCCAGAACCGTCTGAGATAAGCATCGATGTCGATTGTTGTTGTAAGTGCTATAGCGTTACTTGCTTGTGGTGAAATCAGTGATGTAATTACCCATCCAAAAATTGATGATATAGCAACGAGGTTTCCTTTGTTGTCGTAAATCTTTCTCCCAGTTATAGCACTCCAAACATGTTCGCTGCCCAAAAAAATGTCAATTGGGGCATTTGTGCTAAATTGTAAATCTGCCAGTTGCAGATCGTTGAATATCTGAAGTACAGACGCGTCGATGGTCTGCCTTTCCAATGATGATGTAATCCTTCCAAGCACGTGAGCCTGGACTAACAGTTGATCTTGTGAAATACGGGATTGGATGCGTAAGGTGCTGCATCCCCTTGTAGTGTCTGCTTTCATTGATGAGATTCCCGTAACCAATATGCGGGATGGCGTACGAGCCAAACCAAGTGTTTGTATACAGCGTTCAGATACATACGACAGTTCTGAACCCGTGTCCAATAGGAGTCGGCATGCTATCAAATCCCCATTTGCATTGCGAACGTTGACCATAGCCGTGGGCAAGGTGCTCCTGTTCCATCGAGCTGCTTGTTTTGAGTTTGCAGTGCCTTTTGCACATACAATTGCTGCAGAACCTTCTGCTTGGTCGATGTGACTAGTAGTCACCGTTGAGTGCGTTAGGATCCTCCTAATCCTCACCAGTTTGAGCGATTGTTCCAATTGCCTGTTGGGTGCCTTGTAGATGCAACAGTGAGTGATGCTGCCCTTTACAGTGCCGGCACTTGAACGTTGACTTGCATTTTCTGACCCCATGACCAGGTTTCAGACAATTGTAGCAGAGCGAATTTTCCTTGGCAAACGAAATCCTCTGTCCTGCTGACATATCCAAGAATTGTTGGCATCCATACAGACGATGCTCTGTAGAATGACATTTGCTGCACTTGTTTCCTTCAAGCACAACCAACGAATGTGTGACCTTCTTTGTCTTGCCACCGATTGAGGCTGTAGTCTTGCCTCCGATTGTGTCCCGCTTGCTGAGCTCCAGTTCCTCGCAACGTGCGTCCAAAAATTTGAAGAATTCCTCCAGTGTGGGTGAGTTTGACTCCACACTGCGCTCGATCCACCTGCGTCTAGTGTCTGCATCCAGCTTCTCCAGCACCAAGTAGATGATCCAACAGTCTCGTCCTGTTTCCTCAATGGCATCCAGACCACGCACTATTTCATTTGCGTCCTCTGACACCTTCCGTAAAATTGTTGTTTCTGACCTTGTTGTTGTTGGCAGCTTCATAAACTGCTCCAAAAGTGAATTCACGATGTGCCGTGGACGATTGTATCTTTCATTGAGTCCCTCCGTGCGTCCAAAAATTTGAAGAATTCCTCCAGTGTGGGTGAGTTTGACTCCACACTGCGCTCGATCCACCTGCGTCTAGTGTCTGCATCCAGCTTCTCCAGCACCAAGTAGATGATCCAACAGTCTCGTCCTGTTTCCTCAATGGCATCCAGACCACGCACTATTTCATTTGCGTCCTCTGACACCTTCCGTAAAATTGTTGTTTCTGACCTTGTTGTTGTTGGCAGCTTCATAAACTGCTCCAAAAGTGAATTCACGATGTGCCGTGGACGATTGTATCTTTCATTGAGTCCCTCCCACGCAGTGTTGTAAGCTGAATCCGTAATCGCTAGATGTCGTAACAAATGATGAAATTTGTGCGTATTTGTCAAATTCGCCTTGTTGTGAATTGTGCTCTCGTAAATGTCTTTGAAAGCTGGCCACTCTGAATAATTGCCAGCAAACCGTTTTATTTGAATTTTAGGCAATTCGCTTTGAGATGATGCCCCTACCATTTGTAATGCATGCACCCTTAGATATTTTTCCTCGTAGAAATTGTTGTCATGCTCTGGATCTACATAGCCATCTACTTCGTCTAGCATAGCTATTTCATCACCAAATCGATTGAAGTCTTTCCATGTTGTGTTGAGATGCTACAGTCGCGAAGACACCTCTGCCCGTCTGGCGTTCGAATGTTGCGCGTACTCAGCCCAAGCCAAGCTCCGTGTGATATTGGCCTTGAGTCTGGTGCGTCCTTTTGTCAATACTTTTAATTGCTCTATACTGAGAAACAATTACTATGAGAACTTATGCACAGAAAACTACAAAAACATCCGGCACGTAGGACCAAAACAATGATCATAAGCGATGAGGCGGTTGAGAAGTGGAATGTAAACTTTATTGTACTTGTCAGTTTTGCTGTCCAATTGATATTGAGGAAAATTTACAGATCTTCCATTTGTGGAACGTAAATGCTACATGATGTGGATTTTAAAGCTAATGAATAATGAATACAGAGAATACAGAGATGACCATATGAGCTAAATTATAAGTTAAGTTTCGATAGTTCCTAAACACTGCCATATAACTGATTGATCGGAAATGGCATAGCTTTGTTGTTTTTTTAGTTAGATGAATGGGACTTTGTATGGATTCCACGTTGGGTAAAATAATTTGATATGCCAAATTTCATAAGGATCGGACGACTATATACGATCCGATATATATGTATTAATATAATATAAGATGCGTGTCGCCACCTTACGGACTGCCACTCATTTACAATGGTATATCAACTCCGGCTCCGCCCGAAGTTAGCTTTTCTTTCTTGTTTTATATATATATAGATTTCCCTTAACTTTTCATTGGCTTGATTTTGTTCTTTTTGTTTTAAACAAATTTTAATTAATTTTTTGCATAGCTTTATAGGCTACACTGCTATTGGGCGGAAAGGGTTCCGTTCAATTTTACTTAAAGTTGCTTATAATTACACTGCAACGCAGTACATTAATAATACAACGCAGTGCAATAATTAAAATATACAAGAAAAAAAAATATTTATTATTGTTGCGCGCTCTTTGTAACGCTGTCGGTATCTTTATATCCTTGGTCGGACTTGATGCGACCGAAGGGTCCGGTGCTGGTCACAAAATTTACCTCGGAGCTGGTGCTTTGGCTGCTGTAGCCTCTAATATTATTCTCGCTGCGGATGCCTTCGTCTGCAAGAGTGTTCACGATGTGATCCTGGTGTTGTGACAGCTGAGCTGCTTAAGAGCTGCATTTCATCGAGGGATCGCTTCGCTCCGATTAAATTTGTACCGTTGTCACTGTACATGCGGTTGCATTTGCCTGGCTTAGAGAAAAATCTTCGCAATGCCGCCAGAAATGTTTCTGTGGATAGGTCCGTTACGAGTTCTAGGTGGATCGCCGAAGTGACCATACAAACGAATAAGCATATATATCCCTTGCCTATTAGTGGTTTGCGCACCTTCGCATCCTTCAAAAGAATGGGTCCTGCGTAGTCGCATCCAGTGTTAACGAATGGAAGTGCCTTTGTGATACGTATGCTGGGTAGATCTGCCATACGTTGATGCAATGTGTGTTGCCTTTGCCGAAAGCAAGCCAGGCAGTTGTGCGTGATTTTGCGTATTAAATTTCGGGCCCCGAAAATCCAATACCTTTGTCGGACCATAACGAAGAGAGATGAGACTCCAGGGTGCAGGTTGAAGCGATGCTCATGGACTATGATCAAATAAGTGATCCGATGATTCTTTGGGAGCAAAATGTTTTGCCTCTGCTGACAACTGTGAATGTTGTATTCGTCCGCCCACTCTGAGCAGGTTGTCCTTGTCGATGATTGGTGAGAGCTTTACCAATTGAGATTGGTTTCCTAGAGCCATGTTAGTGCGTAGCAACTGGAGTTCTGGTTGAAAAACAGCTTGTGCATGTTGCAGCCATCGAATCCTGGCCGCCTTGATTTCATCGAATGTCAGACAAAGCGATGTTCGTTTTGAAGATGGATGTTTCATGCGATGATGAATCGCAAAACATAACCAAGCGTGTGTATAAGCTTCAGCCAAGATTATATGCGTCTAAGAAGCTTATCCAAAGGGTTTTCCGTCGTGACAGTCATCTGCGCAGCTAGGCAATTTGTTTTGACATCGCTTTGTATGCGTTTGTCTGAAAGAGAAGAACAGTTGTAATTGGAAGTCAATGAGCTCGGATACTCCCAAACCACGGGATGCGCAATCCGCTGGGTTCGATTTTGAGTCTACATGTCGCCATGCATGCTTTGGAATGGTCTCGAGGATCTCTGATGTGCGGTTACCAACAAACACCTTAAGTTGGACCGGGGAGTTCGATAGCCATGACAGGACTATCGTGGAATCACTCCATGCGTAGATCGTTACGTCTTTGTGCGGTAATCCAGTCCTTATGGATTGCAGAAGTTGACTCAGCAGAAGTGCGCCACATAGTTCCAGGCGCGGCAAAGATTGTTGCTTTAAAGGTGCCACTCTTGCTTTTGCTGCAAGTATGGCGACCGAAATGGTTCCATCGTCGTTAACCACTCGGCTGTATACCACCGCTGAATTCGCTTTGGTAGATGCATCTGAAAAGCAGTGCAGTTCGATCTTCTCTGTGTCGTTCTTAACCCAACGTGGTATCTGGATCTTGTGAAGATTGTCTAGATCGGCTCGCCATTTGAGCCAGCTGCCTGCTAGTTTGCTCGGTAGTTCGTCGTCCCAATTCAAATTCAATAGCCAGAGTTTTTGAAATAGTAGTAGTAATAGTAGACCGAGAGGGTCGAATATGCGTGATACATCCGACAACACTTGCCTCTTGGTGCAGCTAGGGTCTTTTGATAGATTCACTTTGTACGACAATTGGTACTCCCCAGGGTGCCAATGCGGACCTAGGACCTTGACTGATGAGTGTGAGGAATCGGTATTATCCTCTGATTCGATGCGTTTGGTATTCGATACCGATTTCCCGAGCTCAAGCTTAGCACAGGACATCAGATGAACGAGTTCGTCTCGATTGCGTAGCAGTTCATCCTCACAATTCGATCCAGTGAGAACGTCGTCGACATAGAAATCTTCCAACACGATTTTTGCCGTGATGGTCAGCAGCTAGTTGCTCCAACTACTACTCTAAGTTCCGACCCAACACAGGATGATGTGGAAAATAGAAATTCCTTCCCTTGGGAATTTTGCTCGGTGAGATTTCTCGCATATGGCCTAGCTCCTGATATTCCCTCATGAAGTTTACGTAGTCATTACGTAGCTGTTGATTTTGTGCCAAACGTCGTTCAACTGATCTGAACCTCTGCAGCGCTCCTTGAAGAGTATCTGCGAATTGTGTTTCGGAAGTTTTAAACGGAAGTTCCACGATGTACTTGCCCTGTTCATCTCGAGTATGTGTTGCAAGAAAGTGTTTCTCGACCTCGTCGTCTTCGGGTTGCACTTCTGCTTTGCGTTGGATGCTCTCCAGTTCCCAGAACCGTCTGAGATAAGCATCGATGTCGATTGTTGTTGTAAGTGCTATAGCGTTACTTGCTTGTGGTGAAATCAGTGATGTAATTACCCATCCAAAAATTGATGATATAGCAACGAGGTTTCCTTTGTTGTCGTAAATCTTTCTCCCAGTTATAGCACTCCAAACATGTTCGCTGCCCAAAAAAATGTCAATTGGGGCATTTGTGCTAAATTGTAAATCTGCCAGTTGCAGATCGTTGAATATCTGAAGTACAGACGCGTCGATGGTCTGCCTTTCCAATGATGATGTAATCCTTCCAAGCACGTGAGCCTGGACTAACAGTTGATCTTGTGAAATACGGGATTGGATGCGTAAGGTGCTGCATCCCCTTGTAGTGTCTGCTTTCATTGATGAGATTCCCGTAACCAATATGCGGGATGGCGTACGAGCCAAACCAAGTGTTTGTATACAGCGTTCAGATACATACGACAGTTCTGAACCCGTGTCCAATAGGAGTCGGCATGCTATCAAATCCCCATTTGCATTGCGAACGTTGACCATAGCCGTGGGCAAGGTGCTCCTGTTCCATCGAGCTGCTTGTTTTGAGTTTGCAGTGCCTTTTGCACATACAATTGCTGCAGAACCTTCTGCTTGGTCGATGTGACTAGTAGTCACCGTTGAGTGCGTTAGGATCCTCCTAATCCTCACCAGTTTGAGCGATTGTTCCAATTGCCTGTTGGGTGCCTTGTAGATGCAACAGTGAGTGATGCTGCCCTTTACAGTGCCGGCACTTGAACGTTGACTTGCATTTTCTGACCCCATGACCAGGTTTCAGACAATTGTAGCAGAGCGAATTTTCCTTGGCAAACGAAATCCTCTGTCCTACTGACATATCCAAGAATTGTTGGCATCCATACAGACGATGCTCTGTAGAATGACATTTGCTGCACTTGTTTCCTTCAAGCACAACCAACGAATGTGTGACCTTCTTTGTCTTGCCACCGATTGAGGCTGTAGTCTTGCCTCCGATTGTGTCCCGCTTGCTGAGCTCCAGTTCCTCGCAACGTGCGTCCAAAAATTTGAAGAATTCCTCCAGTGTGGGTGAGTTTGACTCCACACTGCGCTCGATCCACCTGCGTCTAGTGTCTGCATCCAGCTTCTCCAGCACCAAGTAGATGATCCAACAGTCTCGTCCTGTTTCCTCAATGGCATCCAGACCACGCACTATTTCATTTGCGTCCTCTGACACCTTCCGTAAAATTGTTGTTTCTGACCTTGTTGTTGTTGGCAGCTTCATAAACTGCTCCAAAAGTGAATTCACGATGTGCCGTGGACGATTGTATCTTTCATTGAGTCCCTCCGTGCGTCCAAAAATTTGAAGAATTCCTCCAGTGTGGGTGAGTTTGACTCCACACTGCGCTCGATCCACCTGCGTCTAGTGTCTGCATCCAGCTTCTCCAGCACCAAGTAGATGATCCAACAGTCTCGTCCTGTTTCCTCAATGGCATCCAGACCACGCACTATTTCATTTGCGTCCTCTGACACCTTCCGTAAAATTGTTGTTTCTGACCTTGTTGTTGTTGGCAGCTTCATAAACTGCTCCAAAAGTGAATTCACGATGTGCCGTGGACGATTGTATCTTTCATTGAGTCCCTCCCACGCAGTGTTGTAAGCTGAATCCGTAATCGCTAGATGTCGTAACAAATGATGAAATTTGTGCGTATTTGTCAAATTCGCCTTGTTGTGAATTGTGCTCTCGTAAATGTCTTTGAAAGCTGGCCACTCTGAATAATTGCCAGCAAACCGTTTTATTTGAATTTTAGGCAATTCGCTTTGAGATGATGCCCCTACCATTTGTAATGCATGCACCCTTAGATATTTTTCCTCGTAGAAATTGTTGTCATGCTCTGGATCTACATAGCCATCTACTTCGTCTAGCATAGCTATTTCATCACCAAATCGATTGAAGTCTTTCCATGTTGTGTTGAGATGCTACAGTCGCGAAGACACCTCTGCCCGTCTGGCGTTCGAATGTTGCGCGTACTCAGCCCAAGCCAAGCTCCGTGTGATATTGGCCTTGAGTCTGGTGCGTCCTTTTGTCAATACTTTTAATTGCTCTATACTGAGAAACAATTACTATGAGAACTTATGCACAGAAAACTACAAAAACATCCGGCACGTAGGACCAAAACAATGATCATAAGCGATGAGGCGGTTGAGAAGTGGAATGTAAACTTTATTGTACTTGTCAGTTTTGCTGTCCAATTGATATTGAGGAAAATTTACAGATCTTCCATTTGTGGAACGTAAATGCTACATGATGTGGATTTTAAAGCTAATAATGAATACAGAGAATACAGAGATGACCATATGAGCTAAATTATAAGTTAAGTTTCGATAGTTCCTAAACACTGCCATATAACTGATTGATCGGAAATGGCATAGCTTTGTTGTTTTTTTAGTTAGATGAATGGGACTTTGTATGGATTCCACGTTGGGTAAAATAATTTGATATGCCAAATTTCATAAGGATCGGACGACTATATACGATCCGATATATATGTATTAATATAATATAAGATGCGTGTCGCCACCTTACGGACTGCCACTCATTTACAATGGTATATCAACTCCGGCTCCGCCCGAAGTTAGCTTTTCTTTCTTGTTTTATATATATATAGATTTCCCTTAACTTTTCATTGGCTTGATTTTGTTCTTTTTGTTTTAAACAAATTTTAATTAATTTTTTGCATAGCTTTATAGGCTACACTGCTATTGGGCGGAAAGGGTTCCGTTCAATTTTACTTAAAGTTGCTTATAATTACACTGCAACGCAGTACATTAATAATACAACGCAGTGCAATAATTAAAATATACAAGAAAAAAAAATATTTATTATTGTTGTGCGCTCTTTGTAACGCTGTCGGTATCTTTATATCCTTGGTCGGACTTGATGCGACCGAAGGGTCCGGTGCTGGTCACAAAATTTACCTCGGAGCTGGTGCTTTGGCTGCTGTAGCCTCTAATATTGTTCTCGCTGCGGATGCTGCTTTAACTTAATCACTTTACTATTTAACTTTTCCGATGTAGGGTCTCGGATACGCCAATAATTTTATTTTTTTATTATTTGTATGTTATATATTTGTTTATACTCATTAGCATATATATAATTTTATTCTCTGTGTTCTTTACCTCTTGGGGGGAAACGACAGAGGACTACGATTTTTAAACTGGCCTTTTTCTATTACCCAGATTGCACCCTTATTTTTTTAGCTACCCTGGTCTGCGAATTATATTTTTCTTCAGCCTTATAGGTGCCAGTATTCTAAACCTGAGTCTCTTACCACAGGTCGGGAAAACGTCAGGGTGTCTCATATATGCATATGTGTTGATCCAATGAGTTCTGTTTCAAAACGGTTTTTGTTCAATACAATTCTCTTACATGAAAGATACACGAAAATATCAAAATCTATTTAAAAATACTTATCAACGGACTGCACGCTGACATACTATGTGACCCTTTCTTAAATGCTTCAAGCGCACCACATATTTAATTGTTTATGCTTATTTACCATGGTGTTTATCTACAATGGGTCAGATCCTTTCTCTATCTATATCTCTATCTATACTCTATCTTTGGAATTCTTATCATGTTCAATCTTATCGTGCTTGAACAATAATCAAATTCATGATTATCAATTTTATTATCCAACTCTGTAGTTTCATATTTGGTTATTTTATATTATTAGACCATACAGGGGGTTTATGATCGCTTAATATTTCAAAATATCTTCCAAAGTAGTATTATCTGAAATATTTAGTCGCCCGTACTTTTGCTAATAGATCTTTTTCAATTGTGGAGTAAATTATTTCATGTTCGTTTAAAGTTCTACTGGCGGAAGACACTGGTCTATGATTATGCAAGAGTACTGCACCAATACTAACGTCAGTTGTCAAAGAGAATGAATTAAAATCAGGATAGATTAGTATCGGATCTGAAGTTATGAGTATCTTTAACTTTTCACATGACTCTACATAGTCTTAACACTCAGTATCAATTACTGCTCTCTTTTTAATTTGCAGGTAATGGATTTTGCTACGTTTGCGAAATTCGGTATAAATTTTCAGTAAAATCCACATAATCCTAGAAATGATTTGATCTGTTTCGGAGCTTTTGGTAATGGAAATTTAGTAATCGCATTTGTTTTGTATGGGTTAAAAAAATCCAAACCGTTTTTTAAAAATTCCCATTTAACGAGTTGGAGTTTCAAATTGGCGCGTCGTAACTTTTCAAAAACTTTCTTTAGAGACAAGATGTGTTGATTTATAATCATGTGGTGATTTATGGTCAAATTCATCATTTGAATTTGATGGAAACCTTTAGCTAAATCAATCGTTATGAAATATTGGCATCTTCCTTATTTGTCTAAAATTTCAACCATTATTAGGATAGGACATTTTTTATCTATTTTTATTTCATTTTAGTTTCTGTAGTCAACTACTAACCTGAACTTTTTCTTTCCCGAGGCGTCTTCTTTCTTTGGATCTACCCAAATAAGTGAACAGTAAGGAGATTTCGATTTCTGAATTGAGCCGGAATTCGTTACATTGAGACATGATTGAGTCGGAATTCGTTACATTCTTTTGCTAAAAATTTACATTCATACGGTACTGTCTACTGGTACTTTCTCTTTGTCTCTTAATTGGACCACTGTTAGAATGTGTATTTGAAGTTGAAGCCCGATAATTTAACGGATTTTATGCCCTGCCTTGATCTAAAGCATTCTTGGTTGCATGATAACTGAAGGTGTTCTAATTATAAAAATTTGGTGAATTCTGAGAAGTAGCAGAAAAATGCCATGATGAGAGCTGACTTCATTGCTGGCCAATTCTGTGCTCCTGATTGTGTGAACTCTTCCAGTGCTGAATCAACTATGATCCCCCTGATTCCTCCGAAGATGACCAATACTTGTCTGGGTTCTTGCGGGGGGTAGAGGGTGAGAAGGTCTTCGATCTATTTGATAACGCTTCCAAGTTATCCTGAGGTCCCGTCATTTTGATGAAACATCTTCAACTGCTAAAGAAGTTGGTTGAGGTGTAATTCTAATAAATGTATTTTTATTTGGTTGCTTTGGGTTTGTCTATGAATGAATCGTTACAACACTGGTCGTGTACCAATTTCGAGGTTTTGGATTTTTTTGTGAATAAGTTGTTACAATCACAGCTTTTATTTGTGAGTTTTTGTTAGGAATTAATTCGAATACACTTGAGGTTTTTACAACGTGACTCGAAACAAAAAAAAAAAATAACGATTCCTTTTTATACCACACGATTTAAACGAGTTCTTTTTCTTTCTGATAAATTTTTTTTTTGGTACGCGTTTTTCTCACTGTGTATTTGATAAGGACTTATTTGACCCTTGATCCCGGAATAAAAGAACTTTCGAGAAGCAATCCCTCCGACTAAGCTAATTACATTTTTCGAATTAGAATTGTTGAAAAAAATCATTATTTATTTTTCAATTTAATTGTAAGTACAAATATGTATGTTTCTTTTGAAGATACAACAACATTATCGTTAAGAAAAGTCTCAAAATGAGAGTTACTTCCTGATTAGGGAGTAGGGTTTATATAGGGATCGGATAGGCTTAATTTTGAGAAAGCTGAGAGAGCTGGTTAGGAATCTCATCGATCCCTAATAACCGATGGTTCTTTATCTAATTACTCTTAAAAGACAATTGCGTTCTATCTCTTGTACTTGTTTTTTATGACTTTTTAAATTTTATTTATGTCTGGCACCCAAAATTTGTTATTGATTTTGGACGTGGGAACTTGCCGAAATTTGGGGTTGATATTCAATTGTTTAGTCTAGTAGTGTGGAGTTTCATGTTTCGTTTTTTATGATTTTTTCTAGTCTCCGATTTTCGTCTTTAATTGCTAAGCTTGCTTGTTTCTAAGGGTGTCACGAGATTGAGTAAGATCGAATGATCCTCAAATCGTTGTGGAAAACTGGCTACTAGTAAATGTGCATATTAAATGTCTGTGGTGTGGATGTAGGCATATACATGGGCTTACTTGATACTGTAGATATGTCACTATATACATATATCTAATAATATAAGCTGCCACCTAACTGCATGGGTCACATCAACACATCGGGTCCGCCCAAAGTGTGATGTTTGGTGGTTTTTGAGCTAGAAGGATGGGTTTTTTTTGTGGATTCCATTTGGGGAAAAATTATTCTATCTGGCCAATTTTATAAGGATCGGCCGACTAATATAACTGAGCTTTTAGCTTTAATAATTCATTAAGCTAGAGCTTTATAGAATACTTTATAGAGATTTTAATTTGGTCGAACTAATCCGAATTTTCGATATCATATTTAGCTGCCACATAACTGAACGATCGGAAGTGAAAAAACCTTGCTTATTTTAAAGATGCTTGTTGATTGCTTGATTTAAAGATGAATGTTTCCAACATTTTTATTAGAAAATTTATTAATATAAGGCTATAAACGATCCGATATATATCTAATACTATTAGCTTCCACTTAACTGCAACGGTATATAAACTTGTGAAAGAGACAAAACGAATTGAGTGAGTCGAAGTGAGGTTGTAAGAGAGCACTCTCACTCATTTTCATTCTCATGATTTGAGTCAGAACGAAAAAGAGTGGGAAGAAAATAGAGTGCTTTCGGAATGCCGAAAGCAGCCGAGTGACTCAAAAGGTTTTTGACGCACTCTATCCATTCGTTTATTTTCAGCAGTTGAACTAAACGCATAAATTATATTTCTTTAATAATGAGTGAGGAACATATTGTTGATCCAAATGTTAGAGTGTTTGTGTATTTTTCGCGAATGTATTGTTTTATGGTTCTTAACTGTTATTATTATTTTCTTAGCATAAATATGCATATGTGTTTCTCTTGTCTTCATAAATTATTTTGAGAAACTTTTTTGGCAAATTTTTTTGGTAAAATTTTATTGGGAAAATACTAAAATGAAAATAGGAATTTTATGTGGACCACTCTGACGTCTCTCTGCTGCTGTTACGGAACTCGGAAATATACGCTGAAGCGACTGGATAAAGTAATAATGTATTTGATAATTATTAAACAATTTGTACATTGCATTAAAAAACATAAAAAACTTTAACTTAATAAACATTAAGTTAAGACGAAAAACTAAAGCACGAAAGTTCAAATCCAAGTGCCGACAATTCCTTTAAACTGGTATGGTGGCCAGGAACATGAGTATTTTTTCATTTTATTTAAAAAAATTAAATATCATTTAAAATCGTGAAAGATAGTGGTTTAACGAAATTTGTCGCATTTATCATGAAGGTCGGAGAGTTTTTGGCCAAATTTTAGACATAGATAAACTCATTCCACATCCAACTACAATATCCAGAAATATTTCTTCAATGAATGACACACATTTCGACCAAAGCTGATGTAGCTGAAATGTAGCTAAAATTTCCAAATTTAAATGTAATGGATATGTTGGAACAAACAATATCTGGAAGGACAATTTTTTGAAGACGTCCTGTATTTCATGCACCGTCGATTACATTAAGGAAGGAGTTCTCGTAGATCGTTTAATGGCAATAAAGTCAATGGATAATACGTGCACATCTTTCCTCATCATTACACTAACTTTTAAATCCAAAATCCATAATTTTTTTCGTATTTAGGTGCAAATATTCGAGTAAAAATTAGTGACATTTTACGCGAATTTGACTGTGATCTGGATATGGACAAGCCAGTTATTGTAACTAACAGGGGGTCGAACATGATTGCTGCTTTCCGAAAAGAAAACAAAATCCACTGTACTAACCAGTGGATTGATAAATAAATAATAAATAACTAACACAGCGGAAAAAGCTATAAAGGCCATTCCTAAGATGGGCGGAATGGTCACAACATGTAGCAAATTAGTCATATTTTTAAAAAGTCAGGGAACAATTCTCTTTTAGGATTCACATTGAGGAGCTTTTATCGTATAAGCAACATATCGTAAATATCCAACAATTCATCTAATTATTCAAAATATAAATATATTCGAAATTAATTGATAAAATATTGTTTACGAGTATTTAGGTTACGAGTAACTGGAACTAACGAGCAAAAGATAGGGGAATATGGCATAAAATAGCTTTGTTTTTGTTCCGCAAAAACCGCAAATAAAATCTTAAATTTCTATTCATTTTTTATTATGATAGAAAATTTTAAGAGGATATATACCGGATTCCTTTTAATATAGTTATCCTTGATTTAATTAAAATAATTCTTAATAAAAATTCTTTATAAATAAATAAAAGCTTATTAACTAATTTATATAATTATATGCTCGTTCTTATAATAATTTCAGAAGAAGGTCCTAGGAGTTAGCCTTTTTTGACTTTGTTGGACCCTATTAATCTTTGTTGGACTTAGATTTAGAAAGGAAACTTTCGTCACAATAAATAAAATAAACGTTGTTTCAAGAAAATGCATTCATTTTATTTTATTTTGCGATTAATTTAAGCTTAAAATTGATGTTGCGACACAAATAAAAATAACTTTGCAATACTCTTTCCTCGAGGCATTCCATTTGTAAACACTGTCATACACAATTCCAATTCAATGTCTTGAGGTCCCTCCAGGCTTTTTTTCAGCATAAGATTAGCCTGGTTGTTATTTTTGATTATTCTGTTAAAGAAATAACAAATTGTAAAACACTTGTAAAAAATAATTTATGAATTCATTTATTATTAGTAGTTTTTTAATTTTTTAATGCTCTATACTTTTAAAAAAGTTTACGTGAAATTTAAAGCACCACAAGCAATACCCTTTTTCAATTGATAACTTTTTTTTAAAATTTATTAATTTTTAAAATAATTAATTTTAAAAGTGTATAGGGAATTTTATAACGGTTAATTATACTGAAGATAAATAGTAATATAGTTCACTTCTTACTATAGTTCATACGTACTCAAAATTTTTTTCACTTGCTCGTTCAATAATTGTAGTAGATTGCACTTGAACAATTTTAAGATCGAAGTCGATGTTGTCATACCAAAGGGGACCTCGCAGTGTAAAGATAATTCGACCTTCTGGCGCAATAATCAGTTTTGATACGAAGGTAATAAAATTGTATGTATAAGCTGATGGTTTTGAGTAGCAATCTTCCCCCTCACAGGTAATACTACTTTGTCGGCACCGGCTGTAAAAAAGTATATATATTAATAAATATTTTTTATATATAAGGCTTATTATTAAATCACATTTCAAAACAAGAAAGCAAAGATAACTTAATAAAACAACGAAGTTATTTCATTTCCGATCAAACAGTTATATAGCAGCTATTGGATATAGTCGACCAATCCCGGCCTGCAAAGGAAAGAAGTGTGTGTGCAAAGTTTGATGTCGATAGCTTTAAAACTGAGAGACTAGTTTTCGTAGAAACAGATAGACAGATGGACAGACGGACATGCTTATATCGACTCAGAAGGTGATCCATCCTTTCTTGATCAAGAACTATACAGATGTCTCTTTCACTGCGTTGCACACTCTTGACAAAAATTATAATACCCTCTTGAAGGGTATAACAATAGCAATATGCATACATTCAGTTTAGAACCTGACGTGATTCGAACTCTATTCCTGCGTTTATTAAGGAAAGCCCTGTATCAATAAGTGACCTTTGACCATGAGAGTTCAGAGAGCAAGTGAAAAAATATAATAAAGCGACGTATGTTGTTAAAAATAAAACAAATTATTAAAACTGACACGATTCCAGAAAAGTATCGTATGTTAACACGTTAAACTATACATTTATTAACAGCTTTTCTTAGATTTTAATTTGAGATTTGAGATTTTAATTGATTTTAATTGCAAATAGTAGGCAATAAACCACCGCCACCAAAACGAACGCGTTACCCTTGACACATTAGCCGAGGCCTCTACCATTAACCTATTGATAAGAAAGTGTCGCGCAATAATATTTACAATGTTAAGTTATTGCTCAGAATTCCAAATTCTAGTATTGTTTCAAGAACGTCTAAGCCCTAAGCCTTGATTTGTCAAATTTAGTACAAATTATATGCCCAAAATAATTGATTTCGTTTTTGGAGGTCATAGGCAACATAGGTATAAACAAGAAAGAATGGTTATAGTCGAGTTTCCCGATTCAATTTACCGGAGTTATCGGTAGACATATTTACCATCCAAACTAATATTAAACTTTTAAGAAATGTACTCAAAAAAAAATAGTTTGTTGCATACTTTTGTATGTATAATTCCTCTATAAATGGTTCACTTTGAATTTTTTTGTATAATATTTATAAATTAGTCATTGGAATAGTTTGGCAATAAAACTTAAACTTTTCTGAGCGGTCGCTTCATCAATCATATATGATAGCTTCATGTATGAGGGCGAAAGAGGACAACATTTTGACACAAACTGATCTGCAATGGAATATAGTCTTTGAGATTTCCAAGTTGATAAATACTGCAACCCAAAATGGAAACTCATTTAATAATAATCTGATTTGTCAGAATTTGGTTTATTAGTTGTGAATTAGGCGTTGGAATAATTTGGATTACGTGGATATCATATGAATCTAAGTGCCAAATCTGATATCTCTAAAAAATAAATGTATTTTATTCCCATTAGTCTTATTCTGCTTCAAAACTCTAATAGACTCTACATTTAAATAACGCGTTCCTTTCTTAGGCAAATGTATTTTTTCTAAAAAGAAGAAAACGAACGGTGCCATATAAGATGAATGAAGTGGTTAATAGTGGGCCACAAGCATCGAAACGCCACCTTTTATTTTAGCGATGGCGCACCAAACGCTTAAAAACTCCAAACTGTATTTACGTTTTGGTTGGAAAAAATTTGTTTTGTGAACAATACCCTGGGAGTCTTCACCGTTTCGACTCGTGCGGTGCCTTTTTTTGGCGTTTCTTTACGGGATCATATTTGTTACACCACATTTCGTCATCAGTCACAATATTATAAAAGAGGTTGCCCTTTTTGAACTCTTAAGTTTTGAGTCTTGGCTCACCTATGGAAACTCTTGAAAACTCCATCGTTGGAAAACCAGCAAGTTCCTGTTGTACCGTCTCCTAGGACTCTCACTGGTGTGTCGCCTTAAATAAGATCTTTTTGGCTTCCGCTTAGAGCTGTTGCACCCTGTAAACCCATATTTGTTAACCCATATTTTTTACTAAGAGTGCTTCTTTGGATTTTGATGCTATTGGATTTACAGGAACCTGGCTTAACTCCTCTGTCTCTGATTATGATATTTTTTTCCTAAGGAGGAAATTAAATTTATTTTATCAGATGTCAATGACTCCGATTTTGTCTTAATTATGGGTGATTTCAACCTTCCCCGAATTATCTGGATCCCGTATGAAGATGACAATTCCCTGCACGCCAGTTATCACAACGATTTTATTGAAGTATTTTTTGAAATTGCTCTTTTCCAAGTTAACCCCATTCTTAACAAACTTAGAAAATCTCTAGACCTTATTTTCTCTAATATGATATTCTCTTTTCCATTATCGATTCCTGAGGACTTATACCATCCTAGATCATTGGTTTCTGTGTTAATTGATGTCCCTAATATTCATGCTAACTATAGACCTCAGTGTCGTACCAAATGATTCCGAAAAACAGATTATAAAGCTCATTTGGTTGGAACGAATCGCGATCGGCTAATCGACTAATCTCTATCTTTATCTCTCTCAAACATCATCTTTATATGTGTTACATCGCGAATTGTAAGGTGAACTTTCAAAATGATCCGAGCTCCATCTATTCGTTTGTCAATATGAATCGTAAATCCAGTCTTTTTCCTCCTTCCCTAATTTATAAAAATATTTCCGATTCTTCACAACAAGGCATTGCTAATCTCTTTGCTTCATTTTTTCAATCAACCTATTCGTCCGATTCATATGATTTAAATTCTACATACCCTTGGTTTTTACGATCTGAACCTTAAACTGCTTTAACTCCTCATATATATTTTTTTCTTTCAAGTTTGACATTTTTGAAAGACACAGATTTTTAGTCATGTTGTTTTTGTGTATTATATTAAAAATATTCTTACCCCGCACGTGTTTATATCTTTTATTGTTATTGTTCCAAGAGCCAAATAATAATATTTTTAATGTCACCAAAATTGATATCAGATTGCTACTAACAGCTGCAAATAGTTTGGCATTTTTTTTCGGATTGCGATACCAACACATTGGTCAACATGGAATTGGTCATTATTTAATGAACAATATTATTCCTACCATAAATTTGTTATTTTTTGTTACATTTGCTGAGAGCAGCAACAAAATCCCGCGTAAGGTGTGCATCGAGTGTATGTTAAAATAACTTATGGTGAAACGGTCAGATTGGGTGGATAATAGTTCGTCGTATTGGTTTATAATTGTTAAATAGTAAGTTCGTTGCTGTTTTTATAAAACTTTTCCTATTTTACCTATTTTGCAATGATAAATTAAGTAATGTTTTTATGGAACATATTTTCAGATTTGACAGAAAAATTTGAACGTCTTGAGGGAAACCAGCGTCGCTAGCATTGCGTTTCCCGGCGCCCAGTGGAAGATGCCAAAATTAATCGAATTTATTGCAGGTTTTAATGCAATTAACTTAGAATTTAATTTTTAAATTTAATAAAATTTTGTACATTAATATTTTTTGTATACTATTTATTTTCAGCTTTTTTCTTATCTTTTCACTATTAGTTAAATTTCCTTATATTTTTAAATTTTATTTTAAGATAAAAATGTTATAGTTTTCAGATTGACAAATAAAAGTAAAAAAACAAAAAAACAGTAGCAAAAGCAAAAAAATTTTGTCTTTCATAAAAATTTCCCTTGTCGCTTCGCGGTCGCTTTTTCTAGAGCAAAGCTTTGAAATTATTTAAAGTTGAAACTTTACAAAAATGAAAGTTTTAGATTTTGAAATTTTTGTTCCTGAAGTCAAAACCAAACCTTTTTTCCATCATTGCCCATCTTATATAATTTTAAACTAATATTTACTTTTCGAGATAAGTCTTAAAAATAAAAAAATCCCAAAGTTGCTCATCATTGCCCATCCTTCAAAACTTCAAAATAGAACAATAAAATCAATGCCCATCATTGCCTCCATCTTAAAACTTAAACATTTTACAAAAAAAATCCATGCCCACATCTTAAAAGTTAAAAATTTTACAAAAAAATGCATGCCCATTGCTTATCCTTTAAAACTTCAGAATTGAACTATAAAATCTTTGACCATCTCTTAAAATGTAAATAGTTTCAAGATTCTTGCAATTTTAATATTAATGAGGTTTATGTTAATGCAGAATTCATCATCTATTTTGTATTTTACAAAAATAACAGTTTTAGATATTAGCTGACCGGGTAGATTTTGTACTGCGCTAACTTGTAATTCTTGGACAATTGTTCTCTTCACTGTTGCATTGTGAGCACAACGATTATCAACTTCCGCATCTGAATTGCTCCGAAAATAAATTTTTAAAAATTTATTTGTGATCTGCCTCAGGTAGTGATAAATTTGGCCTTGTATTTGAAGTATTTTATAATTTTTCCATTTGCGATATATATATTTAATATATATATATATATATTTAAGCGATATATATATTTTTTATACAAACTTGAATATTATAAAAAAAATAATCTGGTATAATACCTTGAAAGTGGACATACAATTTTCCTATATAATATGTATGTGTAGCTTCAAATGATGTCATCTAAAATCAGTTGTTATATTTCTGAAGTGCTTAGAATCATTTCCAATGCCAGAAACAAAAGATCGTAAAAGATCCGGTCGTGGAACTAATTGTGGCAATTTTACTTTGCCTTCAGCACAACATAATCCAGTAAATTCACCAGGTTATTTTAATGCCATACAATATTTACAATATTTCCCAAATTATTATCGATTTGCCAGATCATAGTAGAATACAGCTCGTTCAAGAATCACAAAAGCACTGCGTCTGCGGATTCGATTATGTTCATTATGTCGTGCTTGCTGGCGTTGTGTTTGAGATCCACGAACTCGTTGCATTCTAAGCCTATTTACTTCATTGTCACGAACTGAAGATCGAAATTCTGACATAGCAATACGACTATTTTTTTATCTGTCTTACTCTAGTTATCAGTGCGGTTAGCACGTAAGGAAGCTTTTGTAATTGACTGCGACGACCTAAGTCACGTCGTCTTTTCCTTACCATCGTAACGTAAATGACAATACTGTCTAAAATGATTTAGGAAATTTGTAGGGGAAATGGAAAAAGACTGTTTTAGGGGTTTCTCGCCAATTCTTCCGACCCCATAAAGTATATATATTCTGGATCAGGATCACCTCCTGTCTGTCTATTTTTACGCAAACTCATCTTGCAGTTTTTCATAAATAGAAACCGCCTAGTTCGGTCGACTATATCCCATAGCTGCCTTGGCATCGTAATAACTGATGGATCAGAAATGCCATTACTTTATTGTTTTTTATGTTAGAAGGATGGGACTACGGATTCCAGTTGGGGAATCTTATTCGATCTGCCAAATTTTGTAAAGATAGGTCGGCTATATCTTATAGCTGTCATATAACAAATTGACCATATAACAAAATCGGAAGTGCCACAACTCTGTTGTTTTTTAAGTAAGATGGATGGGATTTTCTATGAATTCCTTTGGGCAAAATAATTTTATATGCCAAATTTCACAAGGATCGATCGACTATTTACAATCTGATATATATCTCTTAACTCTACTTAACTGCACGGGTATGTCAACTTCGTCTCCGCCAACTCTGTTTTCCTTTCTTGTAATATATAAAGATATATCGGATCCGTATAAGAATTCCCATAATTCCATTGGAAACAGTTCCAAGCTTCTATCTTCATACCATACCAAGGTTATGTCCTTTCCCATCGTTCGATGGCAGCTATAGGATATAGATGGCCGATGCTTATAAAATTTGTATATAAAAAAAAGTTGATCAAAAATAGAATCAATGAAGAGTACTGTTTTTCCAACTTAAACTTATGGTATTCCAAATCAAATATATAACAGCAATAAAATCAAATCGTTTGATCCCGAAGGTTCCCACTTATATACTGCATAAAAAGGAAATAATGATGCGTTCAGAGTTAAGATAGTTTTTAAACTGGGAGCGAAGTTCGTATGGAAAAAGGCAGACAAAGGGACATGTTTAAATAAACCAAGGGGGAGATCCTGGTCAAGAATTTATATTCTTTATAAATTCGGAGATATCTTCGACAGTGCGTCGGATAATTTTATAAATGTAGTCAAATCTGGATGTAGTCAAATCCGGAAAATATGTCTAAAAATAATTTGTGTCTCCTGTGATGTCACGCCCGAATATTTAATATTTTCAGTCCGATAAACCGGAATCCTATGGCCGTTGGTAACGGTCTCTGCTCTTTATTTCGTTCTGGCGCATCACACCTTCATTCAACCTGACGCCACTGCATACCGCTTGCATTATCGGATTATCGCTCGCTCTCGTGGTTCATTCGTCCCGGTCGCGCCGCATCTTAATCGTTGGGATTTTATATATCGTCTCGGGCATCATTCCGCCCAAACGCATCATATTTTCATCAGAATAATATTAATCATAAATAAACAATATTTAAATAACAATATATAAATAAACAAATATTTGATTAACATATATTCTACATTTTTGGAACATTGGTAAGCCCCGACGTGATTATGGGTGAAAATACTCGCGAAAATCGTCTATAATTTTCCCACTGGAACAGTGACGAGCCAGCGCTAAGTGAAAATTTTAAAAACATTTAAGGAGCAATGTTTTTTTAGCAGTATAGATATTACTTGCAGGTATTAAATGAAATTTGGGAACTCTCACACGCTAATTGCTATCCTAGGGCTTAGGCCTATTTCCGGAGAATCGCCTGCAGAAAGTTAGGCGTCTGGATCTGTGCGGCAATTTTTTGGATCAAGGTTTTTATCGCGTAACCACCACTTCGGGTAATTGTCGCATGTCGTATGTACCACCGCCTGATATACTTCGGTGGCAATCCTTCAACTGGCATTCAATGGCTCTCCTTTTTTTTAAAGTTGCCACCAGGCAGCGGCAGCTCGGATTCTCTTGCCCCTGTTGCTGCAGCCAATCCTCTTGTAGCTACGGATCATGCCAGAAAAATGCGGCGAAATGCACGTGGCGAGTATTCACATTCAACCCAAGGACAGGATATGATGGAGGAACGGCTCGACTTGCTTCTGCGTCAATTTGGAAAATCGAAAATTGTCTCGATCCAATCATGAAGGCGTCCAAGCCTATTTGCGCAGCTCATTTTTCTAAAACCTTTGTGCGTTTGGAGACAGAGAGATTGGGTTCTTGAGTTTTCTTCAGCAAAAGATTATGTTGAGCTAGGACACATATTCCTTGTTCCCCCTGAGCTAGGGGAATTCTGCAAGTATTTCCAAGGAAAGAAAAGCTGTTCGGAGGAAAACTAAGCAACCAATCTTAGGGTGATACCGATTGAATGACGTTTTAATGCTGGGACAGCATTAAAGATTCTACGACTTATGGATGAGGTACATAGTGATTGACCCAGGGGATTAGAATGACATGAGAGTCTGCTTTTATATTCACTTGCAACCACGTTAGGAGCGTCACCCTCAAATGGAACGCGAAGCTTCTTGTAGATGACTTTTTAGCAGGAGGAAAGAAGAAATCGGCTTTGAAAGACCCGGATTTTTTATAGATCGCTCAAGGAGGAAGGATCTTGTAGATCCGGGCTTTATTTGAGAATTTCAGTTTGTTTGTTACCTTTAATCAGCCAGAGGAGCTTTTAGCCAGAGGTAAAGAGGCTGTGCCCTAGGACACTGCCCTGAGGGACACCTGAAAGTCCCAAAAATGGGATCAATCCTCAATCTCCGAGGCAGATAGAGGCCAAAAGAGTAGGCTCTGATACTCCGATAGCAGTAGGTTCCTCTGCCTAAAAGGTCGTACAAAGTAAGAAAAGGTAGAGGTCGACTGATAAAGGAGCGCCCCTAGGGAAGAAAAAAAAGGTGCAGACACAACCGACTAACAGATCCTTCGCTGAAGTAATAAAGAGTAGGACTATCATTGGGGTCATTGACAATGGATCCAAGGATGGCCTGATCCCCAAGGACCTTTGGCGGAGGGTAGTGAATAAGCTGTATGGGCGCTTCATGGAAGAGATGCTCAAGAGCGGAGGACCTCCACCTGATTGCGAAGACACAGGGGTGGTAGGTAGGGGTGGTCAAGGTAGCATCAAGGAGATAGCGTGCCAAGACGGTCAGTAGGTCAGTAACCCTATACAAGCACATGATTGCGTCGCTGGGAGAGGTTAACCCAGGAGTCAGATTGAAAGTGGTAGACTGGGACAACATTCCCAAATAAACCGAGGGCCCGCGTATGGCTGGCAGAAAAGTCGGCGGTCCTTACTACAATCTTGACCATGCTGAAGATTTGCAACCCCACACTCCCTACGGCTGACTGAAGCGACACCAAGGTGGAAGAAGCAATGGGGTTACGGCGACAGGTTGTCCTCACGAAGAAACCGTGAAAATCCTGGAGGCTGCCGGTAATCGGACAGCCCTCATCCAAGAACCCTGGATTTATGGTGACAGGATTCTTGGTATGGGAGCGTTGGCTTTCAGTCTCTATACGGCCGATGTAACTGGTAATTCAGGCATTCTCGCAAAAGAAGAACTTTATATTATTATTATTAGAATATCTTCTTGCAACCAAATTTCACGCCAACGATCATCACTTTCAGTGGGGAAGCACTGACACAAATGAGAGGGATGAATAAATATTCGATTTCATCTTCAGCTCCAAGCTCTTAATGATAAACGGGGCTCAGAGCACACCTTTGTCGCCAAGAACAAAAGAGAAATCCTTGACATTACCCTATACTCGTACTCCCTGGTTGATGGAGTCATAAGCTGGATGGGTCCTGGATAAGCCCTCATTTTCTGATCACCGCTACGATGAGATAGCGGCGAATTTCGAAAACTTTCACTAAGCTGGTAGTATGCAATCCTAGGAAGCAAAACTGGAAGCTATATAAGAAGATACTAGATAGATCTTTAGGGAAACCATCTACAAGGAATGTCGAGACAATGCACAAAATTCAGGGGGACATCAAAGGCCTCTCGCCTAAGAAAGATCCTCTCAAATACAACCCCCAACATATAAAGACACCGGATGTGCGGTGGACTAAGTCAAGCCAGAAATCCCATGAGATTCTCCCTTGACGCACACTTCCCAGGTTGCTCCGTGAAAAGAACAACCCGGGAGATGCGTAGCCTGGGATACCAGACCATAGACCATACCAGACTATAGACCTATTAGTCTCTCGTCTTTGCTTCTTAGAACTATGTAGAGGCTCTTAAATCTTCATCTACTCTTTACCATAAGCCGAAATGATATCTCATGCTCACAGCATGCCCTCAGGAAGGGTCGATCCACAGAGACAGTCCTACACGAGATTACCATGATCGCCGAAAAGCGGTCAACAACAAAAAATCTGCACTAATGGCCTTTTAAGACATTGAAGGCACCTTTATCAATGTGATGGTGTGTGACGGCTTCAAAATCCTTGCGTACACCGACGATGTTTCTATTGCCTTTGTAGAGGAATTCCTGCAAACGCTGTGAGACCTCATGACAGCATAGCTGGGAGTGTTCTCAGCATGGGAAAATAATAACGAACTTAGAGTTAATCCGTGGAAAAATGAACTCGTGTTTTCGTGTACGTGTGTTCTAGGAAGTATAGAATACTTCTAATCTGAAGCTTCCGAAGCTCCTAGAGGAATCTCTAACTCTAAGTAGGATACTGGACAAACAATGCGGCAATTGCGTTATATATCTGCAGAAAAACGGTAGACCTAAAATGGGGAATCCCCATTGAGATCGGAATCCCGATGGGGAATGATTCCGATCTCGATAATCCTTAAAATTGGTGCATAGAAAATCTATCTAGTCATTACCAGACTACGTACCTTTTCCAGCTGCTACTTTTTCTTTTCATCTTCCTGTGGTTTGTTGGGCACATTGGTATACAAGGAAATTGTAAAACGGAAATTGCCTGATCAGTGTTCTCAGATGAGTAAAATATACTTTTTTACGCTTAGTATTAAAAAGTAAGAAAACTTCTTCGGACCCTGGGTAAATAAAATTCGGCAGCGATGACATAAACATATTAATATATGTATATGCACTCAGTTTCACATGCGATTTAATGTAATTTGTAAAGCATGCGCTTCATGAGCATAAGCTAGATTGGCCACTGATTTGGGTTTAAATTGAACCCACAACTTACAAATGAAATTGGACTGTGCCTGCTTTCTCTTTTTAATTTGGAGATTTCGAAAACGCTTATTAGCGTTACACAAATAAACTTATTTAGCAGAAGCTTGAATGGATACAATGTTTCTCTAATGAGTCAAAACTGATTTTATTGAAAACAAAACTCTTAGAATTAGTAATATAAAAACTATAATCATAACCGAATCATAACTGTAAAAAAACAATATTTTCTCTCGCTTCTTTCGATGGATCCGATCACTTGAAAATCTATCTATACAGATTGACTCTATATATTTGGTTTGTTCAATGGTTAATCAATGCTTGAAACGAATTCTACACCCAATTTTTAGTATATTTTCTTGTCTAGGACCCGCCGTTGAACGTAATGGTCCTCATAGGGGCAGATTGACCCTGTATCCAAGACCCGACATACCAACAACAAGAGTCCGTATCTAGGAGGATCCGAGGGGCACAAAAGGCGATCCAGGCGGTATAAAAAGATGACTATTGGAATGATCCAAGACGAGTATTTATAAGAAGCTGGGAATGTTAAGTTGGAGAACTGCCTTTGAAGAATCCGACATCTAAGTGGAAGAAATGAAGAGGCGGAAGTATTGAGGTGGCCGCCTTTGGAGAGTTAGGCCCGGATGCAAAAGGGTAAAATCAATGGGCCGAGAGCGGCAAGGGAGCTGCAGTAGTTAGTGAGCGACGACAGCAATGATAACACGTGAAGCCATCGAAGCGCAGCGAGTGCCGCGACTGCAGCAGAAGGAGAGCCCCACAAAAACAAGCGAGTACGAACGAAGTAAAATGAACTGAACCGCCAGCTAGGCGCTAGGCTGACCCATTCTTACTGGCGTAGTCCTGGAAATCTTGGCGAAGATCCCGGAACAGGTGTCCGACGGGAGAAAAACTGCCGACGGTATGGCCGAGCAGGAGTAGCTAAACGAAAAGCGTAAATCTGGTACAGGAGCAGAGTACGTAATAGTTGATCATCAATTCAAATCGTATCCTTTACATAAAATTAAAGCCCCTTAAATAAAGAAGACATTATTTGAAGTGAAGCTATCTCTGTTATTTCTGGTCTGGGTCAGTCATGTCGAATCTATAATTTCGGTTCCTACAAACTCTGTGAGCTAGCTGGAGAATTTGTCGCGAGCGAAGATACAACAAAAATAGTTCGTTAAGCTTGGCTTGTATCTATACATCTTTACATCAAATCTTTACATCTGACCAATCAAATTCCAAAATAAACCTATATAGTTTCACAAAGATAGGCTTTTCCGCAAGAAAATAACTTTTTTTTAGGTAGAAACTTAAGGTGTATTAAGAGTAGAAGACTAATTGAAGTATTCGTCAAAGAATAAGGGCTGCTCTTCCCCTTCCCAGAGGTTGATAACATCTAAAAGTTGAGTACTTACTTGGAAAAATTTAGTCGGATGGAAGCACTTGGAGTGCCATGGGATATGAGCGGATGCATGGGTTAATCATGATATCCAGCGACCTCAGGAAAAAAAACATCCAACGAAAAACACATAACAATTAAACAGCGCATTTAAAAACATTAAAACATGAAAGAGTGTGCGTGGCAGCGAAAATGAAAGCAGGCCACTGAGCGAAGAAACCTGGTTTATTTCGTTAATCAGAAATTTTGTAACACCTGCACAAAATTTGACATTTGATGTTTTATCAGAAATATAAGAAATTTGTATTGCCACGGGGAGCCGCGCAAAAGAAAAAAAAACATATAAATACAAAAAAAAAAAATGGAAAACTAACTTCGGGCGGAGCCGGAGTTCATATAGGTGGCGACACGCATCTTATATTATTAGATATATATCGGATCGTATATAGCCGGCCGATCCATATGAAATTTGGCAGATCGGATAAATTTGCCTTAAGCAGAATCCATAGAAAATCCCATTTTTCTAACTTAAAAAAAAACGAAGTTATGGCATTTCCGATCAATCAGTTATATGGCCGATCTTTATGAAATTTGGAATGTCGGATACATTTGCCCAAAGTAGAATCCATAGAAAAACGTCTACCTAAATAAACAACAAAGTAAAGATCAATCAATTATATGGACTATAGGATATAGTCGACCGATCCCGGCCGTTCCCACTTATATACTGCCTGCAAAGGAGAGAAGGGTGTGTGCAAAGTTTGAAGTCGATAGCTTTAAAACTGAGAGACTAGTTTGCGTAAAAACAGACAGACAGAGGGACATGCTTATATCGACTCAGGAGGTGATCCTGATTAAGAATATATATTTTTTATAGGGTCGGAGATGTCTTTACTGCGTTGCACTTTTTTGACCAAAATTATAGTATCCTCTGCATTAACAAAATGTTAATCTGTAATGAATGTTTTGAGCAAAGGGTACATGAACCGATTGTTGGTTTGATGCCGCAACTTGCACTTGAACAAATTGGACGTGGTGAAAGATGTGAGTTCAGAATGGGTTTGTCTGAGACTAACTTTATTAGTATAAAAGTTCAATATTTATATGTATTTTTGATACATGGATATTTCCTAGGTGGTAACAATTTCATAATTTAATATTTTGCACTATTTTGTCGGTTACATTGATTTGTACTGTCAGCAGTTCTTGCTTCCTTTCAGTTTGTTGTTTTTGAAGGGTTTGGTTTTTAATGTTCATCGTTCTTTATGTAGGCTATGACCTAATATTTTCTTTATTATATACTTATAGTGCTTGTGTTTTTGTTGTGTGTATATTTGTGTTCTTGTGTCTTAATAGTAAATGCACATGACTTAACCAGCTCTATAGTAAACTGTCTTGGGGTAGGTTCCGGAGTTGGTCTATTAGGTTTTGGAGTCCAAATGGTCCGCCTGTGCCGCAAGATGAGGGTGCTTATCAGTATCTGTATGATGACTGAAATGACCAATGCTGTGTACGACATGGTTGTCTGGTGGTCCAATTGGTACGGTGCATCCTTTCTTTTCTTATGGGCTAACCGATGTTGTAAGATCTCTAATTCTGTGTCGTCCATACTTGGTGATTGGGTGGTAGTCCTTAAAACGGAGTCTGATATTTCCTCTTTGGATTTTATGGGCTTGGAGATATTTCCGAATCGACTGAACGATGTTTGTACTTCAGTGGTCATAGTGCCGAGCTTAGTTATAAACTTATATTGACATTGCGTGCTGTGCAACCAGTGGGCCCTTATTTGGGCCCTCGTGGGCCCTCGCCCTTATTTTGATAGTTGATGAATCTCCATTGCATACCGCCTGCAGTTCCATTAGTTCCTTGGAATTCCTCGTTGCCTTTAACCTTTGTTATAGTTTTGGCCATATCTTCTGCGTACGTGGAGTTGAATAATGAATTGGCTATGGTTCCAACAATATTAAACGGTGATCTACGTTGCCGAGAGTGATGAATAAGGTTGTTTCCTGACTCAAGCTATGCAACTAGATGTCTAAAATGGTCTAAAATGGAACTGAATGTTGCTAAGTTTGTCAATTCCTGGCACTTGTGTAAAAGCTTTGTTAAGCCAACTGAAAGTACCTTCATATCATTCCAGTAGGGTAATATACTATCATTGTACATTCAAGTCGTAATATACTATCATTGTCCATTCGGAAACTACCACTCCCGGGGTCCCAAACGTTCGTAGAATATTCCCGGTTTGTTACTGACATCCGTCACATTGATTGGAGTTGCCATCGCTATTGGAAGTAGCCACATAAGCGCTAGAATTACAGGCATGCCGTGGAATGCAACAATGCCGTGGCTGTAACTGAAACAAGCAGCCGTTTTGCGGATTTTACTGCAGCCTCCCATAGGCCACCGAATGATGGTGCTCGTGGGGGAATGAATTTTAAGTTTATTTCTTTTTTGTTGCAATGCTGAACTATGGGGTCCTTCGCATTGGTTGAGAAAATAGCGGTTTCGAGCTCTTTTAATTTATTGTTGGCTCGAACATAATTTATTGCATTATCGCAATGGATCCTCTGGCACTTTCCTCGACGTCCGAGAAACCGGTGGAGAGCGGCGAAAAAAGGCGTCTGTTGTGAGATCGCTTACCAAATCCAAATGATCTGCTTTCGTGGAGAAACAACAGAACACTGCGATATAGGCCTTATCAGGTCGTTTGCCTCGGATCTTGTGATGAATCCATATGGGGCAGTGATCTACTTCAGAGTTGAAGAATGGGCGAGCCTGGGTGACTCTCTTGGCTCTTGGCAAATTTCCCATAATTTGATTCATTAATTTGGGCTGTATTCTGGTACATCGCACGCAGTTGTGTAAAATTTTTCTCGCCATTGTTTTGTCATTGATGATCCAATATTGTTGCCGAGCCGTCGCTCGCAAGGCTTCAGCACCGCAATGCATGTTGGTCTTATGTAGTTTTCTTAGGATCATTTTTACAATTGTGTCATTGTGGGGAGCACGACTGGATGTTTTGCGTCCTCGGATAGGTTTGAGTGTTCTAACTTATCAGGACCAAAGATGGGAGCCAACGACACAAGGGAACTCTTTTTGTCCACAGTTTTATAACGTTTGAGCTGTTTGCACACCACATAAAATTCGATTTGCTGAATTGTGCGTGCCTGGTTTAGCTCGCCCAGACATAGTGCCTTCGTTGGCGCTCTATTAGCCATATAACAGAACCGCAGCATGTACGCAAGAATCCGTTGCAATTTGTAAAAGAAGTTACTGTGCCTACAGTTGTATACCTCCCCTCCGAATGTGTCCTTAGCGGCCGCCATGCTGACGAATCTTGTTTTTTGCTCTAAATACGTCGAAATAATGGCTGGCATCTTTGTCCAGTTCTCCCTTGGTCCATATATGATCCATTAAACCACATACAGTTGCTCGAGAGTTTGCTAGCTGCTATTCCTCTGGACAACACGTCGGCTGCATTGTTGGCGGATGATACGTGACGCCATTGAGACAGTTCCGTCACTTCTTGAATCTTGGCCGATTTACCACAAACGTGTGGTAAGTGGAAGCCGTTGCATTGATTCAACCTAACACGACGGATGAATCAGTCCAAAAGAACCCAGCAACCTTGTCCACAGACAAGTGTATTTCTTGTCTGACTCTGTGCGTCAGTTCAGCGCCGAAGGCTGCATCGCACAACTGTAGGGGGCAAGGATTGCTTCGCTGTGGGTGCCACATAAGGAGTAGCGGGTAGTTTGGAAGGAGTAGCGATCAGTATATCTATCTTTCCAGGTATATCAAACTGGGGATCTGCTAACTGTCACTCATTGAGAGCCACTCATCCGTGAAGAGAGCTAACGAGGATAGTTACTCTTGCTCTGCTTATTCATGGTTGTCCTCCAATGCCATCAAGCCGGAGCTTTGTATTGTGGCGCGTTAAAGAGAACATTGATGCCAATCGCTCAGTGGTCAAATTGATCTGTGGTCCTGAGTCTATCAGGGCTCGAAATTTGGCTACTTGGCCGTTCTCTGCCTGAACCGCTACCCTTGCTGTTGCAAGACGGTTTTTTTTTACCCAATTTAATCTTTTGGATACTGCACGAAACTCTTCACATTTATATAATGCGTGATTTGGAGCCTTGCAATAGTAGAATGATGAATGTCTGTCTGACGTACTGAACGCGCACGCCAGATTTTTTGACTCTTTTTTTCAATGATGCCATTGTCTTTCCGGAGCTCAAGACTCTGATTCTTTGCTGTAAGAATTCTAGCATCGTTTGTAGGGGCTGAATCTCTACTGAGCTTCCACCTGTCTGCTCAAATAGACCCCTTGCCTTGCCCCAAGGCAATAGATGCCTTGCCATAAGTGCATTCTGCACCTCTGCTTGCAATTGTATGTAATTGTATACATTGTAGGTATGTCTGTTTGTTATACCGACTGTCTATTAGGTTTTTAAATTCCTCGTAGATTGTCAAGCGGATTTCTTGGACTTGAGCCCATAAACATTTTATTAGGTCTCCTGGACCTCCCCCGGATGCCTGAAACTCTCTCAAGGCACCGTTTACAGATTCTACTAACTCTCTTTGGCGCCGACATAATACGGCTAATCGTTAATTCATGGGAAATACGTCACGGTATTGCTTTTGAACTTGATTTTCTCCTTGTTCTTGAGCATCTTCCTTTCGACTCGTGCATTGTATCAGCTTGTCTCGATTGCTTTCGAAAGTGGCTGCATATTTCTCCCAACTGATTCGGAGGTCCTCAGCATAATTGATGTAGCTTTCGGTCCGGGCCGTTCCTTGGATTTTTGCATCATTTTCAACGAATCTTTCCCAAGCTTCTTCTAAAATGGCTACTTTCGTTTGAAAGTATGATGCCTTTTGTTTTTGATTCGGCCCAACCTTTTTATAATTCCGGATCCTTCTAGCGATCTCCTGCCAAGTTTCTTGCTGGGCATCTAAGAGGCCTTGAGCGCTCGCCTCATCAACGGCTGGCTCTATAATAATTTTAGGGGCAATATTCTCGCTTTCCATCTTTTCGTTCTTCGTTTCTGACCGTTGGGAGTGTTTCGTTTGCCGCTAGAGGGTTAGTAGCTGGATGCGCTTCGACTCGCTACCGAGAGTGGTCGAAGAAATTGAACCCTTTGTTTGACGGACTGAGGGCGGTGTGGTGCCCATAATCTACCGATTAGAAGGACAGCGTCACAATGCTGTAAAGATCCTATTGCTGTCTTAGCAAGAGTCTTCCTGAATTTTCTATTGTGGAACGATAGAAATCTTTATTCGTTTCTTTTGACTCTTGTTCGATAAGTGATGAACACGTCGGGGTCACCAAAATCAATTTTTTGAGCAAAGGGTACATTAACCGATTGCTGGTTTGTTGCCGCAATTTGCACTTGAACAAATTGGACGTGTAGAAAGAAGTGAGTTCAGAATGGGAATATTTATAGCTCATTTGATACATGGATATTACCAAGGTGGTAAATTAATGGAAATATAGCAAAAATATATAAATTGTAAGTGAAAAATTTCATAATTTTGTATTCTGCAGTTCTTGCTGCCTTTCAGTTTGTTGTTTCTGAAGGGTTTGGTTTTTAATGTTCATCGTTCTTTATGTAGGCTATGACCTAATATTTTCTTCATTATATACTTATAGGGCTTGTGTTTTTTGTTGTGTGTATATTTGTGTTCTTGTGGCTTAATAAAAAATGCTCATGACTTAACAGGTATGATACAAAAAAAAAACAAGAAAGGAAAGCTAGTTTCGGGCGGAGCTGAAGTTGATATACCCTTGCAGTTAAGTCGCATCTTATATTATTATATATATTTGTCAGATTGTATATAGTCGGCTAATCCTTATAAAATTTGTCAATCGGATAATCCATAGAAAGTCCCATCGTTCTAACTTAAAAAACAACGAAAGTATGGCATTTCCTATTAATCAGTCGAAGTTCCGACTTATATTCTTTCTGCAAAAGAAAGAAGGATGTGTGCAAAGTTTCAAGTCAATAGCTTTAAAATTGAGAGGCTAGTTTGTTTAGAATGAGACAGACAAACGGACATGCTTATGTCGACTCAGAAAGTGATCCTGATCAAAAATATATATACTTTATAGGTTCGGAGATGTGTCCTTCACTGCGTTGCACACTTTTGACCAAAATTATAATACCCTTTGTAAGGGTATACAAATATATATGAATGTATGCCACAGAAGTCGCTAGCGGAAAAGATTCAGCTGAAAACAATTCCATACGGAAATTTCAGCGGAGACACATTATTTTTATTTATAGGTAGAGGCGGCGCTTTGGGTAGCCTGAGCCACTTGAGCCGCCAAGGGCTCTTTGTTTTATCCGAAGCCAAGATCCCTCCTTACCTACCTACCGGTAGATCCGTCTGGTCTTGTTTGTTGCAGTTTGTGGTCCCATCCTGGATAAAAGTTAGCAGTATCCACCGAAAAGACGGAGTTAGATTTCCCTAGGGCACTTACCGAACACTTACACGGAGCTCAACTGTCTATTTTTTTTATCTAAAACCTCTGCAGAAATCATTATTTAGCACCTATAATATGGCCGCGAGCGTGCTCAGCCAGTTCCCCGTGATGGCCTTAAATGGTAGACCACAGACCTATAACGAGTCCTAGGATCTTTTCCTAGAACGAGGAGGCCAGATTAATCGCGAGATCTTACAGGTTTGATTTTTTGAGGGGAACGTGACGTTCAAATTTCGATCATTCACTGCGTTTTTTAATCTTCTATCCAGTCTAAAAGACTTGTCAACAGCTCCATAAAACAAAATTGGTCGAATGATCGCCGTGTATTGCAATGTTACTATCTTCGAAGTACTACTATTCCCCATTTTATCCCTACAGCCTTCCCACAGGTATATGTCGCATTGGAAGTTCGGTCTTAGATGGATTAACCACAGACTGTTTCCAGTTGCCTATGCCCTTAGCTTGTTCGCCATGCGGTGGCATACTGTTTGTGTAATAGTGTTCCCGGTGAATGCAATTCCACCATTATACGCATACGCGTATGATACAGTGGTGTACCCTACAATGATTCTGCAGCCACGTTTTAGTTATTAACCGCTACATTCCACAGAATGATGTAAAGTACACATCTTTGCGGAGTGCAGACATAGAGATTGTTTGACATTACATTTTTATTCCCTTGCAGAGGGTATTCTAATTTTGGTCAAAAGTGTGCAACGCAGTCCTATATCTCCGACCCTATAAAGTATATATATTCTTGATCAGGATCACCTCCTGAGTCGATATAAGCATGTCCGTCTGTCTGTTTCTACGCAAACTTATCTCTCAGTTTTAAAGCTATCGTCTTCAAACTTTGCACACACCATTCTTTTTTTATATCCTATACCTGCCATATAACTGATTGATCGGAAATGGCATAACTTTGTTGTTTCTTAAGTTAGAAGGATGGGACTTTCTATAGAGTCTACTTTAGGCAAACCAATTGGATGCCAATTTTCATAAGGATCGGCCGACTATATCCTATAGCTGCCACATAACTGATTGATCGGAAATGCCATAACTTCGTTTTTTTTTAAGTTAGAAGAATAAGATTTTCTATAGATTCTACTGTTGGCAAATTGATGAGGTCTGCCCAATTTCATAAGGGCTATATACTAAGGGTCAGTTAATAATATAAAATGCGTGTCGCCACCTAGCGGACTGCCACTCAACTACAAGGGTATATCAACTTCGGCTCCGCCCGAAGTTTGCTTTCCTTTCTTCTTATAAAATAGATTCCTGAACTGGCGCTATAGAAATATTTCATTTGTGGGTGTGGTAGAGGACGTGGCACAAATTTGAACAAACTTGACCTTCGCTTCATTTATGACCTTCGCCAAGACCTTCGCCTTGGAGCTCCATTTTTGAAAAGCTATATTGACTCAGATGTTGATGCTGATTAAGTATATATACACTGTATAGGGTCGGAGATAATTCCTCCTGTTAAATACATTTACACGATTATAATGTAATACTGTACACTACGAAAACCAGGTATAATAAAAATATACTGGTTTAGTAGGGTATACTGGTTTTTTTAGCTACATCTAAATTTTCTATATAAAAAATGTTTCCTCCCAAATTGTATAAGCAAATAAAAGGCTAGTAAGTAACCTAGAATAAAAAATAGTAGACTCACTTTTTCTGTTCAGCATCAATAGCGTATCCATGAGGGCAATTAATAGTAGTACATTTATAGCTTCCACGTGTGTTAGTGCAGATGTCGTTCTGAAAATATTTATTTCACAAAAATGAAAAAATTCTTTGGATACTTATTTATAAATTTGAAAATTTATTTTATGCTATTACTATTTTTATACCCCTGCAGAGGGTATTATAATGTTGGTCAAAAGTGTGCAACGCAGTGAAGGAGACATCTCCGACCCTGTAAAGTATATATATTCTTGATCAGGATCACCTCCTGAGTTGATATAAGCATGTCCGTCTGTCCGTCTGTCTGTTTCTACGCAAACTAGTCTCTCAGTTTTAAAGCTATCGTCTTCAAACTTTGCAAACACCCTTCTTTCCTTTGCAGGCAGTATAAAAGTCGGAACGGCCGGGATCGGTCGACTATATCCTATAGCTGCCATATAACTGATTGATCGGGAATGCCATAACTTCGTTGTTTTTTAAGATAGAAGGATGGTACTATGTATGGATTACACTTTGAGTAAAATATTCGACATGCCAAATTTCATAAGGATCGGCCGACTATATCCTATAGCTATATATAACTGATTGATCGGGAATGCCATAACTTCGTTGTTTTTAAAGTTAGAAGGATGGGATTTTCTGTGTATTCTACTTTGGGCAAACTAATCCGATCTGACAATACGATCCGATATATATCTAATAATATAAGATGCGTGTCGCCACCTAGCGGACCACTCAACTGCAAGGGTATACCAACTTCGGCTCCGTCCGAAATTAGCTTTCCTTTCTTGTTTATCTTATAATAATAACAAAAAAAACCGATGTCGGGTCAAGCAGCTGCCGGAAAGAAGTTTGGCCGGCAATAATTTATTGAATATGGGACCGGTCGACTATATCCTATAACTGCCATATAACTGATTGATCGGGAATGCCATAACTTCGTTGTTTTTGGAGTGAGAAGAATGGAACTTTCTATCGATTGTACTTTGAGTGAACTCATTTGATATGACAAATTTCATAAGGATCAGCTGACTATATCTTATAGCTACTATATAACTGGTTGATCGGAAATGCCATAACTTTCTTGTTTTAGCAGTGAGAAGAATGGAACTTTCTATGGATTGTACTTTGAGCAATCTCATGTGAAATGACTAATTTCATAAGGATCGGCCGTCTATAGGTGCCATATAACTGGTGCCATATGATTTATCGTAAATGCCATAACTTTGTTGTTTTTGGAGTGAGAAGGATGGAACTTTCTATTGATTGTAGCAATATCATTTGATAATATGCTATCATTTGATATGACAAATTTCAAAAGGATCAGCTGACTATATCTATAGCTACCATATAACTGATTGATCCGAAATGCCATAACTGTGTTGGTTTTGGAGAGAGAAGGGTGGAACTTCCTGGTGATTGTACTCAAACTCATTTGATATGACAAATTTCATAAGGATCAGCTGACTATATCTTATAGCTACTATATAACTGATTGATCGGGAATGCCATAACTTTGTTGTTTTTGGAGTGAGAAGAATGGAACTTTCTATTTATTATACTTTGAGCAATCTCATTTGATATGACTTATTTCATAAGGATCAGCTGACTATATCATATAGTTGCCATATAACTGATTGATGGAAATGCCATAACTTTGTTGTTTTTGGAGTGAGAGGATGGAACTTTCTATTGATTGTGGCAATATCATTTGATAATATGCTGTTATTTGAAAGCAATCATTTGAGCAATCTCATTTGATATGACTAAATTAATAAGTATCACCTGACTATATCCTATAGCTGCAATATAACTGATTGATGGGAAATGCCATTACTTTGTTGTTTTTGGATTGAGACGGATGGAACTTTCTATTGATTGTACTTTGAGCAAACTTATTTAATATTTCAAATTTCATAAGGATAATCTGACTATATCCTATAGCTACCATATAACTGATTGATCGGAAGTGCCATATTTTTGATGTTTTTCGAGTGAGAAGGATGGAACTTTCTGTTGGTTGTACTTTGAGCAATCTCATTTGATATGACTAATTTCATAAGGATCAGCTGACTATATCCTATAGCCGCCATATAAGTGATTGATCGGAAATGCCATAACTTCGTTGCTTTGGAGTGAGAAGGATGGAACTTTCTAATGATTGTACATTGATCAATCTCATCTGATATGACAAATTTCATAAGGATCGGCCGTCTATATCCTATAGCTACCATATAACTGATTGATCGGAAATGCCATAACTTTTTTGACTTTGGAGTGAGAAGGATGGAACTTTCTATTGAATGTACCTTGAGCAAACTCATTTGGTATGATAAATATCATAAGAATCAGCTGACTATATACTATAGCTGCCACATAACTGATTGATCGGAAATGCCATAACTTTGTTGTTTTTGGAGTGAGAAGGATGGAACTTTCTATTGATAGTACTTTTATCAATTTCATCTGATATGACAAATTTCATAAGGATCGGCCACCTATATCCTATAGCTACCATATAACTGATTGATCGGAAATGCCATACTTTTTTTGGTTTTGGAGTGAGAAGGATGAAACTTCCTGGTGATTGTACTCAAACTCATTTGATATGACAAATTTCATAAGGATCAGCTGACTATATTTTATAGCTACTTTATAACTGACTGATCGGAAATGCCATAACTTTGTTGTTTTTGGAGTGAGAAGAATGGATCTTTCTATTGATTGTACTTTGAGCAATCTCATTTGATATGAATAATTTAATAAGGATCGACCGACTATATCCTATAGCTGCCATATAACTGATTGATGGAAAATGCCATAACTTTTTTGACTTTGGAGTGAGAAGGATGGAACTTACTATTGATTGTAGCATTATCATTTGATAATATGTTATCATTTGAATGCTATCAGTTGAGCAATATCATTTGATATGACAATTTTCATAAGGATCAGCTGACTCTATCCTATAGCTACCATATAACTGATTGATCGGAAATGCCATATTTTTTATGTTTTTCGAGTGAGAAGGATAGAACTTTCTATTGGTTGTACTTTGGGCAATCTCATTTGATATGACTTATTTCATAAGGATCAGCTGACTATATCCTATAGCCGCCATATAAGCGATTGATCGGAAATGCCATAACTTAAATGTTAATAACTGCCATAAACCATAGCTTTTGGAGTGAGGAGGATGGAACTTTCTATTGATTGTACTTTGATCAATCTCATCTGATATGACAAATTTCATAAGGATCGGCCGTCTATTTCCTATAGCTACCATATAACTTATTGATCGGAAATGCCACAACTTTTTTGACTTTGGAGTGAGAAGGATGGAACTTCCTATGGATTGTACTTTGTGCAATCTCATTTGATATGACTAATTTCATAAGGATCAGCTGACTATATCCTATAGCCGCCATACAAGTGATTGATCGGAAATGCCATTACTTCGTTGCTTTTGGAGTGAGAAGGATGGAACTTTCTATTGATTGTACTTTGATCAATCTCATCTGATATGACAAATTTCATTAGGATCGGCCGTCTATATCCTATAGCTACCATATAACTGATTGATCGGAAATGCTATAACTTTGTTGTTTTTGGAGTGGGAAGGATAGAACTTCTTGGTGATTGTACTCAAACTCATCTGATATGACAAATTTCATAAGGATCAGCCATTTATATCCTATAGCTACCATATAACTGATTGATCTGAAATGCCATAACTTTGTTGTTTTTGTAGTGAGAAGGTGCCTATAGGTCCTTTAGAGGCCACATAACTAAATGATCGGAAATGCCATAACTCTGTTGATTTTGGAGTGAGAAGAATGGAACTTTCTACTGATTGTACTTGGATCAATCTCATCTGATATGACAAATTTCATAAGGATCAGCTGTCTATATCTAATAGCTATTATATAACTGATTGATCGGAAATGCCATAACTTTGTTTTTTTTTGGAGTGAGAAGAATGGATCTTTCTCTGATTGTACTTTGAGCAATCTCATTTGATATGACAAATTTCATAAAGATCAGCTGACTATATCATATAGCTGCCATATAACTGATTGATCCGAAATGTCATAACTTTGTTGTTTTTGTAGTGAGAAGGTGCCTATAGGTCCTTTAGAGGCCACATAACTAATTGATCGGAAATGCCATAACTCTGTTGATTTTGAAGTGAGAAGAATGGAACTTTCTATTGATTGTACTTTGAGCAAACTCATTTGATATGACAAATTTCATAAGGATCAGCTGACTATATCTTATAGCTATTATATAACTGATTGATCGGAAATGCCATAACTTTGTTGTTTTTGGAGTGAGAAGAATGGATCTTTCTCTGATTGTACTTTGAGCAATCTCATTTGATAGGACTAATTTCATAAGGATCGGTCGACTATATCATATAGCTGCCATATAACTGATTGATCGGAAATGCCATATTTTTGTTGTTTTTTGAGTGAGAGGGATGGAACTTTCAATTGATTGTATCTCGAGCAAACTCATTTAATATGATAAATTTCACAAGAATCAGCTGACTATATCATTTAGCTGTCATATTACTGATTGATCGGAAATGCCATAACTTTGTTGTTTTTGGAGTGAGAACTATGGAAATTTCTTTTGATTGTACTTTGAGCAAACTTATTTAGTATGTCAAATTTCATAACGATCAGCTTACTATATCCTATAGCTGCCAAATAACTGATTGATGGGAAATGCCATAACATTTTTGTTTTTGGAGTGAGAAGGATGGAACTTTCTATTGATTGTATTTTAAGTTAACTCATTTGATATGACAAATTTCATAAGGATCAGCTGACTACATCCTATAGCTGCCATAAAACTGATTGATATGAAATGCCATAACTTTTTTGTTTTTGGAGTGAGAAGGATGGAACTTTCTATTGATTGTACTGTGAGTAAACTCATTTGATATGACAAATTTCATAAGGATCAGCTGACTATATCCTATAGCTGCCATAAAACTTATTGATCGAACATGCCATAACTTTTTTGTTTTTGGAGTGAGAAGGATTGAACTTTCTATTGATTGTACTTTGAGCAATCTCATTTGATATGACAAATTTCAAAAAGATCAGCTGACTATATCCTATAGCTGCCATTCTGATTGATGGGAAATCCATAACTTTGTTGTTTTTGGAATGAGAAGGTTGGAACTTTCTATTGATTGTACTTTGAGCAAACTTGATTAAAATGCCAAATTTCATAAGGATCAGCTAACTATATCCTATAGCTGCCATAAAACTGATTGATCGGACATGCCATAACTTTTTTGTTTTTGAAGTGAGAAGGATGGATTTTTCTGTTGATTGTACTTTGAGCAAACTTGACTATTATGCCAAATTTCATAAGGATCAGCTAACTATATCCTATAGCTGCCATAAAACTGATGTATCGGACATGCCATAACTTTTTTGTTTTTGGAGTGAGAAGGATGGAACTTTCTATTGATTGTACTTTGAGCAAACTTATTTGATATGACTAATTTCATAAGGATCAGCTGACTATATCCTATAGCTGCCATATAACTGATTGATCGGAAATGCCATAACTTTTTTGTTATTGGAATGAGAAGGATGGAACTTTCTATTGATTATACTTTGAGCAAACTCATTTGATATGCCAAATTTCATAAGGATCAGCTGACTATATCCTATAGCTGCCATAAAACTGATTGATCGGAAATGCCATAACTTTTTGTTTTTGGAGTGAGAAGGATTGAACTTTCTATTGATTGTTCTTTGAGCAATCTCATTTGATATGACTAATTTCATATGGATCAGCTGACTATATCCTATAGCTGCCATACTGATTGATGGGAAATCCATAACTTTGTTGTTTTTGGAGTGAGAAGGATGGAACTTTCTATTGATTGTACTTTGAGCAAACTTATTTGATATGACTAATTTCATAAGTATCAGCTGACTATATAGCTGCCATATAACTGATTGATCGGAAATGCCATAACTTTTTTGTTATTGGAATGAGAAGGATGGAACTTTCTATTGATTGTACTTTGAGCAAACTCATTTGATATGCCAAATTTCATAAGGATCAGCTGACTATATCCTATAGGTGCCATATAACTGATTGATGGGAAATCCATAACTTTGTTGTTCTTGGAGTGAGAAGGATGGAACTTTGTATGGATTGTACTTTGAGCAAACTTATTTAGTATGTCAAATTTCATAAGGATCAGCTGACTATATCCTATAGCTGCCATATAACTGATTGATCGGACATGCCATAACTTCGTTGTTTTTTGAGTCAGAAGGGTGAGACTTTATATGGATTCTAGCCTGAGCAAACTTATTTGATGTGCCAAATTTCATAAGGATCAGCTGACTATATCCTATAGCTGTCATACAACTGATTGATCGGAAATGCCACAACTTTGTTGTTTTTGGAGTGAGAAGGATGGAACTTTCTATTGATTGTACTTTGAGCAAACTTATTTAGTATGTCAAATTTCATAAGGATCAGCTGACTATATCCTATAGCTGCCATATAACTGATTTATCGGAAATGCCACAACTTTGTTGTTTTTGGAGTGAGAAGAATGGAACTTTCTATTGATTGTACTTTGAGCAAACTTGTTTAGTATGTGAAATTTCATAAGGATCAGCTGACTATATCCTATAGCTGCTATATAACTGATTGATCGGAAATGCCATAACTTCGTTGTTTTTTAAGTCAAAAGGTTGAGACTTTATATGGATTCTAGCCTGAGCAAACTTATTTGATGTGCCAAATTTCATAAGGATCAGCTGACTATATCCTATAGCTGTCATACAACTGATTGATCGGAAATGCCACAACTTTGTTGTTTTTGGAGTGAGAAGGATGGAACTTTCTATTGATTGTACTTTGAGCAAACTTGTTTATTATGCCAAATTTCATAAGGATCAGCTAACTATATCCTATAGATGCCATAAAACTGATTGATCGGATATGCCATAACTTTTTTGTTATTGGAATGAGAAGGATGGAACTTTCTATTGATTATACTTTGAGCAAACTCATTTGATATGCCAAATTTCATAAGGATCAGCTGACTATATCCTATAGCTGCCATAAAACTGATTGATCGGAAATGCCATAACTTTTTGTTTTTGGAGTGAGAAGGATTGAACTTTCTATTGATTGTTCTTTGAGCAATCTCATTTGATATGACTAATTTCATATGGATCAGCTGACTATATCCTATAGCTGCCATACTGATTGATGGGAAATCCATAACTTTGTTGTTTTTGGAGTGAGAAGGATGGAACTTTCTATTGATTGTACTTTGAGCAAACTTATTTGATATGACTAATTTCATAAGTATCAGCTGACTATATAGCTGCCATATAACTGATTGATCGGAAATGCCATAACTTTTTTGTTATTGGAATGAGAAGGATGGAACTTTCTATTGATTGTACTTTGAGCAAACTCATTTGATATGCCAAATTTCATAAGGATCAGCTGACTATATCCTATAGGTGCCATATAACTGATTGATGGGAAATCCATAACTTTGTTGTTCTTGGAGTGAGAAGGATGGAACTTTGTATGGATTGTACTTTGAGCAAACTTATTTAGTATGTCAAATTTCATAAGGATCAGCTGACTATATCCTATAGCTGCCATATAACTGATTGATCGGACATGCCATAACTTCGTTGTTTTTTGAGTCAGAAGGGTGAGACTTTATATGGATTCTAGCCTGAGCAAACTTATTTGATGTGCCAAATTTCATAAGGATCAGCTGACTATATCCTATAGCTGTCATAAAACTGATTGATCGGAAATGCCACAACTTTGTTGATTTTGGAGTGAGAAGGATGGAACTTTCTATTGATTGTACTTTGAGCAAACTTATTTAGTATGTCAAATTTCATAAGGATCAGCTGACTATATCCTATAGCTGCCATATAACTGATTTATCGGAAATGCCACAACTTTGTTGTTTTTGGAGTGAGAAGAATGGAACTTTCTATTGATTGTACTTTGAGCAAACTTGTTTAGTATGTGAAATTTCATAAGGATCAGCTGACTATATCCTATAGCTGCTATATAACTGATTGATCGGAAATGCCATAACTTCGTTGTTTTTTAAGTCAAAAGGTTGAGACTTTATATGGATTCTAGCCTGAGCAAACTTATTTGATGTGCCAAATTTCATAAGGATCAGCTGACTATATCCTATAGCTGTCATACAACTGATTGATCGGAAATGCCACAACTTTGTTGTTTTTGGAGTGAGAAGGATGGAACTTTCTATTGATTGTACTTTGAGCAAACTTGTTTATTATGCCAAATTTCATAAGGATCAGCTAACTATATCCTATAGATGCCATAAAACTGATTGATCGGATATGCCATAACTTTTTTGTTTTTGGAGTGAGAAGGATTGAACTTTCTATTGATTGTACTTTGAGCAAACTTATTTGATATGACTAATTTCATAAGGATCAGCTGACTATATAGCTGCCATATAACTGATTGATCGGAAATGCCATAACTTTTTTGTTCTTGGAATGAGAAGGATGGAACTTTCTATTGATTGTACTTTGAGCAAACTCATTTGATATGCCAAATTTCATAAGGATCAGCTGACTATATCCTATAGCTGCCATAAAACTGATTGATCGGAAATGCCACAACTTTGTTGTTTTTGGAGTGAGAAGGATGGAACTTTCTATTGATTGTACTTTGAGCAAACTTATTTGATATGACTAATTTCATAAGGATCAGCTGACTATATAGCTGCCAGATAACTGATTGATCGGAAATGCCATAACTTTTTTGTTTTTGGAGTGAGAAGGATGGAACTTTCTATTGATTGTACTTTGAGCAAACTTATTTAGTATGTCAAATTTGATAAGGATCAGCTCACTATATCCTATAGCTGCCATATAACTGATTGATCGGAAATGCCACAACTTTGTTGTTTTTGGAGTGAGAAGGATGGAACTTTCTATTGATTGTACTTTGAGCAAACTTGATTATTATGCCAAATTTCATACGGATCAGCTAACTATATCCTATAGATGCCATAAAACTGATTGATCGGACATGCCATAACTTTTTTGTTTTTGGAGTGAGAAGGATGGAACTTTATATAGATTGTACTTTGAGCAAACTTATTTGATATGACTTATTTCATAAGGATCAGCTGACTATATAGCGGCCATATAACTGATTGATCGGAAATACCATAACTTTGTTGTTATTGGAGTGAGAAGGATGGAACTTTCTATTGATTGTACTTTGAGCAAACTTATTTGATATGCCAAATTTCATATGGATCAGCTGACTATATAGCTGCCATATAACTGATTGATCGGAAATGCCACAACTTTTTTGTTTTTGGAGTGAGAAGGATGGAACTTTCTATTGATTGAACTTTGAGCAAACTTATATAATATGTGAAATTTCATAAGGATCAGCTGACTATATCCTATAGCTGCCATATAACTGATTGATCGGAAATGCCATAACTTCGTTGTGTTTTAAGTCAGAAGGGTGAGACTTTATACGGATTTTAGTCTGAGCAAACTTAATTGATATGCCAAATTTCATAAGGATCAGCTGACTATATCCTATAGCTGCCATATAACTGATTGATGGGAAATGCCATTACTTTGTTGTTTTTGGAGTGAGAAGGATGGATCTTTCTATTGATTGTACTTTGAGCAAACTTATTTAGTATGTCAAATTTGATAAGGATCAGCTCACTATATCCTATAGCTGCCATAAAACTGATTGATCGGAAATGCCACAACTTTGTTGTTTTTGGAGTGAGAAGGATGGAACTTTCTATTGATTGTACTTTGAGCAAACTTGATTACTATGCCAAATTTCATACGGATCAGCTAACTATATCCTATAGATGCCATAAAACTGATTGATCGGACATGCCATAACTTTTTTGTTTTTGGAGTGAGAAGGATGGAACTTTATATAGATTGTACTTTGAGCAAACTTATTTGATATGACTTATTTCATAAGGATCAGCTGACTATATAGCGGCCATATAACTGATTGATCGGAAATACCATAACTTTGTTGTTATTGGAGTGAGAAGGATGGAACTTTCTATTGATTGTACTTTGAGCAAACTTATTTGATATGCCAAATTTCATATGGATCAGCTGACTATATAGCTGCCGTATAACTGATTGATCGGAAATGCCACAACTTTTTTGTTTTTGGAGTGAGAAGGATGGAACTTTCTATTGATTGTACTTTGAGCAAACTTATTTGATATGCCAAATTTCATAAGGATCAGCTGACTATATCCTATAGCTGCCATATAACTGATTGATGGGAAATGCCATTACTTTGTTGTTTTTGGAGTGAGAAGGATGGATCTTTCTATTGATTGTACTTTGAGCAAATTTATTTAGTATGTCAAATTTCATAAGGATCACCTGACTATATCCTATAGCTGCCATATAACTGATTTATCGGAAATGCCACAACTTTGTTGTTTTTGGAGGGAGAAGAATGGAACTTTCTATTTATTGTACTTTGAGCAAACTTATTTAGTATGTGAAATTTCATAAGGATCAGCTGACTATATCCTATAGCTGCTATATAACTGATTGATCGGAAATGCCATAACTTCGTTGTTTTTTCATAAGGATGTTTTTTCATAAATTTCATAAGGATCAGCTGACTATATCCTATAGCTGCCATATAACTGATTGATCGGAAATGCCATAACTTCGTTGTTTTTTAAGTCAAAAGGTTGAGACTTTATATGGATTCTAGCCTGAGCAAACTTATTTGATAAGCCAAATTTCATAAGGATCAGCTGACTATATCCTATAGCTACCATAAAACTGCTTGATCGGAAATGCCACAACTTTTTTGTTTTTGGAGTGAGAAGAATGGAATTTTCTATTGATTGTACTTTGAGCAATCTCATTTGATATGACTAATTTCATAAGGATCACCTGACTATATCCTATAGCTGCCATATAACTGATTGATGGGAAATGCCATTACTTTGTTGTTTTTGTAGTGAGAAGGATGGAACTTTCTATTGATTTTAGTTTGAGCAATCTCAATTGATATGACTAATATCGTAAGGATCACCTGACTATATCCTATAGCTGCCATATAACTGATTGATGGGAAATCCATAACTTTGTTGTTTATGGAGTGAGAAGGATGGAACTTTGTATAGATTGTACTTAGAGCAAACTTATTTTATATGCCAAATTCCATAAGGATCAGCTGACTATATCCTTTAGCTGCCATACTGATTGATGGGAAATCCATAACTTTGTTGTTTTTGGAGTGAGAAGGATGGAAATTTCTTCTGATTGTACTTTGAGAAAACTTATTTAGTATGTCAATAAGCAAACTTATTTAGTATGTCAAATTTCATAAGGATCAGCTGACTATATCCTATAGCTGCCATATAACTGATTGATGGGAAATGCCATTACTTTGTTGTTTTTGGAGTGAGAAGGATGGAACTTTGTATAGATTGTACTTTGAGCAAACTTATTTGATATGACTAATTTCATAAAGATCAGCTGACTATATCCTATAGCTGCCATACTGATTGATGGGAAATCCATAACTTTGTTGTTTTTGGAGTGAGAAGGATGGAACTTTCTATTGATTGTACTATGAGCAAACTTATTTGATATGCCAAATTTCATATGGATCAGCTTACTATATAGCTGCCATATAACTGATTGATCGGAAATGCCACAACTTTTTTGTTTTTAGAGTGAGAAGGATGGAACTTTCTATTGATTGAACTTTGAGCAAACTTATTTAGTATGTCAAATTTCATAAGGATCAGCTGACTATATCCTATAGCTGCCATATAACTGATTGATGGGAAATGCCATTACTTTGTTGTTTTTGGAGTGAGAAGGATGGAACTTTGTATAGATTGTACTTTGAGCAAACTTATTTGATAAGCCAAATTTCATAAGGATCAGCTGACTATATCCTATAGCTACCATACTGATTGATGGGAAATCCATAACTTTGTTGTTTTTGGAGTGAGAAGGATGGAACTTTCTATTGATTGTACTTTGAGCAATCTCAATTGATATGACTAATATCGTAAGGATCACTTGACTATATCCTATAGCTGCCATATAACTGATTCATGAGAAATGCCATTACTTTGTTGTTTTTGGAGTGAGAAGGATGGAACTTTCTACTGGTTGTACTATGAGCAAACTTATTTGATATGCCAAATTTCATATGGATCAGCTTACTATATAGCAGCCATATATCTGATTGATTGGAAATGCCACAACTTTTTTGTTTTTTGAGTGAGAAGGATGGAACTTTCTATTGATTGAACTTTGAGAAAACTTATTTAGTATGTGAAATTTCATAAGGATCAGCTGACTATATCCTATAGCTGCCAAAAAACTCATTGATCGGAAATGCCATAACTTTTTTGTTTTTGGAGGGAGAAGGATGGAACTTTCTTCTGATTGTACTTTGAGCAAACTTATTTAGTATGTCAAATTTCATAAGGATCAACTGACTATATCCTATAGGTGTCATATAACTGATTGATGGGAAATCCATAACTTTGTTGTTTTTGGAGTGAGAAGGATGGAACTTTGTATAGATTGTACTTTGAGCAAACTTATTTGATATGACTAATTTCATAAAGATCAGCTGACTATATCCTATAGCTGCCATACTGATTGATGGGAAATCCATAACTTTGTTGTTTTTGGAGTGAGAGGGATGGAACTTTCTACTGATTGTACTTTGAGCAAACTTATTTAGTATGTCAAATTTCATAAGGATCAGCTGACTATATCCTATAGCTGCCATATAACTGATTGATGGGAAATGCCATTACTTTGTTGTTTTTGGAGGGAGAAGGATGGAACTTTCTTCTGATTGTACTTTGAGCAAACTTATTTAGTATGTCAAATTTCATAAGGATCAGCTGACTATATCCTATAGGTGCCATATAACTGATTGATGGGAAATGCCATTACTTTGTTGTTTTTGGAGTGAGAAGGATGGAACTTTCTACTGATTGTACTTTGAGCAAACTTATTTAGTATGTCAAATTTCATAAGGATCAGCTGACTATATCCTATAGCTGCTATATAACTGATTGATCGGAAATGCCACAACTTTTTTGTTTTTTGAGTGAGAAGGATGGAACTTTCTATTGATTGAACTTTGAGAAAACTTATTTAGTATGTGAAATTTCATAAGGATCAGCTGACTATATCCTATAGCTGCCAAAAAACTCATTGATCGGAAATGCTATAACTTTTTTGTTTTTGGAGGGAGAAGGATGGAACTTTCTTCTGATTGTACTTTGAGCAAACTTATTTAGTATGTCAAATTTCATAAGGATCAGCTGACTATATCCTATAGGTGTCATATAACTGATTGATGGGAAATCCATAACTTTGTTGTTTTTGGAGTGAGAAGGATGGAACTTTGTATAGATTGTACTTTGAGCAAACTTATTTGATATGACTAATTTCATAAAGATCAGCTGACTATATCCTATAGCTGCCATATAACTGATTGATGGGAAATGCCATTACTTTGTTGTTTTTGGAGGGAGAAGGATGGAACTTTCTTCTGATTGTACTTTGAGCAAACTTATTTAGTATGTCAAATTTCATAAGGATCAGCTGACTATATCCTATAGCTGCTATATAACTGATTGATCGGAAATGCCATAACTTCGTTGTTTTTTAAGTCAAAAAGTTGAGATTTTATATGGGTTCTAGTCTGAGCAAACTTATTTGATGTGCCAAATTTCATAAGGATCAGCTGACTATATCCTATAGCTGCTATATAACTGATTGATCGGAAATGCCACAACTTTTTTGTTTTTTGAGTGAGAAGGATGGAACTTTCTATTGATTGAACTTTGAGAAAACTTATTTAGTATGTGAAATTTCATAAGGATCAGCTGACTATATCCTATAGGTGTCATATAACTGATTGATGGGAAATCCATAACTTTGTTGTTTTTGGAGTGAGAAGGATGGAACTTTGTATAGATTGTACTTTGAGCAAACTTATTTGATATGACTAATTTCATAAAGATCAGCTGACTATATCCTATAGCTGCCATACTGATTGATGGGAAATCCATAACTTTGTTGTTTTTGGAGTGAGAAGGATGGAACTTTCTACTGATTGTACTTTGAGCAAACTTATTTAGTATGTCAAATTTCATAAGGATCAGCTGACTATATCCTATAGCTACCATACTGATTGATGGGAAATCCATAACTTTGTTGTTTTTGGAGTGAGAAGGATGGAACTTTCTATTGATTGTACTTTGAGCAATCTCAATTGATATGACTAATATCGTAAGGATCACTTGACTATATCCTATAGCTGCCATATAACTGATTGATGAGAAATGCCATTACTTTGTTGTTTTTGGAGTGAGAAGGATGGAACTTTGTATAGATTGTACTTTGAGCAAACTTATTTGATATGACTAATTTCATAAAGATCAGCTGACTATATCCTATAGCTGCCATACTGATTGATGGGAAATCCATAACTTTGTTGTTTTTGGAGTGAGAAGGATGGAACTTTCTACTGATTGTACTTTGAGCAAACTTATTTAGTGTGTCAAATTTCATAAGGATCAGCTGACTATATCCTATAGCTGCTATATAACTGATTGATCGGAAATGCCACAACTTTTTTGTTTTTTGAGTGAGAAGGATGGAACTTTCTATTGATTGAACTTTGAGAAAACTTATTTAGTATGTGAAATTTCATAAGGATCAGATGACTATATCCAATAGCTGCCAAAAAACTCATTGATCGGAAATGCCATAACTTTTTTGTTTTTGGAGGGAGAAGGATGGAACTTTCTTCTGATTGTACTTTGAGCAAACTTATTTAGTATGTCAAATTTCATAAGGATCAGCTGACTATATCCTATAGGTGTCATATAACTGATTGATGGGAAATCCATAACTTTGTTGTTTTTGGAGTGAGAAGGATGGAACTTTGTATAGATTGTACTTTGAGCAAACTTATTTGATATGACTAATTTCATAAAGATCAGCTGACTATATCCTATAGCTGCCATACTGATTGATGGGAAATCCATAACTTTGTTGTTTTTGGAGTGAGAAGGATGGAACTTTCTACTGATTGTACTTTGAGCAAACTTATTTAGTATGTCAAATTTCATAAGGATCAGCTGACTATATCCTATAGCTGCTATATAACTGATTGATCGGAAATGCCATAACTTCGTTGTTTTTTAAGTCAAAAAGTTGAGACTTTATATGGATTCTAGTCTGAGCAAACTTATTTGATGTGCCAAATTTCATAAGGATCAGCTGACTATATCTTATAGCTGCCAAAAAACTGATTGATCGGAAATGCCACAACTTTTTTGTTTTTGGAGTGAGAAGAATGGAACTTTCTATTGATTGTACTTTGAGTAAACTCATTTGATATGACAAATTTCATAAGGATCAGCTGACTATATCCTATAGCTGCCAAAAGACTGATTGATCGGAAATGCCATAACTTCGTTGTTTTTTAAGTCAAAAGGTTGAAGGTTTATATGGATTCTAGTCTAAGCCAACTTATTTGACATGCCAAATTTCATATGGATCAGCTTACTATATAGCAGCCATATATCTGATTGCTTGGAAATGCCACAACTTTTTTGTTTTTTGAGTGAGAAGGATGGAACTTTCTATTGATTGAACTTTGAGAAAACTTATTTTGTATGTCAAATTTCATAAGGATCAGCTGACTATATCCTATAGGTGTCATATAACTGATTGATGGGAAATCCATAACTTTGTTGTTTTTGGAGTGAGAAGGATGGAACTTTGTATAGATTGTACTTTGAGCAAACTTATTTGATATGACTAATTTCATAAAGATCAGCTGACTATATCCTACAGCTGCCATACTGATTGATGGGAAATCCATAACTTTGTTGTTTTTGGAGTGAGAAGGATGGAACTTTCTACTGATTGTACTTTGAGCAAACTTATTTAGTATGTCAAATTTCATAAGGATCAGCTGACTATATCCTATAGCTACCATACTGATTGATGGGAAATCCATAACTTTGTTGTTTTTGGAGTGAGAAGGATGGAATTTTCTATTGATTGTACTTTGAGCAATCTCAATTGATATGACTAATATCGTAAGGATCACTTGACTATATCCTATAGCTGCCATATAACTGATTGATGAGAAATGCCATTACTTTGTTGTTTTTGGAGTGAGAAGGATGGAACTTTGTATAGATTGTACTTTGAGCAAACTTATTTGATATGACTAATTTCATAAAGATCAGCTGACTATATCCTATAGCTGCCATATAACTGATTGATGGGAAATGCCATTACTTTGTTGTTTTTGGAGTGAGAAGGATGGAACTTTGTATAGATTGTACTTTGAGCAAACTTATTTGATAAGCCAAATTTCATAAGGATCAGCTGACTATATCCTAGAGCTACCATACTGATTGATGGGAAATCCATAACTTTGTTGTTTTTGGAGTGAGAAGGATGGAACTTTCTATTGATTGTACTTTGAGCAATCTCAATTGATATGACTAATATCGTAAGGATCACTTGACTATATCCTATAGCTGCCATATAACTGATTCATGAGAAATGCCATTACTTTGTTGTTTTTGGAGTGAGAAGGATGGAACTTTCTACTGGTTGTACTATGAGCAAACTTATTTGATATGCCAAATTTCATATGGATCAGCTTACTATATAGCAGCCATATATCTGATTGATTGGAAATGCCACAACTTTTTTGTTTTTTGAGTGAGAAGGATGGAACTTTCTATTGATTGAACTTTGAGAAAACTTATTTAGTATGTGAAATTTCATAAGGATCAGCTGGCTATATCCTATAGCTGCCAAAAAACTCATTGATCGGAAATGCCATAACTTTTTTGTTTTTGGAGGGAGAAGGATGGAACTTTCTTCTGATTGTACTTTGAGCAAACTTATTTAGTATGTCAAATTTCATAAGGATCAGCTGACTATGTCCTATAGGTGTCATATAACTGATTGATGGGAAATCCATAACTTTGTTGTTTTTGGAGTGAGAAGGATGGAACTTTGTATAGATTGTACTTTGAGCAAACTTATTTGATATGACTAATTTCATAAAGATCAGCTGACTATATCCTATAGCTGCCATACTGATTGATGGGAAATCCATAACTTTGTTGTTTTTGGAGTGAGAAGGATGGAACTTTCTACTGATTGTACTTTGAGCAAACTTATTTGGTATGTCAAATTTCATAAGGATCAGCGGACTATATTCTATAGCTGCCAAAAAACTGATTGATCGGAAATGCCATAACTTTTTTGTTTTTGGATTGAGACGGATGGAACTTTGTATTGATTGTACTTTGAGCAAACTTATTTAATATTTCAAATTTCATAATGATCAGCTGACTATATCCTGTAGCTGTCATACAACTGATTGATCGGAAATGCCATAACTTTGTTGTTTTTGGAGTGAGAAGGATGGAACTTTGTATAGATTGTACTTTGAGCAAACTTATTTGATATGACTAATTTCATAAAGATCAGCTGACTATATCCTATAGCTGCCATACTGATTGATGGGAAATCCATAACTTTGTTGTTTTTGGAGTGAGAAGGATGGAACTTTCTACTGATTGTACTTTGAGCAAACTTATTTAGTATGTCAAATTTCATAAGGATCAGCTGACTATATCCTATAGCTGCCATATAACTGATTGATGGGAAATGCCATTACTTTGTTGTTTTTGGAGGGAGAAGGATGGAACTTTCTTCTGATTGTACTTTGAGCAAACTTATTTAGTATGTCAAATTTCATAAGGATCAGCTGACTATATCCTATAGCTGCCATATAGCTGATTGATGGGAAATGCCATTACTTTGTTGTTTTTGGAGTGAGAAGGATGGAACTTTCTACTGATTGTACTTTGAGCAAACTTATTTAGTGTGTCAAATTTCATAAGGATCAGCTGACTATATCCTATAGCTGCTATATAACTGATTGATCGGAAATGCCACAACTTTTTTGTTTTTTGAGTGAGAAGGATGGAACTTTCTATTGATTGAACTTTGAGAAAACTTATTTAGTATGTGAAATTTCATAAGGATCAGATGACTATATCCAATAGCTGCCAAAAAACTCATTGATCGGAAATGCCATAACTTTTTTGTTTTTGGAGGAGAGAAGGATGGAACTTTCTTCTGATTGTACTTTGAGCAAACTTATTTAGTATGTCAAATTTCATAAGGATCAGCTGACTATATCCTATAGGTGTCATATAACTGATTGATGGGAAATCCATAACTTTGTTGTTTTTGGAGTGAGAAGGATGGAACTTTGTATAGATTGTACTTTGAGCAAACTTATTTGATATGACTAATTTCATAAAGATCAGCTGACTATATCCTATAGCTGCCATACTGATTGATGGGAAATCCATAACTTTGTTGTTTTTGGAGTGAGAAGGATGGAACTTTCTACTGATTGTACTTTGAGCAAACTTATTTAGTATGTCAAATTTCATAAGGATCAGCTGACTATATCCTATAGCTGCCATATAACTGATTGATGGGAAATGGCATTACTTTGTTGTTTTTGGAGGGAGAAGGATGGAACTTTCTTCTGATTGTACTTTGAGCAAACTTATTTAGTATGTCAAATTTCATAAGGATCAGCTGACTATATCCTATAGCTGCTATATAACTGATTGATCGGAAATGCCATAACTTCGTTGTTTTTTAAGTCAAAAAGTTGAAATTTTATATGGATTCTAGTCTGAGCAAACTTATTTGATGTGCCAAATTTCATAAGGATCAGCTGACTATATCCTATAGCTGCTATATAACTGATTGATCGGAAATGCCACAACTTTTTTGTTTTTTGAGTGAGAAGGATGGAACTTTCTATTGATTGAACTTTGAGAAAACTTATTTAGTATGTGAAATTTCATAAGGATCAGCTGACTATATCCTATAGCTGCCAAAAAACTCATTGATCGGAAATGCCATAACTTTTTTGTTTTTGGAGGGAGAAGGATGGAACTTTCTTCTGATTGTACTTTGAGCAAACTTATTTAGTATGTCAAATTTCATAAGGATCAGCTGACTATATCCTATAGGTGTCATATAACTGATTGATGGGAAATCCATAACTTTGTTGTTTTTGGAGTGAGAAGGATGGAACTTTGTATAGATTGTACTTTGAGCAAACTTATTTGATATGACTAATTTCATAAAGATCACCTGACTATATCCTATAGCTGCCATATAACTGATTGATGGGAAATGCCATTACTTTGTTGTTTTTGGAGTGAGAAGGATGGAACTTTCTATTGATTTTACTTTGAGCAATCTCATTTGATATGACAAATTTCATAAGGATCACCTGACTATATCCTATAGCTGCCATATAACTGATTGATGGGAAATGCCATTACTTTGTTGTTTTTGGAGTGAGAAGGATTGAACTTTCTATTGAAATTACTTTGAGCAATCTCATTTGATATGACTAATTTCATAAGGATCACCTGACTATATCCTATAGGTGCCATATAACTGATTGATGGGAAATCCATAACTTTGTTGTTTTTGGAGTGAGAAGGATGGATCTTTCTGTTGATTGTACTTTGAGAAAACTCATTCGATATGCCAAATTTCATAAGGATCAGCTGACTATATCCTAAAGGTGCCATATAACTGATTGATGGGAAATACATAACTTTGTTGTTTTTAGAGTGAGAAGGATGGAACTTTGTATAGATTGTACTTTGAGCAAACTTATTTGATTTGACTAATTTCATAAGGATCAGCTGACTATATCCTATAGCTGCCATACTGATTGATGGGAAATCCATAACTTTGTTGTTTTTGGAGTGAGAAGGATGGAACTTTCTACTGATTGTACTTTGAGCAAACTTATTTGGTATGTCAAATTTCATAAGGATCAGCGGACTATATTCTATAGCTGCCAAAAACTGATTGATCGGATGCCATAACTTTTTTGTTTTTGGATTGAGACGGATGGAACTTTGTATTGATTGTACTTTGAGCAAACTTATTTAATATTTCAAATTTCATAATGATCAGCTGACTATATCCTATAGCTGTCATACAACTGATTGATCGGAAATGCCATAACTTTGTTGTTTTTGGAGTGAGAAGGATGGAACTTTGTATAGATTGTACTTTGAGCAAACTTATTTGATATGACTAATTTCATAAAGATCAGCTGACTATATCCTATAGCTGCCATACTGATTGATGGGAAATCCATAACTTTGTTGTTTTTGGAGTGAGAAGGATGGAACTTTGTATAGATTGTACTTTGAGCAAACTTATTTGATATGACTAATTTCATAAAGATCAGCTGACTATATCCTATAGCTGCCATACTGATTGATGGGAAATCCATAACTTTGTTGTTTTTGGAGTGAGAAGGATGGAACTTTCTACTGATTGTACTTTGAGCAAACTTATTTAGTATGTCAAATTTCATAAGGATCAGCTGACTATATCCTATAGCTGCTATATGGAACTGATTGATCGGAAATGCCATAACTTCGTTGTTTTTTAAGTCAAAAGTTGAGACTTATATGGATTCTAGTCTGAGCAAACTTATTTGATGTGCCAAATTTCATAAGGATCAGCTGACTATATCTTATAGCTGCCAAAAAACTGATTGATCGGAAATGCCACAACTTTTTTGTTTTTGGAGTGAGAAGAATGGAACTTTCTATTGATTGTACTTTGAGTAAACTCATTTGATATGACAAATTTCATAAGGATCAGCTGACTATATCCTATAGCTGCCAAAAGACTGATTGATCGGAAATGCCATAACTTCGTTGTTTTTTAAGTCAAAAGGTTGAAGGTTTATATGGATTCTAGTCTAAGCCAACTTATTTGATATGCCAAATTTCATATGGATCAGCTTACTATATAGCAGCCATATATCTGATTGATTGGAAATGCCACAACTTTTTTGTTTTTTGAGTGAGAAGGATGGAACTTTCTATTGATTGAACTTTGAGAAAACTTATTTAGTATGTCAAATTTCATAAGGATCAGCTGACTATATCCTATAGCTGCCATATAACTGATTGATGGGAAATGCCATTACTTTGTTGTTTTTGGAGTGAGAAGGATGGAACTTTGTATAGATTGTACTTTGAGCAAACTTATTTGATAAGCCAAATTTCATAAGGATCAGCTGACTATATCCTATAGCTGCCATATAACTGATTGATGGGAAATGCCATTACTTTGTTGTTTTTGGAGGGAGAAGGATGGAACTTTCTTCTGATTGTACTTTGAGCAAACTTATTTAGTATGTCAAATTTCATAAGGATCAGCTGACTATATCCTATAGCTGCCATATAACTGATTGATGGGAAATGCCATTACTTTGTTGTTTTTGGAGTGAGAAGGATGGAACTTTCTACTGATTGTACTTTGAGCAAACTTATTTAGTGTGTCAAATTTCATAAGGATCAGCTGACTATATCCTATAGCTGCTATATAACTGATTGATCGGAAATGCCACGACTTTTTTGTTTTTAGAGTGAGAAGAATGGACCTTTCTATTGATTGTACTTTGAGCAAACTTATTTAATATTTCAAATTTCATAATGATCAGCTGACTATATCCTATAGCTGTCATACAACTGATTGATCGGAAATGCAAAAACTTTGTTGTTTTTGGAGTGAGAAGGATGGAACTTTCTATTGATTGTACTATGAGTAAACTGATTTGATATGACAAATTTCATAAGGATCACCTGACTATATCCTATAGCTGACTGATTGATGGGAAATGCCATAACTTTGTTGTTTTTGGAGTGAGAAGGATGGAACTTTCTACTGATTGTACTTTGCGCAAACTTATTTAGTATGTCAAATTTCATAAGGATCACCTGACTATATCCTATAGCTGCCATATAACTGATTGATGGGAAATGCCATTTCTTTGTTGTTTTTGGAGTGAGAAGGATGGATTTTTCTATTGATTTTACTTTGAGCAATCTCATTTGATATGACTTATTTCATAAAGATCACCTGACTATATCCTATAGCTGCCATATAACTGATTGATGAGAAATGCCATTACTTTGTTGTTTTTGGAGTGAGAAGGATGGAACTTTCTATTGATTGTACTATGAGTAAACTCATTTGATATGACAAATTTCATAAGGATCAGCTGACTATATCCTATAGCTGCCATATAACTGATTGATGGGAAATCCATAACTTTGTTGTTTTTGGAGTGAGAAGGATGGAACTTTCTATTGATTGTACTTTGAGCAATCTCAATTGATATGACTAATATCGTAAGGATCACTTGACTATATCCTATAGCTGCCATATAACTGATTGATGGGAAATCCATAACTTTGTTGTTTTTGGAGTGAGAAGGATGGAACTTTGTATAGATTGTACTTTGAGCAAACTTATTTAGTATGTCAAATTTCATAAGGATCAGCGGACTATATCCTATAGCTGCCATATAACTGATTGATGAGAAATGCCATTACTTTGTTGTTTTTGGAGTGAGGAGGATGGAACTTTCTATTGGTTGTACTATGAGCAAACTTATTTGATATGCCAAATTTCATATGGATCAGCTTACTATATAGCAGCCATATAACTGATTGATCGGAAATGCCACAACTTTTTTGTTTTTTGAGTGAGAAGGATGGAATTTTCTATTGATTGAACTTTGAGCAAACTTATTTAATATGTGAAATTTCATAAGGATCAGCTGACTATATCCTATAGCTGCCAAAAAACTGATTGATCGGAAATGCCATAACTTCGTTGTTTTTTAAGTCAAAAGGTTGAGATTTTATATGGATTCTAGTCTAAGCAAACTTATTTGATATGCCAAATTTCAGAAGGATCAGCTGACTATATTCTATAGCTACCATAAAACTGATTAATCGGAAATGCCACAACTTTTTTGTTTTTGGAGTGAGAAGAATGGAACTTTCTATTGATTGTACTTTGAGCAAACTTATTTAATATTTCAAATTTCATAAGCATCAGCTGACTATATTCTATAGCTGCCATAAAACTGATTAATCGGAAATGCCACAACTTTTTTGTTTTTGGAGTGAGAAGGATGGAAATTTCTATTGATTTTACTTTGAGCAATCTCATTTGATATGACTTAATTCATAAGGATCAGCTGACTATATCCTATAGGTGCCATATAACTGATTGATGGGAAATCCATAACTTTGTTATTTTTGGAGTGAGAAGGATGGAACTTTGTATAGATTGTACTTTGAGCAATCTCATTTGATATGACTAATTTCATAAAGATGAGCTGACTATATAGCTGCCATATAACTGATTGATCGGAAATGCCATAACTTTGTTGTTATTGGAGTGAGAAGGATGGAACTTATTGATTGTACTTTGAGCAATCTCATTTGATATGACTCATTTCATAAGGATCACCTGACTATATCCTATAGCTGCCATATAACTGATTGATGGGAAATGCCATTACTTTGTTGTTTTTGGAGTGAGAAGGATGGAACTTTCTATTGATTTTACTTTGAGCAATCTCATTTGATATGACAAATTTCATAAGGATCACCTGACTATATCCTATAGCTGCCATATAACTGATTGATGGGAAATCCATAACTTTGTTGTTTTTGGAGTGAGAAGGATGGATCTTTCTGTTGATTGTACTTTGAGAAAACTCATTCGATATGCCAAATTTCATAAGGATCAGCTGACTATATCCTAAAGGTGCCATATAACTGATTGATGGGAAATACATAACTTTGTTGTTTTTAGAGTGAGAAGGATGGAACTTTGTATAGATTGTACTTTGAGCAAACTTATTTGATTTGACTAATTTCATAAGGATCAGCTGACTATATCCTATAGGTGCCATATAACTGATTGATGGGAAATCCATAACTTTGTTGTTATTGGAGAGAGAAGAATGGAACTTTCTATTCATTGTACTTTGAGCAAACTTATTTAGTATGTCAAATTTCATAAGGATCAGCTGACTATATCCTATAGGTAACATATAACTGATTGATGGGAAATCCATAACTTTGTTGTTATTGGAGAGAGAAGAATGGATTTTTCTATTCATTGTACTTTGAGCAATCTCATTTGATATGAAAAATTTCATAAGGATCACCTGACTATATCCTATAGCTGCCATATAACTGATTGATGGGAAATGCCATTACTTTGTTGTTTTTGGAGTGAGAAGGATTGAACTTTCTATTGATTTTACTTTGAGCAATCTCATTTGATATGACTAATTTCATAAGGATCACCTGACTATATCGTATAGGTGCCATATAACTAATTGATGGGAAATCCATAACTTTGTTGTTTTAGGAGTGAGAAGGATGGATCTTTCTGTTGATTGTACTTTGAGAAAACTCATTCGATATGCCAAATTTCATAAGGATCAGCTGACTATATCCTTTAGGTGCCATATAACTGATTGATGGGAAATCCATAACTTTGTTGTTTTTGGAGTGAGAAGAATGGAACTTTCTATTGATTGTACTTTGAGCAATCTCATTTGATATGACTAATTTCATAAGGATGAGCTGACTATATCCTATAGCTGCCATACTGATTGATGGGAAATCCATAGCTTTGTTGTTTTTGGAGTGAGAAGAATGGAACTTTCTATTGATTGTACTTTGAGCAAACTTATTAAGTATGTCAAATTTCATAAGGATCAGCTGACTATATCCTATAGGTGCCATATAACTGATTGATGGGAAATCCATAACTTTGTTGTTTTTGGAGTGAGAAGGATGGAACTTTGTATAGACTGTACTTTGAGCAATCTCATTTGATATGTCAAATTTCATAAGGATCAGCTGACTATATCCTATAGGTAACATATAACTGATTGATGGGAAATCCATAACTTTGTTGTTTTTGGAGTGAGATGGATGGAACTTTGTATAGATTGTACTTTGAGCAATTTCATTTGATATGACTAATTTCATAAAGATCCGCTGACTATATCCTATAGCTGCCATACTGATTGATGGGAAATCCATAACTTTGATGTTTTTGGAGTGAGAAGAATGGAACTTTCTATTGATTGTACTTTGAGCAAACTTATTTGATATGACTAATTTCATAAGGATCAGCTGACTATATAGCTGCCATAAAACTGATTGATCGGAAATGCCACAACTTTTGTGTTTTTGAAGTGAGAAGAATGTAAGTTTCTATTGATTGTACTTTGAGCAATCTCATTTGATATGCCAAATTTCATAAAGATCAGCTGACTGTATCCTATTGCTGCCATACTGATTGATGGGAAATCCATAACTTTGTTGTTTTTAGAGTGAGAAGGATGGAACTTTGTATAGATTGTACTTTGAGCAAACTCATTTGATATGCCAAATTTCATAAGGCTCAGCTGACTATATCCTATATCTGCCATAAAACTTATTGATCGGAAATGCCACAACTTTTTGGTTTTTGAAGTGAGAAGGATGGAACTTTGTATTGATTGTACTTTGAGCAAACTCATTTGATATGCCAAATTTCATAAGGATCAGCTGAATATATCCTATAGGTGCCATATAACTGATTGATGGGAATCCATAACTTTGTTGTTTTTGGAGTGAGATGGATGGAACTTTGTATAGATTGTACTTTGAGCAATTTCATTTGATATGACTAATTTCATAAAGATCCGCTGACTGTATCCTATTGCTGCCATACTGATTGATGGGAAATCCATAACTTTGTTGTTTTTAGAGTGAGAAGGATGGAACTTTGTATAGATTGTACTTTGAGCAAACTCATTTTATCTGCCAAATTTCATAAGGATCAGCTGACTATATCCTATAGGTGCCATATAACTGATTGATGGGAAATCTATAACTTCGTTGTTTTTTGGAGTAGAAGGATGGAACTTTGTATAGATTGTACTTTGAGCAATCTCATTTGATATGAGTAATTTCATACAGATGAGCTGACTATATCCTATAGCTGTCATACTGATCGATGGGAAATCCAAAACTGTTGTTTTTGGAGTGAGAAGGATGGATCTTTCTATTGATTGTACTTTGAGCAAACTCATTTGATATGCCAAATTTCATAAGGATCAGCTGAATATATCCTATAGGTGCCATATAACTGATTGATGGGAATCCATAACTTTGTTGTTTTTGGAGTGAGAAGGATGGAACTTTGTATAGATTGTTCTTTGAGCAATCTCATTTGATATGACTAATTTCATAAGAATCAGCTGACTATATCCTATAGGTGCCATTTAACTGATTGATGGGAAATCCATAACTTTGTTGTTATTGGAGAGAGAAGAATGGAACTTTCTATTGATTGTACTTTGAGCAAACTCATTTGATCTGCCAAATTTCATAAGGATCAGCTGACTATCTCCTATAGGTGCCATATAACTGATTGATTGGGAATGCCATAACTTTGTTGTTTTTGGAGTGAGAAGGATGGAACTTTGTATAGATTGCACTTTGAGCGAATTTCATTTGATATGACTAAATTTCATAAAGATCAGCTGACTATATCCTATAGCTGCCATATACTGATTGAATGGAAATCTCATAACTTCTGTTGTTTTTGGAGTGAGAAGAATGGAACTTTCTAATGGATTGTACTTTGAGCGAAACTTATTTGATATGACTAATTTCATAAGGATCAGCTGACTATATCTATAGCTGCCATTTAACTGATTGATTGGAAATGTTATAACTTTTTTGTTTTTGGAATTAGAAGGATGGAACTTTGTATGGATTGTACTTTGAGCAAACTCATTTGATATGCCAAATTTCATAAGGATCAGCTCGACTATATCCTATAGGTGCCATATAACTGCTTGATTGGAAATCTCATAACTTTGTTGTTTTTGGAGTGAGAAGGATGGAACTTTGTATGGATTGTCACTTTGAGCAATCTCATTTGATATGACTAAATTTAATAAAGATCAGCTGACTATATCCTATAGCTGCCATATAACTGATTGATCGGAAATGCTACAACTTTGTTGTGTTTGGAGTGAGAAGGATGGAACTTTCTATGGATTGTCACTTTGAGGCAAACTTATTTGACTCTGCCAAATTTCATAAGGATCAGCTGAATATATCCTATAGCTGCCATATAACTGATTGATGGGAATCCATAACTTTGTTGTTTTTGGAGTGAGAAGGATGGAACTTTGTATGGATTGTCACTTTGAGCAATTTCATTTGATATGACTGAATTTCATAAGGATCCGCTGACTATATCCTATAGCTGCCATACTGATTGATGGGAAATCCATAACTTTGTTGTTTTTGGAGTGAGAAGAATGGAACTTTCTATTGATTGTACTTTGAGCAAACTTATTTGATATGACTAATTTCATAAGGATCAGCTGACTTTATAGCTGCCATATAACTGATTGATCGGAAATGCCACAACTTTTTTGTGTTTGGAGTGAGAAGGATGGAACTTTCTATTGATTGTACTTTGAGCAAACTTATTTGATCTGCCAAATTTCATAAGGATCAGCTGAATATATCCTATAGGTGCCATATAACTGATTGATGGGAAGCCATAACTTTGTTGCTTTTGGAGTGAGAAGGATGGAACTTTGTATAGATTGTACTTTGAGCAATTTCATTTGATATGACTAATTTCATAAAGATCCGCTGACTATATCCTATAGCTGCCATACTGATTGATGGGAAATCCATAACTTTGTTGTTTTTGGAGTGAGAAGAATGGAACTTTCTATTGATTGTACTTTGAGCAAACTCATTTGATCTGCCAAATTTCATAAGGATCAGCTGACTATATCCTATAGGTGCCATTTAACTGATTGATGGGAAATCCATAACTTTGTTGTTTTTGGAGTGAGAAGGATGGAACTTTGTATAGATTGTACTTTGAGCAAACTTATTTGATAAGACTAATTTCATAAGGATCAGCTGACTATATAGCTGCCATATAGCTGATTGATCGGAAATGCCACAACTTTTTCGTTTTTGGAGTGAGAAGGATGGAACTTTGTATTGATTGTACTTTGAGCAAACTCATTTGATATGCCAAATTTCATAAGGATCAGCTGACTATATCCTATAGGTGCCATTTAACTGATTGATGGGAAATCCATAACTTTGTTGTTTTTGGAGTGAGAAGGATGGAACTTTGTATAGATTGTACTTTGAGCAATTTCATTTGATATGACTAATTTCATAAATATCAGCTGACTATATCCTATAGCTGCCATACTGATTGATGGGAAATCCATAACTTTGTTGTTTTTGGAGTGAGAAGAATGGAACTTTCTATTGATTGTACTTTGAGCAAACTCATTTGATCTGCCAAATTTCATAAGGATCAGCTGAATATATCCTATAGGTGCCATATAACTGATTGATGGGAATCCATAACTTTGTTGCTTTTGGAGTGAGAAGGATGGAACTTTGTATAGATTGTACTTTGAGCAATTTCATTTGATATGACTAATTTCATAAAGATCCGCTGACTATATCCTATAGCTGCCATACTGATTGATGGGAAATCCATAACTTTGTTGTTTTTGGAGTGAGAAGAATGGAACTTTCTATTGATTGTACTTTGAGCAAACTTATTTGATATGACTAATTTCATAAGGATCAGCTGACTTTATAGCTGCCATATAACTGATTGATCGGAAATGCCATAACTATGTTGTTATTGGAGTGAGAAGGATGGAACTTTCTATTGATTGTACTTTGAGCAAACTCATTTGATATGCCAAATTTCATAAGGATCAGCTGACTATATCCAATAGGTGCCATATAACTGCTTGATGGGAAATCCATAACTTTGTTGTTTTTGGAGTGAGAAGGATGGAACTTTGTATAGATTGTACTTTGAGCAATCTCATTTAATATGACTAATTTTATAAAGATCAGCTGACTATATAGCTGCCATATAACTGATTGATCGGAAATGCCACAACTTTTTTGTGTTTGGAGTGAGAAGGATGGAACTTTCTATTGATTGTACTTTGAGCAAACTCATTTGATCTGCCAAATTTCATAAGGATCAGCTGACTATATCCTATAGGTGCCATTTAACTGATTGATGGGAAATCCATAACTTTGTTGTTTTTGGAGTGAGAAGGATGGAACTTTGTATAGATTGTACTTTGAGCAAACTTATTTGATAAGACTAATTTCATAAGGATCAGCTGACTATATAGCTGCCATATAGCTGATTGATCGGAAATGCCACAACTTTTTCGTTTTTGGAGTGAGAAGGATGGAACTTTGTATTGATTGTACTTTGAGCAAACTCATTTGATATGCCAAATTTTATAAGGATCAGCTGACTATATCCTATAGGTGCCATTTAACTGATTGATGGGAAATCCATAACTTTGTTGTTTTTGGAGTGAGAAGGATGGAATTTTGTATAGATTGTACTTTGAGCGAATTTCATTTGATATGACTAATTTACATAAATATCAGCCGACTATATCCTATAGCTGCCATATAACTGATTGATTGGAAATATCATAACTTTGTTGTTTTTGGAGTGAAGAAGAATGGAACTTTCTATTGATTGTACTTTGAGCAAACTCATTTGATCTGCCAAATTTCATAAGGATCAGCTGAATATATCCTATAGGTGCCATATAACTGATTGATGGGAATCCATAACTTTGTTGTTTTTGGAGTGAGAAGGATGGAACTTTGTATAGATTGTACTTTGAGCAAACTCATTTGATATGCCAAATTTCATAAGGATCCGCTGACTATATCCTATAGCTGCCATATAACTGATTGATTGGAAATATTATAACTTCGTTGTTTTTGGAGTGAGAAGGATGGAATTTTCTATGGATTGCACTTTGGGCAAACTTATTTGACATGACCAAATTTCATAAGGATCAGCCGACTATATCCTATAGCTGCCATATAACTGATTGATTGGAAATACCATAACTATGTTGTTTTTGGAGTGAGAAGGATGGAATTTTCTATGGATTGTCACTTTGAGTAAACTCATTTGACATGCCAAATTTAATAAGGATCAGCCGACTATATCCAATAGGTGCCATATAACTGATTGATTGGAAATCCATAACTTTGTTGTTTTTTAGAGTGAGAAGGATGGAATTTTGTATGGATTTCACTTTGGAGCAATCTCATTTGAACATGCCAAATTTTATAAAGGATCGGCCGACTATATCCTTAGCTGCCATATAACTGATTGATTGGAAATATCACTAACTTCGTTGTGTTTTAGAGTGAGAAGGATGGAATTTTCTATGGATTGCACTTTGAGTGAACTTATTTGATCATGCCAAATTTCATAAGGATCAGCTGACTATATCCTATAGGTGCCATATAACTGATTGATGGGAAATCCATAACTTTGTTGTTTTTGGAGTGAGAAGGATGGAATTTTGTATGGATTTGTACTTTGAGCAAACTTATTTGACATGCCAAATTTCATAAGGATCAGCTGACTATATCCTATAGCTGCCATATAACTGATTGATTGGAAATGTCATAACTTTGTTCGTTTTTAAAGTGAGAAGGATGGGATTTTTTAATGGATTCTACTTTTGGGTAAACTCATTTGACATGCCAAATTTAATAAGGATCAGCCGAATATATCCTATAGGTGCCATATAACTGATTGATTGGAAATATCATAACTTCGTTGTTTTTTAAGTAAGAAGGATGGAATTTTGAATGGATTGCACTTTGGGTGAATTTATTTGACATGACCAAATTTAATAAGGATCGGCCGACTATATCCTATAGCTGCCATATAACTGATTGATTGGAAATGCCATAACTTCGTTGTTTTTGGAGTGAGAAGAATGGGATTTTCTATGGATTGCACTTTGGGTAAACTTATTTGATATGCCTAATTTAATAAGGATCAGCCGACTATATCCTATAGCTGCCATATAACTGATTGATCGGAAATGTCATAACTTCGTGTGTTTTTAAAGTGAGAAGGATGGAATTTTTTATTGGATTGTCACTTTGGGTGAACTCATTTGACATGCCAAATTTAATAAGGATCGGCCGAATTTATCCTATAGCTGCCATATAACTGATTGATTGGAAATTTTATAACTTTGTTGTTTTTAGAGTGAGAAGGATGGAATTTTTTATTGATTGTCACTTTGGGCGAACTCATTTGATATGCCAAATTTAATAATGATCGGCCGACTATATCCTATAGCTGCCATATAACTGATTGATTGGAAATGCCATAACTTTGTTGTTTTTGGAGTGAGAAGAATGGAATTTTCTATTGATTGCAGTTTGGGTAAACTTATTTGACATGCCAAATTTCATAAGGATCGACCGACTATATCCTATAGCTGCCATATAACTGATTGATTGGAAATGTCATAACTTCGATGTTTTTTAAATTAGAAGGATGGGATTTTCTAATGGATTTCAGTTTAAGCAAACTCATTTGATCAGCCAAATTTAATAAGGATCGGCCGACTATATCCTATAGGTGCCATATAACTGATTGATTGGAAATATTATAACTTCGTTGTTTTTTAAAGTGAGAAGGATGGAATTTTCTATGGATTGCACTTTGAGTGAATTTCATTTGACATGCCTAATTTCATAAGTATCAGCCGACTATATCCTATAGCTGCCATATAACTGATTGATTGGAAATATCATAACTTCGTTGTTTTTAAAGTGAGAAGGATGGAATTTTCTATGGATTGTCACTTTGGGTGAACTTATTTGACATGCCAAATTTAATAAGGATCAGCCGACTATATCCTATAGCTGCCATATAACTGATTGATTGGAAATGGCATAACTTCGTTGTTTTTGAAATGAGAAGGATGGGATTTTCTATGGATTTCACTTTGGGTGAACTTATTTGACATGCCAAATTTAATAAGGATCGGCCGACTATATCCTATAGCTGCCATATAACTGATTGATTGGAAATCCATAACTTCGTTGTTTTTAAAGTTAGAAGGATGGAATTTTCTATGGATTCCACTTTGGGCAATCTAATTTGACATGCCAAATTTCATAAGGATCGGCCGACTATATCCTATAGCTGCCATATAACTGATTGATCGGAAATGGCATAACTTCGTTGTTTTTGAAGTTAGAAGGATAGGATTTTCAAAAGATTCTACTTTGGGTAAAATAATTTGACATGCCAAATTTCATAAGGATCGGCCGACTATATCCTATAGCTGCCATATAACTGATTGATTGGAAATATCATAACTTTGTTGTTTTTAAAATGAGAAGGATGGAATTTTCTATGGATTCCACTTTGGGTGAAATTATTTGACATGCCAAATTTAATAAGGATCGGCCGACTATATCCTATAGCTGCCATATAACTGATTGATTGGAAATGGCATAACTTCGTTGTTTTTAAAGTTAGAAGGATGGGATTTTCAATGGATTCCACTTTGGGTGAATTAATTTGACATGCCAAATTTCATAAGGATCGGCCGACTATATCCTATAGCTGCCATATAACTGATTGATTGGAAATATCATAACTTCGTTGTTTTTAAAGTTAGAAGGATGAGATTTTCAATGGATTCCACTTTGGGTGAATTTATTTGACATGCCCAAATTTAATAAGGATCGGCCGACTATATCCTATAGCTGCCATATAACTGATTGATTGGAAATGGCATAACTTCGTTGTTTTTAAAGTTAGAAGGATGGAATTTTCTATGGATTCCACTTTGGGTAAAATTATTTGACATGCCAAATTTAATAAGGATCGGCCGACTATATCCTATAGCTGCCATATAACTGATTGATTGGAAATGGCATAACTTTTGTGTTTTTAAAGTGAGAAGGATGGAATATTCTATGGATTCCACTTTGGGTGAAATTATTTGACATGCCAAATTTAATAAGGATCGGCCGACTATATCCTATAGCTGCCATATAACTGATTGATGGAAATGGCATAACTTCGTTGTTTTTAAAGTTAGAAGGATGGAATTTTCTATGGATTCCACTTTGGGTAAATTTATTTGACATGCCAAATTTAATAAGGATCGGCCGACTATATCCTATAGCTGCCATATAACTGATTGATTGGAAATGGCATAACTTCGTTGTTTTTTAAAGTAGAAGGATGGAATTTTCTATGGATTCCACTTTGGGTGAATATCATTTGACAAGCCAAATTTCAAAAGGATCAGCCGACTATATCCTATAGCTGCCATATAACTGATTGATTGGAAATGGCATAACTTCGTTGTTTTTAAAGTTAGAAGGATGGGATTTTCAATGGATTCCAGTTTGGGGTAAAATTGATTTGACATGCCAAATTTAATAAGGATCGGCCGACTATATCTATAGCTGCCATATAACTGATTGATTGGAAATGGCATAACTTTTGTTGTTTTAGAAATTAGAAGGATGGGATTTTCTATGGATTTCACTTTGGGTGAAATTTATTTGACATGCCAAATTTAATAAGGATCGGCCGACTATATCCTATAGCTGCCATATAACTGATTGATTGGAAATGGTATAACTTCGTTGTTTTTAAAGTGAGAAGGATGGGATTTTCAATGGATTTCAGTTTGGGTGAATTTATTTGACATGCCAAATTTAATAAGGATCGGCCGACTATATCCTATAGCTGCCATATAACTGATTGATTGGAAATAGCATAACTTCGTTGTTTTTAAAGTAAGAAGGATGGAATTTTCTATGGATTCCACTTTGGGTGAAATTATTTGACATGCCAAATTTAATAAGGATCGGCCGACTATATCCTATAGCTGCCATATAACTGATTGATTGGAAATGTCATAACTTCGTTGTTTTTAAAATTAGAAGGATGGGATTTTCTATGGATTCCACTTTGGGTAAAATAATTTGACATGCCAAATTTCATAAGGATCGGCCGACTATATCCTATAGCTGCCATATAACTGATTGATTGGAAATGGCATAACTTCGTTGTTTTTAAAGTTAGAAGGATGGAATTTTCTATGGATTTCACTTTGGGTGAAATAATTTGACATGCCAAATTTCAAAAGGATCGGCCGACTATATCCTATATCTGCCATATAACTGATTGATTGGAAATGGTATAACTTCGTTGTTTTTAAAGTTAGAAGGATGGGATTTTCAATGGATTCCACTTTGGGTAAAATTATTTGACATGCCAAATTTAATAAGGATCGGCCGACTATATCCTATAGCTGCCATATAACTGATTGATTGGAAATGGCATAACTTCGTTGTTTTTTAAAGTTAGAAGGATGGGATTTTCAATGGATTTCAGTTTGGGTAAAATTATTTGACATGCCAAATTTAATAAGGATCGGCCGACTATATCCTATAGCTGCCATATAACTGATTGATTGGAAATATTATAACTTCGTTGTTTTTAAAGTTTTAAAGAAGGATGGAATTTTCTATGGATTCCACTTTGGGTGAAATTAATTTGACATGCCAAATTTAATAAGGATCGGCCGACTATATCCTATAGCTGCCATATAACTGATTGATTGGAAATATTATAACTTCGTTGTTTTTAAAATAGAAGGATGGGATTTTTAATGGATTTCAGTTTGGGTGAAATTATTTGACATGCCAAATTTAATAAGGATCGGCCGACTATATCCTATAGCTGCCATATAACTGATTGATTGGAAATGGTATAACTTCGTTGTTTTTTAAAGTTAGAAGGATGGAATTTTCTATGGATTCCACTTTGGGTGAAATTATTTGACATGCCAAATTTAATAAGGATCGGCCGACTATATCCTATAGCTGCCATATAACTGATTGATTGGAAATGGCATAACTTCGTTGTTTTTAAAGTTAGAAGGATGGGATTTTCAATGGATTCCAGTTTGGGTAAAATTATTTGACATGCCAAATTTAATAAGGATCGGCCGACTATATCCTATAGCTGCCATATAACTGATTGATTGCAAATGGCATAACTTCGTTGTTTTTAAAGTTAGAAGGATGGAATTTTCTATGGATTCCACTTTGGGTGAATTAATTTGACATGCCAAATTTCATAAGGATCGGCCGACTATATCCTATAGCTGCCATATAACTGATTGATTGGAAATATTATAACTTCGTTGTTTTGTAAAATAGAAGGAAGGGATTTTCAATGGATTTCAGTTTGGGTGATTTTATTTGACATGCCAAATTTAATAAGGATCGGCCGACTATATCCTATAGCTGCCATATAACTGATTGATTGGAAATGGCATAACTTCGTTGTTTTTAAAGTTAGAAGGATGGAATTTTCTATGGATTCCACTTTGGGTAAAATTATTTGACATGCCAAATTTAATAAGGATCGGCCGACTATATCCTATAGCTGCCATATAACTGATTGATTGGAAATGGCATAACTTCGTTGTTTTTTAAAATAGAAGGATGGGATTTTCAATGGATTTCAGTTTGGGTGAAATTATTTGACATGCCAAATTTAATAAGGATCGGCCGACTATATCCTATAGGTGCCATATAACTGATTGATTGGAAATATTATAACTTCGTTGTTTTTAAAATTAGAAGGATGGGATTTTTAATGGATTTCAGTTTGGGTGAATTTATTTGACATGCCAAATTTAATAAGGATCGGCCGACTATATCCTATAGCTGCCATATAACTGATTGATTGGAAATGGCATAACTTCGATGTTTTTAAAGTGAGAAGGATGGGATTTTTTAATGGATTCCACTTTGGGTAAAATTATTTGACATGCCAAATTTAATAAGGATCGGCCGACTATATCCTATAGCTGCCATATAACTGATTGATCGGAAATGGCATAACTTCGTTGTTTTTAAAGTTAGAAGAATGGAATTTTCTATGGATTCCACTTTGGGTAAAATTATTTGACATGCCAAATTTAATAAGGATCGGCCGACTATATCCTATAGCTGCCATATAACTGATTGATTGGAAATGGCATAACTTCGTTGTTTTTAAAAGTTAGAAGGATGGAATTTTCTAATGGATTTCACTTTGGGTGAAATTAATTTGACATGCCAAATTTCATAAGGATCGGCCGACTATATCCTATAGCTGCCATATAACTGATTGATTGGAAATGGCATAACTTCGTTGTTTTTAAAGTTAGAAGGATGGGATTTTCAACGGATTCCACTTTGGGTAATTTAATTTGACATGCCAAATTTAATAAGGATCGGCAGACTATATCCTATAGCTGCCATATAACTGATTGATTGGAAATGGCATAACTTCGTTTTTTTTTAAAGTTAGAAGGATGGGATTTCACTTTGGGTGAAATTATTTGACATGCCAAATTTAATAAGGATCGGCCGACTATATCCTATAGCTGCCATATAACTGATTGATTGGAAATGGCATAACTTCGTTGTTTTTAAAAATAGAAGGATGGGATTTTCTATGGATTCCACTTTGGGTGAAATTATTTGACATGCCAAATTTAATAAGGATCGGCCGACTATATCCTATAGCTGCCATATAACTGATTGATTGGAAATGTCATAACTTCGTTGTTTTTAAAGTTAGAAGGATGGGATTTTCAATGGATTTCACTTTGGGTGAATTAATTTGACATGCCAAATTTAATAAGGATCGGCCGACTATATCCTATAGCTGCCATATAACTGATTGATCGGAAATGGCATAACTTCGTTGTTTTTAAAGTTAGAAGGATGGAATTTTCTATGGATTCCACTTTGGGTAAAATAGTTTGACCTGCCAAATTTAATAAGGATCGGCCGACTATATCCTATAGCTGCCATATAACTGATTGATTGGAAATATTATAACTTCGTTGTTTTTAAAGTTTTAGAGAAGGATGGAATTTTCTATGGATTTCACTTTGGGTGAATTTATTTGACATGCCAAATTTAATAAGGATCGGCCGACTATATCCTATAGCTGCCATATAACTGATTGATTGGAAATGGCATAACTTCGTTGTTTTTAAAATTAGAAGGATGGGATTTTCAATGGATTCCACTTTGGGTAAAATTATTTGACATGCCAAATTTAATAAGGATCGGCCGACTATATCCTATAGCTGCCATATAACTGATTGATTGGAAATGTCATAACTTCGTTTTTTTTTAAAGTTAGATGGATGGGATTTTCTATGGATTCCACTTTGGGTGAAATTAATTTGACATGCCCAAATTTAATAAAGGATCGGTCGACTATATCCTATAGCTGCCATATAACTGATTGATTGGAAATGGCATAACTTCGTTGTTTTTAAAGTTAGAAGGATGGAATTTTCTATGGATTCCACTTTGGGTGAAATTATTTGACATGCCAAATTTAATAAGGATCGGCCGACTATATCTATAGCTGCCATATAACTGATTGATTGGAAATGGTATAACTTCGTTGTTTTTAAAGTTAGAAGGATGGAATTTTCTATGGATTCCACTTTGGGTGAAATAATTTGACCTGCCAAATTTAATAAGGATCGGCCGACTATATCCTATAGCTGCCATATAACTGATTGATTGGAAATGGCATAACTTCGTTGTTTTTTAAAATAGAAGGATGGGATTTTCAATGGATTTCAGTTTTGGTGAATTTATTTGACATGCCCAAATTTAATAAGGATCGGCCGACTATATCCTATAGCTGCCATATAACTGATTGATTGGAAATGTCATAACTTCGTTGTTTTTAAAGTTAGAAGGATGGAATTTTCTATGGATTCCACTTTGGGTGAAATTATTTGACATGCCAAATTTAATAAGGATCGGCCGACTATATCCTATAGCTGCCATATAACTGATTGATTGGAAATGGCATAACTTCGTTGTTTTTAAAGTTAGAAGGATGGAATTTTCTATGGATTCCACTTTGGGTGAAATAATTTGACATGCCAAATTTAATAAGGATCGGCCGACTATATCCTATAGCTGCCATATAACTGATTGATTGGAAATGACATAACTTCGATGTTTTTAAAATAGAAGGATGGGATTTTCAATGGATTCCACTTTGGGTGAAATAATTTGACATGCCAAATTTCATAAGGATCGGCCGACTATATCCTATAGCTGCCATATAACTGATTGATTGGAAATGGCATAACTTCGTTGTTTTTAAAGTTAGAAGGATGGGATTTTCAATGGATTTCACTTTGGGTGAAATTATTTGACATGCCAAATTTAATAAGGATCGGCCGACTATATCCTATAGCTGCCATATAACTGATTGATTGGAAATGGCATAACTTCGTTGTTTTTAAAGTTAGAAGGATGGAATTTTCTATGGATTTCACTTTGGGTGAAATAATTTGACATGCCAAATTTAATAAGGATCGGCCGACTATATCCTATAGCTGCCATATAACTGATTGATTGGAAATAGCATAACTTCGTTGTTTTTAAAGTTAGAAGGATGGGATTCCACTTTGGGTAAAATTATTTGACATGCCAAATTTCATAAGGATCGGCCGACTATATCCTATAGCTGCCATATAACTGATTGATTGGAAATGGCATAACTTCGTTGTTTTTAAAGTTAGAAGGATGGAATTTTCTATGGATTCCACTTTGGGTGAAATAATTTGACATGCCAAATTTAATAAGGATCAGCCGACTATATCCTATAGCTGCCATATAACTGATTGATTGGAAATGGCATAACTTCGTTGTTTTTAAAGTGAGAAGGATGGAATTTTCAATGGATTTCACTTTGGGTGAATTTTATTTGACATGCCAAATTTAATAAGGATCGGTCGACTATATCCTATAGCTGCCATATAACTGATTGATTGGAAATGGCATAACTTCGTTGTTTTTAAAAATAGAAGGATGGGATTTTCAATGGATTTCAGTTTGGGTGAATTTATTTGACATGCCAAATTTAATAAGGATCGGCCGACTATATCCTATAGCTGCCATATAACTGATTGATCGGAAATGGCATAACTTTCGTTGTTTTTGAAGTTAGAAGGATGGAATTTTCTATGGATTCCACTTTGGGTGAAATAATTTGACATGCCAAATTTAATAAGGATCGGCCGACTATATCCTATAGCTGCCATATAACTGATTGATTGGAATATGCATAACTTCGTTGTTTTTAAAGTTAGAAGGATGGGATTTTTTAATGGATTCCACTTTGGGTGAATTTAATTTGACATGCCAAATTTAATAAGGATCGGCCGACTATATCCTATAGCTGCCATATAACTGATTGATTGGAAATGGCATAACTTCGTTGTTTTTAAAGTATAGAAGGATGGGATTTTCAATGGATTCCACTTTGGGTGAAATTATTTGACATGCCAAATTTAATAAGGATCGGCCGACTATATCCTATAGCTGCCATATAACTGATTGATTGGAAATGGCATAACTTCGTTGTTTTTAAAGTTAGAAGGATGGAATTTTCTATGGATTCCACTTTGGGGAATTAATTTGACATGCCAAATTTAATAAGGATCGGCCGACTATATCCTATAGCTGCCATATAACTGATTGATTGGAAATGGCATAACTTCGTTGTTTTTTAAAATAGAAGGATGGGATTTTCAATGGATTTCAGTTTGGGTGAAATTTATTTGACATGCCAAATTTAATAAGGATCGGCCGACTATATCCTATAGCTGCCATATAACTGATTGATTGGAAATATTATAACTTCGTTGTTTTTAAAGTTAGAAGGATGGGATTTTCAATGGATTCCACTTTGGGTGAATTTATTTGACATGCCAAATTTAATAAGGATCGGCCGACTATATCCTATAGCTGCCATATAACTGATTGATTGGAAATGGCATAACTTCGTTGTTTTTAAAGTTAGAAGGATGGAATTTTCTATGGATTCCACTTTGGGTGAAATAATTTGACATGCCAAATTTAATAAGGATCGGCCGACTATATCCTATAGCTGCCATATAACTGATTGATTGGAAATGGCATAACTTCGTTGTTTTTAAAGTTAGAAGGATGGAATTTTCTATGGATTCCACTTTGGGTGAATTTATTTGACATGCCAAATTTAATAAGGATCGGCCGACTATATCCTATAGCTGCCATATAACTGATTGATTGGAAATAGCATAACTTCGTTGTTTTTAAAGTTAGAAGGATGGGATTCCACTTTGGGTGAAATTATTTGACATGCCAAATTTAATAAGGATCGGCCGACTATATCCTATAGCTGCCATATAACTGATTGATTGGAAATGGCATAACTTCGTTGTTTTTTAAAATAGAAGGATGGGATTTTCAATGGATTTCAGTTTGGGTAAAATTATTTGACATGCCAAATTTAATAAGGATCGGCCGACTATATCCTATAGCTGCCATATAACTGATTGATTGGAAATGGCATAACTTCGTTGTTTTTAAAGTTAGAAGGATGGAATTTTCTATGGATTCCACTTTGAGTAATTTCATTTGACATGCCAAATTTAATAAGGATCGGCCGACTATATCCTATAGCTGCCATATAACTGATTGATTGGAAATGGCATAACTTCGTTGTTTTTAAAGTTAGAAGGATGGAATTTTCAATGGATTCCACTTTGGGTGAAATTATTTGACATGCCAAATTTAATAAGGATCGGCCGACTATATCCTATAGCTGCCATATAACTGATTGATTGGAAATGGCATAACTTCGTTGTTTTTTAAAGTTAGAAGGATGGAATTTTCTATGGATTCCACTTTGGGTGAATTAATTTGACATGCCAAATTTAATAAGGATCGGCCGACTATATCCTATAGCTGCCATATAACTGATTGATTGGAAATATTATAACTTCGTTGTTTTTAAAGTTTTAAAGAAGGATGGAATTTTCTATGGATTCCACTTTGGGTGAAATAATTTGACCTGCCAAATTTAATAAGGATCGGCCGACTATATCCTATAGCTGCCATATAACTGATTGATTGGAAATGGCATAACTTCGTTGTTTTTAAAGTGAGAAGGATGGGATTTTTTATGGATTTCAGTTTGGGTGAATTTATTTGACATGCCAAATTTAATAAGGATCGGCCGACTATATCCTATAGCTGCCATATAACTGATTGATTGGAAATGGCATAACTTCGTTGTTTTTAAAGTTAGAAGGATGGAATTTTCTATGGATTCCACTTTGGGTGAATTTTTTTTGACATGCCAAATTAAATAAGGATCGGCCGACTATATCCTATAGCTGCCATATAACTGATTGATTGGAAATGTCATAACTTCGTTGTTTTTAAAGTTAGAAGGATGGGATTTTTCTATGGATTTCCACTTTGGGTGAAATTATTTGACATGCCAAATTTAATAAGGATCGGCCGACTATATCCTATAGCTGCCATATAACTGATTGATTGGAAATGGCATAACTTCGTTGTTTTTAAAGTTAGAAGGATGGAATTTTCTATGGATTCCACTTTGGGTGAAATTATTTGACATGCCAAATTTAATAAGGATCGGCCGACTATATCCTATAGCTGCCATATAACTGATTGATTGGAAATGGCATAACTTCGTTGTTTTTTAAAATAGAAGGATGGGATTTTCAATGGATTTCAGTTTGGGTGAAATTATTTGACATGCCAAATTTAATAAGGATCGGCCGACTATATCCTATAGCTGCCATATAACTGATTGATTGGAAATGGCATAACTTCGTTGTTTTTAAAGTTAGAAGGATGGAATTTTCTATGGATTTCACTTTGGGTGAAATTAATTTGACATGCCAAATTTTATAAGGATCGGCCGACTATATCCTATAGCTGCCATATAACTGATTGATTGGAAATGGCATAACTTCGTTTTTTTTTAAAGTTAGAAGGATGGGATTCCACTTTGGGTGAAATAATTTGACATGCCAAATTTCATAAGGATCGGCCGACTATATCCTATAGCTGCCATATAACTGATTGATTGGAAATGGCATAACTTCGTTGTTTTTTAAAGTTAGAAGGATGGGATTTTCAATGGATTCCACTTTGGGTGAATTTATTTGACATGCCAAATTTAATAAGGATCGGCCGACTATATCCTATAGCTGCCATATAACTGATTGATTGGAAATGGCATAACTTCGTTGTTTTTTAAAATAGAAGGATGGGATTTTTAATGGATTTCAGTTTGGGTGAATTTATTTGACATGCCAAATTTAATAAGGATCGGCCGACTATATCCTATAGCTGCCATATAACTGATTGATTGGAAATGGCATAACTTCGTTGTTTTTAAAGTTAGAAGGATTGGAATTTTCTATGGATTTACCTGGCAAACTTATGGGTGAAATTGAAAATTTGACATGCCAAATTTAAAAATAAGGATCGGCCGACTATATCCTATAGCTGCCATATAACTGATTGATTGGAAATGGCATAACTTCGTTGTTTTTTAAAATAGAAGAATGGGATTTTCAATGGATTCCACTTTGGGTAAAATTATTTGACATGCCAAATTTAATAAGGATCGGCCGACTATATCCTATAGCTGCCATATAACTGATTGATTGGAAATGGCATAACTTCGTTGTTTTTAAAGTTAGAAGGATGGAATTTTCTATGGATTCCACTTTGGGTGAAATAATTTGACATGCCAAATTTAATAAGGATCGGCCGACTATATCCTATAGCTGCCATATAACTGATTGATTGGAAATGGCATAACTTCGTTGTTTTTTAAAGTTAGAAGGATGGGATTTTTAATGGATTCCACTTTGGGTGAATTTATTTGACATGCCAAATTTAATAAGGATCGGCCGACTATATCCTATAGCTGCCATATAACTGATTGATTGGAAATAGCATAACTTCGTTTTTTTTAAAGTTAGAAGGATGGGATTCCACTTTGGGTGAAATAATTTGACATGCCAAATTTCATAAGGGTCGACCGACTATATCCTATAGCTGCCATATAACTGATTGATTGGAAATGGCATAACTTCGTTGTTTTTTAAAGTTAGAAGGATGGGATTTTCTAATGGATTTCAGTTTGGGTGAAATTATTTGACATGCCAAATTTAATAAGGATCGGCCGACTATATCCTATAGCTGCCATATAACTGATTGATTGGAAATATTATAACTTCGTTGTTTTTAAAGTTTTAAAGAAGGATGGGATTTTCTATGGATTCCACTTTGGGTGAAATTATTTGACATGCCAAATTTAATAAGGATCGGCCGACTATATCCTATAGCTGCCATATAACTGATTGATTGGAAATGGTATAACTTCGTTGTTTTTAAAGTTAGAAGGATGGGATTTTCAATGGATTCCACTTTGGGTGAAATAATTTGACATGCCAAATTTAATAAGGATCGGCCGACTATATCCTATAGCTGCCATATAACTGATTGATTGGAAATGGCATAACTTCGTTGTTTTTAAAAATAGAAGGATGGGATTTTTTATGGATTTCAGTTTGGGTGAATTTATTTGACATGCCAAATTTAATAAGGATCGGCCGACTATATCCTATAGCTGCCATATAACTGATTGATTGGAAATATTATAACTTCGTTGTTTTTAAAGTTTTAAAGAAGGATGGAATTTTCTATGGATTCCACTTTGGGTGAAATTATTTGACATGCCAAATTTAATAAGGATCGGCCGACTATATCCTATAGCTGCCATATAACTGATTGATTGGAAATGGCATAACTTCGTTGTTTTTAAAATAGAAGGATGGGATTTTCAATGGATTTCAGTTTGGGTGAATATTATTTGACATGCCAAATTTAATAAGGATCGGCCGACTATATCCTATAGCTGCCATATAACTGATTGATCGGAAATGGCATAACTTCGTTGTTTTTAAAGTTAGAAGGATGGAATTTTCTATGGATTTCACTTTGGGTGAAATTATTTGACATGCCAAATTTCATAAGGATCGGCCGACTATATCCTATAGCTGCCATATAACTGATTGATTGGAAATATTATAACTTCGTTGTTTTTTAAAATGAGAAGGATGGGATTTTCTATGGATTTCAGTTTGGGTAAAATTATTTGACATGCCAAATTTAATAAGGATCGGCCGACTATATCCTATAGCTGCCATATAACTGATTGATTGGAAATGTCATAACTTCGTTGTTTTTAAAGTTAGAAGGATGGAATTTTCTATGGATTCCACTTTGGGTAAATTTATTTGACATGCCAAATTTAATAAGGATCGGCCGACTATATCCTATAGCTGCCATATAACTGATTGATTGGAAATGGCATAACTTCGTTGTTTTTAAAGTTAGAAGGATGGAATTTTCTATGGATTCCACTTTGAGGAATTTAATTTGACATGCCAAATTTAATAAGGATCGGCCGACTATATCCTATAGCTGCCATATAACTGATTGATTGGAAATGGCATAACTTCGTTGTTTTTAAAGTTAGAAGGATGGGATTTTCAATGGATTCCACTTTGGGTGAAATTATTTGACATGCCCAAATTTAATAAGGATCAGCCGACTATATCCTATAGCTGCCATATAACTGATTGATTGGAAATGGCATAACTTTCGATGCCTTTAAAGTTAGAAGGATGGGATTTTCTATGGATTCCACTTTGGGTGAAATAATTTGACATGCCAAATTTCATAAGGATCGGCCGACTATATCCTATAGCTGCCATATAACTGATTGATTGGAAATGGCATAACTTCGTTGTTTTTTAAAGTTAGAAGGATGGGATTTTCTATGGATTCCACTTTGGGTAATTTAATTTGACATGCCAAATTTCATAAGGGTCGACCGACTATATCCTATAGCTGCCATATAACTGATTGATTGGAAATGTCATAACTTCGATGTTTTTTAAAGTGAGAAGGATGGGATTTTCTATGGATTCCACTTTGGGTGAACTTATTTGACATGCCCAAATTTAATAAGGATCGGCCGACTATATCCTATAGCTGCCATATAACTGATTGATTGGAAATGGCATAACTTCGTTGTTTTTAAAATTAGAAGGATGGAATTTTCTATGGATTCCACTTTGGGTAAAATAATTTGACCTGCCAAATTTAATAAGGATCGGCCGACTATATCCTATAGCTGCCATATAACTGATTGATTGGAAATATTATAACTTCGTTGTTTTTAAAGTTTTAAAGAAGGATGGAATTTTCTATGGATTCCACTTTGGGTGAAATAATTTGACATGCCAAATTTAATAAGGATCAGCCGACTATATCCTATAGCTGCCATATAACTGATTGATTGGAAATGGCATAACTTCGTTGTTTTTAAAATTAGAAGGATGGGATTTTCAATGGATTTCAGTTTGGGTGAAATTATTTGACATGCCAAATTTAATAAGGATCGGCCGACTATATCCTATAGCTGCCATATAACTGATTGATGGAAATGGCATAACTTCGTTGTTTTTAAAGTTAGAAGGATGGAATTTTCTATGGATTCCACTTTGGGTGAAATAATTTGACCTGCCAAATTTAATAAGGATCGGCCGACTATATCCTATAGCTGCCATATAACTGATTGATTGGAAATGGCATAACTTCGTTGTTTTTAAAATAGAAGAATGGGATTTTCAATGGATTCCACTGTGGGTAAATTAATTTGACATGCCAAAGTTCATAAGGATCGGCCGACTATATCCTATAGCTGCCATATAACTGATTGATTGGAAATGGCATAACTTCGTTGTTTTTTAAAATAGAAGGATGGAATTTTCTATGGATTCCACTTTGGGTGAATTTATTTGACATGCCAAATTTAATAAGGATCGGCCGACTATATCCTATAGCTGCCATATAACTGATTGATTGGAAATATTATAACTTCGTTGTTTTTTAAAATAGAAGGATGGGATTTTCAATGGATTTCAGTTTGGGTGAATTTATTTGACATGCCAAATTTAATAAGGATCGGCCGACTATATCCTATAGCTGCCATATAACTGATTGATTGGAAATGGCATAACTTCGTTGTTTTTAAAGTTAGAAGGATGGGATTTTTAATGGATTCCACTTTGGGTGAATTTATAATTTGAGCAACCTGCGCAATTATTTTAATAAGGATCGGCCGACTATATCCTATAGCTGCCATATAACTGATTGATTGGAAATGGCATAACTTCGTTGTTTTTAAAGTTAGAAGGATGGAATTTTCTATGGATTTCACTTTGGGTAAATTAATTTGACATGCCAAATTTCATAAGGATCAGCCGACTATATCCTATAGCTGCCATATAACTGATTGATTGGAAATGGCATAACTTCGTTGTTTTTAAAGTTAGAAGGATGGGATTTTCTATGGATTCCACTTTGGGTGAATTTATTTGACATGCCAAATTTAATAAGGATCGGCCGACTATATCCTATAGCTGCCATATAACTGATTGATTGGAAATGTCATAACTTCGTTGTTTTTAAAGTTAGAAGGATGGAATTTTCTATGGATTCCACTTTGGGTGAAATAATTTGACATGCCAAATTTAATAAGGATCGGCCGACTATATCCTATAGCTGCCATATAACTGATTGATTGGAAATGGTATAACTTCGTTGTTTTTTAAGTTAGAAGGATGGGATTTTCTATGGATTCCACTTTGAGTGAACTTATTTGACATGCCAAATTTAATAAGGATCGGCCGACTATATCCTATAGCTGCCATATAACTGATTGATCGGAAATGGCATAACTTTCGTTGTTTTTAAAGTTAGAAGGATGGGATTTTCTATGGATTTCACTTTGGGTGAATTAATTTGACATGCCAAATTTAATAAGGATCGGCCGACTATATCCTATAGCTGCCATATAACTGATTGATTGGAAATGGCATAACTTCGTTGTGTTTTAAAGTGAGAAGGAAGGGATTTTCAATGGATTTCAGTTTGGGTGAAATTATTTGACCTGCCAAATTTAATAAGGATCGGCCGACTATATCCTATAGCTGCCATATAACTGATTGATTGGAAATGTCATAACTTCGTTGTTTTTAAAGTGAGAAGGATGGGATTTTTTATGGATTGTCACTTTGGGTAAAATTATTTGACATGCCAAATTTCATAAGGATCGGCCGACTATATCCTATAGCTGCCATATAACTGATTGATTGGAAATGTCATAACTTCGTTGTTTTTAAAGTTAGAAGGATGGGATTTTCTATGGATTGCACTTTGAGTAAAATTATTTGACATGCCAAATTTCATAAGGATCAGCCGACTATATCCTATAGGTGCCATATAACTGATTGATGGAAATATCATAACTTCGTTGTTTTTGAAGTGAGAAGGATGGAACTTTGTATGGATTGCACTTTGGGCAATTTCATTTGACATGCCAAATTTAATAAGGATCGGCCGACTATATCCTATAGCTGCCATATAACTGATTGATGGGAAATATTATAACTTCGTTGTTTTTGAAGTGAGAAGGATGGAATTTTCTATGGATTGCACTTTGGGTGAACTTATTTGACATGCCCAAATTTCATAAGGATCGGCCGACTATATTCTATAGCTGCCATATAACTGATTGATCGGGAATGCCATAACTTCGTTGTTTTTTAAGTAAGAAGGATGGAATTTTGTATGGATTGCACTTTGTGTGAAATAAACTGACATGTCAAATTTCATAAGGATCGGCCGACTATATCCTATAGCTGCCAATTAACTGATTGATTGGAAATACTATAACTTCGTTGTTTTTAAAGTGAGAAGGATGGAATTTTGTATGGATTTCACTTTGGGTGAATTTCATTTGACATGCTAAATTTAATAAGGATCAGCCGACTATATCCTATAGCTGCCATAACTGATTGATGGGAAATTCATAACTTCGTTGTTTTTGAAGTGAGAAGGATGGAATTTTCTATGGATTGTCAGTTTGAGGTGAACTTATTTGACATGACTAAATTTCATAAGGATCAGCTGACTATATCCTATAGCTGCCATATAACTGATTGATCGGAAATGTTATAACTTTTGTGTTTTTGGAGTGAGAAGGATGGAATTTTGTATGGATTGCACTTTGGGTGAATTTATTTGACATGCCAAATTTCATAAGGATCAGCCGACTATATCCTATAGCTGCCATATAACTGATTGATTGGAAATGCCATAACTTCGTTGTTTTTTAAGTAAGAAGGATGGAATTTTTCTATGGATTGCACTTTGTGTGAAATAATTTGACATGCCAAATTTCATAAGGATCGGCCGACTATATCCTATAGCTGCCATATAACTGATTGATTGGAAATGTCATAACTTCGTTGTTTTAAGAGTTAAAGAAGGATGGAATTTTCTATGGATTTCACTTTGAGTGAAACTCATTTGACCTGCCAAATTTAATAAGGATCAGCCGACTATATCCTATAGCTGCCATATAACTGATTGATTGGGAATACCATAACTTCGTTGTTTTTTAAAGTGAGAAGGATGGGATTTTCTATGGATTGTCAGCTTTGAGTGAATTTCATTTGACATGCCAAATTTCATAAGGATCAGCCGACTATATCCTATAGCTGCCATATAACTGATTGATTGGAAATATTATAACTTCGTTGTTTTTTAAAATAGAAGAAGGGAATTTTTTATGGATTTTACCTTGAGCAAATTTATCAAAGCAAACTTTGAGCACTTTGAGCAAACTTATTTTAACAAACATAAGGATCGGCTGACTATATCCTATAGCTGCCATATAACTGATTGATTGGAAATATTATAACTTCGTGGTTTTTGAAGTTTGAGAAAGATGGAACTTTCTATGGATTGTCACTTTGAGTAAACTTATTTGACATGACTAAATTTCATAAGGATCAGCCGACTATATCTATAGCTGCCATATAACTGATTGATCGGAAATATCATAACTATCGTTGTTTTTGAAGTGAGAAGGATGGAAGTTTCTATTGATTGTCACTTTGGGTAAACTCATTTGACATGCCAAATTTCATAAGGATCAGCCGACTATATCCTATAGGTGCCATATAACTGATTGATTGGAAATGGCATAACTTTGTTGTTTTTTGGAGTGAGAAGGATGGGATTTTGTATGGATTGTCACTTTGGGTAATTTCATTTGACATGCCTAATTTCATAAAGATCAGCCGACTATATCCTATAGCTGCCATATAACTGATTGATGGGAAATGCATAACTTCGTTGTTTTTTGAGTGAGAAGAATGGAATTTTCTATGGATTCCACTTTGGGTAAACTCATTTGACATGCCAAATTTCATAAGGATCGGCCGACTATATCCTATAGCTGCCATAAAACTTATTGATCGGAAATGCCATAACTATGTTGTTATTGGAGTGAGAAGGATGGAATTTTCTATGGATTGCAGTTTGAGTAAACTTATTTGATATGCCAAATTTCATATGGATCAGCCGACTATATCCTATAGCTGCCATATAACTGATTGATCGGAAATGTCATAACTTCTTTGTTTTAGGAGTGAGAAGGATGGAACTTTGTATTGATTGTACTTTGAGCGAAACTCATTTGACATGCCAAATTTCATAAGGATCAGCCGACTATATCCTATAGGTGCCATATAACTGATTGATGGAAATACCATAACTTCGTTGTTTTTGGAGTGAGAAGGATGGAACTTTGTATAGATTGTACTTTGAGCGAATTTCATTTGACATGACTAATTTCATAAAGATCGGCTGACTATATCCTATAGCTGCCATATACTGATTGATGGGAAATCCATAACTTTGTTGTTTTTGGAGTGAGAAGAATGGAACTTTCTATTGATTGTACTTTGAGCAAACTTATTTGATATGACTAATTTCATAAGGATCAGCTGACTATATAGCTGCCATTTAACTGATTGATCGGAAATGCCACAACTTTTGTGTTTTTGGAGTGAGAAGGATGGAACTTTGTATTGATTGTACTTTGAGCAAACTCATTTGATATGCCAAATTTCATAAGGATCAGCTGAATATATCCTATAGCTGCCATATAACTGATTGATGGGAATCCATAACTTTGTTGTTTTTGGAGTGAGAAGGATGGAACTTTCTATTGATTGTACTTTGAGCAAACTCATTTGATATGCCTAATTTCATAATGATCAGCTGACTATATAGCTGCCATATAACTGATTGATCGGAAATGCCACAACTTTTTTGTTTTAGGAGTGAGAAGGATGGAACTTTCTATTGATTGTACTTTAAGCAATCTCATTTGATCTGCCAAATTTCATAAGGATCAGCTGACTATATCCTATAGGTGCCATATAACTGATTGATGGGAATCCATAACTTTGTTGTTTTTGGAGTGAGAAGGATGGAACTTTCTATAGATTGCGCTTTGGGCAATTTATTTGACATGACTAATTTCATAAAGATCAGCCGACTATATCCTATAGCTGCCATACTGATTGATGGGAAATCCATAACTTTGTTGTTTTTGGAGTGAGAAGATTGGAACTTTTTATTGATTGTACCTTGAGCAAACTTATCAAAGCAAACTTTGAGCAAACTTTGAGCAAACTTATTTTAACAAACATAAAGATCAGCTGACTATATCCTATAGCTGCCATACTGATTGATGGGAAATCCATAACTTTGTTGTTTTTGGAGTGAGAAGAATGGAACTTTCTATTGATTGTACTTTGAGCAAACTTATTTGATATGACTAATTTCATAAGGATCAGCTGACTATATAGCTGCCATATAGCTGATTGATCGGAAATGCCATAACTATGTTGTTATTGGAGTGAGAAGGATGGAAGTTTCTATTGATTGTACTTTGAGCAAACTCATTTGATATGCCAAATTTCATAAGGATCAGCTGACTATATCCTATAGGTGCCATATAACTGATTGATTGGGAATGCCATAACTTCGTTGTTTTTGGAGTGAGAAGGATAAAACTTTGTATAGATTGTACTTTGGGCAATTTCATTTGATATGACTAAATTTCATAAGGATCAGCCGACTATATCCTATAGCTGCCATTACTGATTGATGGGAAATCCATAACTTTGTTGTTTTTGAGTTAGAAGAATGGAATTTTCTATTGATTGTACTTTGAGCAAACTCATTTGACATGCCAAATTTAATAAGGATCAGCTGACTATATCCTATAGCTGCCATATAACTGATTGATTGGAAATGTTATAACTATGTTGTTTTTGGAGTGAGAAGGATGGAATTTTCTATTGGATTTCACTTTGAGCAAACTCATTTGATCTGCCAAATTTAATAAGGATCAGCCGACTATATCCTATAGGTGCCATATAACTGATTGATTGGGAATCCATAACTTCGTTGTTTTTGGAGTGAGAAGGATGGAACTTTGTATAGATTGTCACTTTGAGCGAATTTCATTTGATATGACTAATTTCATAAAGATCCGCCGACTATATCCTATAGCTGCCATAACTGATTGATGGGAAATCCATAACTTTGTTGTTTTTGGAGTGAGAAGAATGGAACTTTCTATTGATTGTACTTTGAGCAAACTCATTTGATATGACTAATTTCATAAGGACCAGCTGACTATATAGCTGCCATAAAACTGATTGATCGGAAATGCCACAACTTTTGTGTTTTTGGAGTGAGAAGAATGGAACTTTCTATTGATTGTACTTTGAGCAAACTTATTTGATATGACTTATTTCATAAGGACCAGCTGACTAATTATAGCTGCCATAAAACTGATTGATCGGAAATGCCACAACTTCGTTGTTTTTGGAGTGAGAAGGATGGAATTTTCTATTGGATTGTCACTTTGAGCAAACTCATTTGATATGCCAAATTTCATAAGGATCAGCTGACTATATCCTATAGGTGCCATATAACTGATTGATTGGGAATCCATAACTTCGTTGTTTTTTGGAGTGAGAAGGATGGAATTTTGTATAGATTGTCACTTTGAGCAATCTCATTTGATATGACTAATTTCATAAAGATCAGCTGACTATATCCTATAGCTGCCATACTGATTGATGGGAAATCCATAACTTTGTTGTTTTTGGAGTGAGAAGGCTGAAACTTTGTATAGATTGTACTTTGAGCAATCTCATTTGATATGACTAATTTCATAAGGATGAGCTGACTATATCCTATAGCTGCCATACTGATTGATGGGAAATACCATAGCTTTGTTGTTTTTGGAGTGAGAAGAATGGAACTTTCTATTGATTGTACTTTGAGCAAACTTATTTGATATGACTAATTTCATAAGGATCAGCTGACTATATAGCTGCCATAAAACTGATTGATCGGAAATGCCACAACTTTTGTGGCATTGGAGTGAGAAGGATGGAACTTTCTATAGATTGAACTTTGAGCAAACTTATTTGATATGCCAAATTTCATATGGATCAGCTGACTATATAGCTGCCATATAACTGATTGATCGGAAATGCCACAACTTTTTTGTTTATGGAGAGAGAAGAATGGAACTTTCTATTGATTGTACTTTGAGCAAACTTATTTGATATGACAAATTTCATAAGGATCAGCTGACTATATAGCTGCCATATAACTGATTGATCGGAAATGCCATAACTTTGTTGTTTTAGAGTGAGAAGGATGGAACTTTCTATTGAATGTCACTTTGAGCAAACTCATTTGATCTGCCAAATTTCATAAGGATCAGCTGAGTATATCCTATAGGTGCCATATAACTGATTGATGATCCATAACTTTGTTGTTTTTGGAGTGAGAAGGATGGAACTTTGTATGGATTGTACTTTGAGTCAATCTCATTTGATATGACAAATTTCATACAGATCGAGCCGACTATATCCTATAGCTGCCATATAACTGATTGATGGGAAATCCAAAACTTTGTTGTTTTTGGAGTGAGAAGGATGGAACTTTCTATTGATTGTACTTTGAGCAAACTTATTTGATATGACAAATTTCATAAGGATCAGCTGACTATATAGCTGCCATATAACTGATTGATCGGAAATGCCACAACTTTTTTGTTTTAGGAGTGAGAAGGATGGAACTTTCTATTGAATGTACTTTGAGTGAAACTCATTTGATCTGCCAAATTTCATAAGGATCAGCTGAATATATCCTATAGGTGCCATATAACTGATTGATGGGAATCCATAACTTTGTTGTTTTTGGAGTGAGAAGGATGGAACTTTGTATAGCGTGTACTTTGAGCAATTTCATTTGATATGACTAATTTCATAAAGATCAGCTGACTATATCCTATAGCTGCCATACTGATTGATGGGAAATCCATAACTTTGTTGTTTTTGGAGTGAGAAGAATGGAACTTTGTATAGATTGTACTTTGAGCAATCTCATTTGATATGACTAATTTCATAAGGATGAGCTGACTATATCCTATAGCTGCCATACTGATTGATGGGAAATCCATAGCTTTGTTGTTTTTGGAGTGAGAAGAATGGAACTTTCTATTGATTGTACTTTGAGCAAACTTATTAAGTATGTCAAATTTCATAAGGATCAGCTGACTATATCCTATAGGTGCCATATAACTGATTGATCGGAAATGCCACAACTTTTTTGTTTTTGGAGTGAGAAGAATGGAACTTTCTATTGATTGTACTTTGAGCAAACTTATTTTATATTTCAAATTTCATAAGGATCAGCTGACTATATCCTTTAGCTGCCATAAAACTTATTGATCGGAAATGCCACAACTTTTTTGTTTTTGGAGTGAGAAGAATGGAACTTTCTATTGATTGTACTTTGAGCAAACTTATTTGATATGCCAAATTTCATATGGATCAGCTGACTATATAGCTGCCATATAACTGATTGATCGGAAATGCCACAACTTTCTTGTTTTAGGAGTGAGAAGGATGGAACTTTCTATTGAATGTACTTTGAGCAATCTCATTTGATATGACTAATTTCATAAAGATCAGCTGACTATATCCTATAGCTGCCATACTGATTGATGGGAAATCCATAACTTTGTTGTTTTTGGAGTGAGAAGGATGGAACTTTCTATTGATTGTACTTTGAGCAAACTTATTTGATATGACTAATTTCATAAGGATCAGCTGACTATATAGCTGCCATAAAACTGATTGATCGGAAATGCCACAACTTTTGTGTTTTTGGAGAGAGAAGAATGGAACTTTCTATTGATTGTACTTTGAGCAAACTTATTTAATGTGTCACATTTCATAAGTATCTGACTGACTGACTATATCCTAAAGCTGCCATATAACTGATTGATGGGAAATCCATAACTTTGTTGTTTTTGGAGTGAGAAGGATGGAACTTTCTATTGATTGTACTTTGAGCAAACTTATTTGATATGCCAAATTTCATATGGATCAGCTGACTATATAGCTGCCATATAACTGATTGATCGGAAATGCCACAACTTTCTTGTTTTAGGAGTGAGAAGGATGGAACTTTCTATTGAATGTACTTTGAGCAAACTCATTTGATCTGCCAAATTTCATAAGGATCAGCTGAGTATATCCTATAGGTGCCATATAACTGATTGATGGGAAATCCATAACTTTGTTGTTTTTGGAGTGAGAAGGATGGAACTTTGTATAGATTGTACTTTGAGCAATCTCATTTGATATGACTAAATTTCATACAGATGAGCTGACTATATCCTATAGCTGCCATATAACTGATTGATGGGAAATCCATAACTTTGTTGTTTTTGGAGTGAGGAGGATGGAACTTTCTATTGATTGTACTTTGAGCAAACTTATTTGATATGACTAAATTTCATAAGGATCAGCTGACTATCTATAGCTGCCATAAAACTGATTGATCGGAAATGCCACAACTTTTGTGTTTTTGGAGAGAGAAGAATGGAACTTTCTATTGATTGTACTTTGAGCAAACTTATTTAATGTGTCACATTTCATAAGTATCTGACTGACTGACTATATCCTAAAGCTGCCATATAACTGATTGATGGGAAATCCATAACTTTGTTGTTTTTGGAGTGAGAAGGATGGAACTTTCTATTGATTGTACTTTGAGCAAACTCATTTGATATGACAAATTTCATATGGATCAGCTGACTATATAGCTGCCATATAACTGATTGATCGGAAATGCCACAACTTTTTTGTTTTTGGAGAGAGAAGAATGGAACTTTCTATTGATTGCACTTTGGGCAAACTTATTTGAGTATGTCAAATTTCATAAGGATCAGCTGACTATATCCTATAGGTGCCATATAACTGATTGATGGGAAATCCATAACTTTGTTGTTTTTGGAGTGAGAAGGATGGAACTTTGTATAGATTGTACTTTGAGCAATCTCATTTGATATGACTAATTTCATAAAGATCAGCTGACTATATCCTATAGCTGCCATACTGATTGATGGGAAATCCATAACTTTGTTGTTTTTGGAGTGAGAAGGTTGGAACTTCCTATTGATTGTACTTTGAGAAAACAAATTTAATGTGTCACATTTCATAAGGATCTGACTGACTGACTATATCCTATAGCTGCCATATAACTGATTGATGGGAAATCCATAACTTTGTTGTTTTTGGAGTGAGAAGGATGGAACTTTCTATTGATGGTACTTTGAGCAAACTCATTTGATATGACAAATTTCATATGGATCAGCTGACTATATAGCTGCCATATAACTGATTGATCGGAAATGCCACAACTTTTTTGTTTTTGGAGAGAGAAGAATGGAACTTTCTATTGATTGTACTTTGGGCAAACTTATTTAGTATGTCAAATTTCATAAGGATCAGCTGACTATATCCTATAGGTGCCATATTACTGATTGATGGGAAATCCATAACTTTGTTGTTTTTGGAGTAGAAGGATGGAACTTTGTATGGATTGTCACTTTGAGTCAATCTCATTTGATATGACTAAATTTCATAAAGATCAGCTGACTATATCCTATAGCTGCCATACTGATTGATGGGAAATCCATAACTTTGTTGTTTTTGGAGTGAGAAGGATGGAACTTTCTATTGATTGTACTTTGAGCAAACTTATTTGATATGACAAATTTCATAAGGATGAGCTGACTATATAGCTGCCATATAACTGATTGATCGGAAATGCCACAACTTTTTTGTTTTAGGAGTGAGAAGGATGGAACTTTCTATTGAATGTACTTTGAGCAAACTCATTTCATCTGCCAAATTTCATAAGGATCAGCTGAATATATCCTATAGGTGCCATATAACTGATTGATGGGAATCCATAACTTTGTTGTTTTTGGAGTGAGAAGGATGGAACTTTGTATAGCGTGTACTTTGAGCAATTTCATTTGATATGACTAATTTCATAAAGATCAGCTGACTATATCCTATAGCTGCCAATAACTGATTGATGGGAAATCCATAACTTTGTTGTTTTTGGAGTGAGAAGGATGGAACTTTCTATTGATTGTACTTTGAGCAAACTTATTTGATATGACTAAATTTCATAAGGATCAGCTGACTATATCCTATAGCTGCCATAAAACTGATTGATCGGAAATGCCACAACTTTTGTGTTTTTGGAGAGAGAAGAATGGAACTTTCTATTGATTGTACTTTGAGCAAACTTATTTAATGTGTCACATTTCATAAGTATCTGACTGACTGACTATATCCTAAAGCTGCCATATAACTGATTGATGGGAAATCCATAACTTTGTTGTTTTTGGAGTGAGAAGGATGGAACTTTCTATTGATTGTACTTTGAGCAAACTCATTTGATATGACAAATTTCATATGGATCAGCTGACTATATAGCTGCCATATAACTGATTGATCGGAAATGCCACAACTTTTTTGTTTTTAGAGTAGAAGAATGGAACTTTCTATTGATTGTCACTTTGGGCAAACTTATTTAGATATGTCAAATTTCATAAGGATCAGCTGACTATATCCTATAGGTGCCATATAACTGATTGATGGGAAATCCATAACTTTGTTGTTTTTAGAGTGAGAAGGATGGAACTTTGTATAGATTGTACTTTGAGCAATCTCATTTGATATGACTAATTTCATAAAGATCAGCTGACTATATCCTATAGCTGCCATACTGATTGATGGGAAATCCATAACTTTGTTGTTTTTGGAGTGAGAAGGTTGGAACTTCCTATTGATTGTACTTTGAGAAAACAAATTTAATGTGTCACATTTCATAAGGATCTGACTGACTGACTATATCCTATAGCTGCCATATAACTGATTGATGGGAAATCCATAACTTTGTTGTTTTTGGAGTGAGAAGGATGGAACTTTCTATTGATGGTACTTTGAGCAAACTCATTTGATATGACAAATTTCATATGGATCAGCTGACTATATAGCTGCCATATAACTGATTGATCGGAAATGCCACAACTTTTTTGTTTTTGGAGAGAGAAGAATGGAACTTTCTATTGATTGTACTTTGGGCAAACTTATTTAGTATGTCAAATTTCATAAGGATCAGCTGACTATATCCTATAGGTGCCATATAACTGATTGATGGGAAATCCATAACTTTGTTGTTTTTGGAGTGAGAAGGATGGAACTTTGTATAGATTGTACTTTGAGCAATCTCATTTGATATGACTAATTTCATAAAGATCAGCTGACTATATCCTATAGCTGCCATACTGATTGATGGGAAATCCATAACTTTGTTGTTTTTGGAGTGAGAAGGATGGAACTTTCTATTGATTGTACTTTGAGCAAACTTATTTGATATGACTAATTTCATAAGGATCAGCTGACTATATAGCTGCCATAAAACTGATTGATCGGAAATGCCACAACTTCGTTGTTTTTTGAAGAGAAGAATGGAACTTTCTATTGATTGTACTTTGAGCAAACTTATTTGAATGTGTCACATTTCATAAGTATCTGACTGACTGACTATATCCTAAAGCTGCCATATAACTGATTGATGGGAAATCCATAACTTTGTTGTTTTTGGAGTGAGAAGGATGGAACTTTCTATTGATTGTACTTTGAGCAAACTCATTTGATATGACAAATTTCATATGGATCAGCTGACTATATAGCTGCCATATAACTGATTGATCGGAAATGCCACAACTTTTTTGTTTTTGTAGAGAGAAGAATGGAACTTTCTATTGATTGTACTTTGGGCAAACTTATTTGAGTATGTCAAATTTCATAAGGATCAGCTGACTATATCCTATAGGTGCCATATAACTGATTGATGGGAAATCCATAACTTTGTTGTTTTTTGGAGTGAGAAGGATGGAACTTTGTATAGATTGTCACTTTGAGCAATCTCATTTGATATGACTAAATTTCATAAAGATCAGCTGACTATATCCTATAGCTGCCATACTGATTGATGGGAAATCCATAACTTTGTTGTTTTTGGAGTGAGAAGGTTGGAACTTCCTATTGATTGTACTTTGAGAAAACAAATTTAATGTGTCACATTTCATAAGGATCTGACTGACTGACTATATCCTATAGCTGCCATATAACTGATTGATGGGAAATCCATAACTTTGTTGTTTTTGGAGTGAGAAGGATGGAACTTTCTATTGATGGTACTTTGAGCAAACTCATTTGATATGACTAATTTCATATGGATCAGCTGACTATATAGCTGCCATATAACTGATTGATGGGAAATGCCACAACTTTTTTGTTTTTGGAGAGAGAAGAATGGAACTTTCTATTGATTGTACTTTGGGCAAACTTATTTGAGTATGTCAAATTTCATAAGGATCAGCCGACTATATCCTATAGGTGCCATATAACTGATTGATGGGAAATCCATAACTTTGTTGTTCTTGGAGTGAGAAGGATGGAACTTTGTATAGATTGTACTTTGAGCAAACTTATTTGATTTGACTAATTTCATATGGATCAGCTGACTATATCCTATAGCTGCCATAAAACTTATTGATCGGAAATGCCACATTTTTTTTGTTTTTGGAGTGAGAAGGATGGAACTTTCTATTGATTGTACTTTGAGCAAACTCATTTGATATGCCAAATTTCATAAGGATCAGCTGACTATATCCTATAGGTGCCATATAACTGATTGATGGGAAATCCATAACTTTGTTGTTTTTGGACTGAGAAGAATGGAACTTTCTATTGATTGTAGTTTGAGCAAACTCATTTGATATGCCAAATTTCCTAATGATCAGCTGACTATATCCTATAGCTGCCATAAAACTGATTGATCGGAAATGCCACAACTTTTTTGTTTTTGGAGTGAGAAGAATGGAACTTTCTATTGATTGTAGTTTGAGCAAACTTATTTGATATGCCAAATTTCATATGGATCAGCTGACTATATAGCTGCCATATAACTGATTGATCGGAAATGCCACAACTTTTTTGTTTTTGGAGAGAGAAGAATGGAACTTTCTATTGATTGTACTTTGAGCAAACTTATTTAGTATGTCAAGTTTCATAAGGATCAGCTGAGTATATCCTATAGGTGCCATATAACTGATTGATGATCCATAACTTTGTTGTTTTTGGAGTGAGATGGATGGAACTTTGTATAGATTGTACTTTGAGCAATCTCATTTGATATGACAAATTTCATACAGCTGACTATATCCTATAGCTGCCATACTGATTGATGGGAAATCCAAAACTTTGTTGTTTTTGGAGTGAGAAGGATGGGACTTTCTATTGATTGTACTTTGAGCAAACTTATTTGATATGACTAATTTCATAAGGATCAGCTGACTATATAGCTGCCATAAAACTGATTGATCGGAAATGCCACAACTTTTTTGTTTTTGGAGTGAGAAGAATGGAACTTTCTATTAATTGTACTTTGAGCAAACTTATTTGACATGCCAAATTTCATATGGATCGGCCGACTATACTTAGCTGCCATATAACTGATTGATCGGAAATGCCACAACTTTTTTGTTTTTGGAGAGAGAAGAATGGAACTTTCTATTGATTGTACTTTGAGCAAACTTATTTAGATATGTCAAATTTCATAAGGATCAGCTGAATATATCCTATAGGTGCCATATAACTGATTGATCGGGAATGCCATAACCTTCGTTGTTTTTGGAGTGAGAAGGCTGAAACTTTGTATAGATTGTCACTTTGAGCAATTTCATTTGATATGACTAAATTTCATAAGGATCAGCCGACTATATCCTATAGCTGCCATAACTGATTGATGGGAAATCCATAACTTTGTTGTTTTTGGACTGAGAAGAATGGAACTTTCTATGGATTCTAGTTTGAGCAAACTCATTTGACATGCCAAATTTCATATGGATCAGCCGACTATATATATAGCTGCCATATAACTGATTGATCGGAAATGCCATAACTTTCGTTGTTTTTGGAGTGAGAAGGATGGGACTTTCTATTGAATGTCACTTTGAGCAAACTCATTTGATCATGCCAAATTTCATAATGATCAGCTGACTATATCCTATAGGTGCCATATAACTGATTGATGGGAAATGCCATAACTTCGTTGTTTTTGGAGTGAGAAGGATGGAACTTTGTATGGATTGTACTTTGAGTAATCTCATTTGATATGACTAAATTTCATAAGGATCAGCTGACTATATCCTATAGCTGCCATATAACTGATTGATGGGAAATCCATAACTTCGTTGTTTTTGAGTTAGAAGGATGGGACTTTCTAAGGATTCTACTTTGAGCAAACTTATTTGATATGACTAAATTTCATAAGGATCGGCCGACTATATAGCTGCCATATAACTGATTGATCGGAAATGCCATAACTTCTTGTGTTTTTAGAGTAGAAAGGATGGGACTTTCTATTGATTGTACTTTGGGCAAACTTATTTAGACATGTCAAATTTCATAAGGATCAGCTGACTATATCCTATAGGTGCCATATAACTGATTGATCGGAAATGCCATAACTTCGTTGTTTTTTAGAGTGAGAAGGATGGAACTTTGTATAGATTCTACTTTGAGTAATCTCATTTGATATGACTAAATTTCATAAAGATCAGCTGACTATATCCTATAGCTGCCATAACTGATTGATCGGAAATGCCATAACTTCGTTGTTTTTGGAGTTAGAAGGTTGGAACTTTCTAATGGATTGTACTTTGAGTAAAATAAATTTAACGTGTCACATTTCATAAGGATCTGACTGACTGACTATATCCTATAGCTGCCATATAACTGATTGATGGGAAATCCATAACTTTGTTGTTTTTGGAGTGAGAAGGATGGAACTTTCTATTGATGGTACTTTGAGCAAACTCATTTGACATGCCAAATTTCATATGGATCAGCTGACTATATAGCTGCCATATAACTGATTGATCGGTAATGCCACAACTTTTTTGTTTTTTGAGAGAGAAGGATGGAACTTTCTATTGATTGTCACTTTGGGTAAACTTATTTAGATATGTCAAATTTCATAAGGATCAGCTGACTATATCCTATAGGTGCCATATAACTGATTGATGGGAAATGCCATAACTTCGTTGTTTTTGGAGTGAGAAGGATGGGACTTTCTATTGATTGTAGTTTGAGTAAACTCATTTGACATGCCAAATTTCCTAATGATCGGCTGACTATATCCTATAGCTGCCATAAAACTTATTGATCGGAAATGCCATAACTTTTTTGTTTTTGAAGTGAGAAGAATGGAATTTTCTATTGATTCCAGTTTGAGCAAACTTATTTGATATGCCAAATTTCATATGGATCAGCTGACTATATCATAGCTGCCATATAACTGATTGATCGGAAATGCCATAACTTTTGTTGTTTTTGAGAGTAGAAGAATGGGACTTTCTATGGATTGCACTTTGAGCAAACTTATTTAGTATGCCAAGTTTCATAAGGATCAGCTGAGTATATCCTATAGGTGCCATATAACTGATTGATCGGAAATCCATAACTTTGTTGTTTTTTGGAGTGAGATGGATGGAACTTTGTATAGATTGCACTTTGAGCAATCTCATTTGATATGACTAAATTTCATAAGGTCGGCTGACTATATCCTATAGCTGCCATATACTGATTGATGGGAAATCCATAACTTCGTTGTTTTTTGGAGTTAGAAGGATGGAACTTTCTATGGATTCCACTTTGAGCAAACTAATTTGATATGACTAAATTTCATAAGGATCGACCGACTATATCCGATAGCTCCCATAAAACTGATTGATCGGAAATGCCATAACTTCTTTGTTTTTGGAGTTAGAAGAATGGAATTTTCTATGAATTGTACTTTGAGCAAACTTTTTTGACATGCCAAATTTCATATGGATCAGCTGACTATATATAGCTGCCATATAACTGATTGATCGGAAATGCCATAACTTTTTTGTTTTTGGAGTTAGAAGAATGGAACTTTCTATTGATTCCACTTTGAGTAAACTTATTTGACATGTCAAGTTTCATAAGGATCAGCCGAATATATCCTATAGCTGCCATATAACTGATTGATCGGGAATCGCATAACCTTCGTTGTTTTTGAAGTTAGAAGGCTGGGACTTTGTATAGATTCCACTTTGAGCAATTTCATTTGATATGACCAAATTTCATAAGGATCAGCCGACTATATCCTATAGCTGCCATATAACTGATTGATGGGAAATGCCATAACTTCGTTGTTTTTTGGACTTAGAAGGATGGAACTTTCTATTGATTGTCAGTTTGAGTAAACTCATTTGATATGACCAAATTTCATATGGATCAGCCGACTATATCCTATAGCTGCCATATAACTGATTGACCGGAAATGCCATAACCTTCGTTGTTTTTTAGGAGTGAGAAGGATGGGACTTTCTATTGATTGTAGTTTGAGTAAACTAATTTGACATGCCAAATTTCATAATGATCGGCCGACTATATCCTATAGCTGCCATATAACTGATTGATCGGAAATGCCATAACTTCGTTGTTTTTGGAGTTAGAAGGATGGGACTTTCTATGGATTCTAGTTTGAGTAAACTTATTTGACATGCCAAATTTCATAAGGATCGGCCGACTATATAGCTGCCATATAACTGATTGATCGGAAATGGCATAACTTTTTTGTTTTTGAAGAGAGAAGAATGGGATTTTCTATTGATTCTACTTTGAGGTAAACTTATTTAGATATGTCAAGTTTCATAAGGATCAGCCGAGTATATCCTATAGCTGCCATATAACTGATTGATCGGAATGCCATAACTTCGTTGTTTTTGGAGTTAGAAGGATGGGACTTTGTATAGATTGCACTTTGAGCAATCTAATTTGATATGACAAATTTCATAACGGCCGACTATATCCTATAGCTGCCATATAACTGATTGATCGGAAATGGCATAACTTTGTTGTTTTTGGAGTGAGAAGGATGGAACTTTCTATGGATTGTACTTTGAGCAAACTAATTTGATATGCCAAATTTCATAAGGATCAGCTGACTATATAGCTGCCATATAACTGATTGATCGGAAATGCCATAACTTTTTTGTTTTTGGAGTTAGAAGAATGGAACTTTCTATTGATTCTACTTTGAGTAAACTTATTTGACATGCCAAATTTCATAAGGATCGGCCGACTATATCCTATAGCTGCCATATAACTGATTGATCGGAAATGCCATAACTTTTTTGTTTTTTGAAGTAGAGAAGAATGGGATTTTCTATTGGATTGCTACTTTGAGGTAAACTTATTTGAGTATGTCAAGTTTCATAAGGATCGGCTGACTATATCCTATAGGTGCCATATAACTGATTGATCGGGAATCGCATAACCTTGTTGTTTTTGAAGTGAGAAGGCTGGAACTTTGTATAGATTGTACTTTGAGCAATTTCATTTGATATGACTAAATTTCATAAAGATCAGCTGACTATATCCTATAGCTGCCATAACTGATTGATCGGAAATGCCATAACTTCGTTGTTTTTGGACTGAGAAGAATGGAACTTTCTATTGATTGTAGTTTGAGCAAACTCATTTGACATGACAAATTTCATATGGATCAGCTGACTATATCCATAGCTGCCATATAACTGATTGATCGGAAATGCCACAACTTTCGTTGTTTTTGGAGTGAGAAGGATGGAACTTTCTATTGGATGCCACTTTGAGTAAAATCATTTGATCATGCCAAATTTCATAATGATCGGCTGACTATATCCTATAGCTGCCATATAACTGATTGATCGGAAATGCCATAACTTTTTTGTTTTTTGGAGTGAGAAGAATGGAACTTTCTATTGATTGTACTTTGAGTAAACTTATTTGATATGCCAAATTTCATATGGATCGGCTGACTATATCCTATAGCTGCCATATAACTGATTGATCGGAAATGCCATAACTTCCTTGTTTTTGGAGTGAGAAGGATGGGATTTTCTATGGATTGTACTTTGAGCAAACTCATTTGATCATGCCAAATTTTATAAGGATCAACCGACTATAACCGATAGCTGCCATATAACTGATTGATCGAGAAATGGCATAACTTCGTTGTTTTTTAAGTTAGAAGGATGGGACTTTGTATGGATTGTACTTTGGGTAAACTAATTTGACATGACAAATTTCATAAGGATCAGCTGACTATATCCTATAGCTGCCATATAACTGATTGATGGGAAATGCCATAACTTCGTTGTTTTTGGAGTTAGAAGGATGGAACTTTCTAATGGATTCTACTTTGAGGTAACTTATTTGATATGACTAAATTTCATAAGGATCAGCTGACTATATCCTATAGCTGCCATAAAACTGATTGATCGGAAATGCCATAACTTCTTTGTTTTTGGAGTGAGAAGAATGGAACTTTCTATTGATTCTACTTTGAGCAAAATAATTTGATATGCCAAATTTCATATGGATCAGCTGACTATCTATAGCTGCCATATAACTGATTGATCGGAAATGCCATAACTTCGTTGTTTTTTGAGTTAGAAGAATGGAACTTTATATGGATTGTACTTTGGGTACAATAGTTTGACATGCAAATTTCATAAGGATCAGCCGACTATATCCTATAGGTGCCATATAACTGATTGATCGAGAAATGCCATAACTTTGTTGTTTTTTGAGTTAGAAGGATGGAACTTTGTATAGATTGCACTTTGAGGTAAATCTCATTTGACATGCCAAATTTCATACAGGATGAGCCGACTATATCCTATAGCTGCCATATAACTTATTGATCGGAAATGCCACAACTTCGTTGTTTTTGAAGTTAGAAGAATGGAATTTTCTATGGATTGTACTTTGAGTAAACTTATTTGACATGCCAAATTTCATATGGATCAGCTGACTATATCCATAGCTGCCATATAACTGATTGATCGGAAATGCCATAACTTTCGTTGTTTTTAGGAGTGAGAAGGATGGGACTTTCTATGGATTCTACTGTGAGGTAAACTCATTTGACATGCCAAATTTCATAAGGATCAGCTGACTATATCCTATAGGTGCCATATAACTGATTGATGGGAAATGCCATAACTTTGTTGTTTTTGGAGTTAGAAGGATGGAACTTTGTATGGATTCTACTTTGAGTCAATCTCATTTGATATGACAAATTTCATACAGGATCGAGCCGACTATATCCTATAGCTGCCATATAACTGATTGATGGGAAATGCCATAACTTCGTTGTTTTTGGAGTTAGAAGGATGGGACTTTCTATTGATTCTACTTTGAGCAAACTTATTTGACATGACTAAATTTCATAAGGATCAGCCGACTATATCCTATAGCTGCCATATAACTGATTGATCGGAAATGCCATAACTTCTTTGTTTTTGGAGTGAGAAGAATGGGACTTTCTATTGATTGTACTTTGAGTAAACTTATTTGACATGACTAAATTTCATATGGATCAGCCGACTATATCCATAGCTGCCATATAACTGATTGATCGGAAATGCCACAACTTCTTTGTTTTTGGAGTGAGAAGGATGGAACTTTCTATTGGATTGTACTTTGAGCAAACTCATTTGATATGCCAAATTTCATAAGGATCAGCTGACTATATCCTATAGGTGCCATATAACTGATAGATCGGGAATCCCATAACTTTGTTGTTTTTGGAGTTAGAAGGCTGGAACTTTGTATAGATTGTACTTTGAGCAATATTCATTTGATATGACTAATTTCATAAAGATCAGCCGACTATATCCTATAGCTGCCATAACTGATTGATGGGAAATGCCATAACTTTGTTGTTTTTGGAGCTGAGAAGAATGGAACTTTCTATTGATTGCAGTTTGAGAAAACTCATTTGATATGCCAAATTTCATAATGATCATCCGACTATATCCGATAGCTCCCATAAAACTGATTGATCGGAAATGCCATAACTTTTTTGTTTTTGAAGTGAGAAGAATGGAACTTTCTATTGATTGTACTTTGAGCAAACTTATTTGACATGCCAAATTTCATATGGATCGGCTGACTATTCCTATAGCTGCCATATAACTGATTGATCGGAAATGCCACAACTTCTTTGTTTTTGGAGAGAGAAGAATGGAATTTTCTATTGATTCTACTTTGAGTAAACTTATTTAGACATGTCAAGTTTTATAAGGATCAGCTGAATATATCCTATAGGTGCCATATAACTGATTGATTGGGAATGCCATAACCTTCGTTGTTTTTGGAGTTAGAAGGCTGGAACTTTGTATGGATTGTACTTTGAGCAATTTCATTTGATATGACTAAATTTCATAAGGATCAGCCGACTATATCCTATAGCTGCCATATAACTGATTGATGGGAAATGCCATAACTTTGTTGTTTTTTAGGACTGAGAAGAATGGGACTTTCTATTGATTGCAGTTTGAGTAAACTTATTTGATATGCCAAATTTCATATGAATCAGCCGACTATATAGCTGCCATATAACTGATTGATCGGAAATGCCATAACTTTCTTGTTTTTAGAGTGAGAAGGATGGAACTTTCTATTGGATTCTACTTTGAGTAAACTAATTTGATCATGCCAAATTTCCTAATGATCGGCTGACTATATCCTATAGCTGCCATAAAACTGATTGATCAGAAATGCCACAACTTTTTTGTTTTTGGAGTGAGAAGAATGGAACTTTCTATGGATTCCACTTTGAGCAAACTTATTTGATATGCCAAATTTCATATGGATCAGCTGACTATATCCTATAGCTGCCATATAACTGATTGATCGGAAATGCCATAACTTTCGTTGTTTTAGGAGTGAGAAGGATGGAACTTTCTATTGAATGTACTTTGAGCAAACTCATTTGACCTGCCAAATTTCATAAGGATCAGCCGACTATATCCTATAGGTGCCATATAACTGATTGATCGGAAATCGCATAACTTTGTTGTTTTTGAAGTGAGAAGGATGGAACTTTGTATGGATTGTACTTTGAGCAATCTCATTTGATATGACAAATTTCATACAGATGAGCTGACTATATCCTATAGCTGCCATACTGATTGATGGGAAATCCAAAACTTTGTTGTTTTTGGAGTGAGAAGGATGGAACTTTCTATTGATTGTACTTTGAGCAAACTTATTTGATATGACTAAATTTCATAAGGATCAGCTGACTATATAGCTGCCATAAAACTGATTGATCGGAAATGCCACAACTTTTGTTGTTTTTTGAGTGAGAAGGATGGGACTTTCTATGGATTCTACTTTGAGCAAACTTATTTGATATGACTAAATTTCATAAGGATCAGCTGACTATATAGCTGCCATAAAACTGATTGATCGGAAATGCCATAACTTCGTTGTTTTTGAAGTGAGAAGGATGGAACTTTCTATTGGATTGCACTTTGAGCAAACTCATTTGATATGCCAAATTTCATATGGATCAGCCGAATATATCCTATATGTGCCATATAACTGATTGATGGGAATCCATAACTTCGTTGTTTTTGGAGTTAGAAGGATGGGACTTTGTATGGATTGTACTTTGAGCAAACTAATTTGACATGCCTAATTTCATAAGGATCGGCTGACTATATCCTATAGCTGCCATAACTGACTGATCGGGAAATCCATAACTTTGTTGTTTTTGTAAGTGAGAAGAATGGAACTTTCTATTGATTGTACTTTGAGCAAACTTATTTGACATGCCAAATTTCATATGGATCAGATGACTATCATAGCTGCCATATAACTGATTGATCGGAAATGCCACAACTTTTTTGTTTTTGGAGTTAGAAGAATGGAACTTTCTATTGATTGTACTTTGGGCAAACTTATTTGAGTATGCAAAATTTCATAAGGATCGGCTGACTATATCCTATAGGTGCCATATAACTGATTGATGGGAAATGCCATAACTTCGTTGTTTTTGAAGTTAGAAGGATGGAACTTTGTATAGATTCTACTTTGAGCAATCTCATTTGATATGACTAAATTTCATAAAGATCAGCTGACTATATCCTGTCGCTGCCATAACTGATTGATGGGGAATGCCATAACTTCGTTGTTTTTGGAGTGAGAAGGTTGGAACTTCCTATTGATTGTACTTTGAGGTAAACAAATTTGACATGTCACATTTCATTAGGATCTGACTGACTGACTATATCCTATAGCTGCCATATAACTGATTGATGGGAAATGCCATAACTTTGTTGTTCTTGGAGTTAGAAGGATGGAACTTTCTATTGATTGTACTTTGAGCAAACTAATTTGACATGACAACTTTCATATGGATCGGCTGACTATATAGCTGCCATATAACTGATTGATCGGAAATGCCATAACTTTTTTGTTTTTTAGAGTAGAAGAATGGAACTTTCTATTGATTGTACTTTGGGCAAACTTATTTGACATGCCAAATTTCATAAGGATCGGCTGACTATATCCTATAGGTGCCATATAACTGATTGATGGGAAATCCATAACTTCGTTGTTTTTGGAGTTAGAAGGATGGGACTTTGTATAGATTGTACTTTAAGCAAACTTATTTGATTTGACTAAATTTCATAAGGATCAGCTGACTATATCCTATAGCTGCCATAAAACTTATTGATCGGAAATGCCACAACTTTTTTGTTTTTTGGAGTGAGAAGAATGGAACTTTCTATTGATTGTACTTTGAGCAAACTCATTTGATATGCCAAATTTCATAAGGATCAGCTGAATATATCCTATAGGTGCCATATAACTGATTGATGGGAATCCATAACCTTCGTTGTTTTTGGAGTGAGAAGGCTGAAACTTTGTATAGATTGTACTTTGAGCAATTTCATTTGATATGACTAATTTCATAAAGATCAGCCGACTATATCCTATAGCTGCCATACTGATTGATGGGAAATCCATAACTTTGTTGTTTTTGGACTGAGAAGAATGGAACTTTCTATGGATTGTAGTTTGAGCAAACTCATTTTATATGCCAAATTTCCTAATGATCAGCTGACTATATCCTATAGCTGCCATAAAACTGATTGATCGGAAATGCCACAACTTTTGTTGTTTTTGGAGTGAGAATAATGGAACTTTCTATTGATTGTACTTTGAGCAAACTCATTTGATATGCCACATTTCATAGGGATCAGCTGAATATATCCTATATGTGCCATATAACTGATTGATAGGAATCCATAACTTTGTTGATTTTGGAGTGAGAAGGATGGAACTTTGTATAGATTGTACTTTGAGCAATCTCATTTGATATGACTAATTTCATAAAGATCAGCTGACTATATCCTATAGCTGCCATACTGACTGATGGGAAATCCATAACTTTGTTGTTTTTGTAGTGAGAAGAATGGAACTTTCTATTGATTGTACTTTGAGTAAACTTATTTGATATGCCAAATTTCATATGGATCAGCTGACTATATAGCTGCCATATAACTGATTGATCGGAAATGCCACAACTTTTTTGTTTTTGGAGAGAGAAGAATGGAACTTTCTATTGATTGTACTTTGGGCAAACTTATTTAGTATGTCAAATTTCATAAGGATCAGCTGACTATATCCTATAGGTGCCATATAACTGATTGATGGGAAATCCATAACTTTGTTGTTTTTGGAGTGAGAAGGATGGAACTTTGTATAGATTGTACTTTGAGCAATCTCATTTGATATGACTAATTTCATAAAGATCAGCTGACTATATCCTATAGCTGCCATACTGATTGATGGGAAATCCATAACTTTGTTGTTTTTGGAGTGAGAAGGTTGGAACTTCCTATTGATTGTACTTTGAGAAAACTTATTTAATGTGTCACATTTCATAAGGATCTGACTGACTGACTATATCCTATAGCTGCCATATAACTGATTGATGGGAAATCCATAACTTTGTTGTTTTTGGAGTGAGAAGGATGGAACTTTCTATTGATTGTACTTTGAGCAAACTCATTTGATATGACAAATTTTATATGGATCAGCTGACTATATAGCTGCCATATAACTGATTGATCGGAAATGCCACAACTTTTTTGTTTTTGGAGAGAGAAGAATGGAACTTTCTATTGATTGTACTTTGGGCAAACTTATTTAGTATGTCAAATTTCATAAGGATCAGCTGACTATATCCTATAGGTGCCATATAACTGATTGATGGGAAATCCATAACTTTGTTGTTCTTGGAGTGAGAAGGATGGAACTTTGTATAGATTGTACTTTGAGCAAACTTATTTGATTTGACTAATTTCATAAGGATCAGCTGACTATATCCTATAGCTGCCATAAAACTTATTGATCGGAAATGCCACAACTTTTTTGTTTTTGGAGTGAGAAGGATGGAACTTTCTATTGATTGTACTTTGAGCAAACTCATTTGATATGCCAAATTTCATAAGGATCAGCTGAATATATCCTATAGGTGCCATATAACTGATAGATGGGAATCCATAACTTTGTTGTTTTTGGAGTGAGAAGGCTGGAACTTTGTATAAATTGTACTTTGAGCAATTTCATTTGATATGACTAATTTCATAAAGATCAGCTGACTATATCCTATAGCTGCCATACTGATTGATGGGAAATCCATAACTTTGTTGTTTTTGGACTGAGAAGAATGGAACTTTCTATTGATTGTAGTTTGAGCAAACTCATTTGATATGCCAAATTTCCTAATGATCAGCTGACTATATCCTATAGCTGCCATAAAACTTATTGATCGGAAATGCCACAACTTTTTTGTTTTTGGAGTGAGAAGAATGGAACTTTCTATTGATTGTACTTTGAGCAAACTTATTTGATATGCCAAATTTCATATGGATCAGCTGACTATATAGCTGCCATATAACTGATTGATCGGAAATGCCACAACTTTTTTGTTTTTGGAGAGAGAAGAATGGAACTTTCTATTGATTGTAATTTGAGCAAACTTATTTAGTATGTCAAATTTCATAAGGATCAGCTGAGTATATCCTATAGGTGCCATATAACTGATTGATGGGAAATCCATAACTTTGTTGTTTTTGGAGTGAGAAGGATGGAACTTTGTATGGATTGTACTTTGAGCATTCTCATTTGATATGACTAATTTCATAAAGATCAGCTGACTATATCCTATAGCTGCCATACTGATTGATGGGAAATCCATAACTTTGTTGTTTTTGGTGTGAGAAGGTTGGAACTTCCTATTGATTGTACTTTGAGGAAACAAATTTAATGTGTCACATTTCATTAGGATCTGACTGACTGACTATGTCCTATAGCTGCCATATAACTGATTGATGGGAAATCCATAACTTTGTTGTTTTTGGAGTGAGAAGGATGGAACTTTCTGTTGATTGTACTTTGAGCAAACTCATTTGATATGACAAATTTCATATGGATCAGCTGACTATATAGCTGCCATATAACTGATTGATCGGAAATGCCACAACTTTTTTGTTTTTGGAGAGAGAAGAATGGAACTTTCTATTGATTGTACTTTGGGCAAACTTATTTAGTATGTCAAATTTCATAAGGATCAGCTGACTATATCCTATAGGTGCCATATAACTGATTGATGGGAAATCCACAACTTTGTTGTTTTTGGAGTGAGAAGGATGGAACTTTGTATAAATTGTACTTTGAGCAATCTCATTTGATATGACTAATTTCATAAAGATCAGCTGACTATATCCTATAGCTGCCATACTGATTGATGGGAAATCCATAACTTTGTTGTTTTTGGAGTGAGAAGGTTGGAACTTCCTATTGATTGTACTTTGAGAAAACAAATTTAATGTGTCACATTTCATTAGGATCTGACTGACTGACTATATCCTATAGCTGCCATATAACTGATTGATGGGAAATCCATAACTTTGTTGTTTTTGGAGTGAGAAGGATGGAACTTTCTATTGATTGTACTTTGGGCAAACTTATTTAGTATGTCAAATTTCATAAGGATCAGCTGACTATATCCTATAGGTGCCATATAACTGATTGATGGGAAATCCATAACTTTGTTGTTCTTGGAGTGAGAAGGATGGAACTTTGTATAGATTGTACTTTGAGCAAACTTATTTGATTTGACTAATTTCATAAGGATCAGCTGACTATATCCTATAGCTGCCATAAAACTTATTGATCGGAAATGCCACAACTTTTTTGTTTTTGGAGTGAGAAGAATGGAACTTTCTATTGATTGTACTTTGAGCAAACTCATTTGATATGCCAAATTTCATATGGATCAGCTGACTATATAGCTGCCATATAACTGATTGATCGGAAATGCCACAACTTTTTTGTTTTTGGAGAGAGAAGAATGGAACTTTCTATTGATTGTACTTTGGGCAAACTTATTTAGTATGTCAAATTTCATAAGGATCAGCTGACTATATCCTATAGCTGCCATACTGATTGATGGGAAATCCATAACTTTGTTGTTTTTGGACTGAGAAGAATGGAACTTTCTATTGATTGTAGTTTGAGCAAACTCATTTTATATGCCAAATTTCCTAATGATCAGCTGACTATATCCTATAGCTGCCATACTGATTGATGGGAAATCCATAACTTTGTTGTTTTTGGAGTGAGAAGGTTGGAACTTCCTATTGATTGTACTTTGAGAAAACAAATTTAATGTGTCACATTTCATTAGGATCTGACTGACTGACTATATCCTATAGCTGCCATATAACTGATTGATGGGAAATCCATAACTTTGTTGTTCTTGGAGTGAGAAGGATGGAACTTTGTATAGATTGTACTTTGAGCAAACTTATTTGATTTGACTAATTTCATAAGGATCAGCTGACTATATCCTATAGCTGCCATAAAACTTATTGATCGGAAATGCCACAACTTTTTTGTTTTTGGAGTGAGAAGAATGGAACTTTCTATTGATTGTACTTTGAGCAAACTCATTTGATATGCCAAATTTCATAAGGATCAGCTGAATATATCCTATAGGTGCCATATAACTGATTGATGGGAATCCATAACCTTGTTGTTTTTGGAGTGAGAAGGCTGAAACTTTGTATAGATTGTACTTTGAGCAATTTCATTTGATATGACTAATTTCATAAAGATCAGCGGACTATATCCTATAGCTGCCATACTGATTGATGGGAAATCCATAACTTTGTTGTTTTTGGACTGAGAAGAATGGAACTTTCTATTGATTGTAGTTTGAGCAAACTCATTTTATATGCCAAATTTCCTAATGATCAGCTGACTATATCCTATAGCTGCCATAAAACTGATTGATCGGAAATGCCACAACTTTTGTGTTTTTGGAGTGAGAATAATGGAACTTTCTATTGATTGTACTTTGAGCAAACTCATTTGATATGCCACATTTCATAGGGATCAGCTGAATATATCCTATATGTGCCATATAACTGATTGATGGGAATCCATAACTTTGTTGTTTTTGGAGTGAGAAGGATGGAACTTTGTATAGATTGTACTTTGAGCAATCTCATTTGATATGACTAATTTCATAAAGATCAGCTGACTATATCCTATAGCTGCCATACTGACTGATGGGAAATCCATAACTTTGTTGTTTTTGTAGTGAGAAGAATGGAACTTTCTATTGATTGTACTTTGAGCAAACTTATTTGATATGCCAAATTTCATATGGATCAGCTGACTATATAGCTGCCATATAACTGATTGATCGGAAATGCCACAACTTTTTTGTTTTTGGAGAGAGAAGAATGGAACTTTCTATTGATTGTACTTTGGGCAAACTTATTTAGTATGTCAAATTTCATAAGGATCAGCTGACTATATCCTATAGGTGCCATATAACTGATTGATGGGAAATCCATAACTTTGTTGTTTTTGGAGTGAGAAGGATGGAACTTTGTATAGATTGTACTTTGAGCAATCTCATTTGATATGACTAATTTCATAAAGATCAGCTGACTATATCCTATAGCTGCCATACTGACTGATGGGAAATCCATAACTTTGTTGTTTTTGGAGTGAGAAGGTTGGAACTTCCTATTGATTGTACTTTGAGAAAACTTATTTAATGTGTCACATTTCATAAGGATCTGACTGACTGACTATATCCTATAGCTGCCATATAACTGATTGATGGGAAATCCATAACTTTGTTGTTTTTGGAGTGAGAAGGATGGAACTTTCTATTGATTGTACTTTGAGCAAACTCATTTGATATGACAAATTTTATATGGATCAGCTGACTATATAGCTGCCATATAACTGATTGATCGGAAATGCCACAACTTTTTTGTTTTTGGAGAGAGAAGAATGGAACTTTCTATTGATTGTACTTTGGGCAAACTTATTTAGTATGTCAAATTTCATAAGGATCAGCTGACTATATTCTATAGGTGCCATATAACTGATTGATGGGAAATCCATAACTTTGTTGTTCTTGGAGTGAGAAGGATGGAACTTTGTATAGATTGTACTTTGAGCAAACTTATTTGATTTGACTAATTTCATAAGGATCAGCTGACTATATCCTATAGCTGCCATAAAACTTATTGATCGGAAATGCCACAACTTTTTTGTTTTTGGAGTGAGAAGAATGGAACTTTCTATTGATTGTACTTTGAGCAAACTCATTTGATATGCCAAATTTCATAAGGATCAGCTGAATATATCCTATAGGTGCCATATAACTGATAGATGGGAATCCATAACTTTGTTGTTTTTGGAGTGAGAAGGCTGGAACTTTGTATAGATTGTACTTTGAGCAATTTCATTTGATATGACTAATTTCATAAAGATCAGCTGACTATATCCTATAGCTGCCATACTGATTGATGGGAAATCCATAACTTTGTTGTTTTTGGACTGAGAAGAATGGAACTTTCTATTGATTGTAGTTTGAGCAAACTCATTTGATATGCCAAATTTCCTAATGATCAGCTGACTATATCCTATAGCTGCCATAAAACTTATTGATCGGAAATGCCACAACTTTTTTGTTTTTGGAGTGAGAAGAATGGAACTTTCTATTGATTGTACTTTGAGCAAACTTATTTGATATGCCAAATTTCATATGGATCAGCTGACTATATAGCTGCCATATAACTGATTGATCGGAAATGCCACAACTTTTTTGTTTTTGGAGAGAGAAGAATGGAACTTTCTATTGATTGTACTTTGAGCAAACTTATTTAGTATGTCAAATTTCATAAGGATCAGCTGAGTATATCCTATAGGTGCCATATAACTGATTGATGGGAAATCCATAACTTTGTTGTTTTTGGAGTGAGAAGGATGGAACTTTGTATGGATTGTACTTTGAGCATTCTCATTTGATATGACTAATTTCATAAAGATCAGCTGACTATATCCTATAGCTGCCATACTGATTGATGGGAAATCCATAACTTTGTTGTTTTTGGAGTGAGAAGGTTGGAACTTCCTATTGATTGTACTTTGAGGAAACAAATTTAATGTGTCACATTTCATTAGGATCTGACTGACTGACTATGTCCTATAGCTGCCATATAACTGATTGATCGGAAATGCCACAACTTTTTTGTTTTTGGAGAGAGAAGAATGGAACTTTCTATTGATTGTACTTTGAGCAAACTTATTTAGTATGTCAAATTTCATAAGGATCAGCTGAGTATATCCTATAGGTGCCATATAACTGATTGATGGGAAATCCATAACTTTGTTGTTCTTGGAGTGAGAAGGATGGAATTTTGTATAGATTGTACTTCTAGCAAACTTATTTGATTTGACTAATTTCATAAGGATCAGCTGACTATATCCTATAGCTGCCATAAAACTTATTGATCGGAAATGCCACAACTTTTTTGTTTTTGGAGTGAGAAGGATGGAACTTTCTATTGATTGTACTTTGAGCAAACTCATTTGATATGCCAAATTTCATAAGGATCAGCTGAATATATCCTATAGGTGCCATATAACTGATTGTTGGGAATCCATAACCTTGTTGTTTTTGGAGTGAGAAGGCTGAAACTTTGTATAGATTATACTTTGAGCAAACTTATTTGATATGACTAATTTCATAAAGATCAGCTGACTATATCCTATAGCTGCCATACTGATTGATGGGAAATCCATAACTTTGTTGTTTTTGGAGTGAGAAGAATGGAACTTTCTATTGATTGTACTTTGAGCAAACTCATTTGATATGCCAAGAAGAAGAATGGAACTTTCTATTGATTGTACTTTGAGCAAACTTATTTGATATGCCAAATTTCATATGGATCAGCTGATTATATAGCTGCCATATAACTGATTGATCGGAAATGCCACAACTTTTTTGTTTTTGGAGAGAGAAGAATGGAACTTTCTATTGATTGTACTTTGAGCATACTTATTTAGTATGTCAAATTTCATAAGGATCAGCTGAGTATATCCTATTGGTGCCATATAACTGATTGATGGGAATCCATAACTTTGTTGTTTTTGGAGTGAGAAGGCTGAAACTTTGTATAGATTGTACTTTGGGCAATTTCATTTGATATGACTAATTTCATAAAGATCAGCTGACTATATCCTATAGCTGCCATACTGATTGATGGGAAATCCATAACTTTGTTGTTTTTGGAGTGAGAAGGATGGAACTTTCTATTGATTGTACTTTGAGCAAACTTATTTGATATGACTAATTTCATAAGGATCAGCTGACTATATCCTATAGGTACCATATAACTGATTGATGGGAAATCCACAACTTTGTTGTTTTTGGAGTGAGAAGGATGGAACTTTGTATAGATTGTACTTTGAGCAATCTCATTTGATATGACTAATTTCATATGGATCAGCTGACTATGTAGCTGCCATATAACTGATTGATCGGAAATGCCACAACTTTTTTGTTTTTGGAGTGAGAAGGATGGAACTTTCTATTGATTGTACTTTGAGCAAACTTATTTGATATGACTAATTTCATATGGATCAGCTGACTATATAGCTGCCATATAACTGATTGATCGGAAATGCCACAACTTTTTTGTTTTTGGAGTGAGAAGGATGGAACTTTCTATTGATTGTACTTTGAGCAAACTTATTTGATAGGACTAATTTCATATGGATCAGCTGACTATATAGCTGCCATATAACTGATTGATCGGAAATGCCACAACTTTTTTGTTTTTGGAGTGAGAAGGATGGAACTTTCTATTGATTGTACTTTGAGCAAACTCATTTGATCTGCCAAATTTCATAAGGATCAGCTGACTATATCCTATAGGTACCATATAACTGATTGATGGGAAATCCACAACTTTGTTGTTTTTGGAGTGAGAAGGATGGAACTTTGTATAGATTGTACTTTGAGCAATCTCATTTGATATGACGAATTTCATACAGATGAGCTGACTATATCCTATAACTGCCATACTGATTGATGGGAAATCCAAAACTTTGTTGTTTTTGGAGTGAGAAGGATGGAACTTTCTATTGATTGTACTTTGAGCAAACTTATTTGATATGACTAATTTCATAAGGATCAGCTGACTATATCCTATAGGTGCCATATAACTGATTGATGGGAAATCCATAACTTTGTTGTTCTTGGAGTGAGAAGGATGGAACTTTGTATAGATTGTACTTTGAGCAAACTTATTTGATTTGACTAATTTCATAAGGATCAGCTGACTATATAGCTGACATATAACTGATTGATCTGAAATGCCATAACTTTGTTGTTATTGGAGAGAGAAGAATGGAACTTTCTATTTATTGTACTTTGGGCAAACTTATTTAGTATGTCAAATTTCATAAGGATCAGCTGACTATATCCTATAGGTGCCATATAACTGATTGATGGGAAATCCATAACTTTGTTGTTTTTGGAGTGAGAAGAATGGAACTTTCTATTGATTGTACTTTGAGCAAACTTATTTGATATGCCAAATATCATATGGATCAGCTGACTATATAGCTGCCATATAACTGATTAATCGGAAATGCCACAACTTTTTTGTTTTTGGAGAGAGAAGAATAGAACTTTCTATTGATTGTACTTTGAGCAAACTTATTTAGTATGTCAAATTTCATAAGGATCAGCTGAGTATATCCTATAGGTGCCATATAACTGATTGATGGGAAATCCATAACTTTGTTGTTTTTGGAGTGAGAAGGATGGAACTTTGTATAGATTGTACTTTGAGCAATCTCATTTGATATGACTAATTTCATAAAGATCAGCTGACTATATCCTATAGCTGCCATACTGATTGATCGGAAATCCATAACTTTGTTGTTTTTGGAGTGAGAAGGTTGGAACTTCCTATTGATTGTACTTTGAGCAAACTTATTTAATGTGTCACATTTCATAAGGATCTGACTGACTGACTATATCCTATAGCTGCCATATAACTGATTGATGGGAAATCCATAACTTTGTTGTTTTTGGAAAGAGAAGAATGAAACTTTCTATTGATTGTACTTTGAGCAAACTTATTTAATATGCCAAATATCATATGGATCAGCTGACTATATAGCTGCCATATAACTGATTAATCGGAAATGCCACAACTTTTTTGTTTTTGGAGAGAGAAGAATAGAACTTTCTATTGATTGTACTTTGAGCAAACTTATTTAGTATGTCAAATTTCATAAGGATCAGCTGAGTATATCCTATAGGTGCCATATAACTGATTGATGGGAAATCGATAACTTTGTTGTTTTTGGAGTGAGAAGGATGGAACTTTGTATAGATTGTACTTTGAGCAATCTCATTTGATATGACTAATTTCATAAAGATCAGCTGACTATATCCTATAGCTGCCATACTGATTGATCGGAAATCCATAACTTTGTTGTTTTTGGAGTGAGAAGGTTGGAACTTCCTATTGATTGTACTTTGAGCAAACTTATTTAATGTGTCACATTTCATAAGGATCTGACTGACTGACTATATTCTATAGCTGCCATATAACTGATTGATGGGAAATCCATAACTTTGTTGTTTTCGGATTGAGAAGGATGGAACTTTCTATTGATTGTACTTTGAGCAATCTCGTTTGATATGACTAATTTCATAAAGATCAGCTGACTATATCCTATAGCTGCCATACTGATTGATGGGAAATCCATAACTTTGTTGTTTTTGGAGTGAGAAGGTTGGAACTTCCTATTGATTGTACTTTGAGCAAACTTAATTAATGTGTCACATTTCATAGGGATCTGACTGACTGACTATATCCTATAGGTGCCATATAACTGATTGATGGGAAATCCATAACTTTGTTGTTTTTGGAGTGAGAAGGATGGAACTTGGTATAGATTGTACTTTGAGCAATCTCATTTGATATGACTTATTTCATAAAGATCAGCTGACTATATCCTATAGCTGCCACACTGATTGATGGGAAATCCATAACTTTGTTGTTTTTGGAGTGAGAAGGTTGGAATTTCCTATTGATTGTACTTTGAGCAAACTTATTTAATGTGTCACATTTCATAAGGATCTGACTGACTGACTATATCCTATAGGTGCCATATAACTGATTAATGGGAAATCCATAACTTTGTTGTTTTTGGAGTGAGAAGGATGGAACTTTGTATAGATTGTACTTTGAGCAAACTTATTTGATTTGACTAATTTCATAAGGATCAGCTGACTATATAGCTGCCATATAACTGATTGATCTGAAATGCCATAACTTTGTTGTTATTGGTGAGAGAAGAATGGAACTTTCTATTGATTGTACTTTGGGCAAACTTATTTAGTATGTCAAATTTCATAAGGATCAGCTGACTATATCCTATAGGTGCCATATAACTGATTGATGGGAAATCCATAACTTTGTTGTTTTTGGAGTGAGAAGGATGGAACTTTATATAGATTGTAGTTTGAGCAATCTCATTTGATATGACTAATTTCATAAAGATCAGCTGACTATATCCTATTGCTGCCATACTGATTGATGGGAAATCCATAACTTTGTTGTTTTTGGAGAGAGAAGAATGGAACTTTCTATTGATTGTACTTTGAGCAAACTTATTTAATATTTCAAATTTCATAAGGATCAGCTGACTATATCCTATAGGTGCCATATAACTGATTGATGGGAAATCCATAACTTTGTTGTTTTTGGAGTGAGAAGAATGGAACTTTCTATTGATTTTACTTTGAGCAAACTTATTTGATTTGACTAATTTTATAAGGATCAGCTGACTATATAGCTGCCATGTAACTGAATGATCTGAAATGCCATAACTTTGTTGTTATTGGAGAGAGGAGAATGGAACTTTCTATTGATTGTACTTTGGGCAAACTTATTTAGTATGTCAAATTTCATAAGGATCAGCTGACTATATCCTATAGGTGCCATATAACTGATTGATGGGAAATCCATAACTTTGTTGTTCTTGGAGTGAGAAGGATGGAACTTTGTATAGATTGTACTTTGAGCAAACTTATTTGATTTGACTAATTTCATAAGGATCAGCTGACTATATAGCTGCCATATAACTGATTGATCTGAAATGCCATAACTTTGTTGTTATTGGAGAGAGAAGAATGGAACTTTCTATTTATTGTACTTTGGGCAAACTTATTTAGTATGTCAAATTTCATAAGGATCAGCTGACTATATCCTATAGGTGCCATATAACTGATTGATGGGAAATCCATTACTTTGTTGTTTTTGGAGTGAGATGGATGGAACTTTGTATAGATTGTACTTTGAGCAATCTCATTTGATATGACTAATTTCATAAGGATCAGCTGACTATAAAGCTGCCATATAACTGATTGATCTGAAATGCCATAATTTTGTTGTTATTGGAGAGAGAAGAATGGAACTTTTTATTGATTGTACTTTGGGCAAACTTATTTAGTATGTCAAATTTCTATATCTATATTTCTATGTCTATAGCTGCCATACTGATTGATGGGAAATCCATAACTTTGTTGTTTTTGGAGAGAGAAGAATGGAACTTTCTATTGATTGTACTTTGAGCAAACTTATTTAATATTTCAAATTTCATAAGGATCAGCTGACTATATCCTATAGGTGCCATATAACTGATATAACTGATTGATGGGAAATCCATGACTTTGTTGTTTTTGGAGTGAGAAGGATGGAACTTTGTATAGATTGTACTTTGAGCAATCTCATTTGATATGACTTATTTCATAAAGATCAGCTGACTATATCCTATAGCTGCCATACTGATTGATGGGAAATCCATAACTTTGTTGTTTTTGGAGTGAGAAGAATGAAACTTTCTATTGATATAGAATATAAATATATATATATAGAATATATAATGACTATATCCTATAGCTGCCATACTGATTGATGGGAAATCCATAACTTTGTTGTTTTTGGAGTGAGAAGAATGAAACTTTCTATTGATTGTACTTTGAGCAAACTTATTTGATAAGACTAATTTCCACATCCACAGCTACTTCGTGCCTAATTACATATAAAACAACAAAATACAAAGAACAAGTCAAAAAAAAAAAAACAAGCTGCGAAGTGTAAAGACGTGTGACTAACGACCAGTAGACAAAAAGAAAAAACCAAACCTTATCAGTTAAAAAAACCAACAACTATAAGCCAGTGATATACAAAAACAAAAAACACAAAAAACGAGAGCAAAAAGAGGAAAAAGAGAGGCAGAACAAAAAAAGGGCAGGTGCCCAAAAACTATTAAAAAAATGCCCCCCGACATAAATAGACTATTTAAAACATCCAACACAGAATCGAAATTCATGACCATAAATAGAACAGACAATAATACATTTAAAGGCCTGAACCCATTCTTGATTAAAAAAGTAATAGACTACACGTGCAATGGTGAAGTGGAGACAGTCAAGGTCACAAAAGTAGGATCATTATTAGTCAAAACAAAAAACAACCTGCAAGCACTAAAACTAAAAAAAATGACCACCTTCCACGACTTTCCTGTAATAGTTAGCGAACACAAAACGCTCAATTTCTCCAAGGGAGTCATATACTCCAACGATCTTCGCAACATTGACGACGAAACTATTTTGCAGGAACTTAAACCACAAAACGTCTCAGAAATACGCAAAATTAAAAAAATTGAAAACAATGAACCCAAAGAAACTGGACTGATCATCGTAACCTTCGCATCATTAACCCTCCCAGAAACAATGATGATAGGATATGAGAGAGTAAATATACGCCCATATATCCCTCTCCCAATGAGATGCAGGAACTGCCTCAGACTTGGACACCCCACAATCGCTTGCACATCAAACAAAACCTGCAACAACTGCTCAGCCGAACAACACACAGCCATAGACGAAATATGCTCCAACGACAAATTCTGCATTAATTGTAAATACAGTCTAACAGACAATAAGCACAGCCCATTAGACAAATCTTGCCCTGAATTCGTTAAACAAAAGGAATTAACATCTATCAAAACAATAGAAAAAGTGGACCACAAAACCGCTCTAAATATATACCATTCTCGACACATCCACCAACCAACTTTATACTCCACAGTTTCAACCGATAAATCTAACATCCAAGCATCAACAACCACCAAACCGCAATCCATTTCATCTAATCATCAAAAAAATTACAAGAACACTGCCATCACTTCTGCAATCACTAAACCTCAACAAAGAATCGCAACAACATACGATGATCTCGACTCGCACATGGACACCACCCCACCCACAGCATCCACCTCCACATTAGCTCCTATTTCATCACTTAACTCTTCCATAACGGAAGAACTTAAACTTAGAATCTACACAAACAAACACAACACCCTCGCCAAATCCTTAAAATCTAAAGAGAAAAATGAACAAAAACCAAAAAAAAACAATAAAAACAAGAACCAACTTAATAGCGACAGCGACGGTTTCTAAAAAAAAAAAAAACAGCAAATTAGTTCTATCAATCAGTCAAATCCAAAAAAAAAAAAAAAAAAAAAACTCTTAAACAATGCTCAAAATAATTCAGTGGAACATGAACGGATACATTAACAACTACAACCAATTACAAATTATTATAAAAAACCATAGCCCTAAGATAATCTCCATACAAGAAACACACCTACATGGTAATCAAAATATACCTATCCCAATTAATTATACACTTTATCAAGTAAACTCTGCCACAAACAGATTTGGGGGAGTTGCACTCCTCATCCACAACTCATTGCAACATCATAATGAACCAATTAACGCCTTTGACTTTGACACAATAGCAGTAACAATATATTCAAAAATTAAATTCACCATAACATCTTCGTACATACCACCCAACAAGAACTTCACAATCCAAAACCTAAGAAACATATATGACAATTTACAACCTCCCCTACTAATAACTGGAGACTTCAATAGCTGGCACAGAAGCTGGGGCTCAATAAACAACAACAAAAGAGGTAACACACTATTTAAATTTATAAATCAATCTTCCCTCATAACAATGAACAACGGCTCAGCAACCCACTTTACCACACATCACACTTTCACACACATAGATCTCGCATTTGCTTCTCCCCCTCTGAATCTGAACTCCAAATGGCATACAGATAGCTCCCTGAACTGTAGCGACCACTACCCAATACACATCGACCTATTCGAAGAACACAACATGAACAATCCCACTGAAAGACCAAGATTTAACCTTAAAAAAGCAAACTGGCCCCTATTCAAGGATATCGCAGACAAGTTGTCAACTGACAAACCCCCTAGCTCAAATATTAATAAAGAAGCCGCCAATATAACCAGAATAATAATTCTGGCCGCCAATGAAGCCATTCCCCAATCACGCCACTCTAAGAGAAAGAGGAACGTCCCATGGTGGGATAAAACACTTCAACAATTAAAAAACGAAAAACGAATTGCCTGGAATATACTTAAGAGAAACATCAACACTACAAACATACTAACATACAAAAAAGCCAACGCTAAACTTAAGCGGGAAATAAAAATTAGAAAAAAAATGTCAATGGAAAACTTCACAGCAGAAATTAACCCAAATTCTCCCATCGGCGAAATTTGGACTAAAATTAACCGTTTCTGCGGCCTTAAAGCTAGGCACAACATCCACTGTCTTACCAATCCAAACGACCCAACACAAAGCATACTAGATCGAAATGAAATAGCTAACACCCTCTGCACCCACTGGTCCAATACCTCACGAGACAGCCATTTCCATGCAATATTCTTAGAAAGGAAATCCAACCCGATCCTTAACACACACATCCCCCCACCTGCAGCTCTTAAAATAGAAAAGGATATAACTTTCATAGAACTCCTTGCAGCACTCAACCAACTAAAGGGGAAAACGCCGGGTCGCGACCGCATAAGCTATCCTATGTTAAAAAACCTATCCAAAACACTACAATATAGACTTCTGAATCTATTCAACAACATACTCAAATCACACATCCCTCAGCAATACAAGGCAAGCAGTATAATACCCATTCCTAAAGCAAACCTGAACAAAACCGACGTCAACTCATACCGACCCATCTCCCTCAACCCATGCATATCAAAGGTCCTTGACAAAATAATAGCTAAACGGCTATGGTGGCTAGCCACAAATGGCAAGCTTCTAGACAACCGTCAAATGGGATTTAGAAAGGGAAAATCGGTTTCTGATTCTCTAGCCATGCTAGATTATCAGATAACTACATCTCTTTCAAGGAAAAACCATACATCGATTATCTCGCTAGACTTCGCCAAAGCATTCGACAGGATAGGCATCCACAGCATCATTGACGAGCTCAATGCTTGGAAAATTGGCCCAAAGATCCTAAGATATACAAAAAACTTCCTCACCAACAGAAAAATTACAGTTCTTGTAAACAAATCTTACTCCAACCCCCAGCCACTATACAACGGAATACCGCAAGGATCTCCATTGTCAGTGATACTCTTTGCAATAGCCTTTAACCAACTCAACAAAATACTAGCTACCCACAAAAATACAGAATTCACTGCCTACGCCGACGACTTTACTATAATGTACAAACTAGGTAAAATACAAAACAGCCTTAACATAGACCCACTACTAAACGACATTAATCAATGGTGCAACTACTCTGGTGCATCACTCTCAACCAGCAAGTGCAAGCACCTGCATATCTGTAGAAAGAAAAACTGCAATTTCACTCTGCAATCCAACAACTCCCCCCTACAGAATGTCACGTCCCTTAAAATACTTGGCATAACAATAACAAAAAATTACAAATGGAACAAACACATTGATAACCTAGCTCTGGAACTATCCAGAAGACTAGACGTAATCAAATGCCTGTCTAGCAAAAAATTCTGCAGCAACACAAACACAATCATATACGTGGTAAACTCCATTTTAATGTCTAAAATTGACTTCGGCATACATCTTTATGGAAATGCACCAAAATCGACACTAAGCAAGCTTAAAACGATTTACCACTCTGCAATAAGAATCGCCTTAAACGCCTTCCGCACAACCCCAATCAATAACCTATTATACGAAGCCAACATACTACCGATAGAACATAGGACAACATACGCAACGCAAAAAAATATCAAAATTATAATCAACTCCAAAAACTCTCCAATAGAAAAAATTTACAACAAAATAATAAACTCTAAAAAAACCCCAAAATTCCCGTCTTCACTGCACAACACAATAGAACATTTAAAAAATCTTAATATACACATATCACCGCTGACATGCAAAAGGGAAAAGACCCCTCACTGGCTGCACCACATCACAAATATAAACACTTCACTTCACACTCTACCCAAGGAAGATACACCACCCTTAACCTACCAACTACAATTCAACGAACTGAAAAACACACTACCAAACAGACATTTCCTGTATACAGACGGATCGAAATCAGCTGACGGAGTGTCATTCAGCGTAACAACAGAAAACGAGATTATAGAACACCACATTCTACCTCAATACTCCTCCATATACACAGCCGAAATATCAGCGATCCTTAAAGCATGCAATTACGCCAGCAAACATGGAGGGAAATTTGTAATCTGCACAGACTCCCTCTCAGCTTTACAAGAAATCGACAACATCAAAAACCACAACTTTTACACCTCCTCCATAAGGAATATATTAAATAAAGACAATAAAAATAAAATTCTGCTACTATGGGTCCCAGGACACTGCGGAATCATAGGTAACGAATTCGCAGACGAAACTGCTAAAAAAGCCCATAATTTCCCTCTTATCATCCAAAACAACTTCAACCAAATAGACATCCTTAAACACATTAAACGGAACACCCAATCCCTCAAATACGAAATACTCAACCACTCCTCATCACACTACAAAAACATCAACCACGACAGTGAACCAAGCAAAAACATCTCTCGAGCCGACTCAATTAAATTCTTAAGAATTAGACTAGGACACACCAACCTAACCCACAGTCACTTACTTACTAAAACACCACCTCCAATCTGCCCAAACTGCAACACAATACTAACCCTACAACACTTATTAATCGACTGTCCTGCCCTCGAGCAAGAGAGATCAAAACTAAAATTAAAACAAACATTAACTGAAATCACCTCATTTGATAATATACAACAAACAGTACAATTCCTAAAAAACATAAAAATGTACCACACAATATAAATTGAAACTTCCATATACATAAATGTGTAAATAGAATCTAATTAAAATACTTAGTCATTAACACTTATTTTAAGAACACCACACATGTTATATATTATAAAATAGATCTTAAGCAGAAGGCCATTGTAGCTATTGCTTAATACAAAAGCAAAAATTGCCCGCACTTTAAAATTGCTGGCAATTCCTTTATAAATAAATAAATAAATAAGACTAATTTCATAAGGATCAGCTGATTATATAGCTGCCATATAACTGATTGATCGGAAATGCCATAACTTTTTTGTTTTTGGAGTGAGAAGGATGGAAATTTCCATTGATTGTACTTTGAGCAAACTTATTTGATATGACTAATTTCATAAGGATCAGCTGACTATATAGCTGCCATATAACTGATTGATCGGAAATGCCATAACTTTGTTATTATTGGAGTGAGAAGGATGGAACTTTCTATTGATTGTACTTTGAGCAAACTTATTTGATATGCCAAATTTCATAAGGATCAGCTGACTATATAGCTGCCATATATCTGATTGATGGGAAATGCCATAACTTTGTTGTTTTTGGAGTGAGAAGGATGGGACTTTCTATTGATTGTACTTTGAGCAAACTTATTTAATATGTCAAATTTCATAAGGATCTGCTGACTATATCCTATAGCTGCCATATAACTGATTGATCGGAAAGGATGGAACTTTCTATTGATTGTACTTTGAGCAAACTCATTTGATATGCCAAATTTCATAATGATCAGCTGACTTTATCCTATAGCTGCCATACTGATTGATGGGAAATCCATAACTTTGTTGTTTTTGAAGTGAGAAGGATGGAACTTTCTATTGATTGTACTTTGAGCAAACTTATTTGATATGACTAATTTGATAAGGATCAGCTCCTCCTATATAGCTGCCATATAACTGATTGATCGGAAATGCCATAACTTTGTTGTTAGTGGAGTGAGAAGGATGGAACTCTCTATTGATTGTACTTTGAGCAAACTTATTTGATATGACTAATTTCATAAGGATCAGCTGACTATATAGCTGCCATATAACTGATTGATCGGAAATGCCATAACTTTTTTGTTTTTGGAGTGAGAAGGATGGAAATTTCCATTGATTGTACTTTGAGCAAACTTATTTGATATGACTAATTTCATAAGGATCAGCTGACTATATAGCTGCCATATATCTGATTGATGGGAAATGCCATAACTTTGTTGTTTTTGGAGTGAGAAGGATGGGACTTTCTATTGATTGTACTTTGAGCAAACTTATTTAATATGTCAAATTTCATAAGGATCTGCTGACTATATCCTATAGCTGCCATATAACTGATTGATCGGAAATGCCATAACTTCGTTGTTTTAAAAGTTACCAGGATGAGACTTTATATGGATTTTACTCTGGGCAAACTTATTTTGTATGCCAAATTTCATAAGGATCAGCTGATTATATCCCATCATATAAGAGGTTTTTTTTATAATATAAAATAACGAATAAACGCAATATATGTATAAAAATTTATACATTAAAAATGTTCTTACCCGACACGTGTCTATATTGTTTATTGTTATTGTTCCACGTGCCGAATAAGAATATTTTTAATGTATAATTTGTTATACATATATTGCGTTTATTCATCACTAAAATTGATACCAAATATTTTGGGCGTGGCATGCAGTACTCCACCGATATTTTACCTCGTCAGCAGGTTTTTTTTGTTTGTTATCAGATATTTTGGGTGTTGCATGAACGTTTGTCACCGGTATATTGCATCGTCAAAGTGGTTTTTAATTGTTATCAACACATTTTTGTAGTTCTATAAAAAGGCGTCCGTATATTTTTGATCACATACAAATATAAACACAGCCTTTTTACTTCTTATCTTAGCAAATCGGCCCCTGACCATTGTACTGGTACTGTATTGTCATTTCCAGTCTGCATCCTTGGGGTGGGTTCAGGAATAGGATTATTGCCAACCAATAATATAAATTTTTTTATATGGAAACATAATTATTTCGTTTTCAAATAATCGTTTTCGTTTTCAAATTAAATCAACTCGATTTCCGAGTATTACCGTTTGACTACGGAGAAAAAAGTCGATTGCTAAAAATTCGATAATCATTAGTAAACAGCTGTAAATTGTTTGTGATATTTGTTTCGGAGTGCGGTAGCCGTCAGGATGCGCTTCGCCTCAGCTGTTTGCGGTCGCGGCCAGTGGCCAGTTCTAAACAAAGAACTTTTTATTTAAATTAAATAAATTTAATGCCTTATATCTGTTTATTGTTTGGTTTTTTCAAAACTTATCGAACTACATATGTATGTCGGCGCATTGAAACTGCGTGTTTGCGAATGTATATGTGTGTGTGTGTGTGAATACGCATTTTCGGGTATTTCATCAGAGTGATAATATTGCGTCAGCCTCTTGCGCTGTGAGTGTGTGGTTGCCAGGCAACCGTTGGCAGGCGATCGTTGCTTGGATGTTTTCGCTTTAAAAAGTACCGTTGTAGCGAGGCGACAGCCATGTTTCGCTGTCGCCGATCGAGGTTCAGTAGTATGCACAGTAGGTAGAGAATTAGACGCAGTCAGTTGGGTACCAGAACTTGAAGTGTGTACAAGGCTGAAACTCGTTGCGCCACAATGGAAGACACCAACAACAACAACGATCATGATTCGATATCAGAAGTGGGATCTGGCCACCAGCCTTCAACACTAGATGGGCCATGGCGTGCCCTGATGGAATTGCAAAATAAAAATTTAATTAATCTAGTGAGAGCCATAAAAACAACTGGACCTGATGCAGGGCAGAACAAAACAGTGCAACTACCCAAATTCAACCCAGACAAACCAGGCGCCAACGCATCATCGTGGTGCACAACGGTGGAAATAATTTTACAAGAAAACACATTGAGAAGCAGTGCGTTGGTTATGGCTTTAAGTTCGGCTTTAGAAGGAAGTGCTTCGCAATGGCTTTCGCAAGTGTGCTACGCTGAAATTACTTGGCCTGAGTTTAAAGAATTGTTTATACAACGCTTTGAAACTATAGAAACACCAGCCGCTATGTTTCTTAATATGCTATCAAATCGACCGACTGATGGCGAGAGTCTGGCTGTTCATGCAAGTCGCATGATTACCGAACTAAGGACGAAATGGCGCCAAATGAATAACGAAGAGATTGATGTGTCTGTGACCCTTGCGCTGCTGGCAAGCTTCGATCACCGATTGCAGCGTTTAAGTTTCACATCAAATGTTCGAACCAGAGGCGATCTACAGTCCGAATTAAAATCATTCACTTTTATTAAAAGGAAAAGCGGTGCTATGGAGCATCAGTCTGAAACTTATTCTAAACGGCAAAAACAATCACCGATAGAGTGCCATTTCTGCGGAAAAGTGGGCCATAAAATATCTGATTGCAGATTCAGGAAACAACAGAATCAATTCGCGACTGATAAAACCCAACATGGCAGGCATGATGTGCATCACCGTGGAAAATCAAATTTAACTTGCTACAAGTGCGGAGAATTGGGTCACATATCCACCCAATGTACAAAGAAGGAAGCTGATAGGAACAAGGCATTCAATCGGGAGAAGCGAGTGGAACAGTGCAGCGTTGCAGTACCAAAGGGATGCCTGAACCATAGAGGCCAAATTTTTGAAATCACCTTCGATTCGGGATCGGAATCCTCGCTGATAAAAGAAAAGCTAAGTACCAAATTTTCTGGTAAAAGATTCAATAATATTGTTATGTTAAAAGGTATCGGCAGCAATGGAATATGTAGTACTGTACAAATATTAGGCAATGTAAAAATTGACGATTATTGTATTGAAATTTTGTTTCACGTAATAGGCGACGACATTGTAATTGGCCGTGAGATATTAAATCAGGGTCTTGATATTGTCATTTCATCAAACCAATTTAGAATCTCAAAGACCAAAGTAGTTAATTTGTGTACCGGCAATGAGCCAGCCGATATTGATACTGATCTTGAGGGACAAGATAAAATAAAACTACATTCACTGTTGGCAAAGTACTCAGATTCATTTATAACTGGGATCCCAAATACTAAAGTCAGAATTGGCGAAAAGAAAATTAGGTTGATTGATCCAACAAAAACCGTACAGAGAAGGCCATATCGTTTAAGTCCATGCGAGCGAGATTTAGTTAGGGACAAAATTAATGAACTGCTAAAATGCAATATAATTAGGCCAAGCTGCTCACCTTATGCAAGCCCTATATTATTAGTGAAGAAAAAAAATGGTACGGACAGACTTTGTGTTGATTTTAGAGAGCTGAATTCAAATACGGTCGCTGATAAATACCCTTTACCACTTATACAAGATCAAATCAATAGGCTTGGGGGAGTTAATTACTTTACATGTCTAGACATGGCCAGCGGATATTACCAAATTCCTTTACATTCAGATTCTATCGAGTACACGGCGTTTGTGACTCCGGATGGTCAATACGAGTTCCTGTCCATGCCATTTGGGCTCAAAAACGCACCCTCTGTTTTTCAACGATTAGTAATACAGGCGCTAGGGGATCTAGCAAATTCCTTTGTCATCGTCTATATGGATGATATCATGATAGCCGCCTCAACAAAATGCGAGGCGCTAGAAAGATTACAGATCGTTCTAGATGTTTTGACAAAGGCTGGGTTTTCATTCAATCTCACAAAGTGCTCATTCATGAAAACATCGTTTCAATATTTGGGTTACAAGATAAGTGCGGGTGAGATTCGTCCAAACCCACAGAAAGTTGTAGCGTTGACTGCTCTTCCGCCCCCACAGTTTATTAAGGGATTTTCACAATTAATGAAACCGTTATATTTCTTAACTGCAGATAAAAACAAATTTATTTGGAAAACAGAGCATGAACAGATACGGAAAAAGGTCATTGCCACTCTTACCGACAAACCAGTCCTTGTTATTTTTGACCCTCATTATCCAATCGAATTGCACACAGACGCCAATGGCTACGGTGCAATTTTATTACAAAAAATTAATAACAAACCCCAGGTAATAGAATACTATAGCAAAGCTACTTCACCGGCAGAATCAAGATATCACTCGTACGAGTTGGAAACCTTAGCTGTCGTGAACGCCATTAAGCATTTTCGACATTATTTGCTGGGCAGGAACTTTGTAGTTTATACTGACTGCAACTCGCTTAAGGCGTCGAGAAATAAATGAGATTTAACCCCCAGAGCACAGCGTTGGTGGGGTTATTTGCGAATGTGAATGACTACATTCGATATTCAGTATAGAGAAGGGAAAAGGATGGCACACGTTGACTTTTTATCGAGAAATCCTCTTTCAAAAACGTCTACTACAACCGCAAAAATAGTCGAAGAGAAAAGAGTAAATTTAGCTGAAATTTCAAGCAACTGGCTTATTGCTGAACAACGTCGAGATTTGGACATAATCGAAATTGTTAAACATTTTAAAAACTTTTCTCTGCCTGAAGATATTGCGAAAACCTATGAATTAAGGGCAGAAGTTCTTCATCGAAAGATGCAAAGAAATGGGAGAACACGTTACTTACCAGTGGTGCGACGAGCTTTCAGATGGTCTGTCATAAATCAAGTGCATGAGTCCATAATGCATTTAGGCTTCGAAAATACATTAGATAAAACTTACGATTTCTATTGGTTTGACAATATGTCAAAATACGTAAAAAAATTTGTCGACAACTGCATCACTTGATGCATCACTTGTAAAATGTCAAAATCCACTTCAGGAAAAATACAGGCGGAATTACATCCAATACCAAAAGTCACTATTCCTTGGCACATTATCCACATCGATATCACAGGAAAATTAAGAGTGATCAGAAAGAGTATGTTATTGTTCAGATAGACGCGTTTACCAAATATGTCTATCTTAGTCATAATCTTAAATTAGACAGTGAGAGTTGTATAAGGGCCGTTCAATCTGCTGTTTCATTGTTTGGAGTACCAAACCGAATAATAGCTGACCAGGGCAACAGGCGCAAAGTTCAGTCAATTTTGTTCAGATCAAAAAATAAACTTGCATTTGATAGCCACTGGTGCAAGTCGAGCTAATGGTAAAGTGGAGCGAACTATGAGCACGTTGAAGAATATGTTAACGGCGGTTGAAACGGGAACACAGTCTTGGCAGGATGTGTTGGGAGAGGTGCAGTTGGCAATCAATTGTACAACCAATCGCACTACGAAAGCAAGTCCTTTAGAAATGTTATTGGGAAAGGTAGCACGCCCATTGGGATTACTTCCACCTAGTGATATAGAAAATGTTATTGATTTGCCAAACGTAAGAGCGCAAGCTGCAAAGAATGTATTAGCCAGTGCAGCTTATGATAAAGAACGATTTGATAGAAATAAGGCAAAAGTAAAAAGGCACAAAATTGGAGATTTCGTATTACTTAAGAGCGAAGAAAGACACCAGACCAAGCTAAGTCCAAAATTTAGGGGGCCTTTTGAAATAGTAAAAGTTTTAGAAGGTGACAGGTACATTTTTAAGTCTTTAACTAATAAAAGAAATTATAAATATGCACATGAGGATTTAAGAAAATTACCAGAGGGGCAAGTGCCCGAAGAGTTAAATGTGTATGATGATTATAATAATTTAGATGAAAGAAACGTAAACGCTACAGAAGAGAGTGAAAATGAAAATATTGAGAGTATTGAAGAAAATAGTGAAAATGAAAATACTGAGAGTATTGAAGAAGAAAATGAAGTACACCAATAAGGGTGACAAAGTTGTACTGCTGGCCAATGAAAATGGCAGAGTACTGAGTCCATAAAATATAATGCAAGCACAAGTGCAAAACATATTGTTTGTTTTGATCATGGCGTGTGGGGTATTTGATTATGCGACTATAAGAGTGAATAATGAAGAAGAATGGATTATATAAAAGAAGAAGAAAAACAAAGAAATGTAAAGAAAGAAAGATAAATTGAATTGAACTGATGGAAAAATTATAGTTATGGAACTGAATACTGTTTTGTGAAACTGTCAATATGATAATTTGTTATGAATTAAGATAAGAAAATTGGATTTTGTTATGAAACTATTTAATGTTCAGTTTAATAATTAAAAGAAAGAAAGAAAATTCGAATGCTGCTATTTTCTACACGAGGTCGTGTTAGGGTCAGGATGGCCGTGTCGGCGCATTGAAACTGCGTGGTTGCGAATGTATGTGTGTGTGTGTGTGTGAATACGCATTTTCGGGTATTTCATCAGAGTGATAATATTGCGTCAGCCTCTTGCGCTGTGAGTGTGTGGTTGCCAGGCAACCGTTGGCAGGCGATCGTTGCTTGGATGTTTTCGCTTTAAAAAGTACCGTTGTAGCGAGGCTACAGCCATGTTTCGCTGTCGCCGATCGAGGTTCGGTATTATGCGCAGTAGGTAGAGAATTAGACGCAGTCAGTTGCGTACCAGAACTTGAAGTGTGTACAAGGCTGAAACTCGTTGCGCCACAATGGAAGACACCAACAACAACAACGATCATGATTCGACATGTATATCTTGAGTAAGCGACTTTTTACCGGATATAAACGATATATCAAAAGTTGCGCTATCTCCACATTTAATATAATTAGGATCGTTACAGCCAATTTTGAAAAAAAAACTTTTAAAAGGTTTTTTATTTTTTGTTTCAGTGTATTTCTTTTGTTTGATCTTAAAGAAAGTGAAAAATATTTTTAAAAAACCTTTCTAACGAAATATAACATGTGAAGTTAGCTTCATTGGTTGTAAAAGTCCTTTTAATTTTTTAAAGTACCCTTAATGTAAAAAAATATTATAACCTTAGAGTATTATAACCTTAATGTATTAAAAAATATTAATAATTTTAAAAGTAACCTTAATTTTAGAAAATCGTAGAACAAACGTTGTTCGTTTTTTACTAAAAAAACATATTTAAATTTTTTCAAAATTTTAGAAGACAAAACAAGACAAACGCGGACGGTACGATTTTCGGAGCAAAATTTGGCAATTTTGGGAAATTCTTTAAAAATCGTTTTTCCTGAATAACTTTTGAATATGTGAATATAACAATATTTTGAGTGGCAATATCCAATTTATTGAATCAATAGTGTTTTACATTTAAAGGTAATGTTTGAATAAAATCCCTAATGAAAACAAGACCTTTCATTTGGTGTATCATTCATTCAGATTGAACGCACACAGAAAATTTTTAATTCGGCTATATATAGTGTTTTCACGCGTCAGCAAGGGCACCTAGCGGACTGCCGTCGATAGCTGGCATATAACAGATTGATCGGAAATGCCATAACTTTGTTGTTTTTGAAGTGAGAAGGATGGAACTTTCTACTGATTCTATTCTGGGCAAATTTTTTCGCTTTGCCAAATTTCATAAGGATCGGCCGACTATATCCTATAACTGCCATATAACTGATTGATGGGAAATGCTATAACTTCGTTGTTTTTGAAGTTAGAAGAATGGGATTTTCTATGGATTCTACTTTGGGCCAAATTATCCGATTATCCGAGCCAAATTTCATAAGTATCGGCCGACTACATACGATCGTATATATATCTAATAATATAAGGTGCGTGTCGCCATCTAGCGGACTGCCACTCAACTGCAAGGGTATATCAACTTCGGCTCCGTCCGAAGTTAGCTTTCCTTTCTTGTTTTTTACAAAATTACGTTTCAGATTATAATGAAGCGCAGTGCATTAATAATGCAATCAATTTGCCTATAAAAAAAAACGTTTTCGTTGGGCACTCTTGGTAGCATATCGATTCACTTTGTTATTCGGACACCTTGTTATCCAGGTTCGCACTGATTGAGTGGAAGATGTGTTCGCATGTTGCGCTGAAGAAAGGTCCGGTGCAGTTGCCAGGGCAGATTTTCTTCCCTTGCGGAAGTTGTTTTGGAGATGGAAGTTTGGTTTTATTGTCTATGCGATTTATTTGAATATAAAAGCCACATTATCCTTTTTTTAAATTTTTGACCAACGCCTCCGCTTTTTGTTGTGACCTGTCACGGTCACCATGTGGTAGAGCATTACTGCATTTCCTAGTTAGAATATATGTATGTAGGCTATTGAGAAATTGGTTTTTTATTCTTTGAATGGGTTTTCCATAATAATTGCGTTATTTTATATTTCATATTAGAGTCTTGCAGCTGCAGTGTCTCTTATTACTTATGTGTGTATGTGTGTTTTATGCTCACTTTAAGCTATTGGTAATGGTAAGCTATTGGTAAGATATTGAGTATAGGCATTAGCATATATATCAAAATAGCTTCTGAGTGGACCGTGGGGTCTCTGAGCGGTTTCCTTGGGCAATGGCCCAACTTGACTCGCGCACATTGAGCAGACCACGCATTAAACAAAGTCTTTCACACTCGCTTTTACTCTAGCACCAGATTTAAAGGCTGTCGAACTTACCAAAGGCGGTTCTTTCAGCTCATCTTTTCAAACTCTTTTATGAAAACTCTTCCTCTTGGTTCTCGATCTCTTTAAAGGCGCTCCTCCAACTCAACACTCCCAGCTTACTAATAAAAATCTGCTCCTTTAAGGCACGGCGCCATTGCCCCTTCGGATACCTAAAGGACTCTTCAGCCAAAATTGACAAAATGGAAATCATTTAAATTTCTATCTCTGTTAGTGTTCTTAATTAGTGTTCTCACTAGTGTTCTAGTGTTCTAAAAGTTACAAAAAAAACTTTATTCTCTATTTATAAGAAAATTTGGGAAAAATCTTCGCAAAAACAAGCTTTTTCAATTCTTTTTCTTGTGAGCTATAGCAACTCATCTTAAATATATCTTGAAACATTATACTGACAAAAATTTATTTTTTTGGAAAAAAACTATTTTTAAAAAATAATACTCTTATGGCTATGTGAAATTCGAAGTAGATGAAATATTGTTTTCCAGTGTAAGTGTTTGGAATGACTGTCACTTATTTTTAGAAAAAACTTTATACATACGAATTTCACTATCAATCCAATTTTCTAATAATAATGTTGGAACAGCCCCGAGCATCTTTAAAAATAGCAAGGTTGTGTCATTTCCGATCGTACAGTTATATGGCAGCTATAGGATATAGACGACCGTATATATACTGTCTGCAAATAGGCGAAGGATGTGAGCAAGGTTTCAAGTCGCTAGTTTGAAAACTGAGAGATTAGTTTGCGTACAAACAGACAGGTAGACAGACAGACGGACATGCTCATATCGACTCAGGAGGTGATCTTGATCAAGAATATATATACTTTATAGTGACGGAGATGTCTCCCTTTTGATGGTCTTAACTACGGCTTCCCTCATTCCGATAAGACGAAAGACGACGCGTTGCCAAGCATCTAGCCGATTTATGTTGAGCTTTGTCAGGTCTGGCTCATTGAAACTAGAAGGAGGCCCTCCGTGCAAAAAATGATTAGGAGTCAGGACATTCAGCTCAGCAGGGTTTTTAGAGAGAGGGACTAATGGCTTTGAATTAATCACTGCAGCAATATTGTACACCAGCGCCTGCAAATCGTCGCCCTTTAGTACAGCCGAGTCACGACCCTGTAAAAATGATACTTGGCGGTCTTAACAGCAGCTTCCCACAAGCCGCCAAAGTGGGGAGAACGGGGAGGGATAAACTTCCACTCAATGGACTCTGGAAGGCAAAAATCCAAGACAGCTCTCTGGTGCTCGTCGCTAAGAAATAGTCTCTTTAATTTGCTCAACTGATTTTTGGCTCCAACGAAATTTGTGGTGTTGTCGGACCAGATCTGTCGAGGCTTCTTCCTGATAGAAATAAACCTCCTCAGTGCATGCAGAAAGGCAGCGGTGGACAGATCCCTCACCAGCTCTAAATAGAGGGCCTTTGTCGTGAAGCAAATGAAGACGCTACTGAAACATTTTATGGGAGCCTTGTTGCGAACCTCCGACTTATAGAAGAAAGGACTGCAAAAATCGATACCGGTTACATCGAAGACTTGATAACCTTCCACTCTCTCCTTTGGAAGATCGCCCATTACTTGCTCCAACAAACGAGGTTTCGTCCGAAAGCATCTGACACATTTATTTGTCGCCTTAAGCACAGTTTTTCTCCCCCCAATCGGCCAATACTGCGTACGTATCATCGCCAATAACGATCGAGGTCCAGCGTGCAGGTGGTGCTCATAAAAACTAAGGATTATGCTTCGCGTTACCGGATGGCTCCTGGGCAAAATTAGTGGGTGACGACCATCGTAATCCAAGGATGAATTCTTGAGACGCCCGTCTACTCGAAGCAATCCAAACTGATCCAAAAAAGGGGAAAACGAAGCCAGCGAACTGGAAGATGCAACCATTCCTTTTTTTCCAATGTAGGCACATATCGCCACTCCATGGAACTCGTCAGATTTGGATGGTTGACACGCGGTTTGAGACAAAGCCGTTAAACCTGGCAGGCTCATCTCGAATCCACGATAACACGGCTGAAGAGTCGCACCAACAAAAATACTTCCCTTTGTAAGCGCCTAGACTGTGAACCTCTGCCATCATTCTCGCCAACAACTCAGCTCCAACCAGCTCTAACTTCGGCACAGTTAAAGTCTTAAGAGGAGATACTCGAGACTTCGTACATAGCAAGCGGCTCTCAGCCTCTGGCGACCTGGAAACTATGTAGACACATGCTCCGTAGGCTTCAGTGCTGGCGTCACAAAATCCATGAATCTCCACAAGTGCTCCAGACGTAAGCGCCAGCCGAGGAAATTCTGCACGTTGGGTGTGACTGAATCTCCGGCAGAACTCCTGCCACTCGATGTAAAAACCCTGAGGTAAGCTTTCATCCCAAGAAAGATGCTCTCGGCACAGCTTCTGCAAGAATATTTTTTCTTTAGTAACAACTGGACCAACAAGGCCCAGCGGATCGTATAACCGCGCTATTGATGATAGGACAGAATGTCGAGACGGCTTCGAAGTGGACTGAAGAGTAGAAAACGAAAGCAGCAGATGATCAGTGGAAGGATCCCAAGCCAATCCTAACGTTTTCGTGAAGTTGCTGCCATCATCAGAAGTTAGATAAGACTCCCGATCCTCCTTAGGCACGCCGTCCAACACGCCAGGGATATTGGAGCACCATTTCCGCAGCTGAAATTTTTCCTTGGACAAAAGCGCCGAAATCTACCCTAAAATGCCAAAAACCTCCTCCTTGGAGCTGCCACCAGAAATAAGATCATCGACGTAAAAATCTCGTAGCAAGATTTCAGATCCTAATGGAAAGTCTTCCACCTCGTCCTTAGCCAATTGGTGCATCGCTCGCACAGATAGATAGGACGCAGGCTTTGTTCTATATGTAACAGTGTCCAATTTATATGTTTGTAGCTCCTCAAGAGGGGAATCTCGGCACAGAAGGCACTGCAAGAAGCTGTCATACGACGCCATCCTCACACAACGGTACATCTTACAAATGTCGCCAGTCAGCGCTACCGGATTGGAACGAAACCTTAGCAGGATATGAAAAAGAGTCGGTTGAATGACCGGCCCAGCCATTAATATGTCATTTAGAGAATAACCGGAGGTGGTAACAGCGGAACCGTCGAACACCACTCTAAGTTTCGTCGTGGTGCTTTTCTTCTTTAGCACGTAGAAAATATTTGCAATCTCGATGCAGTTCCGGCGGAACCCGGGACATATGACCTAGGTTAAGATACTCCTTTACAAAGGTCGAATACTGAGCGGGCAGTTCGGGCTGACGAGACAGTTTCCTCTCCAACGACTGGAAACGACGTAGGTTTCCACTTCCCAAAACTGTCGAAGAAGTTGATCGAGCCGCTCATCTAAAGGCCCCTTTGGGCAGATCAGTCCCGACTGCTCACCAGCCATGAGAACCTTGCCATTGTTAAGACTTCCGCCTCCACAAACAACCCAACCGAGCCGAGTTTTTTGGATTGAGGGCAACCCAGGAGACAAATGAATTTTCCCAACACAAAGCAGCTCGTAAAATAATCCAGCTCCAATTAGCAAATCAACTCGCTGCGGCTGGTAAAAATGAGGATCTGCTAGCTTTACATTGGCGGGAATTTGCCAAGAGCTGACGTCGAATGCAAAATTTTGCTGAAGGTCAGTGATGTTGGAGGCTACGATCGCAGATACTTGCGCCGAGCATTGTCAGAGCATTGGGTCAGAGCATTGGGATTGCAAGCTAACTTGCACAGAAAACCCTGCGTCACCTATACCGGACACAGAAACCAAAAACCTTATCTTCCGCAGCTGCAGCTGGTTTGCCAGCCTTGAGGTGACTAGATGCACCTGCGAACCAGAATCGAGCAGCGCTCGAATGCTCAAAATATTGGCAGTGGCTAGCAGCACCACTAGCAGCACCAAACGATCCTTGGCGACAAGAGAATTGACGGGAGCGGACGCTGACCGAGAGCCAGCGTTGCGAGCTGCGGAAACCTCGGGAGAGGAGTGTTGGCCTTGAGCTGTCGAATTGCCACCAAAATGCAGCAAGCTGATGCCTGCGTCCACAAGCACGGCAACCCGACGAATTGCAATGCCGAGATAGGTGCCCAGATCCAAGGCACTTACGGCATAAATCCAATCGCCTAACTTCGCCTAAAAGATGCTCCGGCGACAAGCTTAAAAACCTTGGGCAGGAGTATATTATGTAAGAATGGCCATCACAAATCATGCATGCGGAAGAGTTGGTAATCACAAATGCAGAGTTACCTGTGTGAAAAGGTCTACGCCGTCCTACCGCAAGGTTTGGTGCATATGATGTCGTCGGCAAATCCAGGCTCTCCAAAGTCAGGCATCTCTGCTCAAGAAAACTGGCGATGGACTCCCACGTTGGAATGGAATCCAAGGAATCCGAGTCAGCTTGCATTTCCTTCCACTTAGACTGCGTGGCATCATCAAGCTTCTACAACAGCACTTGGATTATGATGCAGCTAGCAATCTGCCTCGTTGTGCCCATGCTTGCCAGGGCTCGCATATGCGAATTGAATTTGTCCGAAAGCTCGCGAAGCCTCGTCGCCAATGCGGATTCTACGGCCCTCAAATTCATTATCTCATTAACATTAGCTTGAAAAATGAGCCGATTACTAAACCTTTTGTTTAGCAGCTCCAATGCGACGTCATAATTTTTGTCCGTGAGCTCCAACGATCGAACAGTCTCCAAGGCAGATTCACGAAGGCAGGACCGCAACCGTTGAAGTTTTTCGACCCTACTGATAAATGAGTTTGTGTCCACCATGGTCGAGAACAGGGACCGAAATTCAAGCCACTCCGCGTAACCTCCACTAAAAATGGGAAGTGGCAGTGGCGGCAACGCCTGAAAGGTTCTGCCAAACGACGCATCGAAATTGGCAGACGATGCGTTCACCAGCGTCAAACTTGCCGGCAATAAATTGGAGCGCCGCATAATCTCTTGATCCAGGATGAATCGTGCGTCCCTCGCAGCATCGTTGAAGTTGACGCGCAGATCGCTCCTGAGTTCTGCAACATCCATCGCGGACAGCTCCTTGTGTGTGCTCTTAAAATCCGCAACGATTCCCTCCAATTCGCTGAGCCGCACATTTAACATCGCCTCCGGAAATGTCTCCACTGATTTCAAGGAGGACAATAATCCTTGAAGATCCTCAAAAGGACAACTGCACTTTGGCTCAGGAATACTTTTCTTCCCCGAGAGGCACAATCGGAAAACGGATTCATTTTCGCAACAAAAAATTTATTTTAGTTCGTTTATTTATTGTCTGCACACGACCCACTGTGCAGCTTCTATATAACGGAGTAAAATATGTATGAGCTATTGTGGCACTCGACAAACAGCGTATGTATGTATGTCAACAGATGCTAATATTTCGCGCACAAATCACAAACTGAATAATGCTTTTTAATTTGTTTATTTATTTATGTTTATATATTTTAAGCCGCGCAGCTCAAATTTTCAATCACGTCGGGGTCACCAATGTTAAGTTACCGAGCGTTTTCGGGAGCGTTAAGTTTTTGTTCTGAATATTGTATATATACCAATATAAAACAAGCACAGTTCGATTTATAGATATTGATACAATTTATTTAATTGTTTTGGGGTTTCTACAAATGATATATATTACATATGTCTTGAGTAGGGTTGACGACCGAATAGAGAATAATGCGGGAGCGCGGCTCGACGCCTGATGCAGCGGAGCGATCGACCGATATTGTTTTTTCTGAATTTTTAAAAAATCCGTGGACACGTCCGATTTCACACGCAGTCAAAACAAAACTACAAATCCGATTCGGCTGAAATTTCGACAGTAGCCCTCTACGAAAACTTAAACACGATAGTAAATTTCTCTTGTGACGCCATCGGTGAGACTGAGTACCTATGCGGACTGCCCTCGTATATCCTTGTATACTACAACTACAGATATAAAGATTCGACTGTATATTTTAAGCTTATATGTAATTAGTAAAAATACATAAGGGTAAAGAAGGGCTTTTATTATATTATATAGTATTATATAGTTAAATAATTATACACCCATTTTTGTATTTGTTTGTTGCTTTGATATTATAGGATGTAAATTAACGTCTGCCTTATTGATTCACTTACCCGACCTGTGCATACATGGTCGCTGGCACATTCATCTATATCACGGCATGTACTCAAGTCTGTTGATAAGGTGTATCCTCGAGGGCAGGAGCATTGAAATGATCCTAGCGTATTTATGCAATATCTGAAAAAACATAATATTATTAAAATAATATTATTAAAAAGTTACAACCACTATGTATTCGCGTACCCCATGCATAACTTGTAATCCTTATGAGCTTCGCATTCATTTATGTCAACGCATGTACGATTGTCGGATCCTAATTGGTAACCTGAATTACATGTGCACCGATAACCGCCCCAGAAATTAACACATTTTTGTTGACAAAGACCCGGAATTACCTTACATTCATCGATATCAAAACAAACACTGCTAAAATTATTTTTATTTTGGACTTTTTTTTCAAAACCGGTTTTGCACTCACAATAATATGAACCTATAGTATTAAAACAGTATGCATTCGACGGACATAAGCGATGATCCAGAGCACATTCATTAATATCTTCACAGCTCTTAACACGATTGCTCAGCGTTTTAAGTTCATGTCCCAAGGGGCATTCGCATACATAGCCACCATTCCGATTACGACAAATTTGTCTGTCTCCACAATTGTGTTCTCCAGTCTCGCACTCATCAATATCTGTAATTATAAATATTTGAAAAATAAAATATTAGGAATCGAAGTTGAGCTCTTCAACCTTTGTAAATAAGTGACAATATATACGGTCAAACATTGTTATTATTATTAAAAGAAAATTAATAGCATTTTTAGAGGGGTGGAAATTTTTGCTTTATGTTAAACAGTATCTACAATGACTTTATTCTTAAAATCTATGTTGTATATCATATGTAACAATAATGGATTTTTTAATTTAAATAGGTGTTAAGAAAGTGTAATAGATGTATAATATTACCTTTTATTGCTGTTAAAAAGTTTAAAGACATAAGTTTTAAAGATTATACTAATATTCTTTCAAAAAACAAAAATTAATCTTTTTACATTTCGATTATTTGAGTATCAAATTGAACTGACAATTATGATTCTTAGAATTAATAACTATACCTATGCGTCGCTCCATCGCTGCCGCGATCTCGGTCGCGGTTGTCTCTGCTGCTAGCGTCCCTTGATGTAATTGGTAGATGGTGTTGTTTCTGTCTCTGAAGTCCATTTCTTTGCTCTTAATTGGTCAATGCAAGTGCATTGTGTTTTTGGCCAAATATTTTGGTGATTTCTTTCTTATGGCTTTCCCACGATCACCATGCTTACTCAGCGCACGTGTTTCCATCCGTGTGACCCTTATTGGTGCCATCGCATCATATTGCGTCCGGTTCACGGTGCACTCAATGTGGCTTCGTAAGCTTTATTGCCGTTGTTATTAAGCACTTATGCGCGTGTGACTGGAGTCAGCGTTTTTTTTAACTAATTATATTTTATTTAGTATTTGACAATTTGTTTTTACCTCTTCCCTCCCTAAACGCGGGCGTCCTCGTTCGCAACATAGAAGATAACTGGGTTAGGTAGGGATGGAACCGCTGGCTATCTACATCACCATTAATAGGGTGTTTTTTAAACTCTGTTTTTATACCCTTGCAATGGGTATTATAATTTGGTTCAAAGTGTAACGCTGTGAAGAAGACATCTCCGACCCTATAAAGTATATATATTCTTGATCAGAATCACCTCCTGAGACGATATAAGCATTTCCATCTGTCCGTCTGCCTGTTTCTACGCAAACTAGTCTCTCAGTTTTAAAGCTATCTTTGCACACACCCTTCTTTTCTTTGCATGCAGTATATAAGTCGGAACGGCCGGGATCGGTCGACTATATCCTTTAGCTCCCATATAGCTGATTGATCGGAAATGGCATAACTTTGTTGTTTTTTGAGTTAGATGAATAGGACTTTGTATGGTTTCCACTTTGGGTAAAATATTTCAACATGCCAAATTTCCAATATACGATCCGATATATAACCAATAATATAAGATGCCTGTCGCCACTTAGCGGACTGCCACTCAACTGAAAGGGTATATCAACATCGGCTCCGACCGAAGTTAGCTTTCGTTTCTTGTTTGTTTTGAATCTTTTATTAATTATGAGACTAACAATAAGTTTACGAATCTTTACATTTAAATTTAACTTACAGCTAAACATGCTTGAATTTTTATTCGTTCACTTTAATTCAGCATTCTGAAAAGCCATTTGCAAACATCGACCAGATGTAAAGCTAGCTGCGCAGTTTTTTGCATTGATCATTTTGAGTGGCTAAGAATAGCTGTATCATTAGCGAACACACCTGTGCTTGTCGGGATGTCTGCTGTTGACGCTGCCTGAAGGAACTCCAGCTCCTATAGTGAAGTCATCAGTTATAACCGTGTTGCACCTCACAGCAAATTTTCTGTCGTGAAGGTAAGTCTCTAAAAGCTTGTGGGTGTTGTAAGGGAGCATGGTTTTGATCTTGTACATTTGACCTTCTAGCCAGACTCTATTTAATGCTTGAGAGACATCTAAGAATATGGCATTTCATTACTCTCGTTTTTCGAACGGGTTCCGAATTTCTGATGGTATCCGGTTGAGCTGCTCAATTGATCCGTGCTTTTCACGAAACACAAATTGATGTGACGGGATTCCTTTCTATCTATGTGTTTGTCCGAGTCTATACACATTTCTCACAGAGTTTCGATACGCAAGAAAGGAAGCTTATTATTCTATACGACGTTAGGATTGTGTGTTCTTTTCCCGGCTTTTCTAGCATTATTATAATTTCCTTTTTTGCCAAGTTTGCGATAGCATTGAAATGCTGGGTGATAGTGCAAACGGCGCAATATGGGAGCTCAATGATCATTTTGGGAGTTATGAGGTCGCATCCCTAGAATTTTGGATTCAGTTAATTTAATGATTTTAGCGATTTTGTTTGGACGAAATTCAATTGGCTCCTGTTGAGGCTGAGGCTCATATGGTGAAGTCAGCAAAGTAAACGCCCTTGTTGCTTGTTTCGTTGGAAGACATTTTTAAGGTGATTGGCAAATGTTTTGGCTCTGCATCGATTCGCGTCCATCCGCCAGTGGAATTTCCATTAGGCATCACAGTTTCTTTTGGTGAGCTCAGAGTTGGGAGCTCTCCATAGTATGATTTGTACCAGAAGACGACATATGCTTCTGCTTTCTTTAAGGCTTTAGTAAGTTAGTGAGAGGCATGTCTGAAGCTTTGCTTAGCAGATGGCGATCTGTTTAATAGGCACTATCGACGTAAGCATCGCTTTTCGGGGAAAAGCTGTTCGATTTGTCTTCATTTGCTTGTATTGTGTATTTGTAATTTGATGTGTTGAAGCTCGAGCTGCAGAGACGAGTACACACTCCAGTAAGTTAAAAAAGCTGTCTACGTTGGCTTTAACGTTCAATTGCAATTCGAACGTCGGCGAGTGCAGACGTTTTATTGTTTCTCTTGTGCTCCGGAAGACAATCGATATAAAATAAGAAAATAAACGGCGAAAAGACGCTTATTGCGACGAAAAGTCGTATGTTACTGTATTTTGTGTTTTTTTTTTTGATTAGTGCTTATTATACAAAAATACAAGAAACAAACCAATAAGGCGATGAACCCAAACGAAATTAGGGCGCAGCGCCAGCGTCAACAAGACGAACGTCGGCTCTCGCTGCAAAAGAGCAATGCATACTTCTCTTTCGTATCGACTGATGTAGCCGAAGCAGCAACAACAAAAGCTTCTGCAGTAGCCAATTTACCGCGATCGCTAACCCCAACACCGTCCACCGTACTCAAGCCTATTCACGACGTAAGGGCGCACTCTCTCTCTCCGTCTATGCCGGTGCAAAGCGGAGTAAGCGATAAATGCGATTCCCCTCTCCCTTGCCTTGCCTCGCCCCAACTGCCCACATGTTTGGCCACGGTCACCAGCACAGTGACGTCATTAGCAACTGTAAATGCAATGACAACAACAACAACATCAGTTTCGTCTGTATGCCCGATACAGTCGATCGTTCTACCTGCTGTGCCAGCGGATTTACCTACTGCAGCGACAAACGCTCCAATTAAAAAGCAAGGTTCGACCATACAGACTGGCATGGATCGCTACATAAACATTAAAAGAAAACTAAGTCCTCAAGACACGAAAATGGGTAACGTCGCAAAAATCAATCGGGGTCCCTCAAGCCAAGGTACTCTGCTAAACTCTAATACAGCAAATAGATTCGAAATTTTGGCTGACACGTCAGACGAAACTCCTGCTACAGACATAGACACGGACAAAAAGAAAGCGAAGCCGCCTCCGCTTTATATTCGAGAGAAAACCTCAAACAACCTCGTTAATATAATAATAGATCTGATTGGTAAAGACAGCTTCCATGTAATCCCCTTGACTAAAGGAGACATACATGAAACAAAGGTCCAAGTTAAAAGTGAAGAAAGCTATAGAGAATTGACGGAGCTCTTAGATTCTAAGAAAATGAACTACTACACCTACCAGCTGAAAAGTAGTAAAGGTCAACAAGCCGTCATAAAAGGAATCGAACCAGACTGCAAGTAAGCACTGCAGAAGTCGAACAGGCACTAAAAGACAAAGGCTTTAATGTAAAAACCGTTTCAAATATACGTAACCGAAACAAACAACCGCAACCTCTCTTTAAAGTGGAACTTGTACCTGACTCTAAGGCCATCAAGAAAAACGAAGTCCATCCCATCTACAAACTCCAGTATCTATTGCATCGCAGAATCACGGTTGAAGAGCCGCACAAACGCAATGGCCCAGTCCAGTGTGCAAACTGCCAGGAATACGGACACACCAAATCTTACTGCACACTACGCTCTGTATGCGTCGCTTGCGGAGGGCTGCATACCTCTGCTGAGTGCGAACTCAAAAACGTGCCAAATAGCAAAAAGTGTAGTAACTGTGGAGGAGACCACACAGCAAACTACCGAGGCTGTCCAGTATACAAGGAGTTAAAAAGTCGGATCAACCAAAGAGTGTCATCAGCACGATCTCATCATACACCATTGATACCCTCCAAATCCACACCTGAAGTTTTCTTTTCGTCAGCAGCCCGATCTTCACTCGGCAGTTCCACTATATCGTATATAAAAACGTAAGCTTTGCAAGCGTTATAAAATCGGGACATGCGAGCCCTGCCTACAACGCCCAACCCCCACCTACAGTCTCTTACCAACCTGCAGAGCACACAGAAAATAAAATGGAAACAATGATACTCACATTGCAAAAAAGTATGGATGAATTCATTTCTTTTATGCGAACGACCATGCAAAGTATGTTGACAAATCAAAACATTTTGATTCAGTTGCTCCAAAACACCTTATCAAAATAATTAATGGCTCCCTTGCGCATTGTACTGTGGAATGCCAACGGCGTTTCACGTCACAAACTTGAGCTATCACAATTTATGAATGACAATGAAATCGACGTAATGTTACTTGCCGAAACCCACCTTACCAACAAATACAACTTCCAAATCCGAGGGTATACGTTTTACAATACTAATCATCCCGATGGAAAGGCCCATGGAGGCACCGGAATCCTGATTAAAAACCGCATCAAGCACCACTTCCACAACACGTTTGCTACTAGTTACCTGCAAGCCACATCTATCAACATACAGTTGGGTTGCCACAATCTAGCTCTAGCAGCGGTATACTGTCCTCCCCGATTCAAGATATCCGAAGCCCAATTTATCGACTACTTCAACTCGCTAGGCAAATACTTTATAGCAGCAGGAGACTATAACGCCAAGCATACGCACTGGGGATCTCGCCTCGTGACGCCGAAAGGTAGGCAATTGTACTACGCAATCATAAAACCGAGCGATAAACTTGACTGCGTTTCCCCGGGTTCACCTACACACTGGCCTAGTAACCCCAGAAAACTGCCCGACCTGATTGACTTCGCAATTACAAAAAACATCCCTCGAAATCTGATCAGCGCCAGTTCTCTCTCGGATCTATCATCAGACCACTCGCCAGTACTCTTCAGTCTAAGCCAACAGCCAGTTAGTAATGTCAACCCCGTTATGTTGACCTCTAACAGCACAAACTGGCTCAAATTCAAAAAATACGTAAGTTCGCACATCGAACTTACACCACAGCTAACCGGCGAAGATGACATCAACAGAACAGTAAGCATGCTAGAGTCAGTCTTGGCTTCAGCGGCTCGTATCGCAACACCACGAAGGGAAAATAAAACAAATAACACCAAGCACACGAATGCAGAAATAGAGCAGCTAGTTCTGGCAAAGCGTCGTTCCCGGCGCGAATGGCAATTACTTCGATCGCCAGCTGCAAAGCAACAGTTAAAAGAAGCTTCACGTCGACTCACCAAGGCACTACGACAAGAAGAAGACAGATCCCAACAGCGCTATATAGAGCAACTATCACCATCCAGCTCAAAATTCCCACTATGGAAAGCACACTCAACACTGAGCCCTCCAACAATAACAGTTACGCCAATAAAGACACCCGCAGGTTGCTGGGCCCGAAGCGACAAAGACAGAGCCAACACATTCGCTGCCCACCTTGAAAACGTGTTCCAGCCTAATCCAGCAACAAACGAGTGTAATATAAGATCACCAACAGAGAACGACCTTCCTATTGTCGAACCAATCGTATTTCGACCATGCGAAGTCATAAAAATTATAAAAGAGCAGTTACAACCAAGAAAATCTCCAGGCTGCGATCTAATCACTCCAAAAATGCTTATTGAACTTCCATTATGCGCTGTTGGTACCATATGCCAGTTGTTCAACGCAATGACAAGACTGGGTTACTTCCCAAAGAGGTGGAAAAAGTCAATCATCATTATGATACCAAAACCTGGTAAAGACCACACGCTCACCTCTTCATACAGACCAATAAGTTTACTTTCGTGTCTATCAAAACTATTTGAAAAATGCCTTTTAACCCGTATCATACCACACTTTAGAAGACATAATAGTATCCCAGCACACCAATTCGGCTTTCGCGAAAAACATGGAACTATCGAGCAGGTGAACCGCATAACATCGGAAATTCGAAGTGCATTTGAAAATAGGGAATACTACACTGCGGTATTCTTGGACGTCTCTCAAGCATTCGACAGAGTATGGCTTGATGGCCTAATGCATAAAATCAAAATAATGCTCCCTAACAACACGCATAAACTCTTAAAGTCTTATCTCTACAACAGGACATTTGTTGTGAGATGCAATACTTCCATGTCAGCTGAACATAACATCGAAGCTGGAGTTCCACAAGGCAGCGTTCTCGGGCCAACTTTATACCTACTCTACACTTCCGATATCCCTACGAGTAGGCAACTAACTATGTCTACGTTTGCTGACGACACCGCGATCCTCAGCCGATCTGAATGTCCACAACAAGCTTCAGCGCAACTTGCGACCCACCTAGATGCAGTAGAGAAATGGCTCTCAGACTGGCGTATAAAAGTAAATGAACAAAAATGTAAACATGTAACCTTTACCTTAAACAGACGTAATTGCCCAAACGTTACACTAAACAACACCGTGCTTCCTCAGTCAGATGAAGTAACATATCTTGGCGTACATCTCGATAGACGGCTTACCTGGCGCACGCACATTGAAGCCAAACGAACTCACCTAAAGCTGAAGGCAAACAGTCTGCATTGGCTTATAAACTTCCGCTCCCCCTCAGTCTGGAGTATAAGGTTCTTCTCTATAACTCCGTTTTGAAACCAATCTGGACTTATGGCTCCCAGTTGTGGGGGAGCGCCAGCAACAGCAACGTAGAAATCGTGCAGAGAGCCCAATCAAAGATCTTGAGAACTATCACCGGGGCACGGTGGTACGTTCGGAGTGAAAACATTCATAGAGACTTGAATATTCTCCCCGTCCGAGATGTAATAGCACAACACATGGAAAATTACTACACAAAGCTGTTAACCCATCCAAACCACCTCGCTAGAGCATTAACGTTGGTGTGTAGCCGTTCCCGCCTTCGTCGTAACGACCGTCCCATCCAGCGACAATTATTAGGACAGCCTAACACAAACACAGTTTAATAAACTGTTAGAATAATGTAGTACTTTAAGATTTTAACACATTTTGTTAGTCTCGTAAGAGAAGATTCAAAATAAACAACCAAAGTCTAAAAAAAAAAAAAAACGTTGGCTTTATCCTTGAGGTGAGGACTTAGCTCGATGTGTGAGCTAATATACTTTCTGCACTTAACACAATTGCTTTTCTGTGAGGTCAATTTTAATGATTGTTCCAATGTTCCTGAATGTCGGAGTAGAAGAAACAGGTCAGGCGAATGATTCGATGGAAGATCCGAATGGCATTCAGAGCTTATCAGGATTTTAGGGATGTTTTTGGTAATCGCAAAGTCTATTAAGTCGAGTAGTTTTTTTTGGGTCTGCCGGCCAGTATGTTGGAGCACCAGGAGAAACGTAGTCGTTCTTATTCTTGACTTTGATAATTGCTTTATAGAGCTGCTTTCCTTTTGGAGTCACGAGACGAGATACTCAGTGTGTGTGCTTAGCATTGTGGTCTCCTGCTCCTATAAAGTGATCTCCTCGTGAGGGTAAAAACTGCTTATTTGGTCATTTCACAACGTTATAACATAGTTTATTTTCAATTATGTGCGCATATGAAACGGAGCGAGACAAAGGTCCAATTTATGATGCGTATGCACTGAGATAAAGGGCAATAATAAAAACGCAGCTATTGTGAAGCGATATATAGCCGATATATAGTTGAAAATTGTATTTTTTGTAAGGTGTGTTTCTGAAAGCATTACATCGATATGATTGTCGAGTAGGAATTGAGCAAACTCAAGTATATGCTGGGAAACGCCGTTAGCGTTCCACGTAAATATCCGTAGGGAAGTCATTATTTTGATTGTTGCGAAACCAGAATTTGAATCAGTAGATTTTGGTTTCGCATTAAATCTTGAATATTTGTGAACGACATAAATAGCTTCAAAGTTTTTGTTTGGCTGTTCCGGCGAATGATGCTGCTGAGCATCTTGTTCTTGGTATGCTGATTGCAGAAATGAACTTTTTGAGGCAGGGGTAACTAGTCCCGATTTTAAAGAGTATGCGTATGTCATATATGTCACAGTGTGAGGAGTCATGAAGCTCTCCAAACACTACAGACAGCGGGTGCAATTTTGTATGGCCATATTCATCAGCAGGAACTGAAGATTGTATATAGATTATATATAAGCAATCCATACCAGTCTGCACAGCCGGCTTAACATATTCATTGTTTTTAGTTCTGTATTTCGGGCAGCGAAGTGGCAGACATATTTGCGGTGCTAGCTGATGATGTCATCACGCGCGATTCAGTTGTGGTTGTTTTTGTTATCACGGTTGACGTTGTTAAAGATTGCAGTGCTACAGTAGCTACTGCTGGTGAGCGTAGGTCATTGCAACCTGCGTTTGGGGACGTTCAGCGCTCTTCGGCTGCAGAGACATCGATGGTATCGAGGGGAAGCAAGAACGCACTGTCTCGCTCGCTACGTTTAGGAGTTCGGTCATGTTCGGGGTAATTGACCGCGCTTGATCAGTTCATTATATTCGGATGCTTTGAAAGAGAAGTTTATTACTGAGATTCTACTATGATACGAAGGAAGATGAGGATTTGCATCCCAGTTATGTCCCCTAAGAGCAAATAAAAGGAAATTATTTTGCAAGGATTTGCGGTCTTGATGACCCCGTGGGGACATGTGTCTGGGGACACCAGACAAAAGTTTTGAAGTTTTGAATTTTGAAGTATTCATAAGTATAAGCTAGGAACCATTTTTAAAAATATTCTAGACCGAACTAAAGTCTGTATTGGGCAGACGAGTTTTTGTATTGCAGATAAAGCTTAACATCGTCTTTGTACATTGGAACCAGCGAGTTCGTTAAAGATATGGGCAAATCATTAATAAAAAGAGTAAAAGAGCCATAATGGCTTCCTTGAGGGACTCCAGGTGTAGCACGGACTAAGCGGAAATGTTTTAAAATATTTTTATTTTTAATAAAATTAAAATATTTTAAAACATTTTTATTTTTAATAAAATTAAAATATTTTAAAACATTTTTATTTTTAATAAAATTAAAATATTTTAAAATAGAAATTTTATTTCTAAGAAACGGGAATTTTAAAATAGAACTTTCTGTGACCATGTAAGTAGCTGGAGATCCATGTAAGAAGTTCTGTAGGAAATCTCGAAAGATTCAGTTTGATCTACAGGAGTGAGTGATTAAGTGAATCAACTGCTTTACTCAAGTCTGTGTAAGTAACATCAGTAACTTTTGGAAGCCATTTATGACAAAATATGTCAACTACAATAAATTGATTGTGGTGAAGTGACGCTTTTTGAAACCATGCTGAAATGGGAAATTTTTCGAAACATTTTGAAATAACTGACAATTTTGAGAGTAGTTGGCAGCATCGGATATTTTTCCTTTCTTGTGCAAAGGACTTATGAAAGATTTCTTCACTTTGGGAAAAATTCATTATGGGAAAAAATCGAAGATAAGTCCAAAGATAAGTTGAAAAGTTTTAGTAGAGACACAGTATCCCTGGCACAGTAAGCTTAACAGATGGATATTTTCTTTGCATTTTAGTCTCAGTGCACACTATGTTTACAGCATAGTTAATAATAAACGAAGCTTAAAATTATATTATGTTAGGGAAGAGATACCTCGTCAAGAGATTTTTATACACTTGGTAAATAAGTGACTGTATATACGGTCAAACATTGTTATTATTATTAAAAGAAAATTAATAGCATTTTTAGAGGGGTGGAAATTTTTGCTTTATGTTAAACAGTATCTACAATGACTTTATTCTTAAAATCTATGTTGTATATCATATGTAACAATAATGGATTTTTTAATTTAAATAGGTGTTAAGAAAGTGTAATAGATGTGTAAAAGGTAATAGCGAAATTGCTGTTAAAAAGTTTAAAGACATAAGTTTTAAAGATTATACTAATATTCTTTCAAAAAACAAAAATTAATCTTTTTACATTTCGATTATTTGAGTATCAAATTGAACTGACAATTATGATTCTTAGAATTAATAACTATACCTATGCGTCGCTCCATCGCTGCCGCGATCTCAGTCGCGGTTGTCTCTGCTGCTAGCGTCCCTTGATGTAATTGGTAAATGGTGTTGTTTCTGTCTCTGAAGTCCATTTCTTTGCTCTTAATTGGTCAATGCAAGTGCATTTTGTTTTTGGCCAAATATTTTGGTGATTTCTTTCTTATGGCTTTCCCACGATCACCATGCTTACTCAGCGCACGTGTTTCCATCCGTGTGACCCTTATTGGTGCCATCGCATCATATTGCGTCCGGTTCACGGTGCACTCAATGTGGCTTCGTAAGCTTTATTGCCGTTGTTATTAAGCACTTATGCGCGTGTGACTGGAGTCAGCGTTTTTTTTAACTAATTATATTTTATTTAGTATTTGACAATTTGTTTTTACCTCTTCCCTCCCTAAACGCGGGCGTCCTCGTTCGCAACATAGAAGATAACTGGGTTAGGTAGGGATGGAACCGCTGGCTATCTACATCACCATTAATAGGGTGTTTTTTAAACTCTGTTTTTATACCCTTGCAATGGGTATTATAATTTGGTTCAAAGTGTAACGCTGTGAAGAAGACATCTCCGACCCTATAAAGTATATATATTCTTGATCAGAATCACCTCCTGAGACGATATAAGCATTTCCATCTGTCCGTCTGCCTGTTTCTACGCAAACTAGTCTCTCAGTTTTAAAGCTATCTTTGCACACACCCTTCTTTTCTTTGCATGCAGTATATAAGTCGGAACGGCCGGGATCGGTCGACTATATCCTTTAGCTCCCATATAACTGATTGATCGGAAATGGCATAACTTTGTTGTTTTTTGAGTTAGATGAATAGGACTTTGTATGGTTTCCACTTTGGGTAAAATATTTCAACATGCCAAATTTCCAATATACGATCCGATATATAACCAATAATATAAGATGCCTGTCGCCACTTAGCGGACTGCCACTCAACTGAAAGGGTATATCAACATCGGCTCCGACCGAAGTTAGCTTTCGTTTCTTGTTTGTTTTGAATCTTTTATTAATTATGAGACTAACAATAAGTTTACGAATCTTTACATTTAAATTTAACTTACAGCTAAACATGCTTGAATTTTTATTCGTTCACTTTAATTCAGCATTCTGAAAAGCCATTTGCAAACATCGACCAGATGTAAAGCTAGCTGCGCAGTTTTTTGCATTGATCATTTTGAGTGGCTAAGAATAGCTGTATCATTAGCGAACACACCTGTGCTTGTCGGGATGTCTGCTGTTGGCCCTAGCACGCTGCCTGAAGGAACTCCAGCTCCTATAGTGAAGTCATCAGTTATAACCGTGTTGCACCTCACAGCAAATTTTCTGTCGTGAAGGTAAGTCTCTAAAAGCTTGTGGGTGTTGTAAGGGAGCATTGTTTTGATCTTGTACATTTGACCTTCTAGCCAGACTCTATTTAGTGCTTGAGAGACATCTAAGAATATGGCATTTCATTACTCTCGTTTTTCGAACGGGTTCCGAATTTCTGATGGTATCCGGTTGAGCTGCTCAATTGATCCGTGCTTTTCACGAAACACAAATTGATGTGACGGGATTCCTTTCTATCTATGTGTTTGTCCGAGTCTATACACATTTCTCACAGAGTTTCGATACGCAAGAAAGGAAGCTTATTATTCTATACGACGTTAGGATTGTGTGTTCTTTTCCCGGCTTTTCTAGCATTATTATAATTTCCTTTTTTGCCAAGTTTGCGATAGCATTGAAATGCTGGGTGATAGTGCAAACGGCGCAATATGGGAGCTCAATGATCATTTTGGGAGTTATGAGGTCGCATCCCTAGAATTTTGGATTCAGTTAATTTAATGATTTTAGCGATTTTGTTTGGACGAAATTCAATTGGCTCCTGTTGAGGCTGAGGCTCATATGGTGAAGTCAGCAAAGTAAACGCCCTTGTTGCAGGATTTTGTTGGAAGACATTTTTAAGGTGATTGGCAAACGTTTTGGCTCTGCATCGATTCGCGTCCATCCGCCAGTGGGATTTCCAATAGGCATCACAGTTTCTTTTGGTGAGCTCAGAGTTGGGAGCTCTCCATAGTATGATTTGTACCAGAAGACGACATATGCTTCTGCTTTCTTTAAGGCTTTAGTAAGTTAGTGAGAGGCATGTCTGAAGCTTTGCTTAGCAGATGGCGATCTGTTTAATAGGCACTATCGACGTAAGCGTCGCTTTTCGGGGAAAAGCTGTTCGATTTGTCTTCATTTGCTTGTATTGTGTATTTGTAATTTGATGTGTTGAAGCTCGAGCTGCAGAGACGAGTACACACTCCAGTAAGTTAAAAAAGCTGTCTACGTTGGCTTCATCCTTGAGGTGAGGACTTAGCTCGATGTGTGAGCTAATATACTTTCTGCACTTAACACAATTGCTTTTCTGTGAGGTCAATTTTAATGATTGTTCCAATGTTCCTGGATGTCGGAGTAGAAGAAACAGGTCAGGCGAATGATTCGATGGAAGATCCGAATGGCATTCAGAGCTTATCAGGATTTTAGGGATGTTTTTGGTAATCGCAAAGTCTATTAAGTCGAGTAGTTTTTTTGGGTCTGCCGGCCAGTATGTTGGAGCACCAGGAGAAACGTAGTCGTTCTTGTTCTTGACTTTGATAATTGCTTTATAGAGCTGCTTTCCTTTTGGAGTCACGAGAGGAGATACTCAGTGTGTGTGCTTAGCATTGTGGTCTCCTGCTCCTATAAAGTGATCTCCTAGTGAGTTGAAAAACTGCTTATTTGGTCATTTCACAACGTTATAACATAGTTTATTTTCAATTATGTGCGCATATGAAACGAAGCGAGACAAAGGTCCAATTTATGATGCGTATGCACTGAGACAAAGGGCAATAATAAAAACGCAGCTATTGTGAAGCGATATATAGCCGATATATAGTTGAAAATTGTATTTTTTTGTAAGGTGTGTTTCTGAAAGCATTACATCGATATGATTGTCGAGTAGGAATTGAGCAAACTCAAGTATATGCTGGGAAACGCCGTTAGCGTTCCACGTAGATATCCGTAGGGAAGTCATTATTTTGATTGTTGCGAAACCAGAATTTGAATCAGTAGATTTTGGTTTCGCAAATCTTGAATATTTGTGAACGACATAAATAGCTTCAAAGTTTCTGGTTGGCTGTTCCGGCGAATGATGCTGCTGAGCATCTTGTTCTTGGTATGCTGATTGCAGAAATGAACTTTTTGAGGCAGGGGTAACTAGTCCCGATTTTAAAGAGTATGCGTATGTCATATATGTCACAGTGTGAGGAGTCATGAAGCTCTCCAAACACTACAGACAGCGGGTGCAATTTACATTATGACTCTGTATGGCCATATTCATCAGCAGGAACTGAAGATTGTATATAGATTATATATAAGCAATCCATACCAGTCTGCACAGCCGGCTTAACATATTCATTGTTTTTAGTTCTGTATTTCGGGCAGCGAAGTGGCAGACATATTTGCGGTGCTAGCTGATGATGTCATCACGCGCGATTCAGTTGTGGTTGTTTTTGTTATCACGGTTGACGTTGTTAAAGATTGCAGTGCTACAGTAGCTACTGCTGGTGAGCGTAGGTCATTGCAACCTGCGTTTGGGGACGTTCAGCGCTCTCCGGCTGCAGAGACATCGATGGTATCGAGGGGAAGCAAGAACGCACTGTCTCGCTCGCTACGTTTAGGAGTTCGGTCATGTTCGGGGTAATTGACCGCGCTTGATCAGTTCATTATATTCGGATGCTTTGAAAGAGAAGTTTATTACTGAGATTCTACTATGATACGAAGGAAGATGAGGATTTGCATCCCAGTTATGTCCCCTAAGAGCAAATAAAAGGAAATTATTTTGCAAGGATTTGCGGTCTTGATAAACCCCGTGGGGACATGTGTCTGGGGACACCAGACAAAAGGTTTGAAGTTTTGAATTTTGAAGTATTCATAAGTATAAGCTAGGAACCATTTTTAAAAATATTCTAGACCGAACTAAAGTCTGTATTGGGCAGACGAGTTTTTGTATTGCAGATAAAGCTTAACATCGTCTTTGTACATTGGAACCAGCGAGTTCGTTAAAGATATGGGCAAATCATTAATAAAAAGAGTAAAAGAGCCATAATGGCTTCCTTGAGGGACTCCAGGTGTAGCACGGACTAAGCGGAAATGTTTTAAAATATTTTTATTTTAAATAAAATTAAAATATTTTAAAACATTTTTATTTTTAATAAAATTAAAATATTTTAAAATAGAAATTTTATTTCTAAGAAACGGGAATTTTAAAATAGAACTTTCTGTGACCATGTAAGTAGCTGGAGATCCATGTAAGAAGTTCTGTAGGAAATCTCGAAAGATTCAGTTTGATCTACAGGAGTGAGTGATTAAGTGAATCTAACTGCTTTACTCAAGTCTGTGTAAGTAACATCAGTAACTTTTGGAAGCCATTTATGACAAAATATGTCAACTACAATAAATTGATTGTGGTGAAGTGACGCTTTTTGAAACCATGCTGAAATGGGAAATTTTTCGAAACATTTTGAAATAACTGACAATTTTGAGAGTAGTTGGCAGCATCGGATATTTTTCCTTTCTTGTGCAAAGGACTTATGAAAGATTTCTTCACTTTGGGAAAAATTCATTATGGGAAAAAATCGAAGATAAGTCCAAAGATAAGTTGAAAAGTTTTAGTAGAGACACAGTATCCCTGGCACAGTAAGCTTAACAGATGGATATTTTCTTTGCATTTTAGTCTCAGTGCACACTATGTTTACAGCATAGTTAATAATAAACGAAGCTTAAAATTATATTATGTTAGGGAAGAGATACCTCGTCAAGAGATTTTTATACACTTGGTAAATAAGTGACTGTATATACGGTCAAACATTGTTATTATTATTAAAAGAAAATTAATAGCATTTTTAGAGGGGTGGAAATTTTTGCTTTATGTTAAACAGTATCTACAATGACTTTATTCTTAAAATCTATGTTGTATATCATATGTAACAATAATGGATTTTTTAATTTAAATAGGTGTTAAGAAAGTGTAATAGATGTGTAAAAGGTAATAGCGAAATTGCTGTTAAAAAGTTTAAAGACATAAGTTTTAAAGATTATACTAATATTCTTTCAAAAAACAAAAATTAATCTTTTTACATTTCGATTATTTGAGTATCAAATTGAACTGACAATTATGATTCTTAGAATTAATAACTATACCTATGCGTCGCTCCATCGCTGCCGCGATCTCAGTCGCGGTTGTCTCTGCTGCTAGCGTCCCTTGATGTAATTGGTAAATGGTGTTGTTTCTGTCTCTGAAGTCCATTTCTTTGCTCTTAATTGGTCAATGCAAGTGCATTTTGTTTTTGGCCAAATATTTTGGTGATTTCTTTCTTATGGCTTTCCCACGATCACCATGCTTACTCAGCGCACGTGTTTCCATCCGTGTGACCCTTATTGGTGCCATCGCATCATATTGCGTCCGGTTCACGGTGCACTCAATGTGGCTTCGTAAGCTTTATTGCCGTTGTTATTAAGCACTTATGCGCGTGTGACTGGAGTCAGCGTTTTTTTTAACTAATTATATTTTATTTAGTATTTGACAATTTGTTTTTACCTCTTCCCTCCCTAAACGCGGGCGTCCTCGTTCGCAACATAGAAGATAACTGGGTTAGGTAGGGATGGAACCGCTGGCTATCTACATCACCATTAATAGGGTGTTTTTTAAACTCTGTTTTTATACCCTTGCAATGGGTATTATAATTTGGTTCAAAGTGTAACGCTGTGAAGAAGACATCTCCGACCCTATAAAGTATATATATTCTTGATCAGAATCACCTCCTGAGACGATATAAGCATTTCCATCTGTCCGTCTGCCTGTTTCTACGCAAACTAGTCTCTCAGTTTTAAAGCTATCTTTGCACACACCCTTCTTTTCTTTGCATGCAGTATATAAGTCGGAACGGCCGGGATCGGTCGACTATATCCTTTAGCTCCCATATAACTGATTGATCGGAAATGGCATAACTTTGTTGTTTTTTGAGTTAGATGAATAGGACTTTGTATGGTTTCCACTTTGGGTAAAATATTTCAACATGCCAAATTTCCAATATACGATCCGATATATAACCAATAATATAAGATGCCTGTCGCCACTTAGCGGACTGCCACTCAACTGAAAGGGTATATCAACATCGGCTCCGACCGAAGTTAGCTTTCGTTTCTTGTTTGTTTTGAATCTTTTATTAATTATGAGACTAACAATAAGTTTACGAATCTTTACATTTAAATTTAACTTACAGCTAAACATGCTTGAATTTTTATTCGTTCACTTTAATTCAGCATTCTGAAAAGCCATTTGCAAACATCGACCAGATGTAAAGCTAGCTGCGCAGTTTTTTGCATTGATCATTTTGAGTGGCTAAGAATAGCTGTATCATTAGCGAACACACCTGTGCTTGTCGGGATGTCTGCTGTTGACGCTGCCTGAAGGAACTCCAGCTCCTATAGTGAAGTCATCAGTTATAACCGTGTTGCACCTCACAGCAAATTTTCTGTCGTGAAGGTAAGTCTCTAAAAGCTTGTGGGTGTTGTAAGGGAGCATGGTTTTGATCTTGTACATTTGACCTTCTAGCCAGACTCTATTTAGTGCTTGAGAGACATCTAAGAATATGGCATTTCATTACTCTCGTTTTTCGAACGGGTTCCGAATTTCTGATGGTATCCGGTTGAGCTGCTCAATTGATCCGTGCTTTTCACGAAACACAAATTGATGTGACGGGATTCCTTTCTATCTATGTGTTTGTCCGAGTCTATACACATTTCTCACAGAGTTTCGATACGCAAGAAAGGAAGCTTATTATTCTATACGACGTTAGGATTGTGTGTTCTTTTCCCGGCTTTTCTAGCATTATTATAATTTCCTTTTTTGCCAAGTTTGCGATAGCATTGAAATGCTGGGTGATAGTGCAAACGGCGCAATATGGGAGCTCAATGATCATTTTGGGAGTTATGAGGTCGCATCCCTAGAATTTTGGATTCAGTTAATTTAATGATTTTAGCGATTTTGTTTGGACGAAATTCAATTGGCTCCTGTTGAGGCTGAGGCTCATATGGTGAAGTCAGCAAAGTAAACGCCCTTGTTGCAGGATTTTGTTGGAAGACATTTTTAAGGTGATTGGCAAACGTTTTGGCTCTGCATCGATTCGCGTCCATCCGCCAGTGGGATTTCCAATAGGCATCACAGTTTCTTTTGGTGAGCTCAGAGTTGGGAGCTCTCCATAGTATGATTTGTACCAGAAGACGACATATGCTTCTGCTTTCTTTAAGGCTTTAGTAAGTTAGTGAGAGGCATGTCTGAAGCTTTGCTTAGCAGATGGCGATCTGTTTAATAGGCACTATCGACGTAAGCGTCGCTTTTCGGGGAAAAGCTGTTCGATTTGTCTTCATTTGCTTGTATTGTGTATTTGTAATTTGATGTGTTGAAGCTCGAGCTGCAGAGACGAGTACACACTCCAGTAAGTTAAAAAAGCTGTCTACGTTGGCTTCATCCTTGAGGTGAGGACTTAGCTCGATGTGTGAGCTAATATACTTTCTGCACTTAACACAATTGCTTTTCTGTGAGGTCAATTTTAATGATTGTTCCAATGTTCCTGGATGTCGGAGTAGAAGAAACAGGTCAGGCGCATGATTCGATGGAAGATCCGAATGGCATTCAGAGCTTATCAGGATTTTAGGGATGTTTTTGGTAATCGCAAAGTCTATTAAGTCGAGTAGTTTTTTTGGGTCTGCCGGCCAGTATGTTGGAGCACCAGGAGAAACGTAGTCGTTCTTATTCTTGACTTTGATAATTGCTTTATAGAGCTGCTTTCCTTTTGGAGTCACGAGAGGAGATACTCAGTGTGTGTGCTTAGCATTGTGGTCTCCTGCTCCTATAAAGTGATCTCCTAGTGAGTTGAAAAACTGCTTATTTGGTCATTTCACAACGTTATAACATAGTTTATTTTCAATTATGTGCGCATATGAAACGGAGCGAGACAAAGGTCCAATTTATGATGCGTATGCACTGAGACAAAGGGCAATAATAAAAACGCAGCTATTGTGAAGCGATATATAGCCGATATATAGTTGAAAATTGTATTTTTTTGTAAGGTGTGTTTCTGAAAGCATTACATCGATATGATTGTCGAGTAGGAATTGAGCAAACTCAAGTATATGCTGGGAAACGCCGTTAGCGTTCCACGTAGATATCCGTAGGGAAGTCATTATTTTGATTGTTGCGAAACCAGAATTTGAATCAGTAGATTTTGGTTTCGCAAATCTTGAATATTTGTGAACGACATAAATAGCTTCAAAGTTTCTGGTTGGCTGTTCCGGCGAATGATGCTGCTGAGCATCTTGTTCTTGGTATGCTGATTGCAGAAATGAACTTTTTGAGGCAGGGGTAACTAGTCCCGATTTTAAAGAGTATGCGTATGTCATATATGTCACAGTGTGAGGAGTCATGAAGCTCTCCAAACACTACAGACAGCGGGTGCAATTTTGTATGGCCATATTCATCAGCAGGAACTGAAGATTGTATATAGATTATATATAAGCAATCCATACCAGTCTGCACAGCCGGCTTAACATATTCATTGTTTTTAGTTCTGTATTTCGGGCAGCGAAGTGGCAGACATATTTGCGGTGCTAGCTGATGATGTCATCACGCGATTCAGTTGTGGTTGTTTTTGTTATCACGGTTGACGTTGTTAAAGATTGCAGTGCTACAGTAGCTACTGCTGGTGAGCGTAGGTCATTGCAACCTGCGTTTGGGGACGTTCAGCGCTCTTCGGCTGCAGAGACATCGATGGTATCGAGGGGAAGCAAGAACGCACTGTCTCGCTCGCTACGTTTAGGAGTTCGGTCATGTTCGGGGTAATTGACCGCGCTTGATCAGTTCATTATATTCGGATGCTTTGAAAGAGAAGTTTATTACTGAGATTCTACTATGATACGAAGGAAGATGAGGATTTGCATCCCAGTTATGTCCCCTAAGAGCAAATAAAAGGAAATTATTTTGCAAGGATTTGCGGTCTTGATAAACCCCGTGGGGACATGTGTCTGGGGACACCAGACAAAAGGTTTGAAGTTTTGAATTTTGAAGTATTCATAAGTATAAGCTAGGAACCATTTTTAAAAATATTCTAGACCGAACTAAAGTCTGTATTGGGCAGACGAGTTTTTGTATTGCAGATAAAGCTTAACATCGTCTTTGTACATTGGAACCAGCGAGTTCGTTAAAGATATGGGCAAATCATTAATAAAAAGAGTAAAAGAGCCATAATGGCTTCCTTGAGGGACTCCAGGTGTAGCACGGACTAAGCGGAAATGTTTTAAAATATTTTTATTTTTAATAAAAATTAAAATATTTTAAAACATTTTTATTTTTAATAAAATTAAAATATTTTAAAATAGAAATTTTATTTCTAAGAAACGGGAATTTTAAAATAGAACTTTCTGTGACCATGTAAGTAGCTGGAGATCCATGTAAGAAGTTCTGTAGGAAATCTCGAAAGATTCAGTTTGATCTACAGGAGTGAGTGATTAAGTGAATCAACTGCTTTACTCAAGTCTGTGTAAGTAACATCAGTAACTTTTGGAAGCCATTTATGACAAAATATGTCAACTACAATAAATTGATTGTGGTGAAGTGACGCTTTTTGAAACCATGCTGAAATGGGAAATTTTTCGAAACATTTTGAAATAACTGACAATTTTGAGAGTAGTTGGCAGCATCGGATATTTTTCCTTTCTTATGCAAAGGACTTATGAAAGATTTCTTCCCATTATGGGAAAAAATCGAAGATAAGTTGAAAAGTTTTAGTAGAGACACAGTATCCCTGGCACAGTAAGCTTAACAGATGGATATTTTCTTTGCATTTTAGTCTCAGTGCACACTATGTTTACAGCATAGTTAATAATAAACGAAGCTTAAAATTATATTATGTTAGGGAAGAGATACCTCGTCAAGAGATTTTTATACACTTTTAGTATTATAATTTTGATCAAAAGTGTGCAACGTCGCGAATCGTCGTCGCATGCAGACGTGTAATTATTGTGCTCCGGGAAAAGTATTCAATAATATCAAAAAAGTGCAGTGACTGGTTTAGTAAATCAACAACAATGTGAAAAGACGCTTTCAGCGATAAAATCGCTAATGTTTATATTGATTAATTAATTAATTAATATAAAACATAACATTTAAAACTGGAACAATATCAACCTCGATTGCAATGAGTCTAAACGACGTTAGCACACAACGTCAACGTGAGCAAGACGAGAGACGGCTCTCAGTACAAAGAAACAACGCTTACTTCACTTTCAAAGCAACCGAAATTAATGCAAGCTCATCCCAAACGCGGTCAATTACCCCAAACTTGGCCGAATTCTTAAACGTAGAGAGCGTGAGAGCGCGTTCTTGCTCCCCCTCGCTACCATCGAGGTCTCTGCAGCTAAAGAGCGCTGTAACTAGCACCGCAACCTCTTTGACAACGTCAACCGTAACAACAACAACAACCGCAACTGTAGCGACAGCGCGATTATCGACGTCATCAGCTAGCATCGCAAACATTGATACTTCTGCCGCTGTGCTGCCCGAAAAAGAGAACAAAAACAAAGAAAATATTAAGCCGGCTGTGCAGACTGGTATGGATCGCTACATCCAAATCAAAAGGAAGCTGAGCCCCCTAAACTCTCAACGCAAAATAACCCGTGGCAATGCTAACATACCGCAATAGAAACGCCCACGAACTCAAACCGTTTTAAAATCTTGGCAGACTATGAGGATGCCGAATCTACAGAAGTCGAAAAAAGGAAGCCTAAGCCCCAGCCAATTTACATACGAGAAAAAAGTTCCAACGTTCTTGTCAACAAAATTATAGAGCTCATTGGCAAGGACATCTTCCACATAATACCACTCGTAAAGGGCAACATCCAGGAAACAAAAGTTCAAACGAAGTCTGAAGATAATTACAGAGTATTATCGAAATACCTCACCGAAAAAAAAAGAACTTCTACACGTATCAGCTAAAAAGCAGCAAGGGCTTGCAAGTCGTACTTAAGGGCATAGAGCCCGAAGTATCGCCTGCAGAGATAACAAAGGCGCTACAAGAGAAGGGATTTAGCGCTAAGACAGTGTTCAATATCTCTAACAGGGATAGAAAGCCGCAGCCACTCTTTACGAAATACGAAGTGCACCCTATATACAATCTTCAGTTCCTGCTGCACCGCAGAATTACAGTTGAAGAGCCGCACAAACGCAATGGCCCGGTACAATGTGCGAACTACCAACAATATGGCCATACAAGGTCTTACTGTAAACTGCGCCCAATTTGTAGTTTCTGGTGAGCTTCATGACTCCGCACACTGCCCAGAGAGCAAAGATGACCAAAACTCGAAAAAGTGCGGCAACTGCGATGGAAATCACACTGCTAACTATAGAGGTTGCCCAGTTTATAAGGAGCTGAAAAGTCGCATCCACCAGAGGGGATTTACTGCCCGCACCCAAAATAATCAGTTCATAGCCTCCAGGTCAAACCCTGAAGTCTTCTTCTCGACTGCAGCCAGATCCTCACTAGGACCCATAAACTTTGACAAAAATGTGACATACGCAAGCGCTTTAAAATCAGGACTGGTTACCCCAGCCTCAAAAAGCTCACTCCCGCAATCAGCACACCAAGAACTAAACACGGCTCAGCAGCATCAACCGCCGGAGCAGCCAAAAAGTAACTTTGAAGCTATGATATGCAGTCTACAACAAAGCCTTACGAAACCAAAATCTATTAATACAAAAATGCGAAACCAAAATCTATTAATACAAATGCTGGTTTCACAACAATCCAAATAATGACTTCCCTACGAATATCTACGTGGAACGCTAACCGCGTTTCGCAGCATAAACTCGAGTTAGCGCAATTCCTACTAGACAATCAAATCGACGTAATGCTGCTTTCAGAAAAACATCTTACGAACAGATACAATTTCCAACTACGAGGATATTCAATCTATGGAACAAATCATCCAGATGGTAAAGCACACGGCGGGACTGGAATTTTAATCAGAAGCCGTATTAAGCACCATTATCATACGAAATTTGCAAAATACTACCTACAGGCCACATCAATAAATATACACCTAATTACTGGCATGCAATTAACTTAGCTGCCGTATACTGCCCCCCACGCTTCACCATAGCCGAAGATGAGTTGATGCAGTTTTTCAACTCACTCGGAGACCACTTCATAGCAGCAGGAGACTACAATGCCAAGCACACACACTGGGGATCTCGTCTCGTGACCCCAAAAGGAAAGCAGCTCTATAATGCAATTATCAAAGCTAAGAACAAGCTAGACTATGTTTCTTCTGGCACACTAACATACTGGCCGGCAGACCCAAAGAAACTTCCTGATTTAATTGACTTTGCGATTTCCAAAAACATTCCTAAAAATCTGATAAGGGCCGAATGCCTTTCGGATCTTTCATCTGATCACTCGCCTGTCCTTTTTACTCAACACCCAGGAACATGGGATCAATCATCAAAACTGACCTCACATAAAACCAATTGGGTTAAGTACAGGAAGTACATCAGCTCACACATTGAGCTGAGTCCTCACCTCAGCGACGAAGCCAACGTAGACAGTTTTGTTAATTCGCTGGAGTCTGTGCTCGTCTCTGCAGCTCGAGTTTCAACACCTCAAACTATAAACACACAATGCATTCAAAAGAAGACAAATCTACAAATCGAACAGCTCGTCCTCGAAAAGCGACGCTTACGTCGCGAATGGCAATGTCACAGATCGCCATCTGCTAAGCAACGCTTCAAACATGCCTCACGTCAACTTGATCAAGCTCTACAGCAAGAAGAAACGTATGTCCACCGCCGCTACATAAAGCAATTGTCAATTAATTTAATTGTAATTAATTACAAAACACTCACTATGGAGAGCTCACCCAACTCTGAGCTCACCGAAAGAAACCGTGATGCCTATTAGAAATTCCACAGGCGGGTGGGCGCGCAGCGACGCAGACAGAGCCAGCACGTTTGCCAAACACCTTATAAATGTCTTCCAACCAAATCCTGCCACCAATGCGTTTACTTTGCCGACTCTATCAGATGAGCCCCAGTCTCAACATGAGCCGATTGAGTTTCGCCCAAACGAAATCGTTAACATCATCAAACGACAATTAAATCCGAAAAAATCCCCGGGCTGCGACCTCATAACTTCCAAAATGATCATTGAGCTCCCATACTGCGCCGTTTGCACTCTCACCCAGCTATTTAATGCCATCGCAAAACTTGGCCACTTTCCAGTGAGATGGAAAAAGTCAATTATAATAATGATAGCAAAGACGGGAAAAGACCACACTATCCCCACATAACTCTTTGAAAAATGCCTTATGACTCGGATAAACACATACCTGAGAATCCAGGAAGGAATCCCGTCACACCAATTTGGGTTTCGTGAAAAGCATGGAACAATTGAGCAGGTCAACCGGATAACATCCGAAATTCGGAACGCGTTCGAAAAACTGCCATATTTTTAGATGTCTCTCAAGCATTCGATAGAGTCTGGCTAGAAGGTCTAATGTACAAGATCAAGACAATGCTCCCCTACAGCACCCACAAGATTTTAGAGTCTTACCTTCACGACAGAAAATTTGTCGTGAGGTGCAACTCCGCTATATCCAATGATTACACTGTTGGAGCTGGAGTTCCTCAAGGCAGCGTGCTAGGGCCAATATTATATGTCCTCTACACAGCAGATATCCCGACAAGCACACGTCTAACAACATCCACGTTTGCCGATGACACAGCTATTCTTAGCCACTCAAAATGCTCGATTAAAGCAACTGCGCAGCTAGCTCTTCATATGGTCGATGTCGAAAAATGGCTGTCAGATTGGCGAATGAAAGTGAACGAAGGAAAATGCAAGCATGTTATGTTCACTCTGAACAGGCAAAACTGCCCGCCGATAACAATAAACAACACTCTACTCCCACAAGCAAACGAAGTAACATACCTAGGAGTACATCTCGACAGAAGACTCACATGGTGCCGGCACATTGAAGCCAAAAGAACACACCTAAAGCTAAAAGCCAGCGGCCTTCCTTGGCTTATCAACGCTCGGTCACCTCTTAGCCTTGAATATAAAGTCCTGCTGTACAACTCGGTACTAAAACCTATATGGATGTACGGCTTCCAGTTATGGGGGAACGCCAGCAATAGCAACATTGACATAGTTCAAATAGTTCAGTCGAAGATCTTCAGAACAATCACCGGGGCACCGTTGTACGTTCGCAACGAAAACATACACCGCGACTTAAACATTCTACCAGTCAAAGAAGCGATCGCAGAACAGAAGGTAAAGAACTTAACCAAGCTATCGGTGCACCCTAACCACCTGGCAAGAGGTCTAACAAGGTTGAGCAACCAATCACGCCTTCGTCGCAATGACTTACCCACCCAGCGACCGACCTGAGGGACACGCAACCAGAAAGCAGTCTTAGTATACTGTTAGTTAAATTTTAATGTTAAGATTCGTCAACTTATTTTTAGTCTCAAAATTAAGAGTAGATTCAATAAATAAAAGCAAAACTATAAAAAAAATGTGTGCAACGCAGTGAAGGAGACATCTCCGACCCTATAAAGTACCATTTTGAAGTTAGAAGAATGGGATTCTACTTTGGGCAAACTAATCCGATCTGCCAAATTTCATATGGATCGGCCGACTATATCCGATATATATCTAATAATATAAAATGCATGTCGCCACCCAGCGGACTGCCATTCAACTGCAAGGCTCCGCCCTAAGTTAGCTTTCCTTTCTTGTTTTTATTTTAGTGTATAAAAATACATATAAAAATATATAGTTGTATTACTATTTCAATTATCTTTTTGCATTTTTAAATGTAAGAAGAGAAAGACACATGCTTATGCTTAGTATTTACAAAGTTATAAAACTGCTTTGGATCCAGAGTGAAGTGAATCCGATGGCGACAAATATAATTCCTATAATATTTCTATATTCCTATAATACAGTGAAATCAATCTGAGCTATTAAGTATCTTGAAAAATGTATGCTGCTACAGGTTCTTTTATATTTATTTAAAAGCCTGTCTTTAACTTTTTTTATTTCAGGAGGCACCTAGTGAACCGAAGAGGATTATTTGAAGATGACTGATATTTCCACGGTACACATTAGTCAAAATATGGGATTAAGGTATGTATAATAAAATATTTCTAAGATCCATTCGGTGCATCTTGGCATCCGATCAGTCAAAAGTATCAATTAACCAAAAAAGTTCTACCATGGTTGGTTTGACCAGGGATAAGTCTAACATGCCCGTCGTGAAATCGTGAAGTGTGGAGATGACAAAAAAGATCATTATTTGGGCAAGTGAGTTCTGGTAAATTCCAAAAAGTACTAGAAGATCACTTTCGAACTTAAGATTGAAAACCAACTGAATATCAGATAAGTGATGCCAGTATAAAGGCTGTTCGGAAAGTGATGGAATGTAAGAACATGTTATAAACAATGATAAACCAAACTCTAGTAACTTTACCTTTTCACAAGAAAAATTGGAGGCAATAGAGATGAAACTTTTCCTCCTCTTCGCAAAGGGACAATGCCGCATAACGTACGGCTCGAATCGAGAGTATACATCCGAGACGGTTTAAGCAAAGAGTAGGAGTATGATATTACGAGAAAGGGTGTTGCACATATAATAAACATAGTATAAAGGATTTAGGATTGTTAGTAGCGCAAGGAGACAAAATATGGTACAGACCATTGTAGTCCGAACATAATACCCTGAACGGATCTTAGTCTACAATGGCTAAGGAGTAGAGGACGAAAGTTTGTAGTCCTTCTACTAGGAACGTTAAAATTTAAGCGTGTTAGTAAATGCCTGCTGTCTATATTACCATAGATAAAATGATATAGACACATAACACGTAGCACCGTTCTACGGTTCGTTAATGATGGTAAGTTGATAAACCTTACTGTGATAAGACGGGAGGAGAAGATTTGCATCCCAATTTATTCCCCTGAGGGCGTAAGTTAAAAAGTTCTTTTGTACAGATTCTCGTGTACTTCTCTTACGTCTCATGATCTCGGTGTACTCCGAATTGAGGAATTAAGACACACGATCCATACTCAAGAATCGAACAGACCAATGATCGGGTCATTAAATTCTTTTGACCATCCTTTAATAAAACAAAGCACTTCCATAGCTTTATTAACCATGGTGAATATATGGTCGGTAAATTTAAGTTTCAAATCTAATAGGACACCCAGATTATTTACCTGAGTTAATCGTGAGTTCTGGGATATTGAAGTCATCCGAGCTAGCAGCTGGTCACCATCAGACAGACGATCCGAAATGATCCGAATAGTGGACAAATGTTGCCAGTATGTGGGGGGTTCGGACAAAGAAGGAATGTAAGAACATGTAACGTAAAAAGATTGGCCAGACAAGAAGATTTTAATACAAAGAATTCTATGTCACAAAACTCTTGTGATTTTACCTCTTCAAAAGCGAATTTGGAGTCTACAGATATTAACACCTCTACTCCCCTTCGCTTTAGATTTCCGGTTTTAACGAAGTTTATTGATTATACGAAGGATAATTTGAGATGCAAAGAATGAATTATTAGAATACAGTTTGGGAAGTTTACTACGTAACCCTTTAGTATTCTTATAGGTAACTGTAAGTGAAGATATTAGTTTTTTGAAGCTAAGGTGGAAGGTTTGTCAGTGGCTCTAACACGTGGCAGTTTTACCCCGTAGGTTTGGTGCAGCTTATTTTATTCTGCACCTTCTAAATACTGTGATCAGACTAATTATCAAAATGAGCAGAATAGTGGCAGACGTATAATTTAGGGATACCTTGATTGTCGTCTCTTCATTAATTTTTTTCAGCACCTTTGTGATATTTCTATTTAGTTCCTTGATTAATTTAAGGGAGAGGACTTAATTAATTTTAGGATTTACCGCTGAGAGTTGGAAAACCGGGGGTTCGGGGTCCATCATCACTGTCTATCACAGTGGCTTCTTCTGTTCTGTAGGTTTTTTTTACCGATTTGTACTGTAGAGTTTATGTATTGGATGATGAAAGATCCTTCGAGATTAAGGTTCTTTCCGTCAATTCCATTAAAGTCGTTCACCATCAGTGTAGCCGGTAGTAACACCTCAAAATCAGGCACGTGTCAACACGTTGTTGATAATCTTGCATTCCGGTGGTTTCAAGTTTAATGGAGTGCTCACACATAAGTCTAACAGTTTTTCCTTAAAAAAATGGATCTATCGTATTGCAAATTCACATTTCGATATCACAAATAGTTCTTTCTTCTATTCTACACAGTTTTCCAATTTCATTACTTGGGATTTTTTTACTGCTTTGAAAAATAGTGATCTTCAGGATACATTTCTTATTATTGGGCTGCTTATGATGTTCATACGCAGGGCGTTATGCGGCCACTAACGCCAACCTTGAACTCACGGGAGTAACGATAGGTCCCTAAGGGGGGTTCCTACCGACGATCCGTTTCACGGTAGCAATATTCGCAGGATTAGGTATCGACGGTTCTGCTGGGCACGGGAGCAACACTCAGCGACGCGTACGTAGAGGTAGTGCCAGCTGGCGGTCCGTTCCACGGGAGCAACACTCTGCGGCGGGTGATCGAGGGTCCTACGCTGGTCCGTTCATGGGAGCGCGCTCGAAGGCGATTACGTCTAAGTGCTATAATTAGCACTGACTAACGAAACGATTGATTCTGTATTCGCAACTGTCTTTATTTCAGAATAACTGCTCTTATATATGATGGTAAGTATATCTATATCTAAGGTGTTATTGAACAAAGTATGCCTAAGTCTTGGGTTAGTAGGTCGATGTTATCGACGTGCTTCCATAACAGTTACCCCAGTCAAATGCTGACTCTGACTGCTGACTCAGACCACTTGGTCATGAGTTTCATATTCGTCTGTACTCAGTACTGGGTCAGTCGATCGGAATCAAGTTATTATTTGAGGTTGACGTTCTTCTCGGAGTTAAATTCATATTACTAGGTGTGAAGTGTTATCATGGCATTCTGTGCCAAGATAGTAGGTCTTGGCACTAGGTGCCAACATATGATAAGAAGGTTGTAGAATTAAAAATTTGTTTTATAATATTGGTTTCAATTGCTGAGAATATAAAAGAGTTTATAATAATTGTTTGGCCAAAGTTATAGTTTTTTTCTATATTTTTACTATCTGAATTTTATGTGTAAGAATAATTAAGAAAATATCTAATAATTCGTTAATTATTCCATTTGAAGTTTTAGAATTTTTTGAATGGCATTCGCTAAGCTACTTAATTTTCTTGCTTAACGGTTTATTTATTAAAACTTGTTGATTATTACTTGCTAATTGACGGATTATTTTGTTTCTTAATATTTTATGGTCATGGTGGTATAGTGTCCTGCCATTTCCATGCCGTTCCTAAGATTTCATATGCTCTCTTTTATTTATTTTTTGTTCCTAGTTTGAGAAGATTTTATTTGTTTTATTTAATTTGTCAGACAGATAGGGGTATAAATGATGTGTTTGGAAAATGCATTTTCGTATTATTTTAGGTCGAATGTATGGATGATTTTGAATGTTCCCTCTTGTTTGGCCGCACGGCCAGTTTTAAGTGAAATCACTTGTGAATTCGAATAGTCAAGGACTGTAGATAGGCTAAATCAAGTTGGTATAAATAGTGTGAAAGTTAGTTTGTAATATTATTCTTGTGTATTATTTTCCTGGATTGGGTTTTAGTTGTAGAGTTATTATTTTCTTTTACTTATCCTCGTTATGGTCGCTGAGTCGGCTACTTTTTTTTCTTTATTTTTTCCCTGATATCCGTCCACTGTTTTATATATCTTCCGTAGTGTTCGTAGGCCTTCTAAAAAACACTCCAACAGGTTTTTCCTTTCTTACTGAATAAATACCTATTGCATCTATTATAAATTAGGTCTTCAAATGACATACTTCCGTTTTTTTTTAAGCATCTTATTATTTCAGAAAGTGTTGAATGTTCTGCTTGGCCGTTACTTATTGAATCGTATGGGGCTGTTGTATGGACTGATATTTTATTCTTATCTTCTAAAAGAAATCGAATCGCAGCAGAGCTTAAGGCGCGTTCGTTATAAATTACCACATGCTGAATGCTATCAGAATTTCTCAAAGGAGTTTTAATATCCTCGAAGGCCCTTGAATTTAATATCTTGATTTGTGTATATTTAGAGAACTTGTCGAGACCAGTTAGAATATTATTTTTTCCGTAATATAAATGTCTATGTGGATGATTTCTCCAGGGTAATTTGTGATAGGAGTTGGTTGAATTGCCCCTTTCGGTGGGTGTCTATCATATTTGGACTCTCTACATGTTACACGGAACGTGATGTTTTATATTTTATGCATGCTTTTATGCCGCATAAGAATTGTTATAATGTATTATTTCTTACATTGATACTGGGTTTTTTGTAACCGATATTGATATCAGTCATTTTGGTCCTTGCATGCACGTTCGTCACCGTTGTTTTACCACCTCATTTGATATCAGTGCTTTTCTTGTACGCCTGTAACATGATACAAAGTCGTCTATATATGTTTTGATCACATTAAAAAATCGCCGCTTGAAATTGTACAAGCATCATTAACGGTCGGCACCGTTGGTGTGGGTTCAATACCTTCCAACTAAATATAACCAACATTTATTTTATTACCAACCACATTACAATTTTACTTTTGCGTTCCCTTGTGTTATAATTTTGGTCAAAAGTGTGCAACGCAGTGAAGGAGACATCTCAGACCCTATAAAGTATATATATTCTTGATCAGGATCACCTTCTGAGTCGATATAAGCAAGACCATCTGCCTGTTTCTACGCAAACTAGTCTCTCAGTTTCAGAGCGATTGACTTTAAACTTTGCACACATTCTATTTTCCTTTGCATGCAGTATATATGTCGGAACGGCCTACTTTCAGAAAGGTCGGTCGACTATACCCTAAAGTTGCCATATAACTGATTGATCGGGAATGTCACAACTTTGTTGTTTTTTGAGTTAGATGAATGGGACTTTGTATGGATTCCACTTTGGGTAAAATATTTCGACATGCCAAATTTCCAATATACGATCCGATATATATCTAATAATATAAGATGCCTGTCGCCACTTAACGGACTGCCACTCAACTGCAAGGATATATGAACGTCGGTTCCGCCCGAAGATAGCTTTCCTTTGTTGTTTTTATTTTGATTTTATCACAGATCCCGATAGTCACTAGATGGCGACACGCATGCTTTGCTTGTAGCAGGCGCGTGAAGGCTTTCTTCTGAGGGCGCCTTCTTTCTGAGGGCGTTCAATTTGAATGAGAGATATACTAAATAAAACACTTTTGTCACCAGACAAAAAAATTTATGTACACAGATTTTTTTTTTACTTTAAATAAATTTGAGTATATTCGTTAAATCTTAAGGAAAAAGAAATACACTGAAAAAAAAAATAAAAATCCATTAAAAAATTTTTTTTTTTTTCATTGGCTTTAACGATCTTATTTCAATGTGGAGATAGCCTTTGAGATAACGAAATTTTTGATCCATCGTTCATATCTGGGATAAGTCGCATACTCAAGATATACATAGTTCGCTAAGTAGAGCAACCCATGGTACTTGCTGTGAAGTTAAGGTGCATATTCATAGAATTACCGAAACATATTCGGTTGCCGAATATGTATATATATATTGGCTTTTAGTAGCTTTCAAATACAAAAACCAAACAATAAATAGAAAACATGAATTTAGTTTATGTAATATAACTAAAATGTTATTTTTAAAAAACTGCCCGCGACCGCCCTCCCAAAAAATACTCCAAACAATTTTTTGGTTCTTTTTTCACTTGTAGATGGCGCTTTGCCACTCCCAAACGTTTTTAGTCTTTTTTTCACATGTGGATGTTTGCCACAGTCCGCTATCGCACTCCGAAAAAAATATACCAAAAAGTTATGTATATTTCACCGCTACTGGCGCTTCTTAAGAGTTGGCACAAACCGAAAATAAGTTGAAGAGTCCTACACAAACGCGAAAGAGACAATGAAAACTTGCAAAAGCGAATGAGAGGACACGAGTCCTAAGATTAATACAATTAAGCTAAAGCTGATGAAATTGCATGTGGAAACTTATTTTCCAACCACCTTCAACAACAAATAGCTGAACATTTTTTTTTAGCTGAAATTTTTGCCGAAAAAGTTTTAAAAACAATAAGGTATTTCATGTGAAGCTGTTAACCAAAGAACATATTCATAGCATTACATGAACATATTCGATTTCTGATGTTTTTTTTTGTAGTTGGCGCATATAAAAAAAAAAAAAATAGGAAAAATGTATCTCATATATTTCATTTAACTAAAATGTACTCGTTAAGATCTGGCCACTGGACGCGACTGCCCTCCCAAAAAAAAAATACTCAAACAACTTTTAGTGTTTACTTTCAGTTATTGATGGCGCTTTGCCAATGATAAAATATTGGCAGTTTCTGTTTTTTCCACCGCTACGGGTGGTCAAGTGTTACATTTCTCAAGTGTTAGCACAAAACCGAACATAAGTTGAAGAGTCCGCCACGAATGCGAAAGAGATCGCGCGGTTCCCACTGCATATGTACAGCCCACCTCCCGTCCAACCGACCGAGGGACGCTGCCGCAGTCCGGGGTCGAATCGCGGGGATAGATCCGAGAAAGTAAACGAAAAGTATAAGAGTAAGAAATCACGAAGAAGAGTGTTGCAGAGATAAGGCGTTAAGTATAAAGGATTTATGATTGTTAGTAGAGCAAAGTGGCAAAGTGTGATAGAGACCATTGTAGTCCGAACATAGTACCCTGAACGGATCGTGTTAGGCATATGTCGAACTACAATGATTAAGGAGTGGAGGACGAAAGTTTCTAGTCCTTCTACTAGAAACGTTAAAATTTAAGCGTGTTCATAAAGTCAGCATTACCATTAATAAGATTAAATAGAAACATGACACCCAGCATCGTTCTATGATTTGTTAATGATGGTAAGTTGATTAATAAAAGTCTACTATGATAGGAGGGAACGTAAAGACTTGTATCCCAATTAAGTCTCCAAAGTGCGAAAATATGTAAGTTTTTTTGTACGGATGTGATCTCAATGTACTCCTTATTGAGGACTCCAGACACACGATCCATACTTAAGAATCGGACGGACCAATGATGTGTATAAAGTTTTAGAAATGTAAGGGTCGTTGAATTCTTTTCACCTTCTTTTAATAAAAGCAAGCACACCCATAGCTTTATTAACCATGGTTGATATATGGTCGGTAAATTTAAGTTTCAAATCTAATAGGACTCCCAGATCGATAACCTGAGTTAAACTTTCTAAGGCGTTCCCATAGAGAAATTACGTAGCCTGGTGAGGGATAGATTGATAAAATGACATGAGTTTACATTTCGATCTATAAAGCTTTAGGTTATTTGCAAAAAACCAATTTTGAAATTTATCCAAATCAGATTGAAGTCTATATTGGGCGCTAGTAAATCTATACTGAAGACAAAGCTTAACATCATCAGCGTACATAAGTACTAGTGTGTCAGTTAAGGCAAGGAGCAAGTCGTTAATAAATAGTGTAAAAAGTAACGGTCCAAGGTGGCTTCCTTGGGGCACTCCAGATGTGACGCGGACTTAAGGCGAGGTAACATCTTCAAAGAAGACGCTTTGGGTTCTTGTTGATAAGTAACTCGAAATCCAGATAAGGAGATCAGTTGGGAATCCCAAAAAACTGAGTTTACTTATAAGAAGCAACAAATGCTTTACCTAAGTCAGTGTAAATGACGCCTGTCTGGAAGCCATTCCGGAACCCATCCGTGACAAATGTTAGCTCCAATAAGTTGGTGCTGGTGGAGCGGCGCTTCATAAAGCCATGTTGGCACGGGGATATTATTGAACTACATAGGTGTTGCAAATGTGGAGTGATAAGTTTTTCGAAAAGCTTTGGAATTGCAGACAATTTAGAGATGCCTCTATAATTTGTAGCATCGGATTTTTTCCCTTTTTTATGCAGAGGAATAATGTAGGATTCCTTCCACGTAAGGGGAAAAATTGAAGTCTCCAGCGATACGTTAAAGAGTTTAAGGTTTGCACAGTGCCTCGGCGCAGTTATTCAGATAACACTGTGGTACTCCCTCGGGGCCTGGCGAATAAACGCGCTTGACCTTAAGAAGATCCGATAACACACCACTTTGATCAAACATGGGCAAATATAAGGTTGGCTGATTGGATATTATAAGTGTACGGCTGAGCTGGAATAGTGCTATGTGAATACGTTGAAAAAACTTTGCAAAGAGATCGGCCATTGCCAGATCAGTTTTTGCATAAGAGTTCTCAAACGTAAGCAGAGGAGGAAAAGACACACATTTGCGCTTAGTGTTTACAAAGTTATAGAACAGCGGCGAATATAACTCCGATAACATTCAGCGTTATGCACGGTGAAATTAGACCGAGCTACTAAGTATTTTGAATAACTAACTGTACAGCCAGATAATTTATATTTGTTTAATATTCTATTCATTACGTTCTTTAAATTTAATAGATGCCTTGTGTACCAAGGCGGATTATTTGAAACCGACGGATATGGATATTTCCATGGCACGCAAGTGTCGAAAAATAAATTCAAAGTGTAATAAAATTTTTTAAAGGCAGTATTTATATCTTCACATGCCAGTAAATCGGACCAATCAAATTCCAAAATTTACTTATTTAGTTTCGTAAAGTCAGCCTTACGGAAGAAACGAAACGATTAAGCTATTGTTTTTTATTAAAACTTCAAGAGTGGGATTATACGGAGTGGGATTATACCGAAGAGGGAAAGTTCTGGAAAGAGTAATTCCATCAGGATCAGAAATGATACACAAGTCAAGCACCCGACCTAAGGAATTCCTAACGTGGTTAATTTGCCCGAGTGATAAGTCGAACATACCCGCTGAGAAGTCGTGGTGCGAGTTAAGCAGTAAGGTCGGTGAATTCTCAACATTGGACCACGTGAGATCTGGTATATTGAAGTCCCCCAGAGCCACCAGAGACAGCTGGTCCCCATCAGGCAATCGGTCCGAAACGAGACGAAAAGCGAACAAATTTTGCCAGTATGTAGGCGGTTCCAACGAAGGTGGTATGTAAGAACAGGTAACGTATAAAGATTGACCAGACCGAGATTTTTTGATTTTAACGCAAAGAAATTCTATGTCACCAAACTCTTGTGATTTTACCTCTTCAGAAGCGAATTTAGAGTCTACAGAAATTATGACTCCTCCTCCCTTTCGCAGTGTTCTATCACGTCTAAAAGTGGTGTACTTATTTGGAAAAACTTCGAAGCTTAAAATCTCCAGCTTCAACCAGGTTTCTGTAAAGACTATAAGGTGCGATGGAAAGGAAGAACTATCAGAATACAGTTTGGGAAGTTTAATACGTAGCCCTCTAGTATTCTGATAGGTACAAGTTAGTGAAGATATTAGTTTTTAGTGGGTGAGGAAGATGAGGTGGAAGGTCAGTGGCTCTAACATGTGGGAGTTTCACTCCCACAGGCTTGGAAATTTTTTCTTCTCCGTACTTGGCTGATGTTCTTGGACGAAAATGTTCTCTGCCCAAAAGCTGGCGGAACAGATCGTCTTGAACATCTGCACGGGCACACGTATTTTGATAGATGACGTGTGCCTGGTGTAAGAATATTTGAATTTCGGCTTTTGTTTTGGCTTTGATATAAGCCAAGATATCTATCTCAGAAGTATCAGGGCCAAGCCGAGAAACAAATATACGTTTCGATGACGGGATCACCTGTAAGGGTTTTGGTGTCCCCGTAACTAATACTGCAGCATCAGTTCATACAGGGGGTCCGGATAGTTGAATACCCTGTTCGGTGACTCCTAAGGGGGTTTGAGTTATTAGGTCTGGTGGTATCACTTGGAGTGATGCCACAGAGGACAAATCGGACAATTGCTCATTAATACTGATAAATTCGGAAGCCGAATTTTTCCGAGTTCCAGCTCATGGGGTGGCCAGAGATATAAGCGGCTGAATAATTGTCGCCTGAGTAGGCTGAAGTTTATTGGCCCCAAGTACATCACTAATAGCGGATTTATTACGATTCGGAGACTCATTTAATAGTTGAAGATTATTAAACTGTGTATCGACCGCACAGAGTTGGTCATTGATTTTACGAAAACCGCTAATCAACTCTTTAAATCCAATTTTAGTCTGTCTCATGAACGATCTCATTTCGTCCTGAACAGCACGACAACCATCACAGCAAAAGTGGAGAAAGTGGAATGGCATTCGAAACTGAGGCCATGAATCCAGCACTCTTAGCGTGTAAAACGTTTTCTCACAGCCAGCAGTGGGTAGGCTGGGATGACGAGATTGTCTTATTACAAGTCTTCGACGCACAGACGCGTTTAAAATCCATGATAATGTTACGTTAATTTATTAATTTTTTTTTTCTATTTTTGAACTACTGTACCGGGGAAACGAAAAGGGAGATGAAATATAGCGATTAGTGTAGGTTAGTGGGGTTAAACCGCAAGAATAGAGATAAGAACCTCTACTGAGCGACAAAAGAGCAACACAGTAAAACATGAAGAAGCAGAGCAGAGCTATTTTTGGAAGATATAATAGTCTATCTATAGACTATATATAATATAAATCTTCCAATATTTTTGGAAGATTTTTAATAAAAATTTTATTTTACCTCCAAATATACCACTGCATATGCGAAGCGATACGGATGTAAAATTTTAATTTTATTAAAATAAATAAATAAATAAAAATAAACACCGGGTTTTTAAATTTTATAACCCAAAGATGTAATAAACGCAGTGCGCACAAAAAACAAAACGCGACCGTTCGCTTTAAAATAAAGAGAAGAAGTGAGAGAACAAAAACTGGCAAAGCAAATAAGAGGGTACGAGTCCAAAGATTAAAAAAAATTCTTTTTAGATTGGGAAATTATTCACCAACCTCCTTCAAAAATAAAATGCTGAAAATAATATTCTTTTCTGAAAATGCTGGGAAAAACCTCCCAGAGGGTACCGACTGGAAATGACACTACAGTGCTTGTATAATGTCAGGCGGCGATTAGCCAAGATATTTATTTATTTATTGAATGTAACAATTATCTTTCATTCTAAAATAATTATAATTAAGAGTAAGGCTAAATTATTTTAATAGAGATACAATCAAATTACATTCTATTAAATCTAGGGATATTGGTCGGAAGGACCTGGTTAGCCTCTTTGGAACAGAAAATAGTACCTTTTCCAGTAAAAATTTTGACTCAACTTGGCCAAGGTGAAGGCCAATCCTACTATGAAGGAGCATGACCCCAGCACAAGTACGACGTACCTGCAATAAGTCTAATAATTTTACTCGACAACGTTATGGTGTATGGTGGAAGGAGACCATTTGAGTCCCAGTTTAAATACATTAAAGCAAATAATAGAAACTGCTTTTGAACAGATTTAATAGTCCTTCGATGTACTACGCACTCCAAACGTATGAACAGTATTCAAGGATTGGTCGAACCAAAGAGTCATACAGTGTTTTTATGGTGAAGGGATAATCAAACTCTTTTGACCAGCGCTTGATAAAAGCAAGTATTCCTCTGGCTTTATTAACTGTTACAAAAATATGTTCATTAAACGAAAGCTTGTGGTCGAAAAGAACTCCAAGACAATTCAATCAGAACACCCTATTTAAAACGTAATTCCCAAGTGAGTACGAGATTACATGAGGCATGCAACGAATAAACCTCATAACCTTGCACTTTGAGCATTTTAGTGAGAGTAGATTTTTAGTGCCCCACAAGAAGACTTTATCAAGGTCGAACTGCAGATGTCTATGAAGGAAGTGGTCAGAGAAAGAAAAACAGAGCTTGACATCATCAGCATACATAAGTGTAGTAGCATAGCTTACGACACTAGGTAAGTCGTAAAAAAAAAAGATAAACGGAAGAGGACTGCCTTGCGGAACACCAGATGTAACGTTTATAACTTAAGATGTGATGTTTTTTAACAAAACACGCTGCGTACGATTCAAAAGATATGAAGTCATTCTCGTAATGATATTTGGAAGAAAACCCATAATATACCGTTTCCGGAGAAGGAGACGAATATATTCAGAATCGAAACCTTTACTAAAATCAGTGTAAACAAAATCGATTATTATTCGTTTTAGATAACCCTTGTGGACAATGGTAGAGAATTTAAGCAGATTATTTGTAGTAAAACGATGCTTGACATAACCATGCTGTGTAGAGGATATTATGTTTTTGCATACAGCGCAGGACCAGCAGAAAATGCGATCCATGGTTGAAAGAGCATTAGAAAAGTCAAGATGATGAAATTTATACAAGTAAATATGGTTTATGTTCTGAATTTATAAGGGTATGTAGAACTTAAATCATATGAACCATATTATACGAAAAGGTTGATTGAAAAAATGAAGCAAAGAGATTAGCAATGCCTTGTTGTGAAGAATCGGAAATATTTTTATAAGTTAGGGATAAGTAAGGAAGGAGGAAAAAGACTGGACTTACGTTTCATATTGACATACGAATAGAAGGAGCTCGGATCATTTCGAAAGTTCACCTTACAATTCGCGATGTAACACATATAAAGAGTAAAGTTAGTTGATGATGACGATTGGACTTTATGATCAAATTTGTCGAATGCGTTATGAATTACATCATAAAAATAATCAGTAACAGCTTCCATAGAATTAAAAGATGAAAGATAATCCCAGTCAATTCCAGGCAAATATTTGCGAATAGCTTTATAATCCGTTTTTCGGAATCATTTAGTACGCCGCTGAGCTTTATAGTTAGCATGAATATTAGGGACATCCATTAAAACAGAAACCAATGGTCTAGGATGGTATAAGTCCTCAGGAATCGATAATGGTGAAGAGGATATCATATTAGAGAAAATAAGGTATAGAGATTTGCTAAGTTTGTTAAGAATGGGGCTAATTTGGAAAAGAGCAATTTCAAAAAATACTTCAATAAAATCGTTGTGACAACTGGCGTGCACGGAATTGTCATTTTCACACGGGATCCAGAAGATTCGGGGAAGGTTGAAATCACCCATAATTAGGACAAAATTGGAGTCATTGACATTTGATAAAATAAATTTAATTTCCTCCTTAGGAAAAAAATTTCATAAACAGAGACAGAGGAATTAAGCCAGGTTTTTGTAGATCCAATAGCATCAAAATCCAAAGAAGCATTCTTAGTAAAAAATTGAATAAATTTACTCAGAATACTTTTACAGTTTTAAGAATTCATGAATAAAACTGTGCTCAGGTCAGGCTGACGGATCAAGTGCTTTTTCAAGGTAGGATTGAAGTATTACTATTTTGAAAGAAGATATACTACGCTTATGTTTAAAGTTAAATTTAAAAACAGCCAATTTATTAGGAGCTACCTTAAGATGGCTTAAGAGGTGACTCCTGACATTATCCACAGTGGCATCCGGCATAAGGCAGGATACAAATATAGCTTTACGGGGTGCAACAGCTCTTAACGTAAGCCCAGAAGATCTTATTTCAGGCGCCACACCAGTGAGAGGCCTAGGACGAGGTTCAACAGAAACTTGCAGTTAGGCGTCAAAAATGTATCCGAATGAATAGCATGAGAAGCAGGGCTACCCAAAAAATTGACCGCCAACAGGTTGTTGTTTGGAATTTTTCTCCTTAGAGTTTTACTTAATAACTTAAGACCAAGAAATTGAGTCTCAAAATTAAGGAATTGCTCATTAAGGTCAGAAAATTGCTTACGGACATCTAGAAAAGCATTTCTTGTCTGCTTCTCTCTACAGGTAATACACGACCATATCAGGCCAATATTCTTTGTGATAAGATCACTTATCCGTCCATTCTGCCCACCACCAGCACATTTAATATGTGAGCAGTTATTGCAAAGTCAGCAGGACAGGTAAGAGTCACCAGTATTGTTAGAAACTCTGTGGTAGAGAGGCACGTTCGGGTTAGGGACGTCAAAGAGAAGACGTAACAAAAGAGATATGCGTGTAACGCTGGACGCTGTGCCAACGCACCTGTTGACGATGCAAAACATCGGTGTCATATGTTCAAGAAACGCCATATTTATCATATGTAATTTTTTATGCATATATTGAATTTTATTCGTCGTTTCACCAAAATTGATATATACCTCGTCAAGAGGTTTTGTATTTGAAGTAAACGAAAATGCTGAAAAGATATACACGATATTTTCCAGGGTATTGTACAAAAATATTCCCAAAATTTTAAAAAGCAAAGTTGCCAATACATTACACATACATGTGTACGTATTACGTTACGTTACGTAGACAGGTGGCTGCAAAAAATTGGTAGCGGGACTTATAGGACTATATTTTGATTTTACGAATTTTGCCAGATATAGGCGAGATATATATAGTTGCGTCATCTCAAGGGCTATCTCCACAATATAAATAAGATCGAATGAGACGATTTTGAGAAATCATTTTTTCTCTTAAACAAATTTATTTTCAAAGTATTTTTTTTGTATGCTATTACACGTTTGGTCTTACACAAAGTAAAATAGATATTTAAAAAACCTTTTCAATGGTGTATGGCACTTTTTGCTATCTTTCTTGATTATGAAGTTATGCATTTTTTAATTACCAAAGTTTTTCTTAATTTATTAACGTAAACTTAAATATTTGAAAAAGTTTTAGAACATAAGTTGTTTATATTTTTGCAACAAACATCTCAAAATTTTTTCAGGGGTGCCAAGAAAAATATAGTGCAAACAGAAGGAGCTGTTTGTAAAGAGCTGTAAAAATTGAATTTTTTGAATAACTTTTAAAAGAAATTAATAATTTCTCCTAATTTCTCTTAAACCAAACGACTTTTGGAAAATGTTTGGAAAAAAATTATCTTATTAAAACAATACCTTTCGAGTGTTATAAAATTCATTCAGATCGGATGAAAATTTTAAATTCTCCACCCATATGTATATAGAGCCTCCTCGTCACTTCGTGGACTGCCGTCCACAGTGATAATTCCCCTATAATAGCTTGTCATTCCTAAAAATTATCGAAGTTCCTTTAGTGTTTTTGCTATTGGAAATGAAATAACACAACATAAAATAGTCAAAGTTCCCAATATATCAGACACTACACTTAAATTCTTTCTGTTAGATACACTGAAAACCTTCCATGAAATTCTAGGTAACGACACTATGAAGAAACTAAGAGCAATAATAGATGTTAAAAATTATATTCTGTTATTGCAAAATAATATGCCCAACAAACGAGCATATGACAGAAACTCTAAATGAAATAATTAAATTACCGAGACCCAAAAAAATCTTTTCGCTGATCCCGAAACTAACCTAACTTACACTACCAGAGTAATAGGTGAAAATTCATCTCCGGGTGAAGCTGAAATTGGCATACCTTTGCAGTTAAGAGGCACCTTATATTATAAGATATTGGCCGATCCATATGAAATTTGGCAGATCGAATTAAAATATACCCAAAGTGTAATACAAAGAAAGTCCCATCCTTCTAACCTAAAAACCAAAAAGTTAAGTCCGATTTTTTAGTCCTTTGTAGGGTCGGAGATGTCTCCTTCACTGCGTTGCACACTTTTGACCAAATCTATAATACCTTCTGCAAGAGTATAACAAAATCTTAAGCAATAGACGAAAAAGAGCAATAGAAATCATAGGAACGTCATGGAAATGGTTGGCAGGAACACCGGGCCACCATGACCACAAAATACTAAAAAAACAAACAAAGCGGTCAATTTACGGACAAGCAAGTTATAATAAATAAATTTTTAAACTTTTAAACTAATCAAATAAGTAATGTTACGAATGCCATTCTTAAAATGACTAAAAATTCAAACGAAATAATTAACGAAGAGCCAAATATTCTCAGATATAAAATCCAAATAGGGCCAAAACAAATATTATAAACTTTTTTATATTGTGAACAATTGAAACTAATATTATAGAACAAATTTTTAATAAAGAAAATAATCCGTTCATTAATATAGAAGAACTACTAGAATTTTAAAAAGTCAAACTTCCATTGAACAACTTAGACCTTCTGTATATCATAAGTATCCCAATAATAAGTAAAGAAACCTGTATAACAGTATGAGTCAAAGCAGTAAGAAGGGCCAAGTAATAAATGACATAAAATATGAAAACTTGTTAGAATGTTAGAAGGAATTATTTCCGATATCGAAACCATGAGAATCGCATTATAACAATTTGTGATAAGGAAAAACTGTAAGACTGAAGCAACGACACTTGCTTGAGTTAAACTTGAGCTCTAAACTTAAACTTAAGACCACCGGAATGCAAGGCAATCAACAGTCAACACGTGCCTGATTTTGAAGAATTACTACCAGGTACACTGATCCTGAACGACTTTAATGGAATGCTGCCTTTGGACGGAAAGAACCTTAATTTTCAAGGATCCTTCATCATCCAGTACAGGAACACCACAGTAGAACCTCCACTTTTCCAACTCTCAGCGGTAAATCCTAAAAAAAAATCCCGGCGGATCCATCCCCACCTAACCCAGTTCTCTTCTATGTTGCAAACGACGACGCCAGCGTTTAAGCAGGGAAGAGTCAACCCCTAAAATGTCAAATACTAAATAATACTGAATAAGCTAATAAAATGCTAGTGGTCCTTTAACTTTCCTAAAACAAATATGTCAAAATACAAATACAAATTCACGTTGATATAGGTCCCAGGAAAATGCGGCATAATGGGTAACGACCTTGCAGACCAAGGTGCTTAGCAAGCAACCGCACTGTCATTAATACCAGAAAAAAATTACAAAATACCCTAATCTCTAAAATATACCCATACTCTAAAATATTTCAGTAATTCAATGAAAGCCAAAATGACCGAATCTGGAACAACACATCTGTACACTACATACTCAATAAAACCAAACGAACAGAACAATACCGAAATTTTAAGCCCCACTTTATCACGAATAACACCATTTCTCGAAGAAACCATTAAATTTATGAAAATCCGAATAGAACACACTAAACTGCATTTGATCCATTTGAGAAAACACCTCCACCCGAATGTGAAAAATGAAGTCATATCACACATAATCCTAGAATGCCCTTCTTACAGATATAAATTCCTCCAAAAAACCTTAAAACAAATAGTAAATCCCATGAATCCCACTCTAATTCCTTAAATCCATAAACCTTTACAACAACACAAAGCACTTATATCTTGTTACTATACTCTCCTAATAACCTAACATTGGCAGCTCGACAACTTGAAAAGGATTTTTCTAGTATTGAACTCGAATCAACTCTACTAACAGTCAAGGGGAAAACTCCTGGTTACGACCGCATTTCATATCCCATGTTGAAGCACTTAGAACCAGCGGCCAAAGCCAAACTTCTCGAAATCTTCAATTCAATATTTAACCAAGGTCGCTATGCCCATGTTTGGAAGTCTGCAATAGTTATTCCTATATGCAAAACCCAATAAACCCAATGCCGTCGGAAGTATCAAATTTCCGCCCCATCTCTCTGCTTCATGCCTCAGCAAAACACTCATGCTAGAAAAAATGCTAGCCCGTCGACTTATGTGGTATATAACCAAAACTAAACGTCTAAGTCCGAACCAAGCCAGTTTTAAGCCGCAGCACAGCACTATTGCCTTGCAGCACCTTGCGTCGGATGCTCTCTCAACAAAAAGTCTTTAATTTAGTAAAGTTTCATGACTCAGCGTTCATTTCGCGCTAAGATAAATAATGTCCTCTATTCCTTCTTTAAACTTCACAACGGAATTCCGCAAGGATCCCCGTTGTCTGTTGGTCTGTTTATAAAAGCCTTCGAACAAATTAATAACATCATTACAAAGCATAAACAAGTCAAATTAATAATGTATGCAGATGACGCTATTATTGTAAGCAAATTAAAGGCCTATTACAATTAAATAACATTCTAATAACTATACTACATGTAATTTATAATTGGGGGCTGGGTTTTGGTGCAACGCTTTCCCCAAACAAATGTAAAATATTGCACTTCTATACAAAGAACAAATGTACATATCCTAGCTTAACCTTTAATACACTTTCAATTGAATGCGTTGATAATTTAAAAATAATAGGTGTATATTTCAATTAGAAACTTACTTATTAAAAGCAATTAATAGTTTTAAGAGACAGCCTTGAGAAAAGGCTATATGTCATTAAATACCTAGCATCGAAGCCCTCTCTTAACAATATAAACTCCCTAATTCACGTCACAAGGGCCCTAATACTTGCTAAAATTTAATACGGCCTGCCTATATTTAGGTAAGCTGGAAGTCAGCATATAAAACTACTTAGACCTGACTATCACACTGCTGTTAGACGTAGCATCAACGCATTTCCGACATCACAAATAAAATGCATCTTCCGTATATTGAAAACCTGGTATCCGACTCCACAGCAAAACTCATCACAAGACTCTTTTGCTCCCCCAACAAACTCCTGCAAAGCGAATTGTTAAAAATTTTTAAGCAACGCAGAAAATTTAAATGCATCTCCACCCTTCGGCGTTGCATTGCACTTGCCAAGCATTTAAACAAAACCTTGGCTATTAAGGGACTCCGCCATCCAGACTGGACTTCAAAAACTTCCCAAGAATATCACCTCTGGTGAGTCCTACCGCAATGTTTTTGCCAAAGAATCGAGTAAGCCGATATTTAAAAACCGAACGTGGCTATTCGCCGATGCGTCAAAAAGCGAACACAACACCTCATTCGCATGTGTAAATCAAGATGGACACATCATTGCTGCCGGCCAACTACCAGATTACTATTCAATATTCTCAGCAGCCATAGCCTACACCCAAAAGAGACGCGGAAGATTCGTGATTTGCTGCGATAGCCTATCATCGCTAGAAGCAGTTTGAAATATTGAAAACAGAAATCCAACGATCTGTAACATCAGAGATTTATTGATACAGAGGCCGAAGCTGGTGCTGTTCTGGGTGCCCAGCCACAAGAGTTAAAAGGCAACGAGCTCGCGGACGCTGCAGCTAAGTTAACAGCAACATCTCCAACCATAAAAGTTATCCCATCAAACCAAAATGACATAAAGAGAGCCCTTTCCATCTACCTAAATAACATAAGGATCGATGGATGGGCATCCTTTCATCATGGGCACAAAAAAGTAAGTCCCAACTTGGAGGTGGTTCGGTACCCTGCAAAATGCAGCCGCGCCAAATCTACGCTCTTCGTTCTTCTCCGTATTGCACACTGCAAAGCCACACACAGATACCACCTCTCAAGTGAAGACCGGCCAACTGCCTTTGTGGACAAATCCTGTCCACCACCCAATTATTAGACACCTGCCCAAGATTAGAAAGTATTAGGAAACGCCATTACCCAAATTTCCTCCCATCATCCCATCTCCAAATATCCATTCCCAATATTAGTAAAATCTATAAATTTTTCAAAGAATGCAACTAATTTCAAATTTAAAATTTAAAAAAAAAACAAAGAGCTGAAGGCATTGTTGCTAGTGCTCGCCGATATAATTAACATTAATATTATTTTGTATTATTGTTAATTTTGTAAAAAAATAATAAAAAATAATATTTAAACTATTTGTCAACATACCTATACAAGATTTACCATCTGCTGTAGATTTGTATCCTCCTCTACATTTAAAAAGGTTCTCGCAGCGGTAATGCCCATTTGTATTAATGCAACGTTCATGACTTCTGCAAGGGTTGTTTTTTTGACATTCATCTGTATCTTAAAGTGAATAAGTATAAATAGATTGATTAAGTCGAGCCAATTTCAGCCAGAGCCTTATTTTATAGTATATTTTTCCCTTTCGCTAGAGATTTGGTGAAATGTCTAACTATTTAAATATAGTTAAAATATATAACTAAATAAATAAACTTAATACAGTTCATATAGTTAAACTATGTATAAAAAGAATACTGCCCTTTGAAAGAATACTGATTGATTTAGACTAGAAAACTTTGTAGTGTAAGTTTGCTGTAAGATAAGCAAAATAGTTGGTATTGTTGAAATCACACAATTGAAGAGCGATTTCAGTGTTTTTCGTGGCTACCCTATATTATTGAGTTTTCAGTATCCAGTCGACCGATCTTTTTTATATTTTCTATATAAAATTAAAAAATAAATTATTTTTTCAAGTCAAGTAGCAGCTTACATCAGTAACATACGTACGCAAATGTGTCCTTTGGTGTTCACAACTCACTAAGAAAACGTATATTATTTATATAAAAAAAATATTATAATTTATTGTATATTATTATTATTATTATTGATCAAATTTTACCATTTTTTGGTAGTGCAGTTTACAAAACTAAACCAACTTAGTGGGTATAGCACTGGCAGCGGGGCCTTTGGCTTTTAAGTATAGTAGATATTGAGATTTAATATATGTTTTGAGTAATTCATTTTATATAAATTCGGGCGCAGCCGATGTTGATATACCCTTGCAGTTGAGTGGCATCACAACGGACGGCAGTCCGCTAGGTGGCGACACGCATCTTATATTATTAGATATATATCGGATCGTATATAGACGGCCGATCCTTATGAAATTTAGCAGATCGGATTTGTTTGCCCAAAAGTAGAATCCCATTCTTCTAACTTCAAAAAGGTAATTTATAGGGTCGGAGATGTCTCCTTCACTGCGTTGCACACTTTTGTCCAAAATTATAATACCCTCTCCAAGGGTAAACAAGTCTCTTGACGAGGTAAAATAACGGTGGCTAACCCGCATGCCATGCCCAAAATATCTGGTATCAATTTTAGTGACATATATATGTCACATATAAATGATATATATCGGATTGTATTTAGTCAGCCGATCCTTATGAAATTTCGCACATCGGATAAGTTTGCCCAAAGTAGAATCCATAGAAAATCCCATTCTTCTACCTTTAAAAAAAAACAAAGTAATGTTATTTCCGATCAATTTGTTATATGGCAGCTATAGGATATAGTTGACCGATCTCAGCCGTTCCGACTTATATGCTGCCTGCAAAGGAAAGAAGAGTGTGTGCAAAGTTTGAACTCGATTGCTTTAAGACTGAGAGACTAGTTTGCATTGAAACAGACAGACAGACGGATATGCTTATGTATATTGACTCAGGAGGTGATCCTGATTAAGATTATATATACTTCTAAGGTCGGAGATGTGTCCTTCACTGCGATGCACACTTTGACCGAAATTATAATACACTCTGCAAAGGCATAAAAACTACAACTAATTATATTTGAAGTAGCAATTCTGCTAGAATGAAGTATAGCAACGTTTTCTTAGTGAGTTGTGAACACCAAAGAACACATTTGCGTACGTCTGCACAAGCCTTATAAATTGAGACAGCTCACAAACCAGTATAAACGTGAGCTTTTACAAAAGCAAAATAGAACTGTGAGTTTAGGTCTAAGTTTTCACCCCTAAACGGATAACGGTCAGATAAAATACATTTTCTAAAAAAAAATGTTGGAAAAAGTCCCAAGCATGAACCCGCATGAAAAAAGAGAGATATCTGCAAGGTTAAAGTCGATAGCTTCAAAAGTGAAAGAATAGTTTGCGCCAAAACAGAGCGTTCCACACTTTTGAACCATATTATTTAAATAACACAGGACGACAGTTTTCAATTTTTTTCCACGCATAATTTCAACTTCTCCATAACCTTTAGGGTTCACTGAACCGAAGAGCCGTACGTACATTCCACAGTTTCCGCGATACACCTAAGAATTGATAAAATTTTACCATTTTTTGAATTATGCAGCACGTATAATTGCTTTATCATTTTATTTTTGAAATGTATGTATACCAACTCATATTAAACAAGAAAGGAAAGCGAACTTCGGGCGGAGCCGAAGTGGATATACCCTTGCAGATTTTGAATAAATTTGGCAATTTCGAATAAGTTTGCCCAAACTAGAATCCATAGAAAATCCCATTCTTCTGAATTCAAAAACAACGAAGTTATGGCACTTCCGATCAATCAGTTATATGGCAGCTATAGGATATAGTTGACCGATCCCGATCGTTCCGACTTATATAATCCCTGCAAAGGAAAGAAGGGTTTGTGCAAAATTTGAAGACGATAGCTTTAAAACTGAAATACAAGTTTGCGTAGAAAGACAGACGGACATGCTTATATCGACTCAGGAGGTGATCCTGATGTATAATATAAATGTTTTATAGGATCGGAGATGTCTTCTTCACTGCGTTGCACACAGTTGACCCAAATTATAATACCCTGTGCAAGGGTATAAAAATTGCATCTAGCAATTACCATACCTTTAGAATACTCATCCAAAGTTTAATTCTCCGATTTCATTTATTTATTTTTCTGCTTCTATGATTTTTTTCAAAACATTTTTATACCATTTTAGATAACTCCATACGCAGAGAAAGGTTCAAAAGAACGCAGCGCGGATGGCGGAGGTCTGCATCACAGGTCGTCTGCGCACTACGCTTAGCGACGTCCTAGACTTACGTTCAGAGATCTGCGACAGTCATTGCTAAATCGTACGCAGCTAAGACCTTTTATACTTCTTATTAACGACTTACTCTTTGCCCTAACTAGCTCACTACTATCAACTACTTATGTATGGTTATTTTAAGCTTTACCTGCAATATACAATCTCTAGTGCCAATCATGACATGATTCCGATCTCGATAATTCTTAAAATTGGTGCATAGAAAATCTATCTAGTCATCACCAGGCTACGTACCTTTTCCAGCTGCTACTTTTTCTGTAAATGAACTTTGTTGGACACATTGATATACTGTGTAAAGAGGAAATTGCCTGATCAGTGTTCTCAGATAAGTAAAATATACTTGTTTACGCTTAGTATTAAAAAAGTTAGAAAACTTCTTCGGACCCTGGGTAAACAAAATTCGGCAGCGACGACTTAAACATATTAATAAATGTATATTCACTCAGTTTCACATGCGCTTTAATGTAATTTGTCTACATTACCATTAATAAGATAAAATATAAACATGACACCCAGCATCGTTCTACGATTTGTTAATGATGGTAAGTTGATTAATAAAATTCTACTATGATAGGAGGGAAGGTGACGACTTGCATCCCAATTAAGTCCCCTAAGTGCGAAAATAGGAAATTTTTTTTGTACAGATTCTATACGATGCAGATTCAGGTCGGTAAATTGAAGTTTCAAATCTAATAGGACTCCCAGATCGTTAACCTGAGTTAATCTTTCTAAGGCGTTCTCATAGACAAAGTACGTAGCCTGGTGAGGGCTAGATCGATAAAATGACATGAGTATACATTTCGATCCATTAAGCTTTAAGTTATTTGCTCAACACCAATTTTGAAATTTATCCAAATCGGCTTGAAGTCTATATTGGGCGCTAGTAAATCTATACTGAAGACAAAGCTTAACATCATCCGAGTACATAAGTACTATTGAGTCAGTTAAGGCAAGGGGCAAGTCGTTAATAAATAGTGTAAAAAGTAACGGTCCAAGATGGCTTCCTTGGGGCACCGCAGATGTGACGCAGACTTAAGGCGAGGTAACATCTTTAAAGAAGACGCGTTGGGTTCTTCCTGATAAGTAACTCGAAATCCAGATAAGATCAGATCAGTTGGGAATCCCAAAAGACTGAGTTTACTTATAAGAAGTGAATGCTTTACTGAAGTCAGTGTAAATGACGTCTGTCTGTAAGCCCATCCGTGACAACCCATCCGTGACAAAAGATGTTAGCTCCAATAAGTTGGTGCTGGTGGAGCGGCGCTTCATAAAGCCATGTTGGCACGGGGATATTATTGAACTACATAGGTGTTGCAAATGTGGAGTGATAAGTTTTTCGAAAAGCTTTGGAATTGCTGACAATTTAGAGATGCCTCTATAATTTGTAGCATCGGGGTTTTCCCCTTTTTTATGCAGAGGAATAATGTAGGATTCCTTCCACGTATGGCGAAAATCGAAGTCTCCAGCGATAGATTAAAGAGTTAAAAGAGAGGTTTGAACAGTGCCTCGGCGCAGTCTTCAGAACACAGCCTGGTACTCCATCGGGGCCTGGCAAATAAAAGGGCTTGACCTTAAGAAGATCCGATAACACACCACTTTGATCAAAGATGGGCAAAATATAAGGTTGGCGGATTGGATATTATAAGTGTACGGCTGAGCTGGAATAGTGCTATGTGTATGTGTTGAGGTCGTGGGTTCTCGAGCCCCACTTATGAAAATTTCATGACCTGTTAGTTTTTCAGCATAATATGTTTAATGGAATTTTTATCTAGTCCCATTATATATATGATGTCGCACCCGGCTAATCCCCGGATCGACTGAAAATAACTGATTTCTGAAACGACTACAAGATATGAACAAACACATCACCCCCACAACACTCTGGCCTACTAGAATATTCAATGATGAATTGTGGCACTGCACAGGTGAGGTCCCAATCCACCAACAGTTGAAAAAAAATGAAAATGGAGGTGGATTGGCCACGCGCTCAGAAAGGAACCAGGAAGTATCGTCAGGATGGCGCTAGAATGGAACCCACAAGGAAGCAGAAGAGTGGGACGCTCCAAGATGACCTGGCGCCGTACAGCACTCCACGAATTGTCCATATGAAAAATTACATGGACAGCGCCAAATAGGGTCCGGTGGAAAGCCCTTGTAGAAGCCCTAAGCTCCCAAGAGGAGTAAAGAACGGAAAAAAAAGTATCTTGAATATCTAACTGTGCAGCCAGATAATTTATGTTTGTTTAATATTATATTTAATACGTTCTTTAATTTTAATAGATGCCTTGTATACCAAGGCGGATTATTTGAGACCGACGGATATTTCCATAGAACGCAAGCGTCGAAAAATAAATTCAAGGTGTAATAAAATTTGTTTAAGGCTGTATTTATATCTTCACATGCTAGTAAATCGGACCAATCAAATTCAAAATTTAACTTATTTAGTTTCGTAAAGCCAGCCTTACGTAAGAAACGAACTTTATTAGATTTAAGTCTGGACTTAAGGTCAATTAAGCTGTTGTTTTCGATTAAAACTTCAAGAGTGGGATGATACGAATCCTCAGGGCCTGAAAGGGAATTTCGGGAGCTTTAGGCAATTTCGGGAGCTTTAATTAATGTTCAGAAACCAGCATTTAATAAATAACAAGCTTTGTTTAATTTATATATATAAACACAATTTTTCGTTCATATACAAATATGGGAACTGTGCGTAGGGTTGAAGACCGGTCTGATAAGTAAAAGACGCAGGAGCGCGGCTCAACGCTTGATGCTGCCGAGTGACCGAGAGATACCACGAGAGAGCGAGACCAAGATAGCGCATGACGGCAGACGCAGGTGACCGATCGAATGCACGAGAGCGAGTGACGTGAATATGGACATAAAGATGAAAGAGAGTTCAATAAATTATTGCCGGCCAGACTTTCTGGCGGCTGCTTGACCCGACAATATAAATAAAAAACAAGAAAGGAAAGCTAGGATCTTTTCCTAAAATGTAGGGGCCTGATCAATTGCGAGTTCCTACAGGCTTGGATATTTTTTTATTTACTTAGTGGTACCAAGTCAAACTATTCCCTGCATCTGAGCCTTCATGTGGCTAACTGGTTCCCTTTTGGTTCTTTCTCCGAAAGCAGAGGATTGGTGGAGCCCGGCGTTGCAATTTGTCCGCGGCCCTCATGGTCCCTATGACCGTGCACCCATATGATATGGATGTCAAACGGCCCCGCCATCTCGTTAAGAGATCTTTTACAGTCCTGGCGATGCTTGTGGAGACCATCATGACTCCCACAAAAGCCCAAAAAATAAAGAGAATACCAGTAGCAAAAAGTGTGGAAACTGTCGAGGTAACCATACGGCTAACAACAGGGGCTGTCCAGTCTACAAGGAACTGAAAAGTCGTACACACCAAAGAGTGACCACTGCTCGCTCACATATACATAGCTCCTATAAAAGCTACACGTGATGTCTTCCCCCCTAACGTCGTGAAATCTTCAGCTATTAATGAGTTCACCGACAAACCCGAAAGTTTTGCAACTGCTCTAAAAATGGGTTTGAAAAAGTACCGCTCCCACCAATCCACGATCATCACTTTCATCTCATCAACCAGGAGAACAGTTTAGGAACAAAATTGAAACAATGATATGTAATTTTCATCAAAGTATGATGGACTTCATGACATTCATGCAGACAACAATAAAAGATTTTATGCAAATCCAGAACGTGTTGATTGAGCTGCTTGTTGCTCAAAAACAGATTAAGTAATCAATGGCGCGTATATCACTGTGGAACGCCAACGGCGTCTCACAACACAAACTCGAGTGAACTCAATTCCTTAATAATAACCATATCGATGTAATGCTACTCGCAGAAACTTATCTTACAAATAAATACAATTTCCAAATTCGAGACTACTTCTTCTATAACACGAATCACCCAGACGGTAAAGCACACGGAGGCGCTGGGATTCTGATTAGAAATCGCATTAGGCATTGCTTCCACAATAGTTTCGAAAATAACTACATGCAAGCTATATCTATAGATGTACAGACGGATCACCGTTCCTTCTAGCATGCCGCCGTATACTCTCTTCCTCGGTTTACAATATCCGAATCCCAATTCATGGACTATTTCAACTCTCTGAGCGAACAATTTATAGTAGCAAGAGACTTTAATGCCAATCATACGCACTGGGGATCTCGACTTGTGACTCCAAAGGGAAGGAAGTTGAACAATGCAACAATAAAAGCAAGCAACAAGCTAAACTGTGTGTCACAAGGGGCACCTACATATTGGCCAACAGATCCCAAAAAACTGCCAGACTTGATAGATTTTGCAGTCACAAAAAACATTCCACGCAACCTGATAAGCGCCAACTCCTTATCAGATTTATCGTCTGATCACTCGCCTGTACTTTTTCAACTAAATCTACATCCAGTTGCGGTAGATAAACCATTCAAACTAACAACGAATAAAACAAACTGGCTCAAGTACAAAAAATATGTAAGTTCGAATATTGAGTTGAATCTACGTTTGAATGACGAAGCTGATATCAACTTATCCACAAACACTTTTGAACCGTCTTGGTGGCAGCAGCTCGCATGTCAACTCCACAAACGCAAAAAATATCGTACAATCACAGATACACGAACGTTGAAATAGCTTGTTCTAGCAAAGCGACGCTCACGGCGAGACTGGCAATCCAACAGATCACCAGCTGCAAAACAAAGGTTAAAGTATGCAACACGGAGGCTCTCAGCTGCATTACGTCATGAAGAAGAACTGTCCCAAAAACATTACATACAGCAGTTATCCCCAACGAACTCCAAGTTCCCACTTTGGTGAGCACACTCATCACTCATCATTAGAATCTGCAATGCCAATTAGGACATCCACAGGCAACTGGGCGCCGACAGATTTGCAGAACATCTTCAAAATGTATTTCAGCCCAATACAGCATCAAACAGGATCTCACTGCCAGCAACATCAGATATCGACGTATGAACCAATTGTATTTAGACAACCCAAAAAAATCTCCAGGATGCGACCTTATATCACCAAAAATGATTATTGAACTTCCTCTCTGTGCAGTTCGAGCTATTTTCCAACTCTTCAACGCAATAACGAGACATGGAAACTTCCCAGAGATGGAAAAAGTCATCATAATGATCCCAAAACCTGGCAAAGACCGCACAATCGCTTCATCATATAGACCAATTAGTTTACTAACGTATCTTTCAAAACTCATCGAAAAATGCTTCTTGGCACATGTTACCCTATATCTCAGAACACACAACAAAATCCCGACTCGACAATTCGGTTTTCGAGAAAATCATGGAACCATCGAGCAAGTCAACCACATAACGTCTGAAATCCGAAATGCATTCGAACAAAGGGAGTACTGCACTGCGATATTTATGTACGTGTCACAAGCTTTCGACAGAGTATGGTTAGAAGGTTTAATGCACAAAATAACAGAAATGCTTCCAACCAACACTCACAAACTTCTTAAGTTATACCTTTACAACAGGAGTACTGAGGATCTTACTGAGGATCTCAGTAAGGTGTAATGCTGCCATGTCCGATGATTACATCATTAGAGCCAGAGTTCCTCAAGGACGCGTGTTACTGGGCGCGCAGCGACGGAGGAAGAGCCAACAGACTCTACACTGCGGACATCCCAACGAGCATGCAACTAACCACATCCACTTTTGCTGATGACACAGCGACCATAAGCCGCTCGAGATGCCCCAAGCAAGCAACGGCGAAACTTGCTAAACACCTGGTAGCAGTAGAGAAATGGCTATCTGACTGGCGAATCATAGTTAGCGAACTAAAATGCAAACACGTAACGTTCACACTTAACAGGCAAAACTGCCCTTCACTTAATCTAGTTCCGATAGCAAATGAAGTAACATATCTTGGCATACACCTCGATAGACGTCTTACCTGGCGCAGCCACATCGAAGCCAAAATAACACATTTTAAGCTCAAAGCCAGCAGCCTCCACTGGCTTATTAATAGCCGCTCGCCCCTTAGTCGGGACTATAAGATACTTCTATACAACGAATCTGGATGTACGGCTCTCAGTTGTGGGGGAATACCAGTAACAGCAGCGTGGATATAATGCAAAGAACTCAATCAAATATTCTCAGAACCATCTCCGGGGCACCGTGGTACATTTGGAATGTAAACATTCACAGGCACCATCACATATCACTCGTCAGAGAAGAGATAGCACAAATCACAACAAAGTACTACAACAGGCTATCAGTACATCCAAATCATCTCGCGAGAGCCCTCAGACGCCTCTTCGCCGCAACGACTTTCCAATCCAGCGCTAATTATTAGGACCATTTAGTCTCTATTCATTAATTATTTTATTATTATTATTTTATTTCATTTTTATTTTAGTATTATTTTAAGATTTGCAACCTTATTGTTAGACTCATAATGAGAAGATCCAATAAATAAATCCAAGCTTTATTAAAAAAAAAAGTTCTGGAGTTGGATGAGAGTGTTTTGGATCTAGTGCTCTGAGGGTAGCTCGACTGACTAGAAAGATTATTAGCCCTGTAGTTGTTTAATTAATATGGCGGAATCCAACTCAGACCAAGAGAAATCTTGCCTGATTTTGCAAGTTTTTTTTGCTAGCCGGAAAAGCTGGGTATCAGACTGGTTCCCAGGAAGCCGAAGTAGACTCCTCTGCCAAAGAGGTCGTAGGAAGGGCGAAAAGGTAGAAGCCGATTAAAGGTAGAACGCCCCTAGCGTAGAAAAAAAAGGTTCATACACAGCCGGCTAAAAGATCCGTCGCCAAAGTAACGAAGGGTAGGACCATTATTGGGATCGTCGACAACGGCTTCAAGGATGCTCCGATCCCCAAGGAGCTTTGGCGACGGTGGTGAATGTGAGCTGCATGGGCGCTTCATGGAAAAGATTCTCAAGAGCGGAGGACCTTCACCTGATTGCGAAGAGGAAGAGTGAAATCAAGGTAAAATCGTGCCAAGATGCAAGGTCAGTAATCATCTACAAGCGCAAGATTGCGTCACTGGGTGAGGTTAACAAAGTAGCCAGATTAGAGGCGGTACACTGGGATAAAATGCCCAGCAAACCGAGGGCCCGCGTATGGCTGACAGAAAAGCCGGCGTTCCCAACACAATCCATGCTGAAGATATGCAACCCCACACTCACCACGGCGGACTAAAAGAGTCCGGATCAAAAGAGGATCTAAAAGTCGAATGCGAGCAGCAAGTCAGGATGGATTGACTTGGAGATAGACGTCCAAGAGTCAGACTTGGAGAAACCGACCGAACCGGGAACCCTGAAGGTATTTCGAATGTAGAGGGGGACGTTCTGGGAGGGGTATACCTTGGAGGAGAATGACTTAACAAGGGCGCTTGGAGGCGTCGGAATGGAGACTCCTAGCTCTTTGCTAGGCTCCGACACCGAGGCGGAAGTTACTGTGGTGGAAAATCTAAAGGATGTCTGTAAAACTCCTGCAAATCTATCTCCACCACAGTAAGGAAGCATCTGCTGCCCTCCTTTTCCACCTCGGTAAGAGTGTAGCTGATGTTGTTCTCATCCAAGAACCGTGGATTCATGGAGAAAGGATTCTTGGCTTGGGGCATCGGAGTTATGGCTTTGTACAGCTGATGTAACAAGTAGAATGCATTCTCGCAAAAAAAAAACTTATTATCATCTTGCTACCAAATTTCTGCAACCAAGACCACGTTGCTGCCACGTATACTCGGCCAATATTGGCTACGCCCATGTTGAATCTCCCCCGCACATGCTGCTCAGGCGGCTAGTGGTAGACGGCGAAGGACGCCTAGTGCAGTATCTCAGGTGAACAACGAAGACCTTTCCGACGACGAGACTATTGTTTCAATGGTGGAGAGGAAATTTGCAGATGACCCTAGGGGCTCTGCAGATAAACCTCCATCACATCTGGTCCTGCCCGATCTAGCAAAAGATGAAGTCGACATAGTCCTAGTCCAGAATCCATGGGTTCCTGCAAGGAAGGGTTCATGAAACAGCGACCAAAGGCTACAAAAGAAAAGCTAACACTTCTAAAAGCTAACACAGAAGCATTCTAACAAAAAATTTGCTCGTGAACATCTATTTTTGCTCCATAATTGCAGTGACAACATCTTCAGCCGAATACAGTCCATGCTTTGTCATTCTACATGGCCTATGTTTGCGCGGTGACCCCAAACGAGCAAATAGCTAAGCTAGCAGATGACAGCCAGAAGTTCAACATTCACCTTCTAATATCATGCGGCTTTAACAGTCCCCATATTCCGTAGACAAGCTAAAACACAAACGACCCGGGTCAGTCTCTATTAACTTTATACATTAGTCAAACCTATTTGTAAGCAATAGGGAAAATGATTCCACCTTCATTAAACCGTAATGAATCATTTTTTTATATTAGTTTGAAAACAGATACTTATCTTTGTACTCCACTGTCGCATGTGACTTCAAAATACTTTAGATCAATCAGTTTATCACCCATCCTGCTTAAATCCCTCGAAAATGTTACATGTAGAAATGTTACGAAAAAAATGTTACATCTACAAATGTAGATAACTTTGGTGAGACTCATTAACAAATAGCCTATCCGTCTCTTCCGAAAAAGGTAAAGGTCTAAGACCATATAGCCGCTGTAGTCAGAAGGACCACCAGGGCAGGATCTTAACTATCATTAGAGGCTGCCCCCGCCAGAAAGACCACAGCAGGATCATTACCCGACTCAAGTAGATCCGACCTCAACTCTTATCCTACACATTTCCCTCCATCCTGGCCTCAGGGTATAACTCAAAGCGGCCCATAGGACAATCCAGGAAAACATTATTCAGGCTTTCAATAGGATTTTATTACGACTCCAGACCTTCCTTTGCTCCCACGAGTCCAAGTTCGACGATAGTCGACGCATAATGCTTTAAGAACGAAAAAAAATCTGTGCCAATTACGAGTCTTGAATTAGAGTAATTAAAAAAAGTATTTATTTATTTTATTTCAAGCTCAACACGAATTTACAAAATTCTTTTATAGTTGAAAATACACCGACTTTGTTTCTATAAAAGACTCAATCTGAAGCTATTTAGTGTGTAGGGTTTTTAGAGTGATAGTGATCACTGCGCTAAACTTTCTGGGGGCTCTCTTGCCTCCCAAAAGTTTTGCTTCATTTTTTAGTTAAACAAAAAAAACAGAAAGGAAGGGTATAGTCGAGTTTACCGACTATATAAACCCCGGTACTTATCTTTTTCACCCAAACTTTATTAAATATTTCAAATTATAATTATAGGTTCCTCAAAAATCATTTTTGTTGTATACTTTTCGCAGTTTTTGGTTAAACAACTGATCAGATTAAACAACATACCGGGTTTGATAACAGATACATTTTTAATTGGTTGCTAGGACTTGAACCCTCGCTTACAGAACAGAAGCCTAAGTTAATTGGTTGAAACTCAAAAAAAAAGACAAGGCTTACTAACTTTGGATGCGGCGGTTCTATACTCATTACTAAAGCCTGTTATATTTACCAACACATGCACCAAGATCATTTCTATAAAATCCAGATGAGCAAGAAATTTTGAAGCCAGTTGATGTATTGCCAGTGCTTTGGTCGAGATGTCTTGCAAAATTACTGTTTGGTATAAGATTTAAAATCTGTGGCCCAGAGGTAGTTGTTGTCGATGTTGATGTTTTCCTGTAACAACGGAACGATCCTTTGGTATTGTAGCAGTCGTATTTTGATGGGCAGTTATGAGTATTAAGTGTACATTCATCATCATCTATAATGAAAAAAAATATATACATGTTTTATTAAAACTAAATTTCGGTTTAATTTTATTCAATAAAATACAAAATATTTTCAACCAGTGGATGTATTTTCAGTTGTTGGGTCGGAATGTTTTGAAAAGTTGATTCTTGGTATTTACATACGACAATATAATAACCTGAATGTGTATTCAGGACTATTTTACACTATTTTTGTATTGAGCACTATTTTACATTTCTTTGGAATATAACATAATCACGGCAAAAAGTGATGATGAGGTGACAGCTTATGTTATTAGATATATATCGGATCGTATATAGTCGGCCGATCCTAATGAAATTTGGCAGATCGGATCGCCATACAAGCCAGCTCCCTCCTTGCCACGGTTGCAGATGCCAATATTCAGCGGCGGCTATGCCGAGTGGCCAGATTTCAGCGCCCTTTTTAAGACAACAAAGATGGTAAAGTTCCGGTGGCTCATTTCATGCTTGCGGGAATCAGCCTTGGAGGCTGTGCTCTGGAAATTACTAACGCGAACTACAATGTGGCCCTTGACTATTCCTCCAGATTATCCTGCCACAAATGCCAAGTGGGAGGACACTCTCGCCGGAAACAATGACCGCCTTTCATCTTGGGAAACTATGACACGATTCTTGGAGCAAAGATGCCGCACTATTAAAAGCGTTTGACTTTTCTCTGACTGCGTATCCACCAGGTAACCAAGTGGGTCGATGTAGATCTTCTAATAACCAATGCACGCGCTTCCTTCTTGTCCAAGGTTCATTGCCTTGCCAATTAGGAACGACGATGTGCGACGGCTGGCCGCTGTTTTGCATGTTTGAAGGATGGCCATTTTGCACGCGGATGTTAAGCTTCCCGTGGCCCAGCAAGCAATCACTGACATCATTTCTTGTTGCACCATAGCGGGCAGCTGTCAATGTCCCACCAGTGTTGCCGTTGCTACTTGTTGCCTTGCCGGTGCCCACCTTACCATTCAATCAACACCGTCTTGACTTAGGGTCGCCATGCTGAACTAGTGCTTCTGCCAACCGCCAATATCCTCATCCGTGGTCGATCAGGTACCTTCCTGCCTTGCAGAGTGTTATTGGATTCCGGTTCACAAGTTCACCTTATCTCATCGCGGCTGGCAAGTCAACTTCAGCTTCGTCGCTCCAAATGCTGTGTAGCGCTCGCCGGACTCGTCAGCGCTGAGATTGCTACGGATGGAGCCACCGTTAATGTGTGCGTAAAGTCTCGCCTATCCACGTATTCTACGAACCCAGGGCTGTTGCAGATCCCCACATTGCGGACTTTCAGCCCAGCTTTAACATCGATATTTCGAAATGGAAGATTCCTGACAACGTAGCTCTGGCTGACCCCAAATAAATATTGGAACCTGAATTTGAAAATGTTTCATTCGGCCGCTATCAAACGCTGGTAACGATTAATAATATTTTCATATTTTTAACATTAAGTTAAAATTTTCTTATTCTTTAAATAATTTTTTGAAATAAACATTTTTATTCCATTGGGAATGAATATAAGGAAATTGAGATAAACTTGTGTTTTAATACTGCTCATGATAACAGCAATGATATAAAAACGTGTAATTAATGTGTCAATACAAATTTCTTAATACAAGACTGAGGCGTTCTTGCATCAATACATAAATTTGTAATTGAAATAAAAACGAATTGGTTATCGATAACACAGCTGCGGAATACGCCTTTCCATGGAAGATGAAAATATGAAGAAGCCAAAAATCGAGCCCCCTACGTTGATAGCCAACTTGTAACGTGGGGGTGTACGGGCTGTAGTTAAACAGAACCAAATTGCAAAATCTTTTGCAAGGTCCAGAGGATATACCTTGGGGACGTATGGATGGGAGTGAAGGGCATGCACTTCTTGATGAGGGTGGTTGGTGAGGGTTGGTTCTTTTCACGTATCCATACAACACATCATCAAAATAAATTTAAGTGCACTAGCTAGATGAAAATCAATAAAGAAAAACCCGGATACCAAAAGAAAACTAGAGAAACAAATTACCTAAAAGGCAAACAGGCTCAGTAGAAAGAGAGAGAGAGAGAAAAACTCTGATCAGTTGCAGCGTAATTAGATGTTCATTATACCCTATTCTTAACCCACCCGACCTTGGCGAGATCTACGACGTTTGATTCGCCCCATTTCACAATCCTATGCGATACTTATTGTGGTTCCAGCATGGTTATTTGAAGTTTCGGTGGCGGATCTATAATGGGACAGCTACTTCATACAATTTCATTTGCATTCATGTTGATTTCTATATATATATATATATATATATGTATGTATATAAGAGGAGTATTTTATAATATTGGGTTGAATATAATAAATCAACTTACTACCATTAAATTAGAAATTAGGAAAACAATTGCGATTTCATTAATTCAAATTATTCAAGAAACATGAAACATGCCTTACAGGAATTTAATATATTCGTCGCAAATATAAGACAATTTCTTTTAGGGATAGTCACTCACCGATGTTTGCCGCCGTTGAGCTCAAAGACAGGAATAGCTAGAGATGTTTATAATAATTAATTTAAATAGTACAATAAATTTGCTTGGCCATGTTCGAATATTATCGCAAAGTTATTTCATTAGTTCAGTAAATTTAAAATTTTTCTTTTTGTCTATGTATTCATCCCACTTATATATATTTATATATATATATATATATATGTATATTTATTTATTAAAAAAAAATAACAATGGATATTTAGATAATTTAAATAATAATTTTATAAAAAAAAACTGCACTGCACAGAATGTAAAACATACCTGACATAAAATCACTAAACACCATTAAATTGATCCCGATAATTAGACGGGGATTTTGTATTATTAAATAGTTCTTCAAATTTCACTTTGTTTTTTAAGCACTATTTAAATATTTATTAATTTTGGCTTTAGGTTAATGTCCAAGCTTCCCTATGCAAATCCAGCCCTAACTATGCTAGAAAGGAAAAGCTTTTACATAACTGCACTCTTATCTCGATATGCAAAATCATAGATAAGAATCGCGTGATGTTTCGTTCGCTTATCCAAGGAGACCGGTAGATCAATAATATTAGATGGTTAGCTTTCAAGATTATTATTTTTTTTTTCTTTGCCTTTCTTATGACTGCCCTGTTGGAAATCCACACACTACATAAGTTCAGAAAGTTGTTTATCATAGGATATACATCATCTCGCCGCTGCTCCTTGGATCACAAACGTATTGATAAGTTATAGCCCGGGCGCCTCTTATAGCCTGGTTTCTACATCTAGGGCTCCAAAGGGTGAGTCAATTTTTGATACTGTTGGATCTCGGAGGTTTAACACATTTAAAGTGGGCTTAAATTTTAATAAAGGAAAATTAGCTGTCTAGCCAGCTTTCCATGGGCTATCATACGAGTGGCCTATATTTAGAAAGGTAAGCCTTTAAATATGTGCGTAAGCAGCTAAAAACAAAGATAATTATATGCATTGAGCGAAAAAAGGTTGTGTGTTATTTCTTTTATTGTTTTTTAGCACTACACTTTCGCATTTGCATTTTTTATAAAGAAAGATTGTTCCTCCCAAATTTTAAAAGTCATTTTTTCAGTGAAAACATATTTTTTTAGGCTCTCAAGACAGACCGAATGAGGGCAAATGAGAGATAGCCTGCGTGTGCCGGCAGCGCAGCAGCAGAATTTCTAGCCTTATACTCGCGAGTTATGAAGAATGAGAGTTCGGCCACCACTGATTGCTCTAGAACCATGCTCTATGACACCTCTTTTGCTAATGTACATTGTAATATTAAAAATTTGTTAAGAACCCATAAGACCCATGCTAAAGAAATGGTCGCAGTAATGTGAATAAATCTAGTTAATGGCGGATAGGAAATTACAAGCAAATTTACTCGACAAAAACAAAATTTACAAAATTTAAACTTAAGTCTGCAAAGCAGCCAGCAAAGTAAACTGGATCCCAATAGTTGCTTCCATAGTTCTCAGTAAATCACTCACTCACACTCACTCCACTTCACTCACTAAATACGGATTTATTACATCAAAAATACATCCAGCTAAAATATCTTCCAAAGCAAGATTACGACTTTATAAAAAATGCAAATGCGAAAGTGTAGTGCTAAAAAACAATAAAAGAAATAACACACAACCTTTTTTCGCTCAGTGCATATAATTATCTTCGTTTTTAGCAAGCCAAGCATACTAATAGGAATATGCAACGGCCATTTAAAAAAATGATATTAAGCTTACAAATGGATAAAATCTTGATAGCCATGTAAGTGGTTGGGTTGGGTTGGCATACAAACTCTTTGGGTTGGATACTCAAGTAAAAATCAATAGATAATAAAACTAAAGAAATTTTTGCACCAATGACGAAAATGTTTGAAAGTTTTTTTTTTTTTCGCGCGGTTCCCACTACTAACGTGCAGCCCACCTTCCGTCCAACCGACTGAGGGGCGCTTCCGCATAACGTGCGTCTCGAATCGCGGGGATAGATCCGAGGAAGTATACGCGAAGAATAAGAGTATGAAATCACGAGGAAGAGTGTTGCAGAGATAAGGCATTTAGTATAAAGGATTTAAAATTGTTAGTAGAGAACTAACCATGGTAGCCACCATTGTATTCCGAACACAGTACCCTGAACGGATCGAGTTGGGCATATGTCGAGCTACAATGGCTAAGGTGTAGAGGACGAAAGTTTCTTGTCCTTCTATTAGGAACGTTAAAATTTAAGCGTGTTAGTAAATGCTGCCTGTCTACATTACCATTAATAAGATTAAATAGAAACATGAAACCCAGCAATGTTCTACGATTTGTTAATGATGGCAAGTTGATTAATAAAAGTCTACTGTGATGGGAGGGAAGGTGAAGACTTGTATTCCAATTAAGTCTCCTAAGTGCGAAAATATGGAAGTTTTTTTGTACAGATTCTATGTGATCTCAATGTACTCCGTTTTAAGGACTCCAGACACACGATCCATACTTAAGAATCGGATGGACCAATGATGTGTATAAAGTTTTAGAAAAGTAAGGGTCGTTGAACTCTTTTGACCATCTTTTAATAAGACCAAGCACACCCATAGCTTTATTAACCATGGTGGATATATGGTCGGTAAATATAAGTTTTAAATCTAATAGGACTCCAAGATCGTTAACTTGAGTTAAACTTTCTAAGGCGTTCCCATAGTGAAAGTACGTTGCCTGGTGATAGCTAGATCGATATAATGATATGAGCTTACATTTAGGTTATTTGCTAAACACCAATTTTGAAATTTATCCAAATCGGATTGAAGTCTACATAAGTACATAAGTAATAGTGAGTCAGTTGTAATAAACAAGTCGTTAATAAACAGTGTAAAAAGTAACGGTCCAATATGGCTTCCTTGGGGTACCCCAGATGTAACGTGGATTTAACGCGAGGTAACATCTTTCAAGAAGACGCGTTGGGTTCTTCCGGATAAATAACTCGAAATCCAGATAAGGAGATCAGTTGGGAATCCCAAAACACTCCGTTTACTTATATGAAGCGAATGGTTAACAGAGTCAAATGCTTTACTGAAGTCAGTGTAAA